>JAWWTY010000106.1:34885060-35285947 GCA_035222235.1 Margarornis squamiger | reverse complement strand
GAAATGAATAGAGGGGGGTAGAATACATAGCTTTGATCACCCCCACACAGTGATAACTGGCCCCACCTGCTGAACTAGGACAGTTGCATACTCCTTCTATTTTCTTGCAGTTAAAAGGATAATGGAGAAAAAAATTCTTCACCCAGTTGGTTTTGAGCTACCTGGTTCAAGTAGGCCAGATCTGGGGGAACAATAAAGAAAAACACAAGCTATATTTTTGTTGTTATTTTCATGAAATGGACACAGAAAGTGCCTGCAAAATTCTATTTTTCAGAATCAGTAATTTTCACAAGATTTTACATAAGAATTATAAATACCCTTGTTATACATGAATAAAAAATGCCCAGTGCTGCTCTAGAAAAAGCCACTTTTGTGTAATATTTACTTGTATTAATTAAAATTAAATAATTTGCTGTAACAAAAGGCCATGTTTGTTATATATGTTTATAGTAATTTATCCTAGAATGTTTTGATAAATTCTGGAATATGTGTTCAGAAGCTTGCTATCATACCTCTAAATTCTGATCTGTTTCTGTGTATATAACCATATACTTTCTGTCCTAGAGTAACAGAAACAGATACCAAGTGGTATCTCTTTTATCAACTGAACCTTTGGTGGCCTGTCATTCCTCAGCATCATTTAAGCCACAAAGACTTCTTGCAGGTGATTTTCAAAAACCTTTAGACTGACTCTTATACTCTTATATTCACAGCATGACATATGCCATAGGAATGCAGTTTTGCAAATGTGCTTCTAAAATTATTTGAAATTTATTTTTCATTTTTCCTCAGCTGTAAAACTGAATGCCTTCATTACCACATGGCTAGTTCTGCAAGGACAGCAATAAAGGTTTCTTAAAAATAGTCTAAAGGACATTGCTATATACTAAAATAAGCAATGTATTCAGTCTCTTTCATCTTGCTACTTTGATAGACAAAAGTGATTGATGGGCCTCCTTGGGAAGCTAAGAAAATCACTTCCCCAAAAGTTTAAAGGTGCCATTTGAGATTTTACAGTTCTCTGAGATATCAGTTTTTACATTTAGATAATTTAAAAAAAAATGTTAAAAGGAATAACTGGTTCAAAATATTCTCTTATGATTTGGTCCAGTGAAATGGTTCAGGGAAACTTCAGAACTTTTCATGAGAAAAGTGGGAATCAACTTTGTATTTTAAATACATCAAAAAGTTGTTAAAAGTTTTGAAATGTCAATGAACTGCAGGGGAGGGGATCAATGAGCAGAGGGCAGCAAGGATGGGTTTAATGTTAATAAGTTTACCTTAGGTTTCTCTGTTCTTTCTCCTTTCAAATCTTCTATATAAAGACCAGAAAGTCCCCAAATAAAATCATAATATTATATAATGAGTGAGAATTACTCCCAATCAGTGAGGTATCAGTGAGAATTACACCAAAAAACCCAAGTTAAACTGTTATGTTGAAGTAGGAATTATTTTTAAGGGAATAAGCTTTTTTTCCACTACATTAAAATAATATTTTCTCCTATTATTTTTTACCAATATGAAAGAGTGTATTGAGTCTTGTTAACTTGATGTATTCAGCAGTGAAACCCCTAATTTTGTAATCCAAATTCGTTTAAATCTCATTTGATTGCCTAACTGAAGTAATTTAGATAGACAGATATTTCAGATCTTTTCCTGAAGGGACTATTGTGGGTAATATCGAGGACAGAATCAGAGGTGAAATATTGCATCCACATGAAGGACTGGCCTGAAGGCTAGTCACTGTGTAGGCAGTCATGAGGACAAACACAGAGGAAAGTACCTTTTTTTTTTTTTTTTTCTTTTTTAATAGCATTCTCCAATAGGGCTGAGAATGTACCTCCTGTGATATTGTGTTCTTAGCAGAGAAAAAATTAGTTTTCTATTCACGACAAAATCATGTTTTACATTTTTTGAAGAGGACTTTGAGAATCAGAGTCAGTTGTTCTAATGGTAGAAGATTTTAAATGCCACACTGAAAATGTAGCACCTGCTGCAGTATTCAGGAAAAGAAGCAATACCTTTTACATGTTTGTAAGTCTGCACCTTTGGAAATAATCTATAGCACACTTCTATAAAGAGATAAATAAAAGGATGAAATACAACATTCAGAACTGATACAAAGAAAATAGCTTGACAACTGAATTTTAGTCTGCAGTATTTTGCTGAGAGTCATAGTCACTGGCTGACTATGAAAAAAAGTAATTTTAAATATTAAGATGTTTAGGAGATGAACTTGCTTGCATGGCTGTATTGCTATATCAAAGAGGTAAAGGGATTAGTTTGCTCCTTTGAATGTCAAAATTTTTCTGAGGAAAAACATGAAATAGGAGCGTAATTGCTTGTTTAAATTTGGATGAACTGTGTGCTTTCTCAGAGGAGAAGCTGGTGTGAAGTGTTTTAGAAATATTGGGCTAGAATTTTGCCAGGTTGATAGCATCAGTTATTTCCAAACACTGTGAAATTCCAAGCTAAGACATATTTTGCACTGTGGGATAGAGTAAGGTTGCTAGGCACCCCTGAGAATTTATTTTATTCTTGTGCACATCACAGGATCATCTGGGTATATATTTCCAAAGGAAACAGCAAAATAACAAACTCCAGATCTGTCAGAGAGATTAAATTGCCTATGCGTCTTCACCTTTATTTCATCTGAGGAGAGAGTGAATTTTAGTTAAACAATGAGGGTGATTCAATGCTGAGCATTTGCTTTCAGAATGATTTACACTCTGAAATGGAAAAAAGGCTTCACCTCAAAAGTGTAGTCCTAAAATGAAATTTCAAAAATAACAAGAAGAATGTAAAATGGAGAAACTGTTAGGTAGGAAAGCACAAATGAGCTGCAAGGGGAACTTCCACTTGACTCATCCCTAACATTAACTGCTCACAGTGTGGTGCAAGGAATGTGGTTCAGCATTAGCTCTGGCAGCAGGGATATTTCTGACAAGGAGATATTTTCCTCTTTTAACTTTGAGCTACCATTTCTGCACGAGGAGCAGCATTCATGTTTTAGTTGAGGGGAGGTCTCAACACAAAATTTTCTAATATATATTTTCATATGATTTTCTAGTAATTTTCATATGGTGTGTGTATATACATGTGTGTGTATGTGTCAAAGAACACCGCAGAGGCTTAGAAGAGTAGAACTAAACAAAACAAGTCCAGTATTCAGATGATCCAGGGAAATATATTTATTTATTACATATGAGAAAATAGGAAAGTAAGGCATAATTCCTGGTAGTTGATCTTTTAAGTTTATTTTAAGGTTCCCTCCTCATGACTAGAGAGTGTTTCTGCAGGCTTGGGGCTAACCAGCAAAACTCCTGCTGAAGACTACTGAGCAGACAAATGAATGCATAGGAACTCTCTGATGTACTAATAAATTGGGTTTTTTGTGGAAAATGGATATATTTTGAAAAAAAAACTTGGTTGCAACAAACTTTTATGAAATTCGCAGTTACCTTTGTAAATTGGAATAAGCCAGTTTTGGGTTATACTTTTTTGTATGTCCCTACCAAGACAGAAATACAACCATTTTAGACACGCTTATAAATTTCTGGTGGGGATAGACCACACTGCCCACAAGGCAAGAGCTGCTCTGTTTATAGAATGTTCTTTCCAGATTTTGTCAGTGCAAAGAGACTTCTACTAAATCGGTCCCCTATACATATACATATAAAAATATACGTTAAAAGTTTAGAGAGAATTGTTTGTTATCAGTTCATTTGTTGGAGGTTTGTATTTGTTTGTTTGGGGTTTTTTTCCCCCCCAGGAGAGGTGTCCTTGACATGAAGGAGGATTTTTTACATTTTTAATGAGGCCCTCAAGAGCTTCACTGGTACATGTACTATGTACCTACCACAGGAACAAGGCAAACAGCAGAGCCTGAAGTGAGATTGGACCTGGGAGTATTAGAGTGTGCCATTCTGTTTGTTGCAGTATTTCCATGGCAACTGGATGCTATAAAAAGGTTGTCTTAAAACATTGCTTGTGCTCTTTTCTTTTTTTATATCTTTCCCTTTGCTAGCTATCAATTACTATACAAAAAATAGTCTGGCATTATGTTTTGTTTATTTACACTTATGCATGTGGTTTTGTATTTATTTTGTTATTATTAACAACATCAATTTTAACAGCTCAGATTGCCAAAAAGGATAGAAAGGTAAATGATGAGTCACTGTGGCAAAAAAAGGTAAACTCTGCCCATGAAAAAAAAGTCAAGGTGAATATGTATATTCAGTATATATGTATATATGTATATACAGTTAGAATCAGACTGTGTTTTTGTTCATACAGATTTATTTTTCCTGCCCAGTTCCCCATTTGGTGTTAACTGTCCTCCGTGATCCTAGCTTAGCTTCTATTCAGAGACTGCAAGATAAATCAAATGTGGCAGAGAGTGTCACCTTTCAGTGCTCTGTGCCACATGCGAGAGCATGGATGCTCCCAAGCAGACAGCAAACAGTGGTGATGTGAGCCAGAAATGGCACATCAACTGAAGTTCAAGGAGTGCCATTGAATTGTGCTCTTTATCCACTAACAAAACAGCTCCATTGGTGTGCCAAGGCTTAGCTAAGGAACAACCACTGTCTAGCTGGGCAACATCTAGCCCTGCTGTCCTGATCCATGATACCTGCTCAACCATCAGACAATACCACATGCTGAGGATGAAAATCATTTATTAAAAAAAAAGAAGAGTGGATTGCAGCTGGAGATCTGTTCTGCCATGTTTGGCAGCCAAACCCAACACAGGCATGAGACATGGCTCCCTCTTCTCTCACGCATATCGTCAGTGCTGTGTATGACTCAACTAGGCTGATTAACAGAGTCTAGTTTCAGGGCCCATCACCTGCTGTTCTGGTTCATATCACTGAATCTGGGAAGTCAATGACAAAATTTCTTCCCCAGTTTGTATGCAAAGAAGATACATGAGTCAGCAAGGCAGGCTCCACTATTTCCATTATCATGCAGCTAAGTAATGATGTGGCACAGACAGGGGATGATGATACTACTAAGACCGTCAAATATGACCACTCACCTGTCAGCTGAAAAACAACAGCTGTGTCCCTCTAACACTGACAGCCAAAGGCAATGGGAAAGAAAAGGTCAAAGTTTCATATTCTATGAAGGAGAAGGGAATAGCATAAGAAATTTGGACAGCACTGCTCTACTGTGACTAGGTAATTTGGCCCATTGTTTGAAGAATAGTTGTGAGTTTATCAACTGTGCCAAAAACCAAATATATATGCCAGTGAAAGAAACGATGTGTGTGTGTATAAATTGCCATGATTTTGAAAAATTCACACAGAACTGGAAAAATAAAGAAAAAAAGTCGTGAAAACTTGCATATGGTATGGCTCCTAAAAAGGATTAAAAAGCACCCTTCAATTTCATACCACACACTGTATTTCTTAATGATGGAACAGATGGAAACAAGTTATGTTGTAAAGATTTGGTTATGTGAAGATGATTAAGAAGTCCCCCAAATCTTTCCATGTTTTCTTCAGCTTTGAGTAGGGCCTAGATACTTAGAGAACATAAAACCTCAGGTAATGCCCTATTGTTCACTATTCCTTTTGTTTAAGTCCCCTGCCATTCTTCTTCAAGAGCATAAAACCATAATGTAGGTAAGATGATAAATCATCTATTACAAAGAATATTATTATTAACAATAATATTAATTATAATATTTATGATTAATATAAAATATGAATATATTTATAGTTATAGTAATTACTATTATAATAAGTTACTTTATCATTGTGTGAATTATCTCCAGACTCAGAAACTGAACTGGCTTTGTTGAACTATAAGATAGAGCTGGGGTTGTTCAGCCTGAAGAAGCAAAGGCTCTAAGGAGACTTTATAGCAGCCTTCGAGTGCCTAAAGGGGGACTACAAAAAAGCTGGAGAAAGGCTATTTACAAGAGGACAAGGAAGAATGGCTTTAAACTCAAAGAGAATAGTGTTAGATAAGATATTAGGAAGAAATTCTGTACCGTGAGGGTGGTGAGACACGGGAATAGGTTGCTGTGGCAGGGCATTTTGGAATGTGGTCAAAAAACTCAAACAATGCACTGTTCCATAAGCTATCAGTGGTAGGCTGAGAAGGCGATGTCATGTGCTGGTTTTGGTGTTGAATTACGCTAAAATCAGTCTGATACATCAACCCCATCAACCCTAACCCCATCAACATCCTGAGAGTGAAGCAAAGATTTGTCAGATAAGCTGATAAGCTGACCTGGAGACATATGACTGGCATTCACTTTATACTCTAAAAGTCCAGTCCACTTCCATACCTCCACTGTGTCAAAGGAGAGGAGCCCGTTTGTTCCACCTGACAGTAGGGACTACAACAGCATGTTGAGAGGTGGCTGTGAATCCTCTCAGCTTTAGTAACCCAAAGCTTAAGACATGAGTAATTGAAAGTGAGAGAGAGAGAGGGAGAGAGAGAGAGAGAGGTGCTTTTCCTGAGTGATTCATGCTACCTGAAGACAAGTAGGCTGAACTGCTCTTGGATGTGCTTCTCTTTCTGCTTGGCTACATAAGGAATTTTAAATGATAAACACAGATCAACTACCTGACCTTTAGGTGCACAAATGAATTGCTGTGCAATCAGGATCATAGCAATAGCTGTTCAGAGGCCTCTTTCAAATTTAATCACTCCCGGGCTAGGATTGAAACTGGTTTATTTAGTTAATTTTTAAATATCATTATAATTTAGTAGCAAAGACCATACATTTGTAAGTAAAGAGTAACAACATGATGTTTGTGTTTTTTCATTTAAATCATTGCTAAAACTTCAGTTAATGAAATAATAACTCAGCAAGATTTTTTGTAATTCAGTTACTAAAGAATTAGTATGTAGAGTGTGACAGCTCCATTAAAAAGTGACAAACTGAGTCATTGTGGTAATTACTACCATAAGCTACCCCTAACCCCCAGTTTAAAGGCAAGTTTAAGATTAAAGGCTGAACTAAAAAAAAGCATAAGTTGACTTCTATCGAAATTTTGGCTACATTAATTAATATATTTTTAAAGTATGTTGAACCTGAAAATGGGCATTTTCTGTTTTGGCTTTTCCCTCAAATATAATTTAGAGGTATTTATTAAGAGTTATTTGTTTTGCTTGGCAATGGATTGTCTGGAGTGGCTTTACTGCAAAAGTGATTCTTTGACATTATTATTTAAAAAATCCCAATAATTAAAAGTGGCCCTCATTGGTCATACAGTATTGATGGCATTAGGCTTTCAACAGGCACCACCAAATGGTCGTCTGCATCAACTGCTTTAGATCAGTCATTCTTCTGGAATTCTGTGAGGCAATGTAAGTTAAAATTTATTCAAAGTAAAAGAGTCTGTTTAAATGTCCAATGGCTGCTTATCCCTCTTTTTTTTTGGAAAAACAAATCCAAAAGTATGTGCTGTCAAGAAGTGTTGTGCCTGGTACAGGACCAAGGTATGACTAGTTCAGCCACTACCTAAAGTTTTAACCTGTGCCCCCCAAAAACCTCAGAATTGCTCATTTCAGCGCACAAAGTTCTTTGGAGCAGGAGACACTCTAGGAAATCTGAGTCCAGCAGGACAGGAGGTACAGAGCCAGAAGTGGCACAGCTTTGAGGAACAAAGGGATAGAAGAGCGTCTGCACAAACTGGGACCTGAGATGGGAAAATGAGAGACAAGAGAGCCCTACAAATGCAAAAGCAGAAAGGAGGGGTGGATAGGGATCACCTGCTCACTGACAGCATGGGAAGCATGAAAGCATCAAGTGAACTAAGAGGGATCAAGTCCCTTTTGGGACTGCTCATGCTAACGATTTCTAAATGAACCCAAATATGGTACCTTTATGGCTGCTTTTATGTTCTTTATCCTTACTTCCCGTAATGAGGTTTACCAGAAAATCCAGGCAGAATTAGAATTTGTCCCTCTAGGTGTTGATGGATATTAGTGTTTATACCACAAAGGCCATGTGAGAGAAAATAAATTTGTGCTAATAGCCCATGCAAAGAAATTCCTGCTGGAGAGCAAAATTGAAAGGAAAAGCATTTGAATCCCAGCATTTTGACATGCTTTTTGATGACATTCTAACTTCTGTATTGAATTTATATCTCTCCCCCTTTTTTTCTGAAAAGAAACAGCATCATGTAGATGCTTACAGTATAAGCAGGACTTGATGCTCTGTATACATGATGTCTGAATTTGAATGTAACTTAGCGTCTCCATGTTTGCATCTACCAGCTCAGGCAGGGTCAGGATCCATTTATTGTGGTAAAAGTGGTATTTATCTATTTTTTCTTCAGTTTTGCTTGCTCCAGTTTGATCCTGAAAGCACCTTGAAATAAGCTTCTGATTTGTAAGGCGTGTCTAGCCACTTTTGCAGTACATATTACACTGATCTGGGAAGCCTGGGGGAATTCTGTTCTGTTCACTCTCCGAAATTTTAGAGCTCAGAATAAAATGGACCTCTGTCTAACATGACAATTTTTAAACTGCCTCATGTCAGAGGTCCTGAATAAGTGTAATCCTCCATCTTTCTTTTTCAGCCAAACAAGAACAGTAAGCAGATTTTCAAATTTATTTATTTATTTATTTATTTGTTTATTTATTTATTTATTTTTAGCTAAACCTTCTGGGTTTGATTAATGTAAGGTTTAGAATAGCTCCTGCTCCTAAAGCTAGAGGGAGGGCAAGCCTTGTGTTTTGGAATGTTTGCACTGTGAAAGTGGCTATTCAAGAGATACAGAGCTAGTTACCACATCTTGGAGGGTGGGGACATCACACCACAGGTTTTGTAAAAGCTCTGGATGTCATCAAAGGGGTCAGAAACTATTCTATGTATTTTGTCCTCAAAATGTTAAGTGCTGATGGTTGTACTCTGTACTCCGTATTTCAAAACCTAATTCCTGCATGTCTGTGAAGGACTGGAATTAACCTGACATCTTCAAGATAAACGTATATGGATTTAGCACTTGAAGGTAGTTTAAAGTCCCAGAACTGTCTTTAATAAAAGTAAGAGCATTAATTTTTATTCTTATTTTTATTCTTATC
Source organism: Margarornis squamiger (assembly GCA_035222235.1). Taxonomy (NCBI): domain Eukaryota; kingdom Metazoa; phylum Chordata; class Aves; order Passeriformes; family Furnariidae; genus Margarornis; species Margarornis squamiger. Next base: position 35,276,899 of record JAWWTY010000106.1, on the reverse strand, counting down.
AATACCTGGCGCGTTTCTGTGCATTCAAATTACAAGTAAACATATAATGAGTTTTATATGCCTCTGCCTGCTGTTAAGCATGTCTGTCACATCACCAGAAGCCTTTCTTTCACCTTTCGGAGCGCTCTTCTTTCCCCGATGTCCCTGGCTGCGGCAGAGCCCGTTCCCCTGCCCTCCCCGATGTCCCTGGCTGCGGCAGAGCCCGTCCCCGTGCCCTCCCCGATGTCCCTGGCTGCGGCAGAGCCCGTTCCCGTGCCCTCCCCGCTGTTCCCGCTCCCGGCTGCAGCGGGAGATGCGCGGCACCGCCGGGGCACACACCCGGCACCGCGCGGCCGCAGCAGCGATAACAAGGTGCCACCTTCTGCTTGCTTCAAGATGTGCATCTCACGCCGAGAATTTCTGAAGTCCCCTGAGCAGATGAATTCACTGGCCAAATAAAGCTGTTTGCTCGTTTGGAAAAATTCATGGGACCTCCAGTGACAGGGACATCTAGATTTGGATAGTGAGGAAACCTCCTTTCTTCGAATGCAGGGCTGTTCAGAACTAATAAAATGACACAATTTTGAGTTATTCTTAAAAGTTTGACTACTACTTACATGATCCTCAAGTTTCAAGAACATTTCCAAAGTTCTGTATGAATTTACAACTTTGTTATTTTTTGCTCTGTTATCCTAAGTTTCCTTTTTGACTTGTTTTCCACTATAATTTCATTAAGCAGCCATGACTAAACAATAAATCTGTAGCAGTGTTCCCTAAGAAATGTGCAAAGATTTTGTCTTCTGTGTGGTCAGGATGAAGGTGAAGGAAGGATTCTTGCTGGACATCATCTCTGTTTCTCAAGTAGAAGTCATTGCATCATCATGTCTCTGTAGGTAAGATCATTTCATATGAATCCAGCCTTTCCCTCAAGCTTCTCTTGGACAAATAAATAACAACAGGAAAATTTTTGCATCAGAGACTGTAGGCATGGGTAAGCCTTTAATACAAACCATGCCTAAGGGTTTATTTGAAGCAAATTAAATGCTGGTTTTGAGCTATTGATATGTGCTAGAATTCGGTAAATTTTACATACAGGCACTTACCTGAAGCTGATAATAATACAAGCCTAATGATGCCAAATATAAGCATTCTGATGAAAAATTTAACAGTCAGCTACAAACAAACACCACACACTTCTAAATAAATCCAGTATTCTGAGTTTATTTTTGAGAGCGACAGTTTCCATGCCTCATTCTTTTCAAAGGCTGTCATTTAAAATAATCTTGACAGGAAATTGCTATTTTCTGTCCTTGTGCTCTGAAAGAAAGAGGTTGCAGCTACATACAGCTCTTGATGGCTGTTCCTCTATGGGCCCTTTAGCAAGGGGCAGGTTGGGTGGCTGGCACAGATTTCAGGTAGCTCAGCTTTGCTATTATGGGAGGAAAGTTGTTCAGCTCAGCAGCACTGGGCAATTTTCAATGACTTTCTGTGTTCAGCAACAAAACACGTCCTCCCTTGCCATTCCTAGAGTTTCTCATTCTCTTGGCTCTCTGGTTTCTGGTTTGTGATTTGGTTCTCCTGGCCATGTGAGGATCTAGGGATGTGTGGCTCATGAGGTTTGGTCAATATCAAAAACACCCTCTGCCTTCAGCTACCATTACCAAATATCTACAGAAACAGATCTGTGGGTTTTTTTTTTTTTTGTTGTTGTTGTTTTTGTTTGGTTGTGGGTTTTTTGTGTATGTCTTTTTTTTTTTTTTTCATTTGTGTGGTTTTTGTTTTTTTTCTCCTCTTTTTTCCTCAAGGTTACAGCTTGTGGTATATGTGTACATTTCACTCTTTATTTGAGTTGATAGGCTCTTCTATAGAGTGCAGTGCCATGAGCTATTGTCTGTCCAAAGTGACATTTCTCTGTTTTTCAAAGAACCTTTAGACTCCTTTTGTGCATGCCAGCCACACAGAGCTCACAGACAACCTGTCCACTTATAGTTCTCTGCCATGTTGTCTGATCTATAAACAGACTGCTCTTTCAGAAGACCAAAAGCTCCAGCAAACAGACATGCTCTATCCTGTGGCTACAGGCAGCTACTGATATATTAACAAAAAAAAAAAAGAAAAAAAGAAGTGTCCTGCTGTTCTCTATTAAGAATACGCACCCCTCACAATGGACAGCAATGTGCCATTTGGCACTACGTTCATCCCAAATATATTGTTTGTAGAATTTCTAGTCTTCCATTTAATCAGTCAGCTCCCATGTTCTTCCAGATAAAATAAACATGTGTGAAGATATTGTTTCTACAAGCAGGGAGCTGTACATAACACCATTCAGTGACCTCTAATGGCACTTCTGGTAGGAGTCTTCCCGTCTGTGCTTACAGAGGAAATCTCTCTCAGTTGCAGTTACAGAAATGCATTACAGTTGTATATAGAAATGTAGGTAGTACCAATTCCCTGTTAGTCTAGCTTTCTGGGGAAGCATGGGTGCCTTAAGAATGCAAAAGACCTGCTATTGCCTGCTATACAGGGAATTCCTGTATATTAAACCAGAGCATTTAATGGTTAATGCAAAGGACCTACTGGAAATTACTATATATCAAATCAAAGCATTTAATGATTAAGGCTTTCTGTAAAAACAGAACCTTTTCTGCCAGTAGTAATTTTCTTCTTAGAAAAGCTTTCTTTGATAGTCTAGTTCATGTTTCAGTAGAATCAGTGTGTCCAGTTCTGGGCTTCCCAGTATAAGAGAGACACTGAGCAGCTGGAGAGAGTGAAACAAAGGGACACAAAAATGGTTAAGGGACTTGAGCATCCCTCCTATGAAGAAAGGCTGAGAGAACTGGAACAGACTGTTCTGGACTGTCTGGATGTGAGAAGGCTCAGAGTCATCAGTGTCTGCAAATGTCTGAAGGGAGGGTGCAAAAAGGATGAAGCCAGGCTCTTTTCAGGGGTGTCCAGTGACAGGACAAGAGGCAACTGGCACAAAATAAAACAAAGGAGGTTTCCTATGAACATTGGGAAACATTTTTTTTTTTTTAATACTGTGAGGGTGACAGAACACTGGCACAGGTTGTTCAGAGGTTGTGGAATCTCAGTATCAATCTCCATCTGGAGATCACCCTGGGCAATGGACTCTTGGTGGCCCTCCTAGAGTGGTGCTGTTAGACCAGATCCCTATAAAGGTTCCTTCTAACCTCAGTCATTCTGTGATAAATGAAATAATATTCAAAATGTATACTGTATTTTTGCATAGCTTGTTATTGTCATCACTCCAGCTTTGTAGACTGCCTGCAGCAAAAGGGCAGTCAAAAGCAGCTTAAGAGGTGTGAAGGGAACATTTGTTCATATAGACTGTTTCCTTAAATTATATGAAGAAACTTCATTATAGATTGCAAAAATCCCTCTCTTTCTGGGGAAAAAAAAAAAAAAAGAAAAAAACAATGCCCTACCATCAATTTATGTGTTTTACTTTTGTGAGATTGTCCAAATGATTGCTGCCTGCTTTTAATGAACAAATTGCTGGAGCTGAGTTATCCCCGTATGAGGGCAGCTGTCTTTTAGACTGTTAAATCAATTGAAAGAAGCAGGTGGGCTTTCCTCATGAAAACAAGGAATGTTCTGATGTTCTTCTATTTCCAAATATCAATTTTTTGTCATGATCCTTTTACATTGAAAAGGGAAAAAAAAAAAAAAAAAAGCCCTGACTGCCAGAAATAGTGTTGTTATTTAGGCTAACTCTGAAAATTACAAATTTCCAGATGTGGAAGACAGTTAAGCATTTGTTAGTAAATATTGACATTTACAGTCTGCCCTTCCACATTAATTATTTTAGACCTGGCCCATGTATTTTGGATTTTTTCCTACTCCTCTTTTTTGCATGCCTTTTAAATATTCAGTCCTGCCCCAAGAACTTGCTCACAAATTTCTGCTAAGTATCAAGGCAATATTAAAACTTTCTGAGTAAACCTGGTACCACTTTGTTCTTTATTGCGATTAAGTCAATCTCAACAGCTCTGATGCTGGGTGTTTTGTGGGAGTTTTGTTTGTTCGTTTTGGTTTGGGGATTTTGTGTGTGTGTGTGTGTGTCTGTGCGTGTGTGTCTGTGTGTGTGTGTGTGCTTTTTAAGGAGGCCAAAACAGTGAGGAATGCTTGAGCTCTCATGTAAAGTAATAGCTAGAAGACTACGGCCAATGTTTTCAACTTATTTTTGTGTATGTTTAGCAGTGAAGTATAAAAGCCATTCAGTATGCAAATTATTATAGAATTATTCCATCTCCTAGAGAGCTAATAACTATCAGAGCACCTCTTTCCTTCTATGATCTGGTATATTAGCAATAGACTAAAACATATACATGCATTGCCAGTTGCCTTGCTGTTTGAGGGAAAGCTGCTCAATTACCCAAAGAGGGTCCTTCCCTGCAGAGTTTACTTTCTGCATTTACTGCAAAAAAACTGGCTTAATCAACTTTCAGTAACACCTAAAATCTTAAGTTCTTTGTCATGCTTCTGGGCTTTGTGTGCTCAATTTTGGGAAAGCTTTTCAAATCAGGAATCTTGGTCAAGTACTTTTTAAGGGTACATTGTTAGTATGTACATTTAAACGAAAGTGACCTCTATTTGCTACATGTGTCTTAGTCTTAGCGTGATCTAAGGTGTTGTCTCTGACAGATTTGAGAAGAATCCTTTGGAAAAGGGTTGAAAGAACAATTGGAAAAGCACTGGACCATTTCTGTAAATTTTTCAGTTATGTGAAAGCTAACTTGAATGACATACCCATTTATGTGAAATCTCTCTAAAAATTTAATGAAAAGAGCAGAGCAGAACCAAAATGTTAATTTTACAAATATTTGGAAAAAAAAAAAAGTGAATTTGTTTACACAGAAAAGTTCCATTAAAACCTTAACATTTTAAAAAACAATAGAAGTTTTAAAGCAATGCTACAATTTTTCAGCAGCTTTCTACATTAAACCCCCTACTCACTGTGTATATGATTTATATTAGACTCTGAGAATCACTATTTAGCATTTTAATAATTAGAAAGGAGCTCTTGTTTTTCATACTGACAAAGTTAGTACGTGAATAATTAGTCTCTGCTCTAAGTCACACACTCCTCATGAAGCACATCATAATCATCTCTGAAAAATGATAATTAAATCACTCCTTAACAAAAGATATCATTGTATTTTTAAGGTTTCACTGGGAATCTGCATTCATTTGTATTGGCATTATCTTAACATCTGTCTTTGGCAGTACACACATTTGGTGCTTAGCAAACCATGAAAATTACAGACTGTTGAAAAACCATGTCAAGTCAGATACAGTCTCTGCCTGGGATTTTGAATGTCAAGGGGTGGCTTTTATATTTGTATCACTGCAGGACCAGTCTGGAATGTTTGAACCATTTTTGAAATGGTTAGATACTGTACGAGCAAGGAACTGTGCATAATTCTTATTTCAGCACAACTATAAATTCATATATAAAAATCCATCTCCTCCATTTATCACTTCTTTACTGTGACTTCTAGTAGGAATTGATTCAGACAAACTTTATTTCTTTATAAGCTTGGAGTTTTCATCTGTATATTCATAATTTCTGCCTTTACTTCTTATTGCTAGGTGCAGATATTGGATGTTTTATTGGATTACCGTACTGTTACAGAGCAGTTTCTAAATTTTTCCTCATAACACTCTCATGCATTGACTACTGATCAAGTCCATGTCTTTGAATGGTTTACCTTCCTGCTGTTTTTTTAAGAAGACATCTCTTGCTCTCCTGGTGGCATAGTGGTACCTGGCTGCCTTGTGATGTCACTGTGATGCAAGGTGACACAAGTCAAATGAAACTAAGCCACTTATAGCAGGGTAACATTCAGGCTAAGATCTGTAATATCTACAAAGTTGTTTCCTCTGCTGCTGGCAGCCATGTGAACCTACCTAAAATCACCATCCTGATGAATTTGCTTGAAAGGGTTGCTGTGAAATATTTCCACTTGTGAAAAACCCCACCCATTTTCTTCACTCCCTCTTTGAGACACAAAGCAAGTTCAAACAAGGAGTGAGACTAGTTTTTTCCTGAATCCACTATCCCAGGAAAATATATTCTCAGTCCTTGACTGTGTGTTTGCACTGAATTTGCTGTGCATTGCATAGGACACCACGCAGATAAGATAAAAACCTGCCTTAATTCTGTGACTGTTTTTGCTTGTTGTCGCAGCGCTGTCTTTTCTGAGACCCAGGAACAGCTGCTGGATTTGCTTCCCAGCCTTGTTTTCTGGTTCCGGACCCATGAGTGGGCTCCAGGTGGCAGCACTGGCACCGTTTCTAGAGCAGGCGGAAAACTTTGGCAGGGAAACGTTCTGATTCAAATTATTTTGTCTTTCCTGTTCTCGGATGAAACTTGTGATGAAAACACAGTCTAAATTTTAAATTCTATCCTTTTTAGAGTTTCGTTCATTAATACTATTTTTAGAATCATCTGTGTCAGCTTTCATTACTCAAAAGCATGTTTTCTCACTGGAAACCTCTAATAATAAAGCTGTTATGAAAAGTTTCCATGAATGGGCTTAAAGCAATTAAACAAAGATTATTTGAGTTAAATAGTATCCGTTTTTTCTTTTTTCTCCTGCAAGTTCTAGTAATTTCACTGCTAACTATAGGAATTCTGCTCTTTCCAGAAATACAAGACTGGAAGAGGATCCCTGGGTCCTGAAATCCTCCATCTGCAGTTGCAGGTACAGTGGCATATATGCCCTTAAAATGCCTGAACTACTGAGTCATGAAGACCAAAGAGACATTAATGGTGGTGATACAACAATCCCAGCTTCATACACTGACCGATTCCTGAATCATGTTCAGATTGGTGGGGATTAAGAAAGGGAACGACCAAAGGAAACAACAGGAAGGAAGTAATGTAAAGCATATGGTAATATATGGTAATCTAAGGTAACATAAAACTGTTGGTAATGGCTGCTCTTTACATCCAAAAGACAGCTGTAAGTTTACAGGCTTTAACAATGGTTTTGACAGACTGAGAAAGGAACTCTGCATTTCAAATGCTTGTGTGTGTTGGTTCAAACACTATATGGTTTGAACCATATAGTCTCCCTCCTGAGCATAATTCTGCTTTTTACATGTTATTGACTCCCTTTCAAACACTCTGCAGGAATCTGTGCTCCTCCCTGAGGCAGAATTTGCTCTGAGTACCTCCTTACATTTCCTTGCTATTACCACAAGCTAGCTTAGACATAGAAATGCAAGCGTGCCTGTTCTTTCTCTGTTCTCTCTCTTTGGACGGATATAAAATCTGGATGACAGATTAATTATTGAAAACCAATGTCACCTCTCTCTTGTTTCTGTTAGTATCAGAAGAGACATTTCATGCAGTTTTACACACACAGACATAAAATATGTTACATAAAAGTTCAAGAAAACCTTTATCTACACTTAGAAGAAGCAAACAACTCAGCTCTCTTTACAGTTACAGGAAGAGAAACAAGCAGAAGAGTGTCTGCTGAGGGAAAATTTTACACATTAGAACACATATGCAGTCTTTCCCTAGTAAAGTCTTTAAAAGCAGTTGAAAAAAAATGAACATATTAAATATTTTTCTACAAAATAAATAATGTAGATGTGAAATCTTTAAAATTTCACGGTTTTTTTGTTTTTGTTTTGTTGTTGTTTTTTTTTTCAGGGGAAGTAATATTAAATCAGCCTGTATGAGAGTTGAAAATATGAAGTAAACACAAGTAGTTTGAGTAATTTTTTTTGGAAAGATACAATTTACAGTCAAGTAGCCATTGAATCAGGTTCATTAAATGAATCCATACTCCATTCATTAAATGAATTAATGTGCTCTGTTTCACATGTTGGACCTTTGCCTGCTTCTATTTGGGGTAGTCCATTCTGAAGGCTGTTCTCTGAGGTAAACTCATGGATCATCATGGGCTTTTTTCACCTTCCAGCCCCAGGAAGATTTATCTGGGTTTCTTCTGACTCTTGCAGATCTTTCCCTGTGGAGAACTTTGCATCTTGGATGCTCTCTTTCAGGATCAGTACTCAAATAAGGTCTAGAAAATAGACTCTAATGATTGGCTTTATCATCTGACTTTGTTACATCAAAATTGCTTTTGACTTTAGTAAGTAGATTTCCTGAACCAAAGCTGAAAGACTAATTCTTAATTCTGAAACCCTTCATTAAGTAACTTCATGGATCTGCAGATGAATTGATTTGTCTTGCTAGCAGAGCAGAACAAATAAGAATTTGCTTTTCCGTGCATGCATGTTGCCAGAGCCTCTCTGTGCTTAATTTCAACAAAGAACCCCCAAAATGCAAAAATCAAACCCTCTATTGAAAATAGTTTTCTTGCTATTTCTCTCATTTGCATTTCTAGCATACTGAAGAAATGCTATATTCTTGCATTAGTTTTGGTGTGGATTCTAATCAAACCCCATACAACATTTGAGTGAAACATGAGTTGAGGGCTTTTTGAAATGCTGTAATGACAACTGGGCAGAAAGAAGGACAAAAATCAATGAAATGGAAATATTCTGTCCCATTAAAGACATGACATAAACACAACCTAATTTACTGCATTTCTACTAAACTAGTCATCTGCCTTTCCCATGTCAGTAAATTTTCATGGGTTACAAGCAAAGCTTTCCAATTATTATTGGTAAAGCACTCTTTCTCTTTTTGGATTGCAATAAAGTCAGGGACAACAAAAACAAAAATATATTTTAAAAGCTTTAAGATTGTCTGTCTTTGCACTCCAGGGCCTTGGGGACCTGATTATTTTCCTCTTTCATGTGTGCAAAGGCACTGCTAGTAGTGACTTAGGACAGAGGATTGTTGGGACCAGCTGACGGACTCTTCCAGTGAGCATGCCTGGCCCTGCAGCCTGAAGACACATCTCATGTCCCGGCTGTCCCGGCTCCCTTGTCCTTGCTCTCTACAGCTGGGGCAGCAGCACACCCCTGCTGCACACGCTGAAAACCCACCAAGCAGTTGGTGATAAGGTGACAGCTAAAATGACAGAAAATGATTGACAATATGGTTAAAACAACTCTTTGAATCAGCCTCATTTTTGGGAAAGGAAGATAAGGGATTGCGATTAGATTTGGATGGAGATCACTGGAGAGGTGTTAAAAATACTACTCTTGTTTGTGTCATTTTGAAGTAGTAATTTCCCAGACGTATACAGAAGAACAAATAGCTTGCGCAAAAGGATTATAAGTCATGCTGGTTTGCAATAACAGGGGCTCAGTGACCCCTTTTTCTGTAACAGCTTTGTCTTCCTAAGGTTAAGAGTCAAATCAAAGGATCAAGAGTGAAATCCCCCCAATTTCCTTATATAGTGAAGATAGATTATGTGGATATATCTACTATGCTGTAATATGTATCACACAAATGGCCAACCATTCTCTGAAATTCCTTAAGGGAGTACGCAAACATTACATGGTCATCAACCAGGAGAAAAATAAGTTAACTTTTTTAAAAGGTAAATGTCTGTTAGTTGCTGCCTTGCTACCTAAACATGACTCTCCTGTTGAATAATATCTGGGTGCCAGCTCTTGGTTTGGGCCAAACGTCAGGGAAAACACATTTTCTTACATCATCCAATGACTAAAGAGCTGCAGGCTGATGCAGGGATAAAAAATTCAAGTTCAGATATTTCCTGAGTTACCAGTCTGAATACGAAAAAAATAAATTGGTCATTTGCATACCAAAAACTTACCCAAGAAAACAAATCCTTTTGTATTAGCTTTCAGTTTCTTGACATAACAATGCCCAGATCCTTGTTAGCATTACATAAAACTCTTGCAATTTTTCTCTGGAGGTCAGTTAAGGATTCAGTTAAAGATGTAACAGGTCTCTGTTACATCCCCCGTTTACTCTCAAACTTTGCACAAATTGGAGAACCTCCCATGTGAACTCAGAACTTCTTTATTTCCTTATTAAATGTTGGGAATACATTCCTTCCTGACTGCAGATGTTAAAAGATAGATATCCCAAATATTTCAGGATGCACTGGTTTAGTACTCCTCTGTTGAAAAATGAGTCTTTTGTTTGTACTACTCAAAATTGCCTAGCTTCACCTTTTAACCATTTTTTCTGCCATCTTAATGAATATCATCTCTTTTCACAGCTGTAAACAGTATAAAAGACACTTCTTAAATGTCTATTGTGCCTACTTTTGCTATATTATAGTAGGGCATGCTTTATAGGCTTTTCAAACCTCTTTCTGAGTGGGAAAGCTAGAATATACAGAAAATTTTAGTCATGAACCCATCTTGAATCATGGCCCCAGAGTCCCATTTACCATCATTCTCTTGAGAGTACAGTCCAGAACCTAAAATGTGTGACCCTCATCTTCTCCTCTGACATGCTGAGCTTTACCTGCTTTTCATTTTAGGTCCAAAGGCACCTAGATTAGCTTGTCCTCACCATTATTTCTAGCTTAGCTGGAAACATATCAGCCACTCCCTGTTTCTCGGTAGCCTCTGCTGTGCTCCATGAAGCTCTGTGTAGCACCTTACCCTTCATGTCCTTTGTTTCACTAATAGTCATATAAGCTGTTATTAACTAAAAATGAAAGACATTTCACTATACAGAGCATAAAGTATATCTATTTCTAGAAATTATAACAACACTACAACATTTTTCCTTCTTTTCTACTCAAGGCCTGTTTTATGACAGAATTTCATATTCAACATTTATATTCAGTGACAGCAAAATTTCTTTAAATATTAATGGGAAAATAGAATAAAACTTGGACATTGAGTACAAATTAACTCCACAGTTTCCCCCCCCACCTCCCCCCAGTCTTTATCAATAAGGTAAACACTTAAGCGTTGGTCACTTGATACCCTGTGCTCTAGTTCTGCTGCTGCTGCTGGGGAGGAGCACTGCAAATGCTCTGACTTTAAGGAGACCGTCAGATGCAGATTATGAATCTTAGACTGAATCAGCCTTCTAATTATGATAGCTTTTAAGGTTTTCATAGAAGTGCATTAGTCTCTGCAAGTCTTGCAGGTGAAATATTGTGACATTAACTGGCAGCTCTATTCACAGTGAAAGTTATTTATCACAGTAGTAAAATTTAAAGAAATTACATGATTACATATAACTACAAAATTATACCCCTGTGGTTCTGACTATCTGGTTACATCCTGTGCCTTGAAGTCTCCCAGGTGTGTGATTATCTAATAATGTTCAATTGTTTGCCTTATTGATTCAGTACCATATGTCAAATTGCAAAGGGAACAACAATGAACAGAAGAGTTTATGCCTAAAGGGGGAGTTGCATGTTTACGCATTTCAACTTTTTCATATATTTATTGAAATATTTAAGATTTGAAATTGCAATATAAATTTTCTTCTGTTTCTCCAGGTGATTTAAAGAGCATGGAATTAGCTTTCCAAGCCTGGTGGTCTGATTTTAATGGCAGTACCTTTAGTTCCTACAGACTCCAGATAATTGCTGAGCAGATTATTTTTTTCTTTTTTGATGCCCCAGTGTTCATTTTTATAAATAAATATTACAGATCCATGTCTTAAAAATTTAGCTCAAAGCCTGTAAATCAAAGTTATAGACAGAAGCAAAAGCTGGTTTAATGTCCCATGGTGAAAGTTCTATTCCCCTGGAATAAATTAATTTCAGTAAATAACTCTGTTATGGGAATTTCTCCAGGACACACATTCCAGGAAATATGGGTCATAATTTGTAAAAAAATACCAAACCCACCTAAAATTAAAAACAAAGGCCTATCCTCACACACAAGGTTCTTTGGCCATGGGGAAGAGTAGATCTTTGTAAAAAAAGGCTGCAGGTCAGAGCAACCCACCATTGTTTTTCCTCAAGCCCAGTGTATCATTCCTCCTGTGAACCACAGAAAAGAGAGTGTTCATTTAAGTACAGAAGGGACTAGACAGGTGTCTATAGGAATCTTCTTTGCATGTTACCAGTGGTGGTATGTGGTGACTGCATAATGCAGGAAAGAAAAATGGAAAGGGTTATGACTAACTCCACTGAATGCCTTCACAGGGAAAAAGGGCCATAACCATTAGAGTACCACACAGTTCCTTTTTGGTGCCAGTTATGCTGCAATGCAAAACATCTGAGAGACAAAGCTATTGGGAAATATTTAAAAATGGACATCCAAACCTCTGATATTTTTTAGATTTTACTGTATTTGTAAAATGGGGAAAGAATACTAACCTGTCATTTCACAATTAATTATTTTGTGTAGCATTCACATTATATAATGAAAAATGCCACAGAAAAAAAACCATGAAGAAATCAATATTTATGTCCTCAGAGAATGACATGAATTGAGTGAATTAAAATAAAGCATGGGACTGCTCACTGAAAACTGACTGTAAAACAGAATGTTGAATGAGTGCTCATTAACTGAGCACCTTTCATTGTATGCTGTAAATGAAGACAAATTTCTGGGAAAATGTAAACCTGAAAGGTACCCAGCAGACTTGTCAGTCTCCCCATGTCCTCAGGGCAGTGAAACAGATATCAAGTTGGCAGAGACACAGTAACATAAGGAAGAGGTCTACAGAGTTAAAATTTGGAATCTAAAGATGTGTAATCTCCTTCTTCAAAAAAAATGGTGATGGTCCCTTCACTGTACAGTCTGTCCAATTTCTGGGCTGCCACTTTCCATTATAAGAATATCAACCGGTTTATTACAATATTGCTTCATATTTTGAGAATTTAGGGCACTCAGTGGTGAAAGTCCCTTCTACTATTTGACATACCAGCTGAAGAAGTGCAAAACCCATGATTATATGGTGCAATGCAAAAAGAAAATGAGGAAAAAAATCCCCCTGGCCGCAAGCCAAGGCAAAACAAAGATAGGGAAAAGAGACAACTTCTCTTGGAGAAAAATTCTCCCAGTGGTGAAAATCTTCAACACCTTTTCTCTACTTATACAGCAAAGTATAAAATGGTGCTACATATATACAACCTGTAGCATCCTTCTCAAACCAGTCAGGAAGATATTTTGCTGAATCATGTTGGAAATCCACTTAGGCTGTGAGACATGCAACTAACACCTATGCCCAGCCACGCCACATGTTTTTATATATCTATTTTTTATTTAGAAGTGAGTTGAAAGCAATCAGGAATTCTTTGGTCACCATCATGACTACTTTTGATACTCTATTCATCCCAGTTTAATTAACCTTTCCTTTCCATGATCCTCTACTCTCTATCCCTAACTTAGACTGTGAACTCTTTGGGACAGAGAACTTCTTATGTATTTTGTTCTGTCTTGCAGTATTGCCAGCAAGTCAAGGGAGGTGATACTTCCAACTCTACTCAGCACTAGTGAGGGGAGTATTGTGTCCAGTTCTGGGCTCTTCAGTACAGGAACGACATGAGTGTACTGTAGAAAGACCAGCAAAAAACCATTCAGTTGATTGAGGAATGGGAGTGTCTCACATGAAGAAAGACCGAGAGAGATGGGAAGGTTCAGCCTGGGGAAATCTCATCAATGTGTATTAATACATGAAGGGAGGGTCCAAAGCTTTTTTCAGTGGTGCTAATTAATCTTTGAAAGTGCTTTTCTTTCCCAGTGTTCAAAAGCTGAGCACATTATGACAGAGTGAGGTGTAAACGTTGGAAATCTTTCACTTTTTGTGCTGTTCTCAGGCAGTACAGTGCCAGCAAGAATGTGTGGCTATTCTACTAGAACATGGTGCTGACTTGAGTCTGGCAGGTACTAAAGGCAACACTGTCCTTCACCTGGCTGTCCTATCTCCAAATATAACTGTAATGGGGTGTTACTTGAGTGTACTGCTAATAGGGATGCTGAAAACCAGGTAATCTTAGCATGTGGGTGAAGTTGTTCTTTCAAAGAGATGCAGAACTCCTCTGTGTTTTTCTAACAAGAATCATTTATCCTTTCAGGAGGGACATACCTCCCTTAACCTTGTGGTCTCCAGACATCATGCACTTGCTCAGGGCAGAGGAGATAGGTTTCTTAACTGTGGAAGAGACGATGTGAATAATTGTTATGGCCTGTAATAGAACCCTGTGTACATGGCCTGTAGCATATCCCTGAGCTACTGCATCTAGTGAATGGCATTCCTGCCCATGGCATGAGGGTTGGAACTAGATGGTCTTTAAGGTTCCTTCCAACCCAGATCATTTGGTGATTTTACTCTACCTATGTACCCAAGACATATACTGGTAAAGGAAAGGCAAAAAAAATACAACTGGAATCCATTACCCACACAGATACTTTTTCCTCCTGTTTCACCTAGCAGTGATCATTATTGTTATTAGCAGAAGCATCAGGGTAGATCAGTAATTGTTAATGAAATCATTGTTTGGGAAAAGCATTTCAACATAAATCTTTAAGTAAACTCATGTATTCAAACTTTGATCACAGCTAAGTTTGCTTCACACTACTGCACAATGAACAACACAGATGCACAGTTAGCTGAGGAAATTAAATAAGGATGAAGGGAAGCACACTGTAATGCTGCCCTAGGCATGTGCCTATAAGCTGGAATTAAGTGAAAACTGTAGTAATCTGTCTATACCCTTTGTAATTGCACATTTTTCTGGCCCATGGTTCGGGTTGCCTCTATATAGCCTTAAACTTAGAGATTAAATACACAGTACAACCGCTGTTTAATAGATTAAATGTGATAGCTGAGCCTTAGTAAATATTGATTTAGGAGTTCTTAACCCCAGGCAAAGGTAAGCTAATTTAGCTGTGTTTTGTGCACTGAAAGAGGTGAAATAATGTCTCATGCTTCAAGAAGTGGTTGCATGCATGCAAATCCTCTAAGCAATATATGGTTAAATCATAGCCATTTATTTGTATATATTTCCTTAGAATTACAGGTTTTGAGCCTGCTTACCTGAAAACCAGATAAATCAGGTTAAAATTCTTGGCATCACATGTGCATTTAGTTGTTTAAGAGATAACAATATCCAAATGATGGTAAGCATAACCTAAAGAATCTTTTTTTGCTAATGAAAGACTGGCTTTAGGTAATACAACTCTGTTACTTTATTCAGGCTTGTTCACCCTTGTGTAAAGAGACTATGCAAGCAGGATTGATACTGTTTAAAAGCAATGATTATTAACTAAAATGCATAATTGGGTAATTAGCAAGCAACTCAATGCATTATTATGCTCATCAGAGTTTTGCTGTAAGACAACTGTCTATCAGGAGAGGAAGGTTTAGACCTCCTTGCCTCCTTGAATTGGTCTTCAATGCTCCTAAGTTGCCATCATCTCCCAAGCATCTGTGTTTTCTTTTATAATTTTGTACTTTGCCATTTTGGTGCTCTTTATTTGAATATTTGTACTACTAATAATCACTGTCTGAACAGCCCAACCTCCATAATTTTACCTTTTTTAGCGAGCTCTTTCTCATCATTTAGCAGTTTCTTCAGCAGTATGAGCTAAGGTTAGACGGCTTGGGGCATATTTGGGCTGGGCCTTGTTCCTGGGCTGTGGAGAAGGAAGGATATTATACAGTGTGCATCTCAAAGGGCTAAATGAGGTTGACAGAAGTGCACCAAAATTGTTCTATTAAAAACTCCCGTCTTTGGAAGATGAGGTCTGGATTGAATGTCAGCTGTGTTGGCAATTAAAGCTACTACTTGACATGAAAATAAATTACTGTTCACCATAGCTTCATGACAATTGTCTGGATACAGACTCTTATTCCAGTGCACAATTGCAGTAAGTTAAGGTTGACTGTGCCTCTAGAAGAGTCTTCCTGAGAACACATTTGTAACTTCACAGATTTTAATGTTTTTTTCCAACTGAGAAATGAACACTACTAAACTTGGGGTAAAAAGAAGAAATAGTAGCTATTTTCTGAAAAAAAGAAGATTCAGTGTAAAATAGTTTAATCCTCTGTTTTGTTACCTTATCAATATATTAATATGCTTTTCCAATTTAATCATAAAATCACAGGTAGTTCTTTATACTTAATGGTCTGTAGCAGGTTTTTAATTTCCCTGCAGTGGCTCAGAAGATATTTGACTATATTTCAAATATAGTCGTATGATTTACTAGTGTAATTATATACTGATCTGCCTTAAAATGCATGCACTTTTTAGGTTTTCCTTAAAAACGAGGTAGTCTGTAAAAAGCCAATGTTTAGTATATGGATTCAAAATGAAACAAATCTGACTCCTTTTACTTCAGCGTCATTTTCAGTGGGAAAAAAAAGTCTCTGGTGTTCGCAATTGTTAAATTCCACAACTCTGCCTCAGCTTTTTATTTCAGTTGTGTGATAAATCAGACTGCTTATTTTAGCATCAGAAGACACAAGTCTTTAGGTGAAGCAAATCAAAATTCTGTGCAGGGGAGTGCAAGAGATGTGGTCATGGCAACAACTTTCCAATCCCTTCACCCAACATCTGCTGGTTATCAGAATAGACTTTCACGTTAGTTTAAGCAATGTAATGCTAGAAGCTGCAGTGAACTTGATTCTAGCCATCTCTTGTGTCTATCCTACTTCTGGACCAACTGTGATGGTGTTCTCTGATGTTTTGAACAATTTCTTCAATGACCTTCTTACACAGGTTTCTGGTAGAATGCTACTCTACCTTCAAGTTCAGACCACTGAGAATTAAACTGGTTTACAGCCAGCAAAAGTAGTGTATCTTGTTTTGTCAGTATGTGGAGATGCGTATGAATTCCTTAGTTTTTTTTATAACAGCTGAACTACCATAAAAATGAAAAATGTCTTTCTTGCCTTCATATACCCCTTTTCTCTTCTTATACATTTTCTTTTACTTATATGTGCTTTTACAGTATGTTATGCAAGAGGGGAAATTTAGGATTTAATCAGTAATCCATCTTGTGTTTAAACTTCTAAGAACATAAGAATGACCCTCAAATCTCTTGACAGTGAAGTTCAAAACTTTTTGCTTCCTGTGAAGCAACTGCCTGTCACATAGGCCAGGGTGTGTGAATTATTTTCAAATAATTTGAAGTGACTAGCAAATCCATTAGAATGGATTGAATTGTTTCCAGTACCCTGACCCTTAGCTCCCCGCAGGCTGCTTTTGATCCATATCTCTCAGGCATGTTTACCTTTGGACCATACCTAATTCTCATTCTTGCCACTTTACAAGTCATGAACACTACAGGAACTAAATGTCTGTAGAGTGTTAATGCAGCTGTTTGACAAGGAATTGAGTAGTAGCAGCAGAGCTCCTCCTTCAGCCTATAAGGATAAGAATTATTACTGTGAGTTTTGAGGCAATGATTTTATGAGCATTTGAGCTGACCTTATTATTCCTGATTTGCCTTCAGAGAACTGTTCTGACACGTGCCTGAATATTTCTATTTAAGTAGACACCTACAGGTACCAATGTAATTTTGGACATATATGTCTTTGTCCAAACTCTCCTTGCTCCCTGGAGTCACACATTTTATGTGGCCAAATCCTTTGAGATGCCCACCTCTTGTCTGGGGGTAGTCAACATGTGCAAAAATAATCAATGACAAGAGTTAGAGACTAACAGAAGAAAAAACAACCAAACAAGCTTGAGAAACCCAAGTTCAGATTTTCTTGACGTTAAAGGCATTTTTAAGGTTGTAATTCTGTTGTTACAAACCTAGCTTGCAGAAGTTGCACCTCTCCTCGTAATGGATTGCTTTTCCTTAGGTGTGTTGCAACCTAAGGCATTCATTGGCCATGCCAGCAAAACCACTGAAAGTCTGTAGCCTAAACCAATCACTTTGAAGGTTTATGCTTTGGTTTTCTGACCATGGATCACTTAACTGCTCTGGTTTCACAGAGCTCTACAAATAGTGGGTCTGGCACAATTTTAGAAGCAAATAAATGACTGAGAGGAATGACTGGAAAAAATGCAACCTAAACCGTACACTATTTCACCCCGGGGTTGTTTTTTTTGTTTGTTTGTTTTTTGTTTGTTTGTTTGTTTTCTTTTTTTGTTTGTTTTTTATTTTTTTGTTTTTGTTTTTTTTTTTGTGTGTGTTTGTGTGTGTGTGTGTTTTGTTTTAGTTTTGGTTTTGTGGGGTTTCTTTTTGTTTGTTTGTTTTTTTCCCAGAAGCTAATTTCTTTTAAAAATCCATACAGAATGAAATGTAAAACACTGCATCTCCTTTTGACTGTGTTTTGATTGCAATGAAACCAGTCAAAGTAGTACAGGAAGAGAAAGTTGTTCATGAGCCTATTAAGACCCTTAGTGCCAATTTAGTTCTGGTTTTCTGCAGGTGGTGTCCCCTTTCAGCTTTCAGTTTTATGCTAAGGTATACTATGAATCCATATTTTTAATTAACTTCTGTTCAGTAAATAGATATTCAGACATGGTTTAGCACTGCAATTAGAAGATTAGGGTTAGATTTGAGCCCTTCTGTGCTAATTAAAATACTTTGGAAGTCTGTTTTTCATGCATTAAAATGTCTAGCAATTGACAAACCATAAGTGAAAAATTGATCCAATTATCAAGATAGACAAAATGTGCTACTTTTCCTCCTCCCTGCTGCCCAAGAGTTAAGATTTATTATGGCCATTAGAAATACAGATGTTTATATGTCTGTGTCTTGGAATTCATTTAAATTTGCCGTTCCTTAATGCTGTTCTGCTTGCTATAAGACAGAATTATCAGTGGCTTCTTCAGTGGAAGGAACTGCTCAGCCTCTTCCAACTGAAATTTTAATCTGGATACAAATGACCGGTGTTTCCCACATTACAGAGTGGAGGAGCAACCTCCTACAATTGCTTGAACTGACAAAACCTTACTGAGTGCTCCAAATATATGGTAAGGATCAACCATTGAAGTTAAGTGTATCATAGAAATCTGAATACTGAAGAATAATTGTGGATAATATCCAGACATGTTTTTTAAAGTGAATTATTGGTAAATACGTGGTAGTCCAGCAAGTTCTCAACAAGGTTATCAAAGACTCCTAATTTTATTAGTTTTTAAAACATATGATGATACATTTAGAAGTGGTTCGGTCTTCTGTAAACAATATGGAAGTGAGCACTACAAAAGCCTTGCTGCTCAAATGGTGGGGTTTTTATATAATTCCGATTTCTAACCTACCTGCATTCATGTTCCTGTAATACTGATTTGCTCACCTACCATTAAAACTTGGTTTTGCTTCTCTTTAAGTGCTCTCCAGCACTTTGATGGAATGCTGTTGTGTCCTATACCAGCTGTAACCTGGCTACGTTACACTTGCCAAGTAATTTTTTTTCAGTTCCTATAAGACAGGTTCTTCATCTACAGATCAGCCCATTAGCACTTCTCAACACTTATTCCATCTTCACTTAACCTTTCATGGACACGGATGTTCAGAATTGCATGCAGCTTAAGATATTTCATATGAAGGCTCATCAGTGTCCTGTAGAATGGAAATGATATTCTTTCTCTACTGGAAATGCCTCATAAGAAGCATCCTTGGATCACATACGCCTCTGTAATGGTTGCAATATCCTGGTGACTCACAGTCGTCTCCGGTGATTAACTGTGTTACGCAGGTCTTTCTCTTCCTCATTTTTTCTAGCTGAGGGATTCTCAGTTGAATTTATACCAGAATTTTATATTATTAGTTCTCAGAAGCATGACTGTGCATTTTATACTATTGAATTTTGTACTATTGAATGTAATAAAAAGTGAATTCCATCTGGTTTTATTTGCTTGCTTTTTATGTTCACTTCCAATAAACACTGAGCAAACAACTGAATCTGCCTTACTGCTTTCAGATTGGGACTTTCAATGAGTACTTTTGCAACCCCTTGCTAATACACATATATATGTCTGCTAACAGAGCTTGTTTGCTCAGCTAATCAGGCAATGGCAATAACACAGTCCGCAGCATTGATCCACTCATTAGTCAAATGCTTCAAAGTTGGTAAGTTCTGGAGGTGCTCAGGCTTACTGTGGGCTTCAGCCTGGCCACAATAGTCAGTAATAAAGTTCTTATTGTCTTTAGTGAAATTGAAAGATTTTTTTTCTGCATTTTTACGATCCACTGTGAACATTTTTTTCTGTGTATCAGTCATGTAGAATTTCCTGCTGTTCTGGCCAACAGACGTTTCCCTGGATTATATATATGGCTTTATACAGCAAATTACCAGCATTGTTGGTTGTTTCATTGACTTGGTGTTTAGAAACAGTTCATGCTTTACAGAGGAATGTTGTGCTTCAATACTTGTTTCTTATACTTCTTTACAAAACAATAAGAATTTGGACAGAAAATGTGCAAATACAAGTAATTCATTCTTTATTCTGCTATAAATTGTATGCTCCCATAAAGGCTATCTTTGTATTATTCAGACATTTTTTTGTGCAAATATATCCTCATCTGCTCTGGGATAACAGTGCCCATTTTTTAAAATTTTATACAGTAAAACTAACAAGTAGTTCAGATAGCTTGTTATAACTAGCAATAGATGATAATGACCTCTCTTTCCTGGATGGTCTACATGTGTGAACTAAAGTACCACATACTTTAAGCAATGATAAAATACTCTGTATAACTGTTAAAAGTTAACTATTCTTTTTTTTTTTAATTTTTTTTTTTTTTTTAATTGTCAATCGGCAAGAAAAATCTCTGGAACTAACAATCCAAACCAATCCAAATCCTGTGTTCTTTTCCCTCAGTAATTGCTTTTGACTATGGAGCAGTAGCATGAATTTGCAATGAATATCTGCACAGGTTTAACAAAACGTCGTTTGAATCCTTGAAGATTTTGTCCTGATTAGACAGACTTAACTTCAGAAACTAAAGATGATCATTAGACTCTTTCTGTTGCCCCCACACATGGTTGGACATGTGAGAAACCTGTGATTAAAGGTAAACATTTCCTATCCTTTTTTCCTTAGTTATGTAGGTAAGAAAATTGGTAACAAGGTCTTGTTAGACAAGTCCTTACTAGCTCCACCCCCACCCCCCCCCCCCCTTTTCTGTTTTCTTTTTTTATAGAACATCTGTCTCTCCCTAGTTGGGAAGAGATGCTGAGGTAGCTTTGCTGAGGTAAAGAGTAAGCTGAGACAAGGGAGAGGATGATATATGTGCAGGAGAATGATTTGGACCCTAAAATACACACATGGGGATGGGGTAAGTCTTTGCCCTTGACAGTAATTTGGTGTAAGTGAGATTAGTTTTC
This sequence comes from Margarornis squamiger, assembly GCA_035222235.1. Classification (NCBI taxonomy): domain Eukaryota; kingdom Metazoa; phylum Chordata; class Aves; order Passeriformes; family Furnariidae; genus Margarornis; species Margarornis squamiger. The sequence goes on along the minus strand of JAWWTY010000106.1, from coordinate 35,255,787 downwards.
TTTTCCCAGTGGTTGTTTTCTTCAGATTATAAACTCAGGATCTGTACACAGTGAGTTCTCTTTCTAGTCGGTGTTCATGACTCCCAGCACAGTTTTGCAGTAGAAAGCCCTTGGTTCTTTTCTTGGATAGAACTGCTTTGACTTCTAAGTGGATTAATTTTATTTTTTAAAAAAACCCAAGCCCTCTGAAGCTTCTCTGTTGTGATTGAAATTCATCCTAATTGTTTTTAATTGTCTAGGAGTGACTACAAACTCCCATTTGATAGAATTATAGAATCACAGAATGGTTTGGATTGGAAGGGACCCTAAAGAGGTCATGTAGTTAAACTCCCCTGCTTGATGGATGGGTTTAGTGTTTTAAACTCCCATCTTCCACACTTACCCTTAATATTATGAATATTATATTCATTGTTAACTGAAAGGAGTCAAAGTTAAGGTTATGAATGTATTATCTGTATTATCTCAATCACCAGTGGGGTTTTTTGTTTGGTTAGTTTTTTGTTTATTTGTTGTTGTTTTTTTTTTGTTTGTTTTTTTTTTTTTTTTTTGTGTTTTTGTTTTGATTTGATCTGGGGTTTTGTTTGTTTTTTGTTGTTTTTGTTTTGTTGTTGTTGGTTGGTTGGGGTTTTTTTCCCCTCAACACTTATTTTATGGACTTTCATATGCCTTGCCAGGTACTAGTTAAAATACTGATTTTTTTTTCTGTTTTTATGTGTTTGAAAAGAACTTTCAGTGTGGCGTATGTAAAAGAGCACACCTTTACATACAAGATGACTATGTAAATTACAAAACTGTTGGTATTTTATTAAAAAAAAAGTATTGTACCAAAACTGCACATAAGCCCTGATTACAAATATTGACACAATCTTAGAAGGTATCTCGATTTAATTCCCAAAACCTTTCTTGCTACATAAGTATGACACAGATTGTATTGCTACCTAGTAACTATAGAAGTATTGCAGGAGTTTCACAAAACTTCCATGACCACCTATGGCAATCACAGCTAACGACTTACTACACTTCAATAACAGAAGTCCACATGAAGTATGTAGGATGAAGTAAGAGGCTAAATTGTGGAGATGGCTGTGTTCTAGACTAGAAACTCTTACTTAGTAGTGAATGAACAATAAAGATAACCTTCTAAGTTCTTCTTAGTTCAGACTCCATTTATTGATCTTGTTATTGAAGAAAGGAGATATCCTAAACACACCAACTTTCGCCTTACGAAAAGTTAGATTCCTTTGACACAGTCTTTGTACCTCTTCCTTTTCCTTTCCTTCTTTCTTGGCAGTTCAATTTAAAGTTTGAAATCACTGTAAGATGGAGACCAACACTTTTTAAAATAGTATTCTTCATTTTTCAAACAGTTTCAGGTTCCAATATAAGCTTCTTTGAAAAAAGAAAAACCCATACCATAGCTGCTAGGAATAAGTATAAAAGATTCTTGTTTGTACAAGCCCAAACTGCATTAGTTTCACAACAGCAAAATATTTCAAATTTCAGAGTTTTGATCTTTAAGTTATTTTCTTGTTTGACAAATGATGTGAGGCCAAAAAGAGAGAAGCCCTAGGGAGCACAAAAAGCTTTTCATTTTAACTTCATTTAAACTGGATTTGGAATAGGATTTCTTTCTTGCTCTGTGCTTTTCTTAGTATGCATCTTGTTCTGTACAAGTCTGATCCCGAGTGGGACTCATATGCTCTTCTCTCACAGACATAAAAAGATGCATGTGAACCTTGTGAGAGGTTGAGAATTAGTTTCCTAGTGTCAGATTTATTCTGCTACTCCTGCCAGTGTTACAGTTCCTTCTAGTGTTGACTGAGTTGTTTAAAAGCAAAGCAAAACAAACTCCTATTTCCTCTCTGTCTTTCTCTCTGGTTTGTTTGTTTTTTGTTGGTTTGGGTTTTTTTCCCCCCCAATTTGCAAAGCAATCTTGCTGAAAAAGTGTTTACTGTTAAGGTTGTGTGCTAGAAAATGAAGACTATTTGCAGCTCAGAAACACTGAATAACACAAGTGTTTGCTCTTGGTGAAATATCTCTTGAGAAGTGACAGAATTTTATTCTTGACCAGGTGTGATTTTTACCCTTGCTTTATTGTCTAAATCAGATTGCTGATTATAGAAAAGTAGCTTTCACAGTTGTCCAGCCCTACAAACTACTGTGTGTCTTTCTGCAGTCTGTGACACCTACTTCAGATAATTTGGTAACTTTAAATAAATGACCTATAAGTGACTATAGGGTCCAGTGTTAATTTCAGCAGTGGATGGTCAGCCCTGCATGGCCATGTGAGAAGGATAAACTTCCAGTGCAACCTGCGGAATGTTACAGAAATTTAAATCCAAGCTAAGCTTGCAACTGCGTTCTATTAATGTGAGTATGGGAGATTCTGATAAGTATAAAATGGGGTTTCAATTTAAATCAAACTAATTCAAACAAATTAAATCATAGAATCATGGAATTGTACAATATACTGAGTTGGAAGGAACCCATCATGATCATCAAGTTCAAGTCCTGGACCTGCACAGGACACCCAAGAATCACACCATGTGCTGGAGAGCACTGTCCAGGTGCTTCTTGGACTCTGTCAGGCTTGGTGTTGTGACCACTTCCCCGGAGAGCCTGTTCCAGTGTCCAGCCACCCTCTGGGTTAAAAACCTTTTCCTGATATTCAAACTAAACTTCCCTGACTGAGCTTCATGCCGCTTTATTGAGTTCTGTCACTGGTCACAAGATGAAGAGATCGGTACCTGCCCCTGAAGTGAGGATGTTGAAGACTGCAATGAAGTCTTCCCTCAGTCTCCAGGCTGAACAGACCAAGTGACCTCAGCTGCTTCTCATACAGCTTCCTTTCCAAACCCTTCTCCATCCTCGTGGCCCTTCTTTGGATCCTCTCTAATGGCTTAGTATCTTTCTTATATTGTGGCTCCCAAAACTGCACACAATATTCCAGGTGAGGCTGCCCCAGTGCAGAGCAGAGCGGGACAATCCCCTCCCTCGATCCCTCGATGATGCTTTGCCTGATGCCCCTCAGGACATGGTTGGCCCTCCTGGCTGCCAGGGCACTGCTGACTCATATTCAACTTTCTGTGGTCCTGTACTCCCAGGTCCTTTTCCGCAGTGCTGCTCTCCAGGCCCTTGTTCCCTAGTCTATGCATACAGGGTTCCCCTGTCCTTGGTGCAGAACCTGGCACTTTCCCTTGTTAAACTTCATATGGTTGGTGATTTCCCATCTCTCTGATTTGTTGAGGTCTCTGTAGGGTCTCTCCGCCCTTGAGGGATTCAACAGCTCCTCCCAATTTAGTGTCATTGGCAAACTTACTTAGTATTCCATCAAGTCCTGTGTCCAGGTCATTTATGAAGATGTTGAAGAGAACTGGTCCAAGGATGGAGCACTAAGGAACCCCAGTAGTGACCGTAAATGATGATTTTATTTTCCTTTGCTGTAGCTTAAGCTAGGTGCAGAATGTTGAAGGCAATAATTATTAGGTAGTGCACCTAGAAAAACATGCACTTTGATACTTCAAATATCTATAAAAAGATAATCTTTACTACTAATAAATGTTCTACTCTTTACCATAAGTAGAACTCTGTATTTTGTTTTCCTTACACAGACCAATTAATTATCATGATCCTTGAGTTGTAAGTAAAATGTTTACCCTGAAATTAGCCACTAAAAAAAGTAGAAATCAGTTCAATAATTAGACTTTTTACCACAGACCAAAGTCCAAAATCTGTGAGTTGTTTGCTCCATGATAACCACAGTCTTTCTTTTTGTGATTGTCAGCCACAGGTTGTCTCTGAGAAACAACAATGATAACAAAAGCCTGGGAAAGCAAAGTCACAGGAGAACAGATTATTTAAACATTGTAGTGGCTACTTCAGCCCCCTGTGACCAACTGAGATCCTACATTGATTATGAACTCAACATGAAACTCTTGTTTTTATACAGTTTCTCCACCAGGAGGAAAAGTGAAGGGAAAAAGGAGTTCAGTGTTCTACCTTCTGCTTTAACACTTTTCTATTTGTTAGGAGAATATATATGCATGTGTGTGCATGTGACAGAGCAAGAAAATGTCATTTATAGCTTTCTCAAAATTTCTAGTTAGACTCCTTTTTTTAGATCCCTTTACCTTAAAAAACATTGTTCCAAATCTTGTCCATGTACTACACGTTTCATGAGAGAAGCTGTTCTGCTGACGGCAGTGAGGAGGGAAGCTAAGTAAATCTACAATAAGGAGTAATAAATGTGAGATTTAAGGCATAGGCCTTCTAAAATGTCACTTCTGAAGATGTATTTCTTTAAACCAAAGTCTGGATCTTCGTTGTCTGAACTGTGACATATATCAGAAAGCTGCAGCACTAAGTTCAATTGTACATAGGTCTTGTGAATTCTTATTCTTTCTGACATACTTTATTACTAGAATATTCTAGTGCCACATCTATGTGGAACATTAATAATTTAAGCCTATGCATGTTCTACTTCAATTTAATCTCAAAATACAAGGAACAGACTGGTAAGGAATGGTACAAGGAATCTCACTGTAAATTCACAAGTCACATGGCTTGATTTCCAATGAATCTTCCCTTCTTATACATGCAAGGAGACATTACATTAATTTTTTAAAAAATTTTAGTCCTTGAAGTGAGCTGTTTTTTGCCTTGAGAAAGCATATTGGTTACAGCCTCAAATCTTGCAATCTGCTGATACCTTTTTGTCTAGGTGACTGTGATTTGCTTTATTTCTTCAATGCCTGTGAATCTTTTGATATTTAATTTTCTGGACCTAAGAAACTGTCAAGTTCTGCAAACTCCAATGAACCTGATGTCTGTTATCTGGCAATAAGCATACTGGTCATGAGCAAAGCAACACAACTATCCAGCTAAAAAAAAGCCCAGTGAATGGGATCAGGAGATCTAGATTCAAAGCACAAAGCATATTTCCTTCTTCAAGGACTGAACTGTATATTTCCATTGGCAGCATAATGAAATTCAGTGCCTGATCATCAGCAAGTATCTATCTCCTCCTTGTGGGAATTTGTGTTTTTCCATTCCATTTGTCTATGATTCGTATAGCTGCAAATTTGCCTGCTATAAACTTAACATTTAAACAAGATTTTTCAGCTATTAATACAGGCAACTTAAAGTTTGCTACTCATTTCTTAATTCAATATTTTAATATTTGTGTTCAATAACTGTTAATTACCAAGTAATTGGATGTTTCCACATATATATATATATATATATATATATATATATATAGGGCATATATGCTTCAAAGGAATAATGGGTAACCTCCATATCTTCTTCATTTGCTGATAATCAGGGCTGAAGAATAGGACAGCATATAATTCAGAGGGAAAACCAGAAGTCTAACTCTTGTATCATTGAATAGCAGTTTAATGAATAGTGTGATACCTTAGAAGTGCATTGCAACATCTTAAGAATTCTTACAAAGTCAGAAGAAGTTACCTCTCTTGATGCTGGATATTTTGCCAGAATATGAAGTTGGAATAGCAAGACATCTTTAGGAATAGTCAATGTCAAACTTAACATTATTTCTCAGAAGTTCCTTTGTTTGTGATATTTAAGGCTCTAGCTACTGTTTTTGCAAAGCAGCTGACTGAAAGACTAGAAACCCTAGATGCTTTTTCGTTTCGCAGAACACAGGGTCTACACAATATGGTTTTCACTTTAAAAAGCTTAAATTAATGACATTTTATCAGCTTTAGAAACATCTCCAAACTTGTTGCCAAATTTTCTTTATATGTGGTTTCTCAGCAGTTTCTTTTCATAACAGAAAAAAAGACACAATGACCTTTCTTCTTAACTGTTTGGGACAAAGTCAATTTGTGCTCCATCTCCTGCAAGTGTAATTGAATGATCACTAGCCTGAACTCTAAGTTGTGTAATTGTAATTAATTATGTCACAATTGACCTGCAGTTCTGGTTCTCAGTCATCCTTATGCCCTTCTCAAACTTAGACCAGCCTAACAGACAAACGATATCCTGTACTTTAAAATTCAAAACCTAAAAGAATCACTGCCTGACAACAATAGTAAAGATCATATTGTAACTTTGAAATATCATCTTCTTCCTATACCATTTCAAGGTATACTGTTTCTGTGCTGAAGCTGCATTAATGCCAGCTACAGTGCAGTGTTGGAAAGCCGAAGAAATTGAGAAATCCTGACAGGTCAACATGAAGAGAAAGCATAGGTGATAGCCAAGTAGAAAGCTGATGTGGGAAATTCTGACTGATGCCTGAACGTGACTGATAAAGAGAGGAAAGGCAGGAGGAGCAATGTCAACTGGTGCTTAAAATAGCCTGAAGAAAATGAGAACAGTAGGATCTGTTGAGGATGGGTCAGTGCTTTGATAGCATTGCTAAATCAATGTCACAGACTTCTGATGGCAGTACAGCAAAGGAATTAAGAAGTCACAGAAGTCAGGCTTCCTGTTAGGCCAATTTGTGAGTTTCCTCATTATTAAACAAGTTCAATTTTTAATCAAACGATAGGCTGCTATACACTCAACCCTGTATTTCTCCAGCTTTATCATCTGGTGGTATACCCATTTTTAAAAACAAAGCATACTTACTGCCAGTTTAGATCCACTGTTTTCTATCCACTATTGAATTATTGTAAATCCTTTCCAAAGATACTTTTTTTAGATCTCAAATAGCAGTTCAAATATGCAATGGAAACTCCACAGCTTGTGAAGCATCACTGAAAAGAGAAATACTCAGAATTTTAAAAGGCAGTATTCTGTATTTTTATATTTCTTTCAGGCATCAAAGAGAAGCTATTAGTGTTTGACAAATGATGAACACCCATACAGATAGCTTATGATTTCATGACTCACAACACTTCAATGGACAGCACTATGGTTTTCATTGAGCTGCCTACAGTAAAAATAAAATACCTTTTAAATAAAGTACAGGACATTCTGATTTCATAAAAAAGCAGTGACATATTGGCAGGAATGCTCTTCCTTAGGCTATTGTGGCTTTATTGAGTCAGTGGGCTTGCTCCTAATTTACACAGTGATAAAAAGGAATCTGGCCAAGAATTTTTATACATTTGTTTAACCACCTTTGTTTTCTGTATATAAAAGTGCAAAAAGTACAAAGGGCTCAAAATTACCTTGGGGACATACATTCCTTCTTTATACACAAATACGCTGTGTTACAAACATAAGGAAGTACAAGCCAGAAAGGTATTGATAATATAAAGAAACATTATCTGCCAGATATTGCACTTCTAAGGAACTGGATTGTACCAGTGAAATTCTCACAGGGACCGTGCAGAGGGCAACTCCTGTTCATAGTGCTCCCTGATGGGCAGCAGTTGCCTGGAGACTGTAGATACAACATTAGTGTCCTTTCTCACCTCTTTGGTGATGCCCTGCTGCTCAAGGATACCTGAAAAGTCTCTGCCCGACATGCAGGCATACAAAATAAGTTCATTCTCCTCTGATATACATAGGTAATCTTTTTTTCATTCTACAACCTGCCAAACTCTAGCTGACTCCAGGCGCCACCATCCCCAGGACAATCTCCTTCCCCAGTCCAAAGTTTCACCTCAGTCTCTGCCCAGGGGCAGTCAAAATCTCCCTCAACATTACCTCTTCTCTCCACCGTGCCCTGAGTATCAGAGGTGCACTTTCACTTGTATATCTCTTTTGGTCACTGTTTAATTTCTGATTAGGGAGAGTGGCTACAGAGAAGTGGTATTGCTGTAAGCATGAGGGACTTCAAGATCTTCAACCACTTACCATACCCTTATCTATTCTGCAGTGGTGAGCCCTGTAACATTTAGTGTTTATAGATGGGTAGTATTTCATGTAGGAAGGATTTTCTATGAAGGAAAACCCTAATTGCTTACAAAAGAGGAGGCTTCTGGGTGCAGAGGAAATGTGAATAAACAGGACTATTCTGGTTCATTCATCATGACAAAGGAATGGGAAATGGTGTGAGAAGAGTTTAGGGGCAGGGTATGATACTCTGATAAAGCTGAGGGGAAGGTCTAAAGCCACTGCTCTATAGACAAGTAATTTCAAAATTCCTCAGATAATGAGGGCAGATCTACCTTCCCCAAGTTCAAAGAGAAGACTCTGAAAATCTCTGAACTGTAAACAATGCTATGGTGACTCAGGATTTGGATTTGGAAGGAAACCCCAGAAATTTGGCTTTGTTGGAGTAATTTTGCACCAATATTCAACACAGAATGGAACACAGTGTAATTTGGCAGAAACACAACACTGTGCATTTTATTTCAGGACATTTCATTGTATGTCTGTGACAATTTTAAAATAAAACTGTGTATTTTTGAAGGGGATTTATAAGCCTATGTTGAAAATTTGGGATTCAGTAAACAATATTTCAGCACAGTGTTTTGTGCTTTCATGGTCAATCTTGGATGCTTTTATGTTCATAGCCAGCTCATTCTTTTTCATCTGTGTAGTGTCTCTGTACTTGATCAATGAGACTAGACCTTTATAATTTTGGAGAAATACAATGATAGAAAGAAATGTTTATCTTGCAGTTTCTTATTATGTGTTCCACTAGCTATAAAATACTGTATTGAACTACAGATAATAGTACAAAATGAGCTATCTAGAATGGTTAAATCTAGCTTTCTAAATCTGTCCTTTCAGATAAAAAGCTGTATATATAATGTGACAAGACTAAGACATATTTTATTGTTATAAACTCTAGTTTAATACAATGTAAAGCTCTAATATTTTGTTTCTATCCCAGTAACTCTAATTTCAAGGGTTTTTAAATGCCTTTTTTAACTGATAATAAAAAAAAATATTCAGATTGATTCAAATGGCTTTAAAGAATTCATGGAATATATCCATTGATGCAATGACACACTGTGGAAAAGTAGTTCAGAACTTTTACATTAATCCTTTTTCTATCTTCCTTAAAATACTTTACCTGAAATATAAGAGATTGTTCATTGTTCAACCCAATGAAAAAATCTTATCCAAATTAGTGCCTCACCTGAACAGGTTATTTATCTCTTGCATTTGAAGATCTGACTATTTAATTCCCTTACTGATTAAAGATTATCTGATATTAGATAATTCCTGCATGTTGTCATGGATAAAGAACTACAGGGGGAGACAAACAGTGGTTTGAAAGGATATGAACATGTCTGTGGTGTTGTGTCTTCTTTAATACTGTTGATGTATTTTAGGAAATGCTGTAGGTTCACTGACTGGACCTACCAAATGTGGACTGTGTATAGGATGCTCAGCCTGGTGGGCCACTTTGATCACATAGGGAGGAGTCTTAGATCTTTATGGAGATTCCTACTCCAGTCCCATTTGTTAGCGGGGCTGGACATTATGCAGACTTTGAGTGGTGCACACTGAAAGCATGTATGCCTGGGTGAACTAATTACCTACAAGGTGGCTGAAATTGAAGCTTGTTTGGCTCAGAATAGCATGTGAAAATTAGTGTGTGATAAGTTTACCGATTAAGTAGACTTTGATTAAAATTAGTTAAGACATTACTGAACTGTGAATTTTTTTGTGTCACTATAAATATAGAGACAATGTAGAACTGGCTGTGTAATGAAGACAGTTGTTAATGAAAGCCCTATGTTTTGGGTTGATAACTCAACTTTTAAAAAGTTTTTAACCTACTGAATATTTTTTTTCAGGGAATGATTTCTTATTATTCCCACAGCTTATTTTATCAGAAGTTACAAATACATCTTGTTAACTCTTATTGTGAACACATAAACAGGACATTGTGAGAACATGGGAGAAACCATATGGAGTTAGATTGTAGATACACATACTTCAGTACTCAGTCTCTGACAAGCCTCCAACAGTGGATACAAGGTGAAAAGCAGGCAAACAAGCAAAAAAAATATGATAATCTTTTGAGCACCCCTCCAAAACTATGACTCAGGAATCTTTTTGCCTCAGACTGATGAAATTTGTTTTGGAACATACATATTCTGCAAAGCTTCAAATGAAAACTTGTTTCTGATTTTTCCTTGCTTTGAAGTCTGAGTTCTGTCTCTTTTTATGAAATTGTTGACAATTCTGCTTTATCTGGCTAAATATTTTAATGAAGAACACAATCTTTTAACCTCATTGCCTTATTACGCTACTTCCTCTGAGCTTTACAATGCTGAATACAGTGAGCCTAAGAACTCCAATAGACTATTATAGACTGTGGTAAGACACCTTTTCAGGAGGGTCAGTAAGACTCTTCCACTGTCAGTATGCCTCAGAAAGTGAGGGTAAGGCAGTAAGGAGAATAAAAGTGTCTCACCAGCAACTTAGTAGAGTGAATACAGTCCCTTTTCCTTCTGTGTTTATTTTTCTGGATTTGTCTTCTATGCATGTATGTCACAATTTTCTTATTTGATGTATAATTTTTATGCAAGGTATAACGGCTTGCTGTGCACTCTCATCTGAGCTTGTGGTGAAAGAACTATCAGCTCTGTCAAACTGGGTAAGTGTATGTTTTTCAGCAGGATCAATTAGCCAGCATGGACTATTTGCTGCTTGGATGTCTCTGATTCATATATACAGATGTCTAAAAAATGGGAGAGACTGATCAGGATTTTCAAATAGACTGCACTGTGGATTCTGTTTAATTTCATTTATTTGCCCCCCAGAAGGGAATCTATACAGATTAAAAAAAGAGCCCCCCATGCTGCAATTCAATTATCTAGTTAAAATCATGCTTTTAATCTTAACAGAAGAGAAAGAATTTAGTACTTAGGAACACACCTATAGGAACTTCTCCCACCCAAGCCACACAGAAGAGGTTTCAGGTGACAACTGAAGTGCTCATGCATCATGTATCACCTAATTCAAAGCTCAGTAGACATATTTTGATTTATATCAGCTGGTCTCAGGTTAGACCTCTGACCTGAACCTGTATTTCTAGAGAGTTTTAACTTTTCAAGCTTGAACAACTTTTAATAGTCTCAACCTCATGACCTAGAAGCAAAAATACGCTTTGAAAGACAGTGCAACCAAGAATGAAGAAATCCTACATCTGTAGGGAGACTTGTGGCATTTTTTGCTTCTGAAATGCAAGTATTTTTGCTTCTATAAAATCCTCAGTGATTGCAGTGGGTTGTGTGGGTATACATAATTTTCTGAAGGATCAAGGCCTGTAGAAAACAAATGATGGAAAGGAAAAAGATTATGAACTGGTTCTGCATGAAGGGTTGTTGAACGTGCTTGGCTGTTTAGAATGAAAACATATGACTGCCAACTACAGAGCAAGTTAAACTGGAGAAGCTCTAGTGAGAATTGGAGATAGCAGAATTGCTATTAAAAGGTTGGTGTTTGCACCTGTTTTCATCTGTCTTTATTTCACTAGACACAAACTTCTGGCTTTATTTTTGTTCTCTCTTTTTGTTTAATATATCAGAATGTCTTTGCCTATCTTACCTAGAGTGTGTATATTAGGACTTTTAATAGAGAAATCTGTTCTGATAAATCAAGGCTTCTCTAACTTAGCTGGGCAGCTGGCATCTCTGTTTATGGCTTTAGAGGGAATTGGAAAGCACATGTGTTTGATGAATTGCCAAAAATGCACAGTAACTCCTGCAGCAGGAATATTTCAGAAGTGCAGATAGTTGGTAATAAATAATTAATGGACACCAAAGTAATATCTTTCTTTTCTTACTGGAGCTGGAGTGAGCACACAGTGCAAGCCATAAACCAGACTTTGCTTTAGAGCTGGTCTTTTCCATTGAGCTGGCTTTCTGTACTGATTACCAGCCAAAGCAGCTGAGACAACCCAGAAATAATGGTCCCCATCTTGTACCTCCTAGAGCTGTTACTCAGCTGAACAGTCTTCCCACTTTAGACGAGGGGAATGCTTGGGTGCTCAAGGGGGTCTTTCTACATGCAAAATCTGCAGTGTAGGAAGAATGATTCTGTTCCTTCTCTCAGTACTTCTAAATTCTTTCTGTGTAGACAGCTCAGATTTCCCTTTGCTTCTCTCTTGTCATTTCATTGTTTACATACTGTGTGTTTATGAGATGAGGAACTTTCAGAGGATTTTTGACAATGGCTGAGATAAGGCTGCAGAAAACTCTGGACTATGTGGCTCCCTGAGTTTTTCCAGATGCAACATCTACAGGTGGCACAAAATCAGCAGAGCACTGTCTGCGAGCACTTGCTGCCAGGTGCTTGTGCACATTCACTCAGATAAGGTCAGTTAGATTACACTGGCATATTTAGGCACTTAACATTATTTGCTCAAAATGAAGTATTTGGGGTTTGTCCCCCCAAAATACGCTTTTTTTCCTGCTCTCACTGCAAATACTCTGATCTAAAAAGGTTTATTTTTCTCAGATGGAAGTCACAATGACATGAGTACCCCTTTGTTTTATGATTTTTCAAGTGTGTTTTCTTAAAGCAGCCTGTGTCATCAACCTTGAATTTTATTGTCATGCTAATCTGTTATTTCTGCTGATGTTACTAAAGCCTACTTGCAAAGTAATGTACTGTGGTCTTACACAACTCTAGGGAAAATCCTTACTTCCCTTTAAGGTCACTTCCTCTTCTCAAGGAGAGGTTGTACATTTATGCTCCAGCCAGAACACAAATTCCTGCTTGTGCCCAGCAGAGTCTGCCTTTGTCTGACATAATCTCAGCTGTCAATGAGATCCTTTAAGAATCTGTTTTGAAGGAATAAAGTTTTTTCCCCACAGAGTACACTGGTATATTAAAGTCCCTTTTGTTTCATTGTAACTTCTCAATACCGTTCATATCAGTTGTGAAGGACAGGAACTGGCAATAAAATGGTATGCTCCAGTGGGATGATGAACACTGTTAAAAGCTCTAATAGGATTTAATGCATTCATATTTATGAGTACATATGTTATGTGTCTTGACTTTTCAGGAAGGACACATGAGTCACACTGAGAAACCTATTATGCTCCATGGGCATTAGTTTGAAATGTACTTTCTCTGGGACCTTTGCTAATACTCTTTGAAGTAGTTTCTCTCAAAATATCAGGTGGGGATGGAGGACATCAGACAAATAGCTTAAATTGTGTAGTCTTCTTTCTGATAATGCAGGGACATTGAGAGCCTCTGTAGACTGTTTTAATTTGAAAATTCATTGAAAATTTCATTTCACATGAAAAACATTAGTGGTTGTTCTGGTTTTATCATGAAGTCCAAGTTCGATTGCCACTTGTTAGCATGTGTGCCTCAAGCTTCTGTTCTGTTTTCCTTACTTGAGCTTTGCCTTTGTCCCTGGAAGGAATCCTAGCACAGTGGAGCTGTGCTAGCTGGTAATGGGGACAATCTGGCTTTTATGAGTGACCAAGCACACCAGGAAAAGGCAGTCAGTCCAAGTGTCAGGATGACTGCTCAGGGAAAAGTTTCTGGATGGTTGAAACAAAGTCAGAGATGGAAATGGTCATAGATGGTTGGATTCTTAATGGAGTGAGATATCAAGGAAAATATCTTCATTTGAGCTGTTTATATGCTGACTTTTCACTTATTTGTTTAAGCATGATACAGGTTTCAGGTACTCTTAGGAAAATCAGTGGAACTGTTGCATATAGATGTGATAACAATATCAAGATTAGACCCCTGAATTTACATTAAATCTTTCTTGGGATAAAAGGGAACTATAAAAATTGAATAAGAAATTTAGGCATGTTACTTCCAGAAGTAGCAGTTCTGAGTAAACAGCAATACTTAAGAGTGCCACATTATAAATACATCAATATAAATAAAAAATAAATCACAGCCCTTCAGGCTTGCTAGACAATGGTTATATTAGTACATCAAAGAAACCTTGAGTTCTCTCCCATGAACACAATAGAAAGCAGTTGTCCTGCTATTTTTACTGCTGGGAATTGATTGTGTAACTAATGTAAAATATTTTACCATCCTCTACTCATGATGAAGACCCCCAGCCAAAAAAAAGTGCACTCTGACAGATAGTATAGCTGGGGAATACCTGGGAAGGTTGAATTCTGAATAGCTAAAAACACCTTTTGGATTTCTGTTGAGGGTATGATACTCACACAGTGGTGGTGCAGAGAACACAGGAAGGCAGGGAGAGCTCAGAGTGTTCTCAAATGAAAAAAGCTCCATATCACCTGCCTGGAAGTGGTATTGCTTTAGGTAAAAAACCTGTTTTCAGCAAGGATTAGTATATTTCCTGCAGTGTTTCACTAGTTGACTCTGGTGTAACACCTCTATGTCACAGAAGTTCACTTGCTTCCCTGCCTGTGACAGTGGGAGCTTTGCTGTGTGAAATATCAAAACCCTTCAGATGTTACAGGAGCCTTTCATGCATGACAAACACAGACAGAACATTCTTACTCTGATTCAGTGGGCATGGCAGTGGCTTCACTGAAAGAAAGAGAAAGAAGAAAGAAGCATAAATAATTTGAATCAAAGGCAACTGTAGAAACAGGCATCCTTGGAATTTATACAAAGCTCCCCTGAGCTTCTGGGAGTCTTTCCCTTGGCTTTAATGAACACTGAATCAAACTCCTTTTCTGCCAATGTGTTTGCTTCTTTCTCTAAATTTGCTCATCAGGAATGGTCTTTAAGATCATGATTACAGGAAATAGTTTAGGCAGCACATAAACATGTTCACATACTCACTTCCAAAGAAAAACTAAGCAAATGCTGAAATTCTTAATTATCATCAAATATATTTGAAATGCTGTATCATGAACCTTCATAATTAACTCCCTAACGAACTCCACAGATTTAGATTACATCATAGATCAATATGGGATGCGAAACTACTAAAACATTAATAGTGGACCAGTTCATTCAAATGACTTTACTACATTGCTCAGAGCCCAAAGCATCAAAACATACAAATAACAAGGAAGCTGTAAATCAAGTGATTCTTTTGATTTTTGTTTTTCCATATCCTGTTGATAAGGAGCTTATTCAGAATATGATGGTGTTTTCAGACTTCAATATGAACAGGTAATCACTTACATCAATGTTCTGACGTCCAATAAAAGAACTCTGAATGTGAAAAAAGAAAACATGTTTTTCAGGCATTGTGGATTATTCATTTATGTCCAGAATTCTTGAATGATGCTTTTGTTCACAAACTCCATTTGGGGTGTGTGTGTGTGTGAAACACAGCTCCACAACTTAAGGCTCTAAGAAGTACTAGCCATTGGCTCTGAACTTGTATTCTTTCAAGTTCAAAATATTTATATTTGAGCACATATACAGAGCAAGGTCCATTTTTGCTAGGCTTACCTTCCAGTTGCCTCAACAGCCAATAAACAGGAAACTTGGACTCTCTAATTTATGCTATGTGTTATAACCGGGTCAGAACCTGGGGCACAAGCTCCATTAGCTCATCCTGCCTTAAACTCCTCAGTTCTCAAGCTGAAATCTTTTCCTGTTAATCCTGGGCTTAAAAACTTAACCATTTTCAACATTTTCTTCTGTAGAGTGTTTCAGGTACTCCTCTCCATAAGTGATTATACAAGCATAGGAAGTTTTTTCTGCTTTCCCATTACAGATTTTCTGTTAGCCTTTGGCCTATAGGATTTATAATAAATCAGCACTGACACACTGCATCTTGTCAAGTGACTATATAAGCATTAAAAATAAAATCACAAAGTCTCCAGAATTTTACATCATTTACTAAGTAAAAATTAACAATATATCTATCACTGGCAATACAATGGGATTTGAGAATTGACATTCCTGATTGCTATAAAAGCTGACAGTGCTAATCAGGGATTTGTCAGTAATCATTAAAAAGCAATGTGATGTGATGTCATGCAGTGTAATCCCTTATTTTATTTCCTGCCCTTCATCTTCATGACTTTGCTAACTGTTCATCTCCTCTTTTACCTCCCTCTATCCACCTCTTTTTTCTTCTCTTTTGAATGTAATCAGAAGTCTATTATTACTGCAATTAGCTGAAGCACCATGAAATAGCATGTTACCCCATGATAGACACTAACAACTTTTGTCAGGTGCTTATACATCATTAGCAACACTTACAGCATGTTTTCAATTTCGTAGAGTATGGAGGATGTAGCCATATTGTCAGGAGATGCTATACCCATGTGCATATATGCCACAGCTTCAGCCTCTGGGTCATAAATAAAAGCTGTATCTATGAGGAAGGACAACAACGTTCTTCAGTACAGGTGATTCTTTCAGGTAGTTCTAGTTACAGATGAGTAACCTTCTTAGCAAAAACTACTTAAGGAATTAAAAATCCCTTTAGACTCTAAGAAAAGCATCACTAATTCTAGGACCTGGCAAATCTGGTAGCTCAGTAGAGGTAAGGTTTCTGCCCCTCCAGGTCCACCAACTCAGCTAGTAGTGAGGCTGAGCATGTGTTCCCAGCAGGCATGGGTGCATGCGTAGACATACTACACACGTACATATACTTGCAGTCAGCCACACAGATTAACACAGAAAGAAAACTGACAGTCTCACAAACACAAAGAGCATCAAAGCCCCTATCCAGGTCCCCCTTCTCTGACTGATTGGGTTGAAGGCCTGTCAGTGGGAAATTTATGTTTTTTTGTTTGCTTGTTTTGCCCTCTCTACACATACACACACACACACACACGCACACACACACACACACACACACACACACTGTGGATCCCTCTGGCAACTGGACTTAGGCACACAGTACATCCCATCGCTGCCACTAGATCTTAGTCTTCCTGGCTGCTAGTACCTGGGCATATGAGCCCCTGTGGCACCCAGCCTCACTCAGTTGCTGGAGCTCAAACCTACACATGCATCCTGGATCCCTCCAGTAACTGCACTTAGATGCCCAGTCTACCTATAGTCCAGTCCTCTGGATCTCCTGGGCACTCAATTCGCTTGCACACAGAGACACACATTTTGTGTCCAAGATTGTGAGTCCAAGATTTATGACCTTAGAGGAGTTGACTCCCAGGCACCATAGTATGTCCAATTGCTGGTGTGGCCTTTGCAGTCCCTCCACTAGCCAATCTGCAGACCACTTTTTCTCTCCAGTATCTAGCCCAGACTTATGGTTCCACCAATATGTAGTTCCTAAGCTGCTTATACTACTCACCAGAGAGTTTTGCCTGATGCTTACTAATGATTATGCACTAATATTCACACTCACACAACATAGACTTTCATCTCTCTAGTTGCTGGTACCATGGCCAGTATGATCTATTGTCTAATTCCCAACTGGTGACACTTATACCTCCACACTCACACATCAATGCAGAACGGAGATGCTCCACACCCACAAAAATAATTGGAAATGGAGTTTAATAGCAAGACAAGCTGTTAAACAGATACACAGCATGGCCAGACTGACAACGTGTTTTCTTGTAATCTTTTATTCCTCTATCCCTCTATTTCCTTGCACTTGTTCCTCTCCAGATCATCACTGATCTCTCCTTTTCCTGCCTTTAGTTTGTCCCCTGAAACCTCTGTCAAATATATTGTTCAGTCCTCAATTGCTCTTCCTCTGCATCCAACCATGGCTCCCACGCTCCGGCCAGTGACTCCTTCAGTTTGTAAGATGATCCAGAGAGCCTCGCCAGCTGAATTGGATCTCACACCGGAGCCCATGGGGCTGATCGTGTGATAGCCCTAGAACATACTAGGACAGGATGTTCCTTTGTCTGATTAGGTTATTATTATTCCTCTTTGCTTTTCTGTGTCTGTGATGAGTTTTTAATCACAAGGAAGACCGAAAAGATTAGTGATTTTGCAATCAAAGAATTGTTAGCTAGTTTGACCAGCTAACAAAGTGAAACGGTCTGTATCTTCAGAAAGTGCTGATGACTGTTCCACAGTAGCTGTATGCTTTTCCAGACTTTCAGCCTAAAGCTAGGAAGTGATGTTGTCTGGCTAAAGGCATCTTTACCAGCTGCTGCGTAGTACTTGTCCAGACAGATTAAAGGTACATTTTTGCTTTTGATACACTGTGGCCATCACACATTATATGGTCACCACATTATAACATCCCATAATGTGGAAAAAAAAATCCTCCCAGCTGTCTTAAACTTCTGTATTATTCTCCTGCACTGTTCTTGCAGCAGATGAAACATCATCTCGTGGAATTTTTAATAACTAGTCTGTGTCAGCATCAAATGCATGCTAGCATGGAGCAGAAAGGAAAAATATTTTACAACCACTCTGCAGTTAAAAACCTTGATGCGTAATTATTCACAGTGAATAGGATTTGTACTTGCAAGCCTTTGCATAAAGCACATGTCTCGATAATATCTGTACTGAGGAACATTGAATAATAAGATGCTGTCACTTTTCTATTAAAGTGGCTGTGAACTTATAAATAAAAGATAGTAAATACAGTACCTGTTTTGCTGAGTGACTAACCTGTGAACAGCTCAGAAATAAGGCTGCTGAGGATAGAGCCTGCACCTGCCTTTATAAAAAAGGGAGCATGGTGGATGATTCTTCATAAAGCATCACTATTGATGAAGGAGGGGGCTACATATTTCCTCCTACCATATTTGCTAAATGTCATTTTATTTCTCAGATATATCACAAGTTTCACAGAAGCAACTCTGGCATTAAAACAATATTGATTAATAGAAACAGTTATAGGAGCTCTGTTTTATAGAATCAGACTATAATCAAACAGTTTTGAAGGAACTTTTCCAGGCCTGCATCTCAGGGTAGGTCTGCTACTCAGGACTTTATTCAGTCAAGTCTTGAAACCCCTCAGTGCTGGATATTCTCCAGCCTTTTTGGACAACCTTTCCCACAGTTTTATCACTGTCACAGTGATAAATTTTTTCTTATGTCTGTTTGGTATTGCCCAGACTGATATTACTTGGAGCAGTTTGTGTCTATTTCCTGCTGTACTCTCACTGCAGCTCCCCAAGAAGTCTGCCTCTGTCTTCACTATAGTCTCGCATTAGGTATATGAAGACATAAGGGGGAAATGTTATTTTGTTATTTTCCCCCCTAGCCTTTTGTTCTTTAAGATGAATAGCCAGTTTGATATACCCAAAATCTTATTTCATGTCCAGCAGTACAATATGACAAATACATGCTTGGTCCTCAAATCTGCTGCTTGCTTCATAAAACAGCCAACCTTGGGCTTGAGATCAAAATCAAATTCAATACTACTTGGGATTTGTATGAAGCCAGTACACTGCTGAAACCACTGGGTAACTATGTAAGTATGCAGTAGTATTTCCAGAGAACAACTTTAACTTCTCTGAGAAGCTGTCTGAGTGTGATATTTTTAAGGATGATCCGCAATTGGCCTTTTTGCAGACACAGAAAATCACCAGTTGTACTTTGTTTCAGAGACAGTGAATTGGATCCAAAGGACATCCAAGTGCTTAGTGTAGAGTAAAAAAAATGAGGGTAAATGAATGTCAGGCAGAACATGCACCACAGGGCAGCAAATGACCGTGGCTACTACAGGCACAGAGCAACTACAGTTGCCAGGAATAGCTTCACACTACACAGCATAATGAATTCCAAACTGAATTCCATGTATTTATTATAGGGAAGAAATAAGAGGAGTATCCATTTAATGATCGGAGCCTACCCTCATAAAAAGATTCCTGAATCTGGACACAGAACAAAAAGTGACTGCTCTGACCTCTACCTTTACATTAAGGGCTCCTAGTGAAGCTTTCTTTGTGGCTCATCCTGAGTCCTGTACTATTCATAGCAATTTCACTGGTTTGCTTGAAGAAGTGTGGGTATTCAAATTGTGTGCTGCACTTCCAGAAAAAAAAAAAAGTGCTATATATATTGCATAATCTGAACCATAACTGTTTGTTCCAGGCAAGGAAAATTTCAGAATAAGCACATGAGCAGTGACATTTTGAGATTTATGAAGCTAAAGTTAGCTGCTACTGATGTGGAAAGTAAAAAAAGCTCTGAACCATTTTTCTTTGACAGACTGCACAGTGAAATTCAGGTGTTTACTGTTTGTTATTCATGGCTAAGGAATTTAGTATTGACATTTCTACTGTAAGTAACCTATAATTTGCAAGTTTTGCATACCTAAAAGGACTTTTTCACTGGACAAATATTAGATGCCACATTACATATTTGATGGCATCTCTTTTCTTGTATGACAGAGCACATGGACTGTTTCTCTGGGTTCTGTTTGGATACATCTACTAAGTTCATTCTGGTCCTCATCAGTTTTATTGTGCTTACACCTTTGCATCCTCATATGTGGAAGACTTGTTCTTTATTCTTATGTTTCTCAATTTGGTTTAGAATTTTGGAGGAATTCTTATTAACTCTGTCGTTATGTTTATACAAAATGGATACAGAAGCTTAACATCTCATGGAAAGTGATGAACTTGATATGTTTTAAAATGCAGAGCGTGTATATATTAAAAATTAAATGTATAACACATGCACTGAATCTACAAAGTGTACTGATTTTACAAACCCTATTACATAATATAGAGTAAAAAGTAGAAACAAGGAAATGCATTCAAGTTCAGAAATTATAAGTCATCCAAATCTTAATTCCTTTGCTCAAGGTTGGATACAAACTATTTTATCACTAACCAATTTATCACATTCCTTATTCACTTGAAGTTATACTGGAATTTTTCCAAACATAGCCATATTCTAACATGAAAAGCCATTAAGACTGAGCTTGGTTTATTACGTAGGAATAAACTCTGTCATAAGATTTGTCTTCACTTTGTCCAAGGTAATCAAATATTATCATGTCCACACATAGCTAAAAAGAATTTACCTATAGCAGAAAGATTTTAATATTAACTAAAATAAAGTTCAGCTGGAAGCTTTTCCCTTGTGCTTTTGTCTAATGCAGTTGTTTAATTTGTGTTTATCAACAACTGGAAACATTCAAAGTAGTCGTGAAAAGGGAGATTACAGATGCTGGTTTATAAAACATGTTGGCTTGTTTCGAGAACTTCTTTCAGAAATTAAGTTGATCAGGAAGGGAATTATTCCAAAGGCTTTCTGGTTTCAGGTTTTTCAGAGAAAACATTTACATTGAATGTAACAAATTATTCAGTTCGTATTTTTCCAGATACAATTTCTACTTTTCTTATTCATCCTTAAACAGTGACATAAAAGGGCATAAACTAACCAGATTAAAAGTGAAATGTGGTTACAGATGAGAAATATGAAATTCCATTGGTAGTTCTTAAAATCCTATATTCAAAATAAGATTTTTAGGATATTAATTATGTGCTCTTCCCAAGAAGGAGGTGATTTGTATTCCACAGACCTGAGATACGGATGGAGAGGTCTGGGACCCTGAGACAAAGTGAAGACATTGGCACTGGATAAGCTATCACAGAAAGTAACTGATGGAGAGCTCTTCCAGTCTTTGTAAGCTCCAGTCTAACATTGCCTCTGTCTTGCAATCACAGGATGAAATATGAAAAGTCAGGGCCTGAGTAGGGTAAACGCAGACATACCCAGGCAGCCACATCTGGGAAACCACAGTGACAGAAAAGCGTTGCAGAAGAGAAGCGCATCTAATTAATACCAAGGCAAAGAAAAGAACAAACCAGACAACTAACAACTGAAATAGAAAGCAGATAAAACAGTTCACAAGAAGAGCTCAAAGTGGAATGAAAGTTGTGGTGAATGACAAAATTGCTTTGTGGAAAAAAAGTCCATTGTTAATTTGTCCTTCTCCTGAGGGGAACTGGCAGGAAAAGGAGTCCTTTAACAAAAGACAGTAAGAACTGTCTCACTTGGATAGCTGACGTGCACAATAGGTCAAGGTAATATAATTTATAAAACACAAAGGGACAATATTGACTTACAAAACAGAGCGCTAAAGGTCACTTAATTAAATTACCAGGCCACCCAGGATTCGGAAGGAATTGGGAAACACAAATGAAAACCTGGAGGATTTTCTTACCAATGGTGATTAAAATAAGTGAAAAACAAACTTTAAAAAATAAATAAAATTAACTTTGTTACTTTTTGATAAAATTACATGGTACCCTTCCCCTTTGTATGACACATTTCCTCCTCAAATGTCTGTTTTGCATGTTTGCCATTGCTGCAGAAGTGCTTCAGCTAAATTCAATGGATACAGTTAGCTTAGTGTCTGAGTTTGCATCAGGAGTGTGCTTTTGAGCAATCCAGTGATGGACCTCACATACCTTACTTTAGTACACATGGCAAAGTTGTCTTGAAACACACTAACTGGATTTCTTCTGGATGAAACCAATCTGAAAAATACATCGCAGGGATTCATATAATGAGCTCCAGCTGTTAACTAACATCCAGCCTGTGGCACTGGCCTAGAGCTGATCTGCAGAGAAACCCCTTAAAGTGCATTTGGCATGGGCATCAACCCTTGGCACCAATTGTGCTGCACAAACCTGTTGTCACTGGCCTGCATTATTTGCTAATACAGATATAGCCTTAGCATGCACAGAAGCTAGGAGATATAGTGGATAAATGTTAGTATTTTCGGTTTGATATTATGGGGACTGACAGTAATTTAAAATTCTTTGCTAAGAGAGAAAAAAAAAAAAAGAAATCAAATTAAGTTTATTTGACACTCCTGACTTTAGACACCTTATTGTTTGAAAATAAGTCAGAGAGACTAGACATATATGTTACTGAACAAGAATAAAGTATTTATTTTCTGTGAACATTTTTAAACATCATATGTGACTAGATTATTTAGCAATGTTTAACATCAGTATAATTCACACTATTTTCTTGGGCTTACTGTTGACGTAATATTTATCCAGATATTTTAAAAGGAATTGACTGACATTAAGGCAATAGTCAGGCAAAACAAGGGAAGGAAAACTAATATATGTTTGAGTTAAAGGTTGGCTGGCTACTCTGTCCATGTGCTTTTTTTGCACTAGATTTTTCCTTCATACAGTTATGGAAACTTAGTGCTTATTCTGACAGATGGCAGGTTTTTCACTCTTTTAAGCACCAAGACAATATTTACATCCGTTATTGTATAGCTTGTACTGGTGTGAGAAGCACTCAAAACAGGCTCGTGCCTTGGCAAACAGGTTAACAAAGAACTATCTTTCTAGCATTTTCCATGTATTTGATTCATATCTCCAATCAAGAAACACTCAGTGCTGTTATAAAGAAGTGCTCACTGTTTGTCAGTCTTATTTTTGGGCCTGTGTCTGATGAAAGGTTGGAAAATAGAGTTCAAAATTACAGCATCTATGTTTTGTAAGGGGAGAACCTGGCTTCCTCTTTCAGGATGGTGGTGGGGCTTTATGGATCACACTAAGGAGCATGGTTTATCAAAGCTCCTAGGGCTCATTCATATGTTTGTCTAGCCTGGCATGTGCCTGCTATGGTGAAAAGGTTCCCTAAAGACAGAGAAATGCTGGTGGGAATGCTTCACAATAACCTCTTCACACAGCACAGGGTCTATAACCAAGAAGCATGGTAAAGACCATGAAATCAATATGTTACAATAATCTCTGCACTGGGTACCACTGCTCTGTGGTTTGTGGACTTCAGTACTCCTAGAGAACACACATGCACATTAGTAAACAAGTTTGGATCAAAGGCACTTCTGTAGTGACTTTTTTTGTTCATTGCCTAGGCTTAGGTTCACATCCTAGAGTTTGTAGGCTATAAATCTGCAAATTAAAAGTGGACTAATTGGAATACAATGCATATCAGCTTTCCTTGAATCCATAGGGAAGTGTATTAAAATAAGATAAAGAACAGAATGTGAATATTTCATAACACTGTGATGGCACAACCAGACACAAGGTATAAGGGTTTTATGTAAGAATGTGAACCATGTGGTCACCACTGAAGTAAAACACAAAGCTGAAAAGTATATATTTCCTTATCTATACTTGTATCTGTATCTATATAATCTATCTATGTCTATGCTTATGCCTATACCTACGCCTATACCTACGACTAAATCTATTTCGGTTCCTGTATCTAAATAAAAATGTATATTTGGTACAGAAGTAATAGGTATTTCCATTTATATATAGGAGGTGAAAAATGCACACTGGTTTGACATCCAATTCTCGGTGTCACCTAATTCTCACAAGAGATCTTTTCTTATTTATCCTCACTACCTGTTATTGCAGACACAGTCCTAATTAACTGCTTCTTTGCTCCAACAGAGCGATGTAGACACCACAAGAACCTAGTAAGTGTTGCATAACTTTTTTTTTTCACTATGTTTTTGGTAATCAAAATTATTACAGAAAATAAAAGAAAAAAATGAAAAAAAAAAAAGAGAAAAGAAAAAAAATGAAAAAGAAAAAAATTGGAGAAATGCCTAACTGATCATATTGGGAATAACAGACTAGAGTAAGCATTTTAAAAGTTAATATGAATTTTATTAGGATTTTTTTCCAAAGTCACTTGAGGGCCATGAAGGTGAATTTGACTTCATTGTTAAAATTAGCTACATTATGAAAGCTAATTGCATATAACCTTTCAAAGTTGTTTGCCAAGGATTCCCAAGTCTGCTGTAATCAAAAGCCTGGACAGAGATAAATTGAAAACATAAACAGGTTTTTGCCTAGATAAAATTCCTCAGGGAGAGAATTAAGGAAGTAAAAATCTTCTAGTAAGAATATCAATTACTGCCTAGTGGTACCACCAATGAAGAGGTCTAGTTAAATGCAGATGGCACGAGTCATGACGGGGAATGAGATTTACTTAAGTATATGGAAATTTGAGTGTTTAGGCTGATATTCATGAAGGGATGTTGGTATGATTAGTTCCAGGTATGCAAGTGAGTTGTGCAGTGTTGAAATTTTCCCCTGTATTTCAGTGCTTTGCATGGGTGAGAGGCTGCATGTTAGGAAGGGCATTTGTAGTATCTAATGCAGGGACTCCCGGGATTCTTCAATTCACCACTAAAACCTGCCAGAAATAAGGATATGCTGTAAAAGTCTGTAGGAACTCAGGTTTCTGTTCCTGACCTGCAGTTAAGTACCTTATGAAATCTTATGGATTCAGAGGATAAAGCCATTTTCTGCACCTAGGCGTCCATTTTTTTTTTTTTCATGGATTGTTTCTGTAACTTACTAGAGGCAATGAGTGGGATAGGAAGCTACTATCGGGGTATAGCACCCCTCTGTTCAGGTACTCCTGGAATCAGGTCAGACACTGTTCTCCCTTGCACGTCTCCATACATTGGCTCAGGACTGAGCTTAACCCATAGATTGCCGCCTCTCACATGCATGGGTAGAGTTTTGCCCACTACCCATGTCATCTTCTGACTAAGAAACTCTTTTTTTAAAAATCACAACATTTTTTTAGTACATATTTATTGTTATAATATATGTCTATAATGATATCAGAATTTAATAGAAGTAGAATTTCAAGTGAATGATTATTTTTTTTTTTTGGTTGTTAAAAGAAGTATGACAGTATTTTTAAAACTACAGGCATAATAAAAGTAATTCTAATCCAAAGTGTTATTTCTTTCCACATCTTCAAAACAATGATTCTGTTTTCTTCAGTTTCATAAAAAAGGTGCTCCAACATTGTTAAAAAAATCACATATGTCCTTGGTTAATAGTAATATTTTATGTTTAACTTAATATTTATGTTTAACTTAAATTCTCATATAATAATCAGTTATTGTAACATCATCTGATTCATTGTAGATATATATCTATCAGTAGTCAGATATCCATATAGGAGCAACAAATGCTAGTTATGGTCAGAAAACTGTTGTGATAATTTTTTTATTTTTTTTTTTTTTAAATATTACTGCATGTGCTTTACAAATGGTTTCTTTCCTCTCAAACACTAAAGGACAAAATGGACTCAGAGCTCAGAAGATAAAAGGCTCTGTTTGATTTTCCTGAGAATTTTAAGGGCTTGAAGTGCAGTTGCTGCCCATTTAGGAGTCTGGGGCAACCTGTCTATCTGTCTGCCTGTCTGCCACTGGGACACTGGTGCTCAGAACTTGGTTTTCCACTGTCTCCACAACACACTTTTTCCTGACCCGCTGAACCCTGCATCAGCTTCCAATCCATCTCTGTGAGGAACTGTGAAATGAGCTATAAACAAAATACCATCACTTGGCTGTGGCTTAAACTTCAGTTTATAAAATGTTGTGCTTCTAAAATTAATGTTTTCATACAAATACATTTAGAAAGTTGTGTGCATGGATGCATTGGTGAGTGTGTGTATAAAACTGCCTGTTGTGTTAACAGAAAGGAGAATAAAGAGGTCTTACAGTCTTAAACAGCTTCTATTGCATTTTATATAGAATTCCTGGGATTCTATGAAAAAAATACTCTCAACACATGCTAAACAATAAGAAATGACATTACATGGTAACTTGCCTTTAATTACACTGTTGCAAAGAATGCAAAGTACCAGGACTTCATCCATGATTGTTAACAACAATTTACCAAAAACTGAGTGCAAAGTCTGCTAACAATTATATGTGCCCTCCCAAGAAAATATAAAAAACTGTCAGATGTAATCATAAAGATAAATAAATGCAGATTCTTAGAGTTATGTTTCTGAGGGGACAAGATTGAGATCCAAGAATGATTTTTGTTATGTCTGGGATTGCTGGGGGAGAACAGATGCTTCCTAAGAGTATATTAAGTTGAAACAATAGTTCATTTTGCAGAATCAGTAAACAAATTTTAGGTGTATACTACCCTCCAAGCACTGAACTGAAAATAACCCATAGTATTAATTGAAGACAAAAATTACCATAATAAATAGTATTAATTTTTGCATATTTATTTGCACTTTCATCCTTATCTGGAAAACATTCTGGTCTGTGTATACAACTTACAAACAAATATTCTGCTGAAATTCCCATTTCAAACACATATTTACCAGAGAAACTCGATGTATGTATAACATATTCATTACAGGGCAAGATGCATCTGCAGCAAAATACAAGCTCTCTAGTGTCACTTCAGAATTATGATTTTGTTACTGAGAAGTCAGCTGCAAGGAATGGTTCGTGCTGAATCTGATCAAGTATCATGGCATGAAATTCATTACTTTCAAGGTAATAAACCCCACAAGATAAGAACTTGAAAATAGATTCCATTGGTAAAATCACCGTTTCCCCAAAATCTTGTCTGTATGCATTACTTGGATAATTTTTCTGGATCTAGAGAGTATTTTAATGAGAAATATTTAGTGCAATGAATTTAAAAATTAAAATTTTCAGTCCAGTCTGGTTATTTGCTGTTCTATTTTTTGAAGGGTGAGTTTTTCTACTTAAAGCAGTGATTATTTTTACTATTTACATCTTTCTGCAAGGCACTGATGCTAGTCATTGAATGTGGTCACTGCCATTTATTTTTCCTGGCTTTTCTTGCAGTTCAGGGCTCGTGCTGCATGTTTTATACAGCTCAACTAGACACTTGCAGAAATCCTTCTCTCTTTTTATTTTTAAAAATCCCAGCATTCAGTAGTTTAGGAAACTGGAGGTCACTTTTTATTTACTGTAATATCTATTAATAAATCTCTCTTTTGTGAGCTCCTTCATTGCCACATGTAGCATTTGAACACATTGGTCACAGATGTATTTTCCATCTTTTTCTCCAGCACTCTGGTAAATAACATATTCTCCCCGACTCTATATTTTCTCTGTTCTCAGCACACCAGTCTGAATGTCTGTATATAGGTACACACACAATCTCCCATACCTTAAGAAGCATTTCTGTGTAATATGCTTGTGCAGATGTGTTCTTTGACTTCTCCCAGACTTAGTCTCTCAATCTTCAGTAGGTCTTAAAGGTTCCCATCTGTGTGCACTTACCCACTGAGTGACTTCATTTTCCTTCCTGCTTCAGGTCAAACGTAGACCACTGGTTCATGATTACTACCTTTGCTAGTATAAATATATCAAAAAGAAAAAAAAAATATTATGGTCCCTTGGTGGTGACAGCATTGGTAGACAAGGTCAGTAAGAAATGGGTGAAGTGCTGTCAGTGAAGAAAGTGGTGTTGTGTCATTAACAAAATTGTTACACAGCTAACATCTGCAACAAACCCTTCTTTTAATATGCCATGAGTTAGCAAGCCCAAACTTATTCAGTTACTGGCCATGACCATTATCACTGAGCTTTTTTCTATATGTACACTAATTTTTCTTATTAAGAGTTAGACAAGTAAGATTAAAAGGTAAATCACTGTGAATTGCCAGTTCTAGTAATCAAATACTTTGGTTTTCTCTCCATACCTCTGATACTGAGACTGGTGGCATACTTTTAAATTCACTTGAAAACTCAAGGTGCTTTTCCAGAATTAGGAGCTATGGAAATGTTAGTCCTATTCACTCTCCATGTAAATTTCTGAAAGTTAAGAGCAGAATGATCTTATCTTCAGGTTAACAGAAGGATAATTGACAGCTGCTATAATTAAAAGATATTGAAGCAGAACATTAACCAGTCTCAAAAAATGAAAGCAAAGCATAGTGGGATACCCAAAGAAGTATGAAGCACTATATCCTGACCTATCTTTTAAATATACATAAAAATGCAAGTATGAACACTTTTTTATATATATTATGCATATATGGTTTGCCTATAAATTAAAACATTTGTTACTTATGAAGTAAGGGTAAAGAAAGAGGATCTCTAAAAGCTGTTGTGCATACAAATCATAATAGACTATTGACCTGATGGATAGCTAAAAGTGGCTAGAGAACTTAAAGCTAATCATCCAAGATACCTTAAGTCAGCTTTCTCTTTAGCTCATGGAAAGAAATTAACACCTGCAAAGGACAATTCATCTCAACTCTCTCTCTTGCTTTTTCAGGATAAGATGAATAATCTTCAGGAACTATACAAGAGAGTTCTGTCAACTGCACAAGAGCTCTGATGGTTAGGTGAGAAGAACTGCTCTCTCTCAAGGGGTTGCTGACTTTGGTATTACACTAATTTTACCTCAAATAGAAAATGTTCTAACAAGCCGTGTATTATAAAGACAACAGTTTCCAGAGGTCAATAAGATATTCATCTGGTTTGAAACTGGACTTGTAACAGTACAGAACCACTTGGTATATGAATTATGACCTTTTCAAATGATAGAAGCAAGTAATTCCTAAAAGAACGTTAGTGAATGAATCAGATATGACCATAATGCACTGGTAGAACAATCCAACACTTTTGTTTTGCTCTTACTAAGGTTTATTGAGTGCTCATGTAACTAAATTAGGTTTATATTTGCATTTTCATTAGGGAAGATGACATTGAAAACAAACTTCTGTGTAACACACAAGTACTCCACTGAATTACTTGCTTCTCACTTCTATTGTGTGCAACCATTTAATACCAGACAGCAACTTGGCAACATTTGTCTCTCAGTATGGATGAAAGTCTTGAGAAGTGTATTATTTATGAATAAGTATTAAACGCCTTGTTCAGAAGATAGAAAAGCTTTCTCATATACAAGCTCACTTTCTCTTTCTTGATCTTTTTTTTTTTTTTTTTTCCCATCAATGTCCCCACAGGATGGCTTTCTGCAAGAATTAGAGAGCATGCACTCAAGACACCAGTTTTAAGACATCAAAGCAGATTGTATTAGTCGTTTGCCCATGAGCATTTTGATGGTATCCCTGTGTACTTTCTCAGATGAGCTATTTCAGACTCTTCTCGTCTCGATTTATAAGGCATCTCACACAGTTCTTATCTGATTCATTTATACACAGTGAATTGGTACTTGGAAGCAACAATACTTCCCCCCTCTACCTCCACAAGTTCGCGGTATGATAGATGAAAGAAGAAAGGATGAGCAAGCACAACAAGAGCAATTTTTCTGTATAAAAATCTTGTCCCACTCCTGTGACCCAATTTGTCCCACCACTTAGTGGACAAAGACCCCCATGAAGCCAACCGAGCTGTCTTTGCTGTTCAGATTCAGAGCCCAACCCTCTGATCCAGGCAGTTCTGGCCTAAATCTCATGAATGCAGCTGTTGGTTCATTCATGCATGTCATATGATGCCTCTGCACAGACTTGTGTCTCCTTTCTGGGATGGCTTCATCCTGTGAGCTCCTCTTCAAGGGATTTTCAAAGAGCAGAAACTCATGAAAACAGGATTTTGGAGAGAGCCCCAGGTGCAGTGACAGATGCTAGGCCAGCTGCAGCTTCTGCCCTGTCCTTCTCTCCATCTGGACCGTACTTATTTTTAGAAGGTCATACTTCTCCCCTTCCCCTTCAGTCATACAAAGATATCATTATGCAGTTCAACTTAAATGCACAGTCTGAGCTCACAGAATAATTAACTCAAGACGTAGATAGTGTAGATCCAAGAACAGAGACTCAAAAACTTCTCTGGACAACTTGTGTTTGATCACTCTCACAGTGAGAAAGTCTTTGTGTTCAGATGATACAGAGGTAGGCAGGAGCTGGTAAAGAGCTGGATCCAGAATTTTTAATTTTCTTTTTTTTTCTGCCTCCAATGTAGATATTTATACCAGAGCTTATTACTCTCACACTAGCCAATCTTTAGTCAACGGAAAGAAAGAGACAGAAAAGTGATTTATTGGACTTGTGATTATGGCCCAGAAAAGCCTATTTCTTTCCACAGCCTTATGGAAGTTGAGACAACTTTGATGTAGACCCCCCTTCAAAAATTTTCTGATGTCCAGAGGTCAAAGAAAACATACCCAAGCTTTTTAACAAATGCAGACGTATGCAATTTGAATCAACATCTGAAATTTCTATGTGACAAAATAAGTCATTTTCAGCTAGAAAAGCACTTAAGCCTTGTCCTTTTATAGTCAAAAACATTTTATTTCAAAACAGCTGATAAAATTTTTCTCTATAACTTGTGGACAAAATACAACTCTATCCCTGCTTTTCAGCAAAGATCTGTTATTCGGGTATTCCTATGAAAGAGGGTGAAGAGAATGTGTATTATGTTTTTTTGGCACATTACAGAAAATACTGAATTTGCTGATTAAACTTCCTGTTCCACCAAGGAAAACAAAAGTAAAAAGCACTCTTATCTGCATATTTGTACACTTAATAATGTGTGAGCTTGTTTCTTTTTCTGATTTTTCATCAAAGGATGAATTTTTCAAATTCTTTATTCTGCAACAGTTGCTATCTGCGTCAGGAAAAGGAAGAACGTGTGAGTCAGACAAGTCAGAATAACAACAAAGGCTAATTCTGGCAAATGAAGAAGATCTTGAGCAGCACTTTGCCTTTAAGCTGTGCACAAATGATAGATGAATTGCATGATGAATGCATTTAGAATAATCTAATATTTATGAAGATTCACTTATTGTTCACACATTTTGAGTGTAAAATATTGATACACAGAACTTTCATAGGAACTGTGCTTAAGTGGTTCAGGCTTTCAAACATTCAGTTCTGTGAAGTGTTCCGTGTCATTTTATAACTATGTTATAGATAAAGGTATCGATAGATATCTGTAGATAATTTTAGATAAAGGTATTAGTAAATCTTTTACCTGCTAATGAGTGAATACATTTATGCCTTCACATATAGAACCACTGATATCCTTGGCAATAAGCTGTATTTATATCCAGTGCAGCATCTAATAATTAGGTCAAGTTGAGCTCTGTCATGTAATCCAAGACCCAGGCAGGCCAAAGAGCTTCCTGCAAAGCAAGTAGTGCTTGCCATGCACCTGTGCAAAGCAATCTGGAACATGCTGCTCTATTAGCAAAGGAATTAGCAGCACTTATGTCCCAGGGTCTTCCTGACTTCTAGATGAATTCTCTATGTCTAATAGGATACAAAATCCAAATAAGACTTTCTTACTGGTTGAGTCTTCTGTCACTGTTCTTCCTAGTTGATACTCTAGGGAGAGCCAGGTCACTAGCTTTTCCTGTAGATTGTCAAAAAAACTCTATGTCCTGTTTTCAGAAGACTTGTGGGGATGCAAATTTTCTACCATCTGTTTTGCCATCAGATTTAGAATTGAAAATAAGTAAGTGCCCAGGATGAGAGAAGGGCTGGTTTTATTTAGTTTCATTTTCTTTAGTGAGAGGTCAAGGGTTTGGAAACTGCGTACTGACTTGTGTGTATGCATACAAATTACATATATATGTAGATATATATGCATATACTCTACATAAAATGCACGGATGGCCTCAGAAACCACAGTCTTCAGGCTGTCAAGCAAAAACTGCGTGCTGAGAAGGGTTTCAGACATAAAGCACAGCAGTTTGTCTGAAATTCTCTGTCTTTCCAGACAATGGGCAACTGAGGCAAGGCTACTGCTGCAGATCTGAACCCAAACACAACTTGAGTCCTATACCCCATTTCTTGGGAGAGCTGAGCAGGATTTCTCTCACATGCTGCAGCAATGAGGCCTGTCATCTCATACCAATAACCTAAGGCTTGAGGTCTGGGTCTGTCTCTCACAGATGGAGTTCAAATCTGTCACTTTTCTTCTGTGGGCAGCTGAGAAATGCCAAAGAGAGAGCTGCATTTGCGTGGGCAGACAGGGCATGATGGGGAGGAGGCATCACCATTCCTTCTGTGATGGTGAGGTTTTTCAGAAAGAAATGAAACATTTCTGGTGCTGGGAAGGGTGCTGACAGCCTGCAGCACAGTTCTTCAGCCATGCAGAAGACCTGTGACCTGGTTTCTCTCTTCTAGAAATATCTGCTTTTGAGAAGTTTGGGAGCTTCATCCTATAGAGCATTTGCTTTCCTAAATTAACCGAGGTACGTGAAAAATCAAAAGTACTTTGTGAAGGATGTGTAGTTAAAGACCACTTGAAGCCGAGGGCTTATCAGTGTCTGCATACTGTGTCCTGGCTTCTCTTTGACCAGCAAAAGCATCCAGATGAAGCCTCTGAAAAATATGGCACCGCTCTTTCCAACTAACTAAAACATGGCCAGCTAACAGGGACAAACATATGGCTGCATGCCTTCTCACATAGCCTCTTAGAATCATTGAATCATTTAGGCTGGAAAACACCTCTAAGGTCATCAAGTCCAACCAGTAACCCAGCACTGCCAAGTCCACCACCAAACCATGTCCCTAAGTATCACACCTACGTGTCTTTTAAAGACCTTCATGGATGGTTCCCTGGGCAGCTGTTGTGCTTTTCCTGGGAATGGTGACCTTTCAAGACTCAGGCATTCCTGTTGTGCAGTGGCACTGGGTCCTTTGGTCCTGACATCACCCTACTGTTGGGCTCAGCCCTCTCAACACCTCTTATTACTGCCTGCTCAAGCAAAGCTGCTGTCTTGGTCCCTCTCAGCCTAGGTGCTGGGATTTGGAGACTGTCCCCAGTGCGCTAGAATAGCTTTTCTCACTTGTGCCACCCAGTACTTGAATAAGTTGCCTAAAATTAAATGGTGCAAAACATTTCTTGCATGACTAAAGCACTGGTTTGTTTAAAGCTTTCTGTTGTTGTCTCTTCTTTGGCAGACTGTACCGTGTCAGTGATATTATAGCAAATAAAATGTGGGTTTCATAATTCCATGTTAGAGGGAGTACCTTAGCAGAACTAAGTAAAAAAAGCCATTGTCTTGGAAAATGGAATCACAATGTGGCAGTCTGGTTTTTTTTTCCCTGTGCAATCACATTGGCTCACTTGCTTAAACTGCTCTAAATATTTCTCAATGTTTGTTAAGAATGCATTGAATGCTACAACTCACTGGAGGTAAGCAGCACATTTTGTTGGTCTTGCCCTTAGAGTTTTTAAGTGTTTGGAGGCTTTTTTTCCCATTTCCTGACTGATTTGCATTTATTTTTATTACCTTTAAAATGTCATTCTGATGCTTCTGAAAAAAAATAAATCCCATTTAGTTCTTGAAATCTTTCAGAAGACAGAATTTCTGTTTTCCAAAAAGGTTTGCATTACAGAGGTGCTTATGGAAAACTTGTTGATAATTCACACTTGCTGCAACTTTCTTGGAGACCCTGGAATTTCTTCATTAAGTGAAGGTCTCGTGCAATCTAGAAATACAATGATGTTTTTCTCTTTCTGCTTTTGCTCTATGATTCTTAATTTAGCAAGGAGACAAAATCTTTTCTTTTGCTATTTGCAAACTCACTGGAGGAATTAGGTCTGCTAATATTTATTGCTAATATCTTTTTGTAAGAGGAATGGAGTCTTCACTTATGAGAGTTCACCTATGACACTACAGCACAACTCACAGGAGTTTTTGAGCAAGGTCAAGAGACACACCTGCCTCAAACTTGTGATTTTTGGACCATAGTATTTGGTGGATGCAGACAAACCAGACATGTGTAAAAACTGAAAAAAAAACCCAAACAAGCACTCCTTCCCTCCCCCCAGAAACCCATCAGAAAAGTATATATCGTCATAGGAAAGAACCACATTTATGTTCAAGCCAGGTTCACCAGAAGGGAGGACTTGTTTCTCTTAATCTGCTCCAGTAGATTTTTCCTTAATTTGGGACAGTTTCTGCAATTAGATTATATGTTTTGGGGGTTTTGTTTCATTGATTTTTTTGGTTATTTGCTTGGGTTTTTTTAATTATTGTGGTTCTTCTTTATCAGAGTATTTAATCATAAGGATTATAAAGATTCAGGCCTAACAGGGTATTTTTCAAGTGCAGCAGAGTTTTATGATTACTAAAGGATGCCAAGCCTCTAAATTTTCGAATAGCTTTATTTAGCTATTTAGCTATATCTATAACATAAACATCATAATAGGGATTCATACATGCAGTGCTGCGTCATGTTTGGTAAATATGGAAGTAAGTTCAGATATATTACATGTACACAAAGTGTGCTCAGAGCCAATGTGTAATCCATGCTTTGCTTTAAAAATATTATTTCTGGGACTGGCAAATTTGTTGACTGCCTATCCTGAAGACAAAGCTGTATTTGTGAAGGTTTCCTAGCCTTCCCACTTTCTTGCATACTTTTGTTTTTCTGTAAATTCTCAGAAGGCGAAGATCAGCTACCCATTCCTCCGTAGGATGCTAGAGGGAGGCTGTAGCCTAATGAGCAGGGCATTGGTGCCCTCCCCTTCCATACCCACTGACCTAGGGCACGGATTGGTTCACTGAACCTTTCTTCACTCAGTCTTTCATGATCCTACACAAGCAGCAGTGTCCTCTGCAACACTTTCGCTGACATTTTCCTGGGAATAGAAAAGGAAGGAAAAAATCATTCTTCTGCAAAGCTGAGACCAGGTAAGTAGCACTACTCCAGTAATAGTCAAGGAGCCAGGAGAAGGAGGACAAACAGAAATACAGCTGGGGAAGTTGGCTCAGAGCTCGGTCACACAAGAAGAGAATAGTTATGTGTAGAGTGCTGTAGAAATCTGGGATAATTGAGAGCAAAACTGAGACAGTGCCTTGATTTTGTTTGCTGTGGCATAGACTTTCTCTTGCACACAGCTGATGTGTGAGTGAAGAGCTCAGCAATGTCACTTGATTTTCACACATAGAATAACTTCTTGTTGGAAAACATTTTTTTTTTCTGTGAGTCAGGCAAGAGGACAAAGAGAACTTGAGGTCATAGGGTTAATTCTGACATAATTCCATTGACCTAGTGATGGTTTATTATCCTCACAGACAGAAGGAGTTGTTTGAAAAAAAGCCTTGAAGACAACAGTAAATCAGCTCCAATTGCATTGTCTTCATTTCTGAACATACTTTGCTTTATACTTACAGGCACAGCTCTCTTGAAGAATGGTTTCACAACTGCTGGATCAGGGAATGAGAAGCAGGATAGGTGAGATGAAGGAGGTAGAAGATACTTAGCCATTACAAATAGAAGAGCTAAACCAGAAACACCTGAAGGTTCTTGATGTTCCTCAGAAAAAACATCCCCACATATTGATGAACTCTTCACCAGCTACTGTGCAATGACAGAAGTTTCATATTGCTGACCTAATCCTTTAAGCCCTCTTTCCAAACTATTTTGTAAATTAATTGATTCATGTGTCTCATTTAGGCAAGGTTATGACTTTAAGGTAGTTTACATGAACAGAAGATTTTCATCTTTCCATAATTACATGAGTCCCACTTGCTCATAAAGGCAACTTGTCCATGCAAGTTCCAACTCTTCTTGGTAAGAAGTATGTGTAGGGTAAGGAGTCTCTATCTCATGCCAAAATTGTAGGAAGAAAGTCTGAGGAAGAAATCCCCTTCCTCTCACAGATAATTTCTAGAAGAAAAAGGAATGATAATCCAGTCAGCTTTTCTTTAAATTAAATTCTCAAGCTCTGAGATAAGCATCTCTCTGCTGACTATATGTGGAGTTGAGAGAGACGAAAGTGTGAGAGCATATAGGGTACAGAAAGAAGAGCGCCTAAATCTCGTCAAATTCATAGGGACTATACCCCTAAATTTCACTGTAAGCTTGAGCAGATCTCTAAATCTTAATATTCTTCCTGTACAATTTGTTGGCATATGCAATTAAGAACATAAAACCTTTCTGTGTATTTTTGAGCAAAAGTACCCCATGTCTAGGAGGTGACTTTCTGGACAGATGGATCTTTAGGGCTCCAGATCTGTAGTGCAAGATTACTCAATTACACACACTATTATGCTAACTTTTATAAAAGGCACAGCATAGCAAAAAGTGTACTTTGGTTTCATTTTAATATTTTTCTGTGTTAATTTCAATATATAAAACTAATTTATGGTCATTTTACTACTCAGGGGCCATCTGTTTTTAATTTAATCCTAGAAATTAAGCACAAAAGCTAAATCAGACACAGTTGGTAAAGTAATTCTTGGTTAATTGTTAAGCAGACGTGAATGCACAGACATGAGAGACTTTCAGTGTAGCTGTATGAGTCTTGAAAGCTAAAGTTAAATCCTAACTAAATGCAACTTTTTCTCACAACAGGCTCAGGACATCTTGAAAGAAATCAGGATTTGATGCACAGCAGGCTTATACTCTGAACAGAGATGTTTTCACCTAATTAAGGTAGAAGACTATTTTACTTTATTGGAAAACAACTAAGTTCAATGAGAACTGCATTCTAAAGTCTTACATTCTAAAGTCTTATTCTAAAATCTAAAGTATCATAATGTAAATTTTTTTGGTATTACTTACAGGATAAATTTGATTTTCTTTAGCAACATTACCTGGGATTACCAAGTGACCAAGAGGAAAATACCCCAGGAAAATTTAAAATTTAAAAAGGATTTTTTTGGTGTGCGTGTTTTAGCAAGTAATTTTGGCCCTTTCCCTTCTCTTTTTAGAAAAGAATCTTCATGGACTTTATGATCAATAAAAAAAACTACTGTCAATTCAAGTAATGAACTGCAGTTTTGTGGGGAGGACTAGAGATGAACATTTACTATGTGATTGGCTTAAGTGGAACAAATCACATTTATATAACTACAAATATGACAGTAAATGGAAGAGATAACTGTAGCTTGAAGAATAACTATTTCTGTATAAGAATTAGTGACTAAAGTATTTCAACAACCTACATTAAATTACTTTTTAAAATAGTATTAATTTACTTAGTTTTCTGACATTTTAGTACATGGAAGTTTCTGAAACAACTAAGAAATACATTAAGTTTTGCTTTTACCAAAGAACTCTAGCATTTTGATGACTTTTCTAATGTTTTTTCCAAAACCCATAGCTATTTTTGATTTACTATATGGCTGTTTCACTGGAGTACTATTATGGAAAAAGACTGTGAAGTAAATGTAACAACTCTCTAAATACAGAATTGTCTGCAAACTACAGAACAATTTTTCTACCTGCTTTAAATTGTTTCTTTTCAATGTGAAAATTTAACTTTAGTCCTCCTCTATTCTTGCAGGAAATAAAAATGGAGCATGCTATTAAAGTAGGGCAAACATAAACGTTCACAGTCCTGCCGATGCAGCTCTGGAGGAAATACTTCAGAAACGCTACAGCACTACTGCACATTTACAAATAATCTCCACCAGATGGCACAAAGAAACAAATTTAAGTCAGCCTTGGCATGGACCGTTTTGCAGTCACAAGGGGCTAGGCAGAAACAAAAGGAAAACTTTAGGTGTAGGATATTGAAAGTTCATAGGTATAGGAAGTAATTCTTATATCAAAAAATTGCTGAAGGCAGACACTGTAAACCATTTATTCACAAGTGAAAGGAGAAGAGCATCCTCAGAAAGCTTTTTTTATAGGTGGTAATTTTGGGATAGACTTCAGGTAGTCTGTATTCGGTAAATGTGCATACCCTGATCCATACTCAGTGGAAAAAAGTTTACCTTTCACTAGGAGAAATGGTATCAGTCATTTGGAGCTGAAATATTAACTCTGGATGTCATAGAAAAATGTAAAATGCATCTGAGAATTCTTTTGACAGGTCTTTCAGCCTCACTTTAAGTATAAAGCCAGCTAGCCTTTGCCCTTAAATCCATGCTTGAAACACTAAAAACCGAGACCCCATATCTATCCAGGGTTTCTCAACAGCATGGATTTTCTTTCTCTGAATAGCTCAGAGATCTTTGGTCCTGTAATGCAAAGAAATTAGGATGCTCTCTGACTCTACCTATATCAGAATAATTATTATTCATTTAATTATTTCATTCATTCTTGATGGGCTTATAGCCCTCTACCGTAATAAAATCCTCAATGGATTAAATCCTTCATGTTTGTGGACTGCGTAAATTCTCCAAATATGCTTATCTATCAATAGGGATAGAATTTTGTATACATCTCAGCTTTCAGCAGTGAAAAACAGATTTTTTTGGCTTCTCTTACATAACCAGCTCCTGCTGGTATGTGGAGTGAGGGGAAAGGGATTTGAAACATCAGTGAATTACAAGCAGAATTATTTAAATGCAAATTAAAAGTAGATACATACACATACACACAAACATACACAGTTTGTTCTGGAGAGTTTCCCGGGTTGCTTATTCGTCTTCAAATGTCATGACACATGCTGTTTCCACGGATGTGTCAAACTATCAGCTAGATGTGGCTGGAGCAGCAGTTGTAACTTAAATGTATTGTTCCCCTCTGATCACCCTAATTATACAAACAAAAAGGTCAGACTGCAGTAACTCCATTTGCACTTTAGTCCCTGTGTGGTGCCATCTCCCCCATGCAAAGAGAGATGGTGTCCAGCTGCGTTAGGGGATCACAATCCAGCTTCCTGATGCCAGACAGATGTAAAAGGCACTTCAGCAATGGTACCAGCTGGGCTTATTTAAACCCCATGCTTCCTTCCAAACTTTAGAACACTAATTTCAAAGCAGTCTTTTATAAAATCTTTTGGGTTCTGTTATTTTCTGATCAAAGCACAGTAGGTAGCACTGTGAGTCCTCCCTTAACTGTGAGCAGTTTTCAAATCCCTCATGGAGCCAGTCCTCCATACTTTATTGCACTGTACTGCCCTGGTATCAGTAAAAACCAACAGGGCTGTTTGTGCAGTTAAGGCTATGCTCAGAGACTCTTAGATAACACCAGTTAAATACAAGATAGTGTGACCTAGAATTTGATCAGGAAAAATCTCTAGTTCTGTGTGTTCTTTTGGAAAACTGTATCATGCAGCCTTACCTTAGAGAGAGTTGGGGAAATAAACAGTTGTTTCTTCAGTTGAAAGCTGGAATTACAAATGTATGTGGTTTAGAGGTACAGAATGTTCTTGTCAGAAACAATCAAACATAAATCTGAATTTTTAGAGATTTTTCTTGTCCCTAGATGCGTGGCACAGGCTATTTCACTCCATCTGGCAGCTGAAAAACAAACAGTTAAGATCATTCATTTGCTGGAAACCAGCTGAGTATTGTCATTAATCTTACTTGGCAATCAAAAATATTGCATGCATTTGGCCAATTCTGGTTTAGTGAATAGAATTTTCTTGACAATTTTCAGCTATGTTAATCACAGAGATGGACACATGCATATATGCATATGTGCACAGTCTATATATTCCTATACAGCTGAGATTAATTGACTTTAGTATAGTTTGTAATGTTCCTGTTTCAGAAATTATAACTTTTGGTAGAAATTCTGATGCAAATATTGCCTCTTGATAGGAAAATGAAATGGGAGCAGAAATCTTTCTTGGTTTTCATCATGTAAAACAACTTGCACATTAGTGCTGATAAGTCAGTGTAGGAATTCATCTCTCTTTCTAACAAATCTCTTTGTCATCCTTCTGATGATACAGAACGTGTTTTAAATCTTCAGAGACTAACAATGCTTTTCTTTAACGTAGGGGGACACCTTTATTGAGCAACTTTGAGCTGCCATTTCTAACTTGTGTTATTCTGACTGCCCTGTTGGAGGAAATACCTGAGAAACATAAAGGACTATATTGGGTGTATAGAGAACATCCCTGAAGTATATTTAAATTTTGTGTCCGCAGTGGTTCCAACATGTCCTCAGGATACACTGTGAATGGTAGAGGACAGTGACCAGAAGCTACCACTGCTTCAAAAATCGCAAATGGAGACAGGATGTATTACTTCATGCATACTTCAGTTTTAACGCAAAGAGGGGAAAAAAAATTCAGAGAATAAAATGTAGTGTAAGTAACCCTATTACCTGGAAAGAAAACCAAGAATGGACTATAGTATTTTAGTATTCACACATTTATATTTTTCGAGATTTCTTACGCTTTAGTGGAGACAAACTGTTGTATGCCAGTATGTGTGCAATAAGAGTGGTAAAATAATTCCCAGGTTACTTGAAAAACTATGAATTCTGTCTTTTTCCAATAATTTGAGAGCTCCTCAAGCCCCAATCCTAATTACACTTTAGATAGTTTATAATGGTGTGAGAAAATAGAGCAGTGGCGTCACTGTTTTAAGGATAGCATGGACTGATGCAATTTCCATCATCTGCTGACTGTGAGTCGCTTAGCAATTCTGAAACACTGTAATCCCCAAAATAAATTAAGGACATTGACTGCATACAGGAGGACAAGTCTGTTCTTAACAATAGGAAGCATCAAGCACAATTTAGAGATGGGGCTTAAAATTGTCCTGCATAAAACTGAATTTATCTGTCCTCTCTTTTAACAGCAGATGGTCCAGAGGCCCTGTTTCTCATTCATGGGTCACTCCCTCAGTCCATTTCCTCAACTCAGGAACTTTGTTTTTGATGATTATCAATACACTGAAGATAACAACACATTCATGGCTGGGGGAGATAATTACTATGGGGAAGAAAAGGAGAATTTTGGTAGCAAGCCCTTTGATTGGAACTCTATGCTAGCTAATATGACAAGTTTTCAGTTATCTGGCTGTAATCCACAAGATGCATTTCCAGAAAGGACTGTACAATTTGCATTAATGTTATATGCTTAAGGGACCTATTGCCATTCTGAATTGCATCTAACTGAAGTCATAAAGTATCTGTAATGACCTTCACGTATGAAGAGATAAAGTTTCTGCATAGATTTTTACCTATGTGGCTGGAAAATATTTTAGCTGAAAAATAAATGTTATTCTGAACAGCAAGTAGTCTCAGCTCTATCTCATAAACCTGAAATATTTTCAACGCTCGTATAGTTACAGGCCTTAGTCAGAGCTCTGTGGTTCTGGAAGAAGCATCATTTATAATTAGAGCCTTTAGCCTTCTCTGGCATTATTAAAATACAGTTTTCTTTTTGCATGACTCTGAGTGACTTTTCAGGTAGATATTAAAGATCTCTCACCTCTTCTCATTCTCTTCCTTTCCTGGGGAATGCCTAGAAGTTGAAGAACTCAGGAGACATGTATTTTTTCCACGTCTGCCACTGTCCTTCTAGGTGACCTTGGGCAATTGTCTGTAAAGAAACTGAACAAATGCCAGATGACCATTTTTGTGAAGTGTTTTGAGATCAATTAAAAGTTCCATATATTCCTTTCCCTGCTGCAGATTTAAAATGTTAAACACTTGGTAAATGAGACTGCAGATTTTGCAACCACAGTTACAAATAAGAAGCCACCGATGACCTAGATGGGACCCTGTGGGACTTTTAAGGAATTTGAAACACAGCAGTTGGCATGAGTATTCAGAAGACAGGCCAGTGCTGAAAATGACAGGTCTCTTCTGCAAGGTGATCTGTAGAACAAGAAGGCTTCATGCAAAGAAAGGTGTGATTTAATTTGGCCAAGCACCAACGCATACCCGTCACAGCTCAGCTTTAACAATCAGGGGAGCCTCTGTTTCCAAACTGGCAACTCAAGCTGATCTTCCTGGGTAGTCAGCTCAGGGTAGGGATAGGGCTGTCATATCTAACCTCCTGCTCCCATAATTTCTCAGCTCCTACATGCAGAAATACACATTCACTAAGTAGGCCAAGGCAACTGCACATTTTCCTTATCCTTAACAGATGATTTTAGAACATCTCCTTCTTTTTCTGTTATGTAAGTATTTCTTGGGGTGTTTTGTATATACTACCCCAAGCCAAACAAGCAGTTACACAATCTGTTGGGGAAAAACAAAAAAGCAAGCTTGTATGAATTTATTTATTACTCTCTTACAGTTCATTTCCAGAGTGTGATAGCATAAAGGTGATGTAAAAGGACACTTCTCAAATTACCCTGAGAGGATTTTGTTAACAGCAACCAACCAAAGTGAAGAGATAAAAACAAATACTCACTGATGTCTGCCTGATGATATTCTGCTTCTACTAGCATGTGAAATGAGAGGTGGAAGGAATTAACCTAGAAGAGGAGGAATGACAGCAGATGAGAAATGAAGCAAAGCTACAAGTACTGAGGCTTAGCTAGCAGCATTCGTTGGCTGAGAATTAAAAAGGGACGTGGGCATTTCAGAAAGCTTGGCAATATAAAACCTGAAGCTTTGTCACCCATCTCTTTAGGGAGTGGGGTTCAAAATGTGGGAGTAAGTGTTCAGATGTCTTACATGCTAGATAAGACAAATTAAATGCCTTGGTTGTAATTCCCAACAGGAAGCCCCAGGTAAATATAAAATCCTGTCTCAGTGTGGACCAAGATAGTCATGTCAGATTCAGTATCTCTGTGAAGCTGGAATTAAGAAATAGGATTAGGAAGCCAGAGCCTATTTTTGTTAAACTGACTGTCATAATGGAGGGTTTTGCCCATGTCTGTACTAATAAGTAAAATGGCCCAGAACAGCCCAGAAGAATGCCCAGAAGAGCATAAAGCATGTCACAACATGCCTTTATTTGGTTAACCTCTTTTATTATATTTCTTTCCTGCAGAAAAAAAAAAAAATAAAAAAAAAAATATGGTGATCTCATTAATTTTAACTATTGGAAAGCACATCTAAGCACATCTGAATCATCTTAGATCTGAACCTAGGAAATCTCAGCTTGGTCAAAAGATGCTAGGGTACCAGGGGAACATGCTAGCACATAATCAGTATAGATAATTAAGTCCAAATGCATACCAGGTCTGTTCCATTTATTACTGTAGATGCATCTAAAACACTTGGCAAGGGAAGAAGAGATCCATTTTTGGGAAATACTTGGCCACCAAGGATTTGAGCACTGTTCAAAACTCAACAAGGGGGTAATAGCTAAAAGGTAGCCAGGCTTTCTTGTGTTTGGTACTTGATGCTGCATACCAAACAGTGTAAAATATATGAGTACAGAGAGTTAAAGGGAGACCAGGGAGAAAGAAGGTCAAACCCTCTGACTAGAACACTCAGCTGGAAGGTAGCACTCTAAGCACTGTTCAGGTTTTTTTTGTGTGTGTGTGTGGGGTTTTTTGTTTGGTTGGTTGGGGTTTTTTTGTTTGCTTGTTTTGTTTTTTGTTTTTTTTTTTTTTTTTTTTATTTAGATATTTAATTTGGAAAAACATTGTCAAAATCAAGGTTCCAGGAGCTAGGATGTCAGATTTCCCCAATGATCTGGCTACACTTCAATTCCTTCTTGCATGTCTACCTTTATTTTTGAAATAAGAGGACCCTGAAGGGTGTATTGCACTTTATGTCTCCCTGCATTCTGTCATTCCTTTTACTTTCCCTCTCAGAAAGTATAGCAAGAATAGGTAGTTAATACAGTACAGAGCATGTTCAGAAATAAGTACATCATCATAAGGAATCTACACATTAAATCTTTAGTGTCTGGGAAGAATGTATAGCTTTTACAAAGTCTTCTATATATGTATTCTGAATAAGAATTTACAGAATTTCTCCTAATAGCCCACTTCTCTGTTTCGTGCCTGGTTCAAATCTCACTACTCTTTAGAGAAATATTTCCCTTGACTTTTCTTGTTATGGTTTCAAATTGACTGCGCTCAGTCAGGCTCACTGAAAATGAAAAAAATTACTGCTCTCCTCATACTTCACAGTTTGGAGACTGGCTTTTTTGGTTGTTGTTTCCGATAACTTTAGGTCAGCCACATCTCCTCATGCATTTAAATTAAAGTTTAAAATGTTTCTCTGTTTGATCAAATGCTGTTTTAATAATTTACATGGGCTT
The DNA here is from genome assembly GCA_035222235.1 of Margarornis squamiger. NCBI lineage: Eukaryota > Metazoa > Chordata > Aves > Passeriformes > Furnariidae > Margarornis > Margarornis squamiger. The sequence goes on along the minus strand of JAWWTY010000106.1, from coordinate 35,211,560 downwards.
CACTCTTCTAGAAATAACAGTTTAATATAGTTAGTTCTGTTTTATCTGTCACTGATATTTTTATCTGTTTTGTTCTATAGTCCTTTAAGATGTGCTGTGCATGATAATGGCTTTGTGAATAAAGATTGATTACTCAATTTTTTTATTAAATAGGACATTTTTTTTCAAAAAAGATTACATATATATATATATATGTATATACATATTTATACATTAATGGTAGTATCACATATCTGTTTGAATTTAGTAGATCCAGTAACTATTATTCTTTTCTATTGCTTTGTACACAGAAGATGAATTTTGAGTTCACCAGACATCTGTAGGCAAACAGCTTAAAAATGTTGATTTTCTTCCTAAAAGGAAGAAGGGTTAAGTGTTAAGGGAAAACTGAGTACAAGGAGTGGGTTTTTTTAAATTCCTTTGTGTTTCTTTTTTAATTACTTCTGCTGCTGCTGTTACTAATCAGCTTGTTTTGCATCATGCTAAACAGCACAGCTGGAGAATTTGCTCACTGACTGAAAGTATCATATGAGCAGAGAGAGTGGGCACCAGTGGGACTGCAGCGGAAATGACTGCAAAGCGATTTCAAAGGTATTATAAGAAGGCAACAATTTTTTGGCATTTGGGAATGCTTGAGGAAGAGAAGAATTAAAAAAAAATGCAACAGTGTGGGAAGATTAGAGAAAGAAAAATGTATCTGATAATAAGAGCAAGAAAGGGAGGATATTTATTTATTTATGCCTGGAAATCAGCTTGTCAAATTTATTTCAATACCTGTGGTAGCAGTAAGTCCTGTCTTAAAGGTGGAAAACTTCCACAATGACCAGGGGGGGAAAAAAGAAAAGAATAGATGACAAAGCATTCATTTGAATCTATCCCTGTTACAAGCTGTTATAAAACTCACAGCCAAATTAAAGTTCCTACTGTTATAGAAATAACACCTGTGTTTCATAGGTCATAAATTGTACTACTGGCCTGTAGGCAATAGGCCTATGTGGAATAAGGAGTGACTCAGTCTCAAGGGAACATCACAGAGAGAGAACAGAAAGATAATATGTTACTTACCTTCTTTTAGACCTGTACAACTGTTTTTCTTTATTTCTACCATATCCAAAAGTTAGTGTTACTTTATAGAACCAGATCCTGCACAGGTCCACTGCCACGATCCCTCTTTCTTGACAGAAGTGTATCGATAGCTGTATGAAGTGAATTTTTGCTATATCTATGTGTTTGGGGCATAAGGAAAAGTACTAAAAAATAACATGAAGCAAAACTGAGAGGAAATCTGTGGCAATTTACAGTGGTTTCTTTTGTACAGGAGACATCAGTAGGACTGCCCATAATTCACATTTCTTGTTTTGTTTTGGTTTAACTTTGCCAAGCTTAGACTGTGAAGGCTAAACTTTCCTTACCAGCTGCTGGGAATGGAGTGTTTTGTTTTGTTTATAAAATTTTAACATTAACTCTTTTTTTTGCAGCTTCTGAGAATGAAATGGAGAGGGAGATTTTTGCTGCGGTAAGGTACTTCGATGCCTTTTTAATGAGATGATCTGAATCTTGGCACACAAGCTGAAAAGCTGATCGGGTCCAGTTGTTCTGTCAAGGATGAACCTTGCACTATCCCTGAGAGAAACTTCCTGTATTTGGCAAATTTACAGGGCTTTGAAAAAAATCTCCCTTTGCCTGTTCTCAGCAGTAGCTCTGGTAGATACCAATGTTGCACTTCCCATCTGTGTATGTCTCCAACACAGCTGCGTGGGCTGAACTCGACAGATCTGTTGCTGCTGCTTGGATCTCCTGGGAGGGTGTGGGGGCCTCTGCTCCGCAAATGCATTGTGCTTCTCCTGCTGCTGCCTCTCAGTAGGAAGAAGAGAGAAATTTGACTAAGAGAAACCCTAGAAAAATGCTGGAAATATTACAGGGATGTGAGAGGGAATAGATTAGGATAAGGAGCTTCCAAATGCTAGCTCACATCAGGACCTTAAGAAGGTTCAGGAGACTCAAAGACAAACAGCCTAGGAGTGAGGGATAAAAATGAAAAATGGAATTGGGAGATAGGAGACCAAAATCGAATTAAAAGCTAAAGAAAAAGTAGGATAACATGCACTGACGGACAAAAAGGCTAGCTTTGGCCAGAGGAAGGAGTAAAACTCTCTTCTTCCCAGCAAGGAGAAGGTAGCAGTTGTAAAGAAAGGAGCAAATGGAGGGTAGTCCATCTTCAGAGTGGCAAGTGAAATCTTTGTCCACCTCACACCACCAGGTAACTCTGCACCATAGGTATGAGGTTTTATACATGGAAGGACAGCCAAAGGATGAAGAGGATGAAGGTTCAGGCACACCAGAGGTGTCACCACAATCATAAAGGTCATCATCACCTATTACAACTACTTCTCTGAGAAAGAAAAGATTACATAGTTGTAGGCAATTCTCTTCTAAGGGTATTAGAGATGCCACTGGGCCCAGGTTAAGGACATCACCAGGAAACATGCTAGCCTGGTGCAGCCCTTGGATTACTACCCATCACTGATCTCCCACATAGGGAACATATAAGTGAATTCTACTGAGGAAATATTGTGAAACCCAATCTGAAGCATCAGCTTTCATATCAATCTTCACAAGAAGATTTTATTTTTAATGTCTTTAGTATTTTATCCTTCTTCTTTTTATTGTGAGTGTAAAGCAAATTACTTGTTGGACTTGGAAGACAGAGGTTTATTTGCCAGGAATAAATAAAGCTAAAAACTACAGAGCAAATTTTATATGTATAACATACTGAGTGATGAAAGAAAGGACAAACTTTCTTTTTCAATGTACAAAAACATAGCTATTTTGCTACCTGTCTTGCAATTCAGGTAAAAACAAGAACATTTCCAACAATGTAGAATGACAAGCAACAAGTTCTCTCTCAGTCCAAATACTCCTTGGCTTTTGGATATAGAGTTTTGGCCTAACCAAAGGGTTGCCTTCTTATTTTTGCACTTGAAATCATGGAAAAAATGAAGAAAACGAAGAAAATATAAAAAATGGGGCTCAAGAATAAAACACTTCATCAAATAAATAACATGTCAGACCTCAGAGTCCACTGGCTGTGGAGAATGTTAACAGCATTGGCTATACTAATATTACTTCCACCAGCAGGCAGATTTCTTACAAATATGATCTTTCAGCTGTTTCATTAACCTCACACTCCCACAGATGAAATTGAATCTCAAAGGTCAGGTTTAATGTGTTCAGTGTTTTCAGATCATTCTAATCCCAAACCTCAAGTTTATTCTAATAGAGTAATTCTATTTACTAAATTTCAACCTCATATCTTTTATGCTCTTAAGCACATTTTTATTAGAATATTTCTTTTTTGTTCTAAAGTATGTGAATTTTCTTTTTTAATGGCATGATTTCCTATTAACTTCTTTTCCTCAGTCAATATAATTACTTTTTTATAGCCAAAGGAAGTAATTTTATGAGGAATCCATCACAGTTAGTAACAGTGACTTTTTTGTAAGTAATAAAGAGATATTTTTAATATACATACACATGCACAATTGAAATACACTATTAGTAGTATTTTTTTTTTTAACATAAATGTGTCGAGTTTGCATGGCAAAGTTTTGGTAGCAGGGGTGTTTTGAGGTGGCTTCTGTGAGAAACTCCCGTGTGCCGTCTCCAAGACAGACCTGCCACTGGCCAAGTCTGAGCCTGTCGGCAGTGGTGGTAGTGCCTCTGGAATAACAGATTTAAGAAGGCGGAAAAAACTGCAAAACAGTAGCCAGAGAGAGGAATGAGAACATGTGAGAGAAGCAGCTCTGTAGACACCAAGGTTGGTAAAGGAGTGGGAAGAGGTGCTTCAAGTGCCAAGAGCAGCCCGTGGTACAGACCATGGTGAGAGAAAGCTGTTCCTGTGCAGCCCACAGAGGTCCATGGTGGAGCAGAGATCTATTCATCTGCAGCCCGTGGAGGACCCCACAATAGAGCAGGTGGATGCCCTAAGGAAGCTGTGACCCTGCAATAAACCAGCACTGGAGCAGGCTCCTGGCAGGACATGTGGGAGAGGAGCCCATCCTGGAGTAGGTTTGTGGGCAGGACTTGTGACCCCTTGGGGGACCCATGTCAGAGCAGTCTGTTCCTGAAGGATGGCACCTCATGGAAGTGACCGACACTGGGTTGGTTCTTGAAGATCTGCAGACTTATGAGAAGGAGCAGGGGAAGAGTGTGAGGAGTCTGCCTCCGGAGGAGAAAGGAGCAGAAGGGATAACTGGACTGAACTGACTACAGCCCAGATTCTCATTCCCTTGCACTGAGAGGCAGATAAGAGGAAGGAAAAAATGGCAGTAAAGGTGAGCCCTGGAAGAAAGGAGGGATGGGGAGAAGGTGTATTTTAAGATTGATTTTATTTCTCATTACCCTACTCTGATCTGATTGGTAACAAACTAATTTCTGCAGGACGAATGTGTTTTGCCAATGATGGCAATGGATGAGTGATCTCTCCCTGTCCTTATCTCAACCCACAAGCCTTTAGTTGTATTTTCTCTCCCCTCCCTGACAGAGGAAGGGAGTGATAGAGTGGCTTTGGTGAACACCTGACATCCAGACAGGGTCAATTCACCAATATCAAACACCTGACATCCAGACAGGGTCAATTCACCAATATCATTTAACCCTTACTTCTTCTGCCCTTTCAAATCCTCTCAGTGATTTTCATACTGATGCCTACCTGATAAAAAGTATTCTGACACCAGAGACTTTAAAGGTATTTTAGTGCCAAATTCAAATGAATTAAAGTAGTTTCCCCAAACTCAGTTTTCTCTCTTGAGAAGAGTAAATCATCATTGCCTTCTTTTCACTAGTCTTTTTAGTCTGCCTTAATCACAGGTTGCAGCCTATGTTGCTTATTTGTTCAAGTAAATGCCTGAGATGCTACTGAGTGAGGTAAGTAGGACTCACTTTCAGCTTTGAATTAATTACCTATTTGTTTAAATTATGATGTGGAGTTTTTTTAATGGATGGACTTCATCTTTTTAGTCTTAAATTTTTCAGTGTATGCATATTAGCATATGTTTATTTACTCTCAATCCTTACAGTAGAAATGTAGAATAACTGTTATTAAAACCATGATTTCAAGTAGAAGAATTGCAATTAACTCATCTTATTGCTTTGTAAGATGTTTTGTGAAACTAACTGAAAGGAAGAAAATAGTTAAAACAAGTTGGCAGCCCTCTAGAGTCATATTGAGAAGGGTACAAATTCTTTCTGATTATGGAGGAAATACAGGAAATGCAATAAGAGAATAATTTGGCTGAAGTCAACGATTTAAACTGGGTTCAATATTAAGGATGAGTTCAACAGCATATAAACTGATAAAAACCAGCTAATAGAATGATTCACCTGGAAGGGAGACCAGCTGCAGCAAGAAATGGTGTAGAAAGATATTAGAATCAAGAGGAAAACCAAAACAGAAAAAAAATCTGCACTACTTATTAAAGAAGGATGGCTATAAATGGATGATGTTAAGAAGGCTGAACTGTTTAATGCCTTTTAGCATGCAATCAAGTGGTAATCATACTGATCCTCTGACAAAGGGAAAGGTCTCAACAGTTGAGTGCAGGAGAGATATTGACTTAGTGGAGGGCCTTGAAGATGCTTAGGGAATTGGAGTAAAGGACATCTGATCAGGAATTGGGAATGTTTATCCTGGAGAAGAAAAGGGCAAAAGGGGTTCTAACTACAGTGTTAGAGAGAAGGTGAAGACAGATTCTCCTCAGGATGCACAGTGACAGGATAAGGCCCCGAGGCTCAAGAGATTAGTTATGAGAAATTGTAATTGCTCAGAAGGAAAAAATGATTCACCAGAAGAGGTTGCCCAGGTGCTTTCTACCTTGTTTCTTGTTTCTTTGCCCTCACACAGCTGTTGTGCAAGAGGAAAACTGCTGAGTACTCCAAGCTGATGTAGCAGTCACAGAACTAAGATTTGAGCAATAAAGAAGTGCTAAATTATCTGAAAAAATAGAATCTGCAATTCTTATTATTGCACATTATTGCAGTAATAACCTTAGTTGTTTGCACTTCTTAGGATATGGAACAATCCAAAGACACTGTCAGGACACACAATCAGCCTTGTTTCTTCTGCTGTGTTAGAGTACTTTGGAGAAGGAAAAAACCCAACAAGTCACTATTTATATTTCCAGCAAGTTTGCAGTTTCTCAGCAAGTGCTGGAACACTTCACTTCGTATGTTGACTATGTCCGACAGTGTAACTTTTGCTTCTGTCCTACGGGGATGCAAGTTGTGATGAACTGATACAGACTTTTGTCTCTTCCAAGGATCTCCACCTAAAAATCAAAGTCAAGTCCTCAGTTAATATATAAAGAGTAATGCTGCAGCTTCTGTCCCTGATGAAACTATAGGTAACCACTGAAGGACTGACTGCAAATGAACGTAACTTAGGAAATACACAAAGCCAGTCCAGCCACTTCTCAGAGAGAAAGGGTACTGCTTCAGCAGTACCTCAGTATTCTGCTGTCCAGAAGGGACTCATTTTATAAAAGTTTGTCATACAAGTACTTTTGTTTTAATCTGTGATTCACTTCAGTCCCGAGGACTCTCATTTTTCTGTTTTAGTCAACAGAAATATTTGCGGTGACTTCAAAAAGGATTGGAACAAGCACCAGCTTGAGCAGGCCAGAGGCTGACTCTTCTGTTCAAATCTTAGCTGTGTACTTTTAAAACAAGTTAATGTCACCCTAGTTTTCACCTGCAACTGACCGAGCCTGGGAACTATGGGCAAAAATGCTTAAACTTTATTGTGGCCAAGAACATCCATTTCTTTATCTATGACCCTTTCATGTTTCCTTCAAATTGAATACATTAGTCAGAAATTTTTCAGAACACCTTGGTGAGGTTACCAAGCATTTTCAAGTACATGCGTAATACAGTCTTATTTCCAGTAATGTTCCACCAGCTTCTTGGTTTTCCATGAAGAGGTATTCTTTTGGTGACCATATGCTCTCAGATGCTTCCCTGTCCAAAGTGTCTTAGAATGAAGATGCTAGGAGAGATATTCTTGTACCTTTTCCTCTCATGAAAAGCTATGATGTATATAAACACAGGATTAGTAAAAATGCACAGAAACTGGGATAATAACACCTGCAGTAACTCCTTTCTTTCTGGACATTTCTTCTATTTAGAGCTGCTTTTGATGAATCCAAACAGTTTTATGCTAGGACACTGATTCTGACAGCCCTTCTGTCATGATGGCTGCTGCTTAGACCTGGAAGAAAATGGCTGGTCATTGGTTCTAAGTGCTGGTGCACATGAAATAATGGGCCCAAATGAAGCAATTTAATCTCAGTGAGTCCACAGCTGTATCTCTTTTGATTTTAGTTTTATTGACTTCCTGTTTTTTTTCTTTCCAGACACTACATTTGTATGGATCTCATAGCATTTCACAGCAATTAAGTTCCTTTTCTTCCTTGCACTAAAAACCTTTCTAGCTTGATAAAAGGGAGATACTTTTACAAAGTGATCCAGCATATTTTAAACAGCTGGATGTAGTAGCTGCAGGATGGGTGCAGCACAGGCAGGCTATGACCTACTCCAGATCTGCTGTGAGGTTCCTATTTAACTGAGAGTTAGCGCAAGCCAAGCCTGTGTCCCAGCCACCTTGCATCTTCTCCAAGCTGGCTTCAAGTGAAACTTGATATAATCAATCTCTCTGAAAACCACATTTGAACAAAGAAGATGAAGTATTATAAAGATTGCCCTAAAAATTAAAGGTTTGCATTGAACTCTTTTATGCCAGAAATGTGAGGAGAAGTAGTGCAGAAAAAAAGAAAGGCTGGTGTTAGGTTTTGCAAACCCAGAACATTTGGCCTTCACTGTCTAGTTGAGACACTGAGAAGTGAAGGATGGTGACATTAAACTACTTGATTACTTTCTCAGGGTCTATATTAAAACTGGTAAGGGTTTTTTTACTCTGTTTTGACCATGTTAGAAGATGGGCTTAGATTCTCAGTGCTTGAAAGAAAGTTCAGAAACTTTCAAGTATTAATAATCAATGTGTTAAGAAACCTTCACCTTTGTTTTTAAGAGGCCTTCACCTTCCTACTCTTCTCCCTTTGTTCCCCTAGACTAGATACAGAAACCAATCAGGTTTTTCTCTCAGCCTTTATGCTGCTAGATTTGAGTAGAAACCAAACCTTTTTTGTGTGTGCTTTCTTATGGCAAACTCCCTGCTTATCCTTTTCTGAGGCACTTTCACTTTGAATTCATCTTCTTTGAACATTTGGGTTTAAACATTTCACAAGATTTTGAATCAGATCTCCCTTCTCCTACTTGATGATATTTTTTTTTTATTTTTTTTAACTGTTACCAGATTTCTCTAATGATTCATCAGGGAGCTGTTGCCTTTTTCATGGTATTTAACAATGAGAATAACTAAAGATCAAATCAAAGCCCTTCCTATCTTTATCTATAGTTTACTATTTTGTGGATTAAACAGTTGCTGTATGTATTACTACAGAACTGTGTATGATACTGAGTTTTTTAAGTGCTAGTAACAAGTAGTTCAAATTTTGGGATGAGTTTCAGCTAACTGTGTTGAAGACAGCCCCATACACAGCTTAAATCCTTGATGCAAATAACAGAATTTGCCTTCAGCACAAGAGACAAAAGACTAACTTCAAGCTATAAGAAATTCTGTTTGGCATTTTGACTCTAAAATACAACATACTTTTATAAAGCACTAACTAAATCTTCATTTGACCAATTATGCACCTCAAGGGCAAGATACTGCTGTTTAAATTTACTTCTATTTGCTTGAAAGTACAAGTTCTCTGATGCTGAAGATAGGCAAAATGTTATTGTTCATAATACTTTGAAATTAGGAACACAGGCCTAAGCTTCATTGTCCCACTCCTTCAGTCATTCACATTAGTGGCAGATGAGAGCAAAACACGAATCAACAGTGGTAGCATGCTTTTCCTTCTGCTTGACTAAATAATTCCAGTTACAGGTGCTTTACAAGGTAGATTAGTGTTGGTATTCACCATATACGTTTGCATGTATGCATTTGTGTGCATACCCATATGTATATTAATTTAAAGTTTACATGAGACTGGTGGAGTTCGGTGTAGAGGATGGGGTAGGAGTCTTCCCCAATTTATCTCACCTGCAAAGGGAGTGCACTGTCCGCAAAGCTTGTCTTATGAACCCTATCACCTCTACTAGGTGATGTTTCACCTGGTTGCTTCCTGCTTACTCCAGCTTTCATGACCTGTATTGTTTTGTTTTCTGCCATTTCTAGAAGCTTGTTCAGTTAAAGTATTGTACTTATTTTATTCATAGCCTTCACTTAAATAAGTAACCTTCTGCTTCTTTTGTGCAGAGGTAATGATCGATCATTTTCCTTTTCAAAATAGAGCTTGTTGCCTGGTATTTCTTATCAAATCTGCTGAAAACCTTTTCGAGTACAAAGGGTCTTTGATTGCAAAATGCCCTGTCTGACATCATTAATAAGAGTAACCACGCTGGAGATTTATTTTTTCATAGGAAGATAGCCAAATACAGAAGCTTAGAGAAGGAAAAGTGAAGTCCAAGAAAGGCTGTGTAAAGTCCGCTGGAAAGCTGAAAATCGGTTGGACAGATTATGGAGTTTTGCTTTAACTCTAGGTTATGGAGTTTTGTTATAACTCTTTTGCTCACTAAAACGTTTTGTGGGATACTTCGGTTCACCTCTTTCTTATGGCCTCCTTCACAATTAGATAAAGAAATAGACATGACTTCCCTTTTGCTGGGGCTCTTTCATGATCAAACCATAGATCTCAATTTCCTCTTATGCATACATTAAATAGCTTCCACCTTACTGTAGCTCTGGCAGGAGCAAGATGTTGGTCCCCAACCCTCTCCCAACAACAGTTGGATGGAACAGCCTTCAGTGTGTTGGAGCTGGGCCTCTCATGCAGGAGTAAGTAACTCCGAGGACTACAACCAAACTACAACAGAAATGAAGGATAAAATGTTCTCCACATATTTAATATTTGCCAGAATGCATCTTTAGAGAGGTCATAGCAAGAAACTGAAATTACCCACTTGGCACAGCAGTAGTCATAACAATATATGTTTTAGCAGGCAGTGAAGAAATAAAATGACAGGAAAGAAACTCAGAATTGGTGATATCACACTTCAAAGGTAAGCCTGCCTAATGGTAAAAACTTGTTTAAAATGGTATAAAATTTAATTACTTACAAAATACTGGACACTGATTAATTGACTAGATGGTGAGGAACCAGCTTGGATGAGCACATTAATCACTGCAGCAGCATGTCTGTCACACACTCCTTTCAGTGCATTGCCCTTCTTTTTTATATCTAGACATGCAGGACTCCTAGACAACAATTGATAAAATGTGGTCGGGGAGGGGGAAACAAAACTGAACAACTCGTCACTGTCCAGTCACTCTGCAGGGGAAATCTCTGCCTCAGGATTTGTAGAAGGCCTGAGTTTTCTCCCCTTGGTGCAGAGAACAACAGAGCACTTCTGTCCCTTTCTGGCTTGGCTTTGCTGTCTCTTTCGTGCATCTCCTCTGATGAGGTATTGACAGGGCTCTGTTCCCATTACAGCAAGGGCCGAAGGAGCTGGAGGATGATGACTGCTTCTGGTCAAGGAACTTCCCTTACTCCTTCCATGAAATTGTTGAGAGATGCTGACGAAAGGAGGAGCCTAAATAAACTATGTTTACAGGTGAGGAGTGGGAACCCAGGAGGTGCATGGTTAGACAGCTGTTTGTGCGGGGAATAAATACTTATATGGAAAAGATCTACAGAAAAGGAGTCTGAAAACCCAGATTTTATCCCCAGAGCATCTCAGATTTGATAATGCAGTGTTATTTAGTGACACTTTTTTTTTTTTAAGAAAACAAATATACTATGCATATGTTCTAACACAGGATTAAATTTCAGAATAAGTATTCATAAATGAACTAATAATGTTAATAATTTATACAATACCAGAAGTCTTAAAGAGCTTAGCCTCTTTATGCCTCTGTTATGCTGCCCAGAAAGAGAATATGACAACTCTCCCCCTTAGATAATCTATCAGTCCCTGGTCAGGCAGATCCATTTCTGGAGGCAGGGGGAGATGCTCTACTTAAGGACTGTCGGCTTCTGTCCATGAGATGCTAGTATGTGCAGTCCATATGAATTAAAAATTTTCTGGATAAGACAAACAAAAATGTTTAGCTTTGTAATGCTATATAGGATGATCTCTCAGATGGAATTTTCCTAATTGAGCTTGTGATTTCCATTATAACATCCAGCTCCCTGCTTCCTGGGTGGGACGACTGAATGTGGTTCAGGGAAAATATTAAATCCTTTGAATAATGGACAAAGGTAAATTAAGTGTTTGTCATTCAAATATTGCAGTAACTAAACAGTGTCAGTTGTACTTTGTGCTTTGCACAAACCATATTTTTCATGTAGGATCTGTCACAGTGATATCCATGTAGCAAAAGGTTAGACTAGAGATAAATGGTTGGAAAAAGCAGGGAGAAGGTCTGCCTTTCTGGAAGGCACAGGTTAAAATTCTACCTATCGCTTTATTATTTCAAAGGGAATGTACATACCAGTTTGCTAAATTTGAGAATGACTATCCATTATTCATAGACCTCTGATGTGGACATGGTAACTGGAGATGATGCCAAGAGCAATACGTCAAATTCAGGTCTAGGTTCAGATTCCAGCCCCCTCCCAGCCTCGATGCAGCTATGTGCCGGAAGCATGGTTTGAACCTCATCAAATTGAGAGAAACTCCAGGCTTTTAGCAATAATTAATTGTGTGATATTCACAAAACAGACAAACAACAAAAAAATCTGTTTTCATGCAAATGCTGCCAGCAACAGAAAAGAGTAGAAGAGAAATATGAGACCTATCACATGTAGAGTTCCTTCCTACTCAAAAGGTTTTCAGTTTCTTGAAGTGTTTGCAGCTGTTAAGTGCAAAATTTTACAGGAGTAGAACGTGGGCTTGATGTAGAAGGAATAGTTTGAAAGGCTGTGAAAAGAAGTAATAAAAGTCTTTTGATGGTTCTGTAGGAGGTATTGCATAGGGGCATAACTTCTGATTAAACATGATTTTTTTTTTTTTTTTCATGTTTACTGAAGGTTTGATAATATTCAGAGGTGGATCCAGCTGCAGGACTGTTTGGTTTCTCTGTCATGTAACTGTGAGTACTATAATGCTTTACCTCTTTCTCTCTTGCTCTACCTCACATAATCTGCACTCAAATGTTTTTTAGGTCACCCAGTGAAATGGTTATGAAAGCTATAAAGAAGGTGAACAGGCTTTTTATTCCTTACTTGAAATGCTTGCCATTTCCATTTGAAGTCAGATGAAACAGTATTTCATACACATCGGTGAGAATTTGACTTTGTCTGGGGAACTGAGTGGAAATATCCTTGTTTTTAAAAATCAGCTGCAGACATGCTCAATTTTGTTAACATCTGGTCTCTGCAAACAAAAAAAAAATTGCTACATCTATAATTTCTTTTTATATAAAAAGAACAGAGATGTCACTGTTTCAGATTTATTTTCAGGGAACGTAATAAATAAAACAGTCATTCCTTCAATATAAAGAACAGATTTCAAATGTGTGAAAGAAATGAAGAGATTGCTTGACAACTCTTCACCTGGACTGTTTATCAAACAGTTGCAGATTATATTGTAGAGAAAATGGGGAAAAACCTGTAAAGAATATATTTAACAAAAAGTAGCTAAATATAATTTCTATGAAACAACTCCAGCATCTCTCGATGAAATGTTTATGTGGCTACAGTTCTATATTGATCAGATGCAAGATCTGGAGAGGTTAAACCACAAGGCTCATCTCTTTAATATTTTTCTTTTATCATAGCTGAGTCTTTCAGAGCCATATTTTCTCTGACAATAGAAAGAAAATTCCATTTTGTAAAGTTCTTAACTGTGTGAAAGTTTCTATAACCAACCAAATATAACACAACAATACAGCATGCCTAACCATTAAAATATCAGAAAAATCATGTCTCATTAATGATGCAACTCAATGGGCACCTTCAATGCAGTGGATTATGTAAAGTCATGTTATCCACACTACAGAAATATGAAGTGATGCACAACGCATTTAAAAAAGCATCCAAAAGACTCCAGTTTTGAAAAAAACTATTACATTGCTGTTTATCTACTTGAAAATCTGAATGGAAGAAATTTGCCTGATCTCAAACCAATTTTGATTCTGTCATGAGAGTGCTCCACACCTGTCTGCTTAAGTAAGATTTACCGTATAATATTAGAACAAAAATCTGATTATCTGCTTTCAATGTAAAAGAAGTATGAACTTTTTGAAAAGATTGTTAATCACACCACACAGACTATGTTTTAGAAGTAACAGTTTTCCATTTATTTTAGTCATCCATCATATGTTCAGTAAATTCATCTGCCAGCGGAGGAGAGATATTGCAGGAGCAGTGTAACCATCTCTAGGGGCTGGTCAAATATTAAGGGTGGGGGATTTGTAGAGATCGTCTTCTTGTCCATATTTGTCCTGTCCTGACTGAAATTTTCTCATTATGTGTACAGGTTATCACTATCTCAGTCACTAGTAGCAGCCAGTTAGTAGCAAATAAAATACATTCATACAATTTTCAGGTTGATTTTTATGAATTTTTTTCTGTAGTGAATTTACTGTCCATTTTCTTCTCAGTGTCAATAATCAGAGCACTGGTCTGTGCTCTGCCAAGTCTGTTGTAATGTGTCACTACACACCAATAGGCCCCAAGAAGATTGGGGACAAACCTTTGCAGGTGTTTACACTGTGATTGTGCAGTCCCTTGTTTATTTTGCTACTGCTCTGATGTTCTTAGTCTCTTGATGTTTTCCACACACGTTACTGCTGTTGTTGCAATGAGCATTTTGCTGACTGAGCTCAAAAATCAGTCTGGTGGTGGACTAAAAGGAACTACCAGAAAACTTTGTCACTCTTACCAAGCTGGGGATATGGCCAGAAGGCAACAGCAAGGGAATGTGTTGTATTGCCTTCTCTTCCTTTTTCTCAGTGTTTTCTAGGAATTCCCCAGTTAGTGTTGCCAGACTTTTTAACAATTAGTACCATGTTTGATCCTATTATACCCTGTATAGCTGTAGGCAGGCTAATTTTCAGCTGCCTGCTAACAGTATCCCAGGATTCACAGGATAGAGCAGGTTTTTCAGGCTCCAGGCAGCACGTTGGAGCTTGGCAATAGCCAAACTATCCTACTGCAATATGCTAGGCTCACTGGCTCCAGCAGGCATTTTGCTGTCAATCTCAAACAAAATATAGCCTTTAAACTGCCACTTGAAGTATCCCAATACTCATTTTAATTCTTCCAAACTCAATATCATTCAGCTAGGAGCAAAACATAGTGCTTACTGTAACACAAGGAGGAGTTGCATCATAGAAAGCTGCTAGTCTAGAGAACCTAGACACTATAGTGGGAAAATAACTGGCTCTGAAGAGACACTTAGAAGGCTAAAATAACTCTTAAGGAGTATCAAGAAAAATAGAGAAGCATTGCTATGGCTGAAAATAGCTTTAGAGATACTACTATCAGAATGCTGTGTTGGAGACTTTGTTTTCATTCTTTAAAAAACTGCTGAGAAACCAATGAAAGAAAAGGAACAGAACTACAAGAGTTTTGAACATTGAAAAATGCCTCATTCTGACAAGGTGTTTTTTGTTCATCCAAGAAAAGCTAAGACATGATGAAAAATATTAATGCAAGCAAAAGATTTTTAACTGTTGACAGTAAGGGGAGACAGTGCAATCTAAAGGTTCAAGTTCTTCATATTCAGAACAGACAGAAAGGTAAATGTAGAGCAAAAAAAAATGGAAAACTATGGTGAAATATAAAATTTTTAAAATTAAGGATCAACATTCACATCTAATAAACACAGTTGAAGGCATGCAGTTTAAGAATCAGTTGATAGAATTATGCAGCTAGTGCTAACAAAATATTCATAATTACTAAATAAAAGATATGTTGCTCACTAGCAGGAAAACCCCAGGGAACTGCAGAAGATGGCCACCCTATTCCACAAGGCTGTGCCTTTAATTCATCTTCAGTTAAAACAGTCAGAGTATCGGATTAGCTTTGCAGCCTTCTATTGTAAGAACATGGACCAATCAATTTATTACTGACAGCAACACAGATTCACCATTTTACCAATTTTTTTCCATGGACAGGAAATGCTAGTTAGACTGTGCACTGCAATATCTCACGGTTCATGGAGATAGGGATGATCCGTCAGTATACATAAACTCTGACATGCAGTGCAGTAGTCTAAGGACAAAATCAAGGTTGTGGTCAGAACCACACTTGAAATCACCAATTAAATTTAAAAACATTGAAGATTGGAAGCATAATATGAATTTCTGTGAACCTCCTTACTCTCCTATCTACCTGTTAAAGAAACAGTAACAGCGCAAACTGCAGACCAAAGAGTTTCACTTCATTGGGATATCAACACAACCATTGATTCAGAGTATAGACTAAGACTTGGAGAGGGTTAGAAGGAGGGGATGCTGAATAGCTTAGGGGATCATCAGCATAAGCATGTGTTCTATTTTGGCTTATATACTAGGACATCAGAGTCAGGAAGATTTTCCTATACAGATTTATTCAAGGTAGTGTTAAAAGGCATGTGCTGGATTTTTTCACATTAAGGATATGGTAAGCAGAGCTCAGTTTTTATACAAAACCTGAGCTAACTGGCTTTTCAAAGCAAAGAGGACTTCATCTAGTACCTCTGAAAAATATTCAATTTCCTACTTCAGGATCCATAACATAGGCATTATGCAGTGATTTGAGCTGTCATGGCACTGTCAATCTTTGAAATATCATCTGCATTTATAAAATAAGAACAAAACAAACCAAACAATTCTGCTAGTTCTTTATAGGTGCATTGCAGCAATAGTTCTTAAAAAAACCCACAAATATTTTGTGTTTACATGTGCTCAGCAAAACCTAAACATATTTCTTTGAACATTGTCAAATAGATTTCCTTACAAAAGGAAGTGTTAAACAGTATGTTGGCTATCAACTCAATTCTGCGAAATCAATCAAAGGGCAAAGAAATATCTGCTTCATTGTTAGTAAAGTTATAAAACATATGGGTTCTGAAAAATGCTAAAAAGAATTGTGGTGTGACAGTGATTGGGATGGGATGTTCTAGGGTCAGAGCTAGAACTTCTTACCAGTGAGGAATATTGGAGACCTGAAAGGAACATCTATTAAGATCTATAGTAGTACTTCAGGTCTCAGTTCTCTTTCTCTGTAGAGAAAAAAGACACAGAGAAAAAAATTCTAGAAAAGTAACTTGGACCACCTTTCCAACTGCTGCTTTAAATTTTGCTTTAAATTCGAAAGTTTTGAGTAGATTCTAGACTTTGTCTAATTATAGACTGATTTATGGAGAGAGGGTGAGGTAGCAAGCACTGGCAAACTATTCACTAAAGGGTAAATGTTGAAAAAAATACAAAAAATGCTAGTTGGCAAATTTCTCCATAGTATTTGGTGTAGATGAGCCTGGTCTGCCCAGCATATGGATGTAGAGTTTGGGGCCTCAAAACCCATTCAGCAGGCAGTGTTTGTGGGTTGCATGGGTGTCCTTGGAGCACTGCCTCATGGCTCAGTGTCTGTTGGTTTGAGCAACTCTACTTTGCAAAGACTGATGCAATTTAGTGCCAGATGACACTTACTTTTGAACACTGGGATTGGATAATTAAAATAAATAGTGTCATGCATTATAAGTAATTGAATTGAGGTCAATGTTGTTGTCTATGGAATAAGGTACTCAGAATAAATACAAACTTCAGTTTTGTCATAATAAAACAATCGACTTCTGATAAATAGTAACAGAAATTCAAAATGCTTAACCCAAAGTCCAGATGAACAAAAAATTTGTGATCACCCTGAAAATTTTAAAAGCAGATCTGGCTTTGATGGTTTGAATACTATTGATACTGATATGTTGAAACAGCAACTTATAGGTCTTACTTTCTGGGAAAACCTGTGCTATAAAATCAAAAGAAAGACCCAATATTTTTACAAAGAATGTTATCCAGAGGGTGGAGATGACATCTCACAATGAATAGATGCAAACCAGTCCAATTACTAAGCAGGTGACCAACGTCAAAGGTCCCTGAAGTGGGGACAAAGCAGGGCTGCTAAATTCAAGACATTTATCAAACTGTCTCACAGAAGTATTGTTAATCTAAATGTGTCTAGTTTAAAGCACTGGTAATTTATTTGGCTGTTTCATCACTTGTGAAGTTTGTGCCATTAGTATTTAATCATTTTAGATTCATAATCATCCTCCCTTCCTGCAATATACCTCAAGGACAATAAATTCCTGCAGTTTTGTCTTTGTGCTTCTTTTTCCCCTTCAGTATCGACTGGTGAAGAAGCATTTCAAAGGTACTGAATACTGCACTCTGCAAGGCCGTAACTTTTAGTATTGTGAGGACATTTTCACTCAGAAAGGATGAAAAGTTAGGGTTAGGGTTAGGGTTAGTTTTTTAGTTACAGAACATCATGATTTCATTCCCAAGTTTCTTTGTTTTTCCCCTGTAGATCTCTTTGAATTGATGCTCAGAGCCATGTCTACTGAAATTCAAACCAAACACGTATCTGATAATACATATATGAGTATTAAATATTTCAGATTCTCTGGGCAGTGCCTTTATGCCACTTCTTTGAAATGTCAGTGCAGATTAAATCAGTAAGCTTGTGTTCTTTTGGAAGAGACTTATCTGCATGGGACTTAGTAATGACCTGAGGAAAAAAACACTAGTTTGCTACGTTGCAGGAAAAAAAAAGAGGAAAGAAATGTAGGTTCCTAAAAAATACCTGGAAAGATGTCCTAAGCCATTCTCAAATGTTTGGCCTGTTGATACTAAGTGCTCAACTGTCATAAAAGGAAAGGACAAACTATTTTTTTTTTTTGGAGTAAGCTACATGCACAGGTTGAGGATACAAGAAGATAGAATCCTCCCTTCCCCTGAACTCCCGGAGGATTTTCTGCAGAATGGAGAAGGCAAATCACAGACAGACCCCTTTTGCAAGACCATCCAGCTGTGTCAACACATGTAAATATGTTCATTTTGAAAATATTCATACTACATTTTCAATTCCCCCTTCTACCAAAACCTTATTTTTTAGGGAAATAAGAATAACTAGAGAGAAACCTAGGGGAATAGAAGTGCATTTGGTAATATGTTGTTCAGATGCCAAGGCACAAATAGAAGGACTGTGCAAAGAGAAGCAGTTTCCATAAGTAGTTCGTGCCACAAATGATAGAAGATTTATCTCACCTCTATCATACATTCAAAGCTCTTGAATATGTCCCAAAAGGTTAATATAAACTTAAGTTTTGGCAACTTTACTTTTACTCAAAATTGCTTCTTGTTTCACTTATAGTTCTTTGTAACAAAGAGGACTTAAACTACTTTTTTCCAGACCTCTACTGAAAATGAGGATTTAAGTTAGAAGCCTCAGTGTTATTAGAAGTGACTCACTGCCATTGTATTAGCTTTACAGAACTGTCAGGCACACAGTTAAGAATGAACTGGTAAGACTGCTGACATAGATATTTAGGATAGCCTTACATAGAATACTTTTAAAGAAACATTGATTATTTTTTTCCCTAAAATGACAGATGCTAGGTGAAGGATAAATCATTTGAGCAGAGGCTTTCTGAATTTGAGAGTGGGAGCTGAAGAAATGTATACCACTACTGTTACCAAAAAAGGATGAGAAGGCATACCACTGTTATCAGGTGTCAGACAAGTTCTTATCTGTCACTTTAAGATTCCTGTAACTGTCCTTTATCTGTGCAGAGATTTAACTCCTGATTCAAGGAAAAATCTCAAGCTTCCCAAGTTTCAGAATACTGATGTAAAAAAAATTTATATCTTAACAAGCTTTTACCTATTCTTTTCAGCAGAACAGGTAGACCACATCTCTTCACTGTGGATCCAATAACCTCTTTTGGCAGTGAAAATAGCTTCAGAAACATCTATTTCTAACCATCTGGGAAGTCTCTTTCTCTGAATAAGTTCCTAAAAGTTTGGAGAAAGCATACCAAAATCCCAATTTTCAGTCCATATTGTCCTGGTAAAAAAGAGATTTACACAATACTGTTGCTTTGTTATGCCAGTTTATAGTGATTGATACCAGCCAATTCATATAATTTCATTCTGTCCAGTGCATAAAATGTCCAACCTTTGCAAATCATATCTGATAGCTTTTTCTTCTCCTAAGAAAAACACATTTCACCTCAGCCTACATTCTAGATGATGTTTATGTCCAGATTTATAAAAGCATTTAGAAACATCTATGGTAATGAAGAACTTTTAGAAATGCACAGCTGCCTAACTTCTGTTGAAGAGCATCACCAGAAGAGCTATCAAAGAGCTCAAACAATATCACAGCTAATGCTTTTTCAGTGTTGGATATATTATTGATGTTTTTTTGCCTTGTGGTGAGTGAACCTTCATTATTTGGAAAGGAAAAATACTGATGCTTCTGTCTGGATTTTTAAAGATGTCTTCTATGTGTTACCCAGTACACAGGTAGCTTACATATATTACATGTTTCAATTTGGAGTGATCAGATCCTTTTCCAAGATCTGGTCCAAAGGCACATCTTGACATGACCAAGCATGAAACATAACCCTTTTAGTTTCAGTATGATGTCAAAACCAACAATTTCAACTCAGAAACTGCAACTGACCCTCCAGAAACACCATGCTTGCTGTTGACTAGATAGAGAGTCTAGAATGATCAAACTTCATACAGGCACTTAAGGATCCTGATTTTAGCTTCTTTATGCATCTCTAGGAAGCCAGGCACCTGTCTTAAGTGATTTGTTGTGGGAATACACAGAAGAATATATTCAACAAGTTTCCTGCACTGTACCCCAGGTACACCCCAACATCTGAATCTTAGTCTCCTGTCGACTTGAAATGTTAAGCTTTGGGACACAAAATTGAAGATCTGTGACCTACAATGTAGCACAGCTCACAAGGCGCGTGTGGTACCATGGATACAATTATAGATAATTAATTTTATCTCCTTTCTAAGGTAAAAATAAATTTGCATGTAAATAAATTCTTCCTACCGCAGAATGCATGTATCTGGATGCATAGTTGCAGTGCATTTGAGAAGACAGATCAGATTACTCTTAATACTCCCTGTTCATCACAATCACTTAGTTGGACAAAATCATTCTCATTCATCCTACAATATTTCTGAAATTAAGCAGTGCATAAACTGACACATAACAATCACAGTGAAATTCATAACTGATTATTAGTGTGTTTCAATATGTCAAGAAATATTTTTGCCCCTTCATTTTCAGCAGAGTTTTCAAAACAAATTAAATTTTAACTATTTGCACCATGACAATATGTGGTACCCACATACATTTTAGGGGTTTTTTTTCTTTTTTTTTTTTTTTTTTTTGTTTTGTTTTGTTTTGGTTTTGGTTTTTTTTTTTTTTTCTGAAATAATCTTACTTTCTAAATGCAGGATAAATTTTTCTTCTTTTGAGATGTTATTGACACCCTCCCTCACCCTGAGGAAAAAATATGAATTTTTCTTTTCGTTGACATGTTTATCCTGTGTTATAACAGAATTGCCTTTGTCCCCAAATCCTTGGAAGCAAACATCTGTCTCTTACTGAAAGGGTTTCTTAAATGATGACACTTCAGGGGACCCTTAGATCTTCTATTAGTTAGGAGAACATCTTGTATCATTAAAAGTCTGTACTACAAGAAGATGGTAAGGTCCAGTGGGTACAGAATATCCGTGTTCTTTTTCAGTTAAACTATGCAGCCCTTGTCTGACTTTGAACAAAGTGCTTCATTCACATCTTTCTGCATTAGAGTGGTTTGTATACTGCTCTTATCACCATAGTTCTGGAACAGCTGCCAGGAAGATACTAAAAAAGTAATTATACATCTGTTTCTTGTCCTTTGAGGAGTGAGAAGCATGTGAGTGGAGTGTTTACTTTGCAATTTTATATGCGTATATCTATAGGTTTAAATTAGGAGGGATAAAGTCAAAGAAGAAGTGACTTGCGCTTATCACAAAATTGTGAAGTTTGCCCCTGAGAGTACATTTCCAAGTCTAGACTCTCACTGAGAATGTTGCTTAGCTTGAATATGAGTTCATCAGCATCACTGTAGAAAGTTTAGTTGTATTAAGGAATGTCATTGTGGATGTTGGTGTCTTTCAGAGCCTGAGGCAAAACTGTGGTGTTCAATGGTTTAAAGACAAGAATTAGGAGCTTTCATTTGATTAATAATTAAATCAAAACTCAGTGTGAGAATGGAATAATTGTGAGACTCGTGATTCTTTTACATTTGTTCCAGTTTGCCATTTTATGGACACATTTATTGGGCCACTGAAAATCAGATTTATATCCCTTGTTATTAAAAAAACTTTTTTGTTTTGTTTTAAAATGTCACTTCCAGTGCATGCTCAGCTGTATTTGCCAGACACTGACAACTACATATGGACTGTGTGCCTTCTAATTGAGGTCTGTCTTCTCTCCTTACAGGAATTTACTTAACGGTTTGTATCAGAGCAAACCCAGGATGCACCCATGACTAAGTAGAATGGGATCTCTCTACATCATTTGAAGATATTTTCTTTTTATCTTTTAGCTGAAGGAAACTGATATTTGAGGAGTTCTTTGACAGCAACTTCTGTTGAAACTAAGTTTTCTAGAAATGTACGTGACTCCAGTGTAGGTACAGATTTCTGAACATACAGCTGTGTCAGAAACAACACTTTCACGGTGAAAAATACAAAAGCAGGACTAGAGCTCTTTTCATCTTATTGTCTTTAACTGTCTTGGGGTGTGTGTGTGGGTGTGGGTGTGTGCATGTATAGAACCATAACCATTTCCAAAATAATACATTCTTCTGCATAAGTTCCTAAGATAGTGCTGAAGAAATTCTGTATAAGCAGTCAGTATATTTTGTTACCCTATTTCCCCATTAATGACAGGATACTCCCCATGACATCTCAGTGCACAGCTTCCAGCTAGTTTTTTCCAGGAGAGAAACTATTCAATTTTGAGCAGTGGTGTAGATAAAGTCATTGCGAGTGTGCAGACTGGGAGTTGAAAGAACCAAGGCAACATATGGATGCACCCATAGACCCTGCAGAGGCATCCCTAGGTAAGGAAGGCAGAAAGAGACCAAAGGTTTTTTGTACCACTCAGAATATTCTAAACTCTACAGGTTTCATTCTTCATTCATATTACACTGGTTCAGTCCTGCAGGGTACAATTTATCTTTCACTGGACTGGGACAGTCTAGAGATACAACACAAGGACAGCAGAAAGATTAACTTTTGACTGCCATGTTGAGAGAAATTAGTGGAAGGGCTTCCACAATGGACTGCATAGGAATGTAAATTCACAGCCAAAGTAACTTTATGCTACTTGCTAGAGGGCCTCAATACATTTTGGCACAATACTTGCAATGGCTGTCATTACTCTCTCATCCAACAGCAATATTCTGTGGTAGACAGTATTAAATGCAATGAAGAACTTGAGAATAAATGTTTGGTTGAGCGGGAATCTTACTATAGCAGTTCCAGTTCTACAGTCCAGCTTAAATGTAACTCCAGTTGGCCCTTGGGTTGTTCCTCTGTGATTATTTTTTTCAGGTTTTACAAGGACAAAACGCACCTGAAATTGTTGTACTTGTCTAGAATAACTTGACATTAAACATAAATCAGAGTGATGATACAAGAAAACAAAAGTTCTTTTCATCTAACTTTTATTTTGCCTGCTTGGGTTGTCAGTTCTCTACAGAAACTTGTAACATAACTGCATAGTAATTAACAGGAATATATTCCTATTTCAGGTTGGCTCCATCAATACTGTTATTTTGGTTCCTGGAGAGTCAGATGTTGAGGTAACAAACAAACAAACTCTGCCACTTCTTTACAGATTAGAGAATTCTTTTCATAGCTCTTATATTACTACTTCCCTTAACTTTTTCCTTTCTGACAACATTTGAGTGTCATGTGAATTCAATTCTATTGCAAAAGGTATATATTTATAAATTGAACTATTGCCTCATCTACAAGACTTGGGTCTAGTAAATCCAAACGAACAGAGAGAGCAGTTTCAATCTGTGTGAAGATGGGTAGAAAAATAAAAACAACTAAATTTTATCATTTTCTATGTCTTGATGAAGACAGCTAGTGTCACAGAGCAGTGAAAGTTAGGCAGGCAAGAGAGAAGTTTGGGCCCTGTGCTAAGTGTTAAATGAGCATCAGCTCTGAAAGAAGCTTGAGGGGAGAGCCCATTCAGCCTGTGGATAATGTAGACTCAGTCCTGCTTAGTGCTGTGAGGTGCACTGACCCACGAGGCTGTAAGGGGACAACCCTACAAGAGGTGCTTGGTCTGACTGGCCTCAGCATCAGGAACAAGCCACTGAGGGAGACTCAAGCTTTCTGCTGCCTGGTGCATTGCATGTATCTCTGAACAGTTAGAATTTATTCATGGTCTTTCTTAAACCAACTTTTCTTCTTAGCAATTGCAGTGGAAACAGCAATTTTAACATTCCAGTGACTTATCTGTGCATAAGTGAAAGCTGGCTTGAATTGCAGTGAACTCACTCCTGCCTCTTTTGTAAATCTGTCTTTAAAAAACACTCTGACAGTCAGTGCAATGGTCTGTGTTGTCATCACTTTCTCATTAATCAAAAAGAACAATATTGGGAGTCACCATCATGCTTTTCCTTTTTTTATGATGAGGGTTTCAGTGTTCTGCATAGTGCCACAGTCAGATTTCTCACACTGCTGGCAGTATGTTGTTACTTGATGTTTGCCAATAGCTGAAGCAGTAGAATGAGGCTATAATAGTGATTTTTGGTAAAACAAACATATTTAAATTGCTAGAGATGCTTTATCCTTATATTATGATTGTAATTATTTGTTGTGATCTTTCATGTTGTTTTCAACATCCTCATATCTGATTAAAATGGTGGGGGGTTTTTGGAGAATTTTTCTTATCTCTTCTTTTCCTCTATATTTGCAGTCACAGTAATTCTTCTAGACTTACCACTATTTCTTCTCTTCCAGCTGATACCGTGTATTTGTAGATATCATCTGCTGTGATAATCATTGGTTTCTGTTTCTTCAAATTGTGCTAGCATAGATCTCTACTCAGACATGAGATTGTTTTATAAACCTTTGAGCCCATCCCCGTATAAGGGGAAAAGATAGAGTTTGCTGCTGGTATGTACATATTTTGCTTGTCTTACATACAAAAAAAAAAAATAAATAAATTGGGGGGGGAGTGGTCTTCCTCTGTTAGACTGGTTCCTGATATTACATCTAATTTATCCTCATGGCCAGATTCTTCATGGTACACTCCAGCTGATGGTACTCCTCCACGAAAAAACAAAAACAAAAACAATGAACACCAGTATTCTATACTATGT
Source organism: Margarornis squamiger (assembly GCA_035222235.1). Classification (NCBI taxonomy): domain Eukaryota; kingdom Metazoa; phylum Chordata; class Aves; order Passeriformes; family Furnariidae; genus Margarornis; species Margarornis squamiger. Next base: position 35,187,032 of record JAWWTY010000106.1, on the reverse strand, counting down.
AGCTCTTATGCATAGAAAGCACTAAGTGGTATTTTTGCCTTCATGCATCACAGAGGAGCCTCATAGTTGCTACATTTTGTAAATGGGGTGGTCGAAATGAGAAGAGAGGTTATAAAAATAAATCAGTTCAAGATATCTCACCCTTTTATCATCTTTTATTTCAGTTGCCATATCTACATTCTTCCTTTCTTCTGTAAATCCACTGCTTATGTTACCTGGACTGGTGTCCTCTACTTCTATCCTTGTTTCTCCTGTCAAGACCCACAGCTTCTCCTGTGCAATTATTTCTGAAGACTTCTTTCTAAAAGTACTTTAGAATCAGAATTGAAATCCATCCTGACTGGTCACTAACCTCTAAATACTCTGACCTTTTCTTATAGACCCTTAACTCCCAAATATAGGTAGCAGATGAAGTGCTGAAATCTAGAAGGTGCAATAAGAACAAGAAAGAGTTACTGAAAGAACAATGGAGAAAGCACAGAAAAACAAAAACATATTCAGGAATTTCTATTCTCAATGGTCAGGGCAGAGCGTGTGGATAAATATTCATGAGCATATGAAAAATGGTAGCCACTCTGTCCCTCTGTGTGGCAGGCATCTTGCTGGGAGATGTGATCCCTCACTAGCTCAGTGTAAGCAGAAGAGGACAAGCAGACCGGGGATACTTTAACAGCCATGCAGAAATCTTCCAGGAGAGCTGAGCAGTTGTGCCAGAGTTCCCCAGCAGAGACAGTGGGTTTTAACCTCTGCAGCAGCCCGCATTCTGAGGAACTGATAGATTATGCAGAAGTAAATGAAGGGTATAGAGTGAAAGGGCATGAGGAGAGTTATGCAGTTCCCAATCAGGGAGGCAGTCTAAATGCCACAGTAAAACCATTCTCCACACACATGGGGGCTAGAGGAATTCCCAAAGAGAAGCAGTACTTCTGGAGGTCTTTTTGTTTGAAGGAGGGGAGGTCACAGATTGTTGCCTGTTCTGCTGCCACAGTTGAGGCATGTCTTCCACACTGATCTGAGCTGTTCTAGAAGTGAGAAGGGTGGATTAAAGCCTCATTCATATCCATCTAAATAAGTAAAACTGTCATTTTTGTCAGCTTCTCTTGATCAGCCACCATCCCTCTTTTTTCCTTTCCATGAGTGATTTTGTTTGCTGAAATAAATCAACATGCTTCTCAAGTCTAGTCCTCCACATTTAGCATAGCCATTTCACATAAGTTTAATATATATGTTGCATACTTACCAGATATTATAATTTATTATATAAAGATAGTATGGATTTTTCATGAGTTTGAAACCAATTCGTGGTACAGGAAAAAAAGCAGAAGTGAGGAGTTAGCCTATCTGAAGCACAGTTTCCCAACAATGGACATGATGTAGCTGGTCTGCCTGATTTCATGAACTGCTGATCAACAACAATTTTTGATGGGGTTTTGGGAAGGGGTCATGAATCACAAAATAGCCCCATCAGAAGGCACACTGCTTCAGTCTTGAAGCACTGCTTCAGCAGGAAATGTTCTTGCAAGCAGGGATTTAACAAAGCCCAGACATCAGAAGCAGTAACAGTGTAACTCAGCATTGCTCAGAAATAAGAAAACTGAGAAATTTATCTAATGCCACCTCAAAACAAGGATCACAGTACAGATATGAGATAGTTCTCTCCACAAGCACTACAGGAGAGGAAAATAAAGCAATCAATGCCAACAGATAATATAAACAGGTCTGCAACATCACTGGATGCATCTAGGGAGATTTTCAAAATCTGTCATATTCCAGATAAGCACATTATAGGTTGCAAGTGCTTCATTTCAAGTGTTTAGTAAAGCCACGGGAAGCTGCTTCTGTGAGTGTCATGTTACTCAGGCATTTATGAGTGCTAAACTGACAATCAAAAGTATCTTCAACATAGACACAACAAGAAAAGGACCTGTACAAAATATATAAAACTTTTGAAAAGACAAATTTTAGATTCTAGAAGAACGGAGAAACTGGCAGAGTCAATCAGCTAAAAATTTTAATAGAAGCCAAGGTTTAGCACTGAGATGTTTTCCAATCTCTTAGAGAAAACCTGTTCATATACTGTTCATGGATACAGGATAAATTGTTCTTAGTTTGCAGCTTGCATACAGGGATCCTATGAACAAATGGCAACAAAGAGATACATTATGAAAGTCAAAAGCTGGGAGTAAATCTTCACTAAGGAGTATCACACATGATATAGGGGGAAAAAGGATAAAAAAAAGATCAGTGTAATTGTATAGTCCCTTGGCTTTGGTTTGCATAAGCTTTGATTTTCCCTTTTTTGTCTTGAAAAGCTTGCAGCACCACAAGGTGGCAGTAAAAAATTAGTTATTGCATAATTTTTGGCACCTAATTATGTAAACAGTAAATACACCTATCGTCCCAATGATGAACTTATGCAAATATCAAATCTACCTCATCTGTTATAAAAATGACACATATGGTCAAGTTTTAACATTTGTATGAAAAAAAGACTAACATTAATCAAACAATTGAATCATTTTAACTCAGGAATTATGAATTTTAATTTGCAATCTATGCAAAGTTGTTCATAGTAGAAAATTCTTTAAATATGTAGAATAATCAACCATTTCTCTTCTACCTGACAATCAAAATCCTTGAAACAAGGTAGAAGAATTGAAACACTAACCCCATTTAATTTGCACTATGATACAGAAAAATAAAAGTAAAAATGATAATGGACTGTGATGAATTTGCTTGGTTCTATCAAACATAGCAGAACTACTTGAAAAGCAGGGTCCACTGCTGAGCTAGTTAGTGGTATAATCAACATCTTCAGGAATAACTCAACATACCAAATCTTGCTTCTGTCAGAGGCAGTTCAGATTCATTCAATGCATTTGTTATAAGAATCAGCTCCTAAAGTGTTATTGGATATAAGTGATTGCCCAAGCAGAATGGCAAGGGTCACAATGCAGAGAATTTTTTTGCTGAGATCAGCCGGAATTTCCCCTTGTACCTTCTTTGTTGAGTGCACAAGTGTCAACTCATCCATCATTTCACTTTTCCTATGCCTAGTAAGGTCTGGTAGCCAAGAATAGTGTGAGGAGGGATCTGACTTTTTTAAACTTCAGTGTAGCTACCCTCTCCTGTAAGGACTCAGTTGGGTAAAGAATCACACTTTCAGACAGAGATGTGCTTGCTAGCATGCACAAGTAGGTACTTGTCAGCCTCGCATCAAGGGAATATAGCATCAGATTCTCATGCATTGGTTATAATTTCTAGAACATAGGCTATGTCATTTGCTAAATATTACCTCTGGTTTCTCTGAAGAGCTGCAGAATGGTGTGCTTCCTCTGAGAATATCATAGCATATTAAGAAGTTGCTCCACATTTCCATCTCTGTGTTTGTCAGATAAATTTTTCTGTGTTTAAAAAAATCTTTGCATGTACAACACTAAAATTAATCTTGAAAATATCATCTACAGTTAAACTTTTTATTTACAGTGAGCTATAAAAGCTTTACCAGAAGACTTTAACAAATCTCTAGCACCCATCCTACTGGTATCCACATGGAGTTCTGTACTTCTTTCCTGGTGTTTAGATCTGTTCTGAGAAGTGAAGGCAGTTTTGAGTGGTTCCGAAGAGCTGTTCTTCTGATCCTGATTGTTTGTGCCTGACAGGCTACAAAATGAGTCAGGTACTTGTCTGCCCCTGCCAGACAGTAGTGCTGCTGCTGAACCACAGCTCTTTGCAGGAACCAGTAAAGCTGGTTAATCAGTAACTGCTAATACTGTCAATGACACAGACCCTTTAGGACCTCCTATGGGATGTGGAGATCAGCATCAGGCCACTTGGGACAAGGTTGGCTCCATAGATTTGATGGCAGGAAGCATAGTCACTGCAGGTGCTGTCAGCGCCAGATCACAAGGACAGATCAGGAAGACAACCAATGCTCCAGATTATCCAAGGAGTGTCTCTGCTTTGATCTAGAGGAATAAGAGAGCTATTTTCTGAAATTAAGAATGATAGAATGGCCTGTGCAGAGCAAACCAACATAAATAAACCTGAACAGAAGAAAAGCTGTTCAGAAGGTGAGTAACACTGCACTGCATTTGTATACTGCCTGGCTCATAAGATAAATGAAAATGGTATGGAGAAAAGGCTAGGTGGTTTAATTTATTTTATTTTTTTGGGGGAGGTGGGGGGGTTAAGTTTACATTGCAGGAGGAAGGGGATAGTAGCAGAGAGGGATAGTAAGAGAGGAAGTGCGGAAGTACAGATATGCTCCAAGGAACTGTATTTGAAATTTTTCAAAGAGAATTCCCAAAACTACAAGACCTTAAGCAGATGTATTTTCCTTTTGACTCGAATCATAGGCAGCTAGAGATTAGAATTTGCATGTCCTGAAGCTGTTTTCCTTTCATGATGATATAACACAGAATAAGATTTTGAATAGAGTAAGAATAAGAATTAGAATAAGAATAAATAAGAATATGAATAAGAAAGAAAAAGGAAAAAGAAAAAGAAAAAAAAGAAAAAGAAAAAGAAAAAGAAAAAGAAAAAGAAAAAGAAAAAGAAAAAGAAAAAAGAAAAAGAAAAAGAAAAAGAAAAAGAAAAAGAAAAAGAAAAAGAAAAAGAAAAAGAAAAAGAAAAAGAAAAAAAAGAAAAAGAAAAAAAAAAGAAGCTGGCACTCAGAGAATGATTTTATAAGTACTTTCAAATTAAACCTCAGTTGCTGAATCAATAGCTTTCATGTGTAAGGTAAAACCATCATTAAAGGCCATGCTTTAACCATGAGTATCATCTAGCTTATTGGAAAATATTTTTTCATCTTAATTAAACCCTCTTAATATTTTTGAAAGGTATATCAATCAATATTCATATTATCTGCAGAAGGTAGACTGTAGTATTTTCTGTTTCACTGTTGATTGGTTTCTTAGAGTGAATTCAAAGCTCTCCTAAAGTATACACACTAATAAGGAACGTTTATTGTCACAGGTAGCTTAGTAAAGTAAAATATCTATGTTCCTCACATAAGAGCTATAATAAGAACAACTAATTTAGAGTCTAATCCAAAATGTGTGAAAATCAATCAGGAAATTGATTTAAAGACTACAAGGACAATAGCAGAACATGCAGCCTCCAGCTGCAAGGGGTAGAAGCATATGTTAAAATCTAAGAAACCAAAGAGCAAAATAATGTCAGCTTCTGGCACCTTTGAAGCTAACTGTCCTTAACCCTTCCTCGCCCACCATACAAATCTTTGCATAATCAAGGCATGAATGACTTTCCTTGTTTGGGTTGCACTGACATGGCCATATTTGCTTGTAGTGAGTCTTTTCGAAAGAGACTCTACTCCTGGCATCTACTCCTGCTCTTGATACTTCTGTTCAGTCACGACAATTTCTACTGCATATATTTTTTTCATACTTTTTTTCAACTACCTTTTTTTAATTTTTTTTTTTTTCTAGGCTGAAATGTTCTCACTGCTTTCAGGTCCAGAGGGTAAATATTGGAAAGTTTGAGCAAAATCCCTTTAACCGCTTTTACATCATTGACGAAGTCTGCTGAAGCCAATGGAAAGATGCCCACTGACTTCAATATTCTTTGGATCATACACTTGCTGTGTAAAATAGAGTTTCTTTTCCTTTTGCTGTTTAAACTTAGAAATTCTTCATCATCATGGGCTATAAATTATCCAGGAGGATATTTTCTTACCACAAAATTTATAATCACCACAGGCAAGATCTTTTCCCAATTGCTACTCTCATGAACCTGCCTTACCTTCCTTCTCTTTAACACCAATGTCATTTATATATCCATATATGTCTTATACATCTTATACATTTAAGAACTAAGGCAGGGAATCTAAAGATACATGATTCTTTCAGACATGATTTTTAAAGGCATCACCTTTGCTGTGAAACAAAGAACACTGTCTTCCAATAAGTGATTCATATACAATATGACAATAAAAATTTTGGTCAGCTGACACATCATGCAATGACCTCATATTAACGGGCATCTCAGCGCTGCTATGGGAGAAGTTAGAGTTACAAAGGGAAGAGGACTTGGGACCGTTGTGCATGGTTCTTTAGCCAGGAGCACAGTAAAGACCTTGGAGGAAAACTACATGGGGGTAGCTACTGAAATATACAGATGAAAACAAAGAATATGAAGGAATTCAGAGAACTAGCCTGAGATGCTGTGCAACACCACTAGTAAAAGCTGGTGAAATCTTTTCATCAAGTATTGCATTTCCTGCAAAAAAATGATGTGTAGGCCCAGTAAATGAATTTGAATTGAATTTTCTGAATAGGTCTGACGCTTTAAAAGTACATATATATCTGGAAGACTAGATAAAATCAAAGAAGAGAAGAAGGAAGAAGCAGGAGATTTATTTTCTGATCCACACTCTGCCTTAGCAGAATAACTACAGACTTGTATCACCAGATGGTAGATTTTTCTTTCATAGATTGTCCTTCTCAGGACAATTGGATGAATATGGCAATATACTGCTAAAGAGCAAATTAGAATCCCTCTATAGTCTAAGGATTGACACAACCCAAGGCAAGCTCTGGCCCATAATCCAGAAAAATAACCGCATTTAAAGATAAATGGAAGTCTATCACTATAGAATGTTATCTAGCACCATCAGGGAGATTTTTGCAAGATGCAAAGTCCATCAAAAGGCTGATCCCCTGGCTTTGGGATGGGCAAAGTACATCAGACGACATGTCAATTTGTTTCTGTTTCTTAGCTATGCCCAAGAGGCAACTTAAACTTTTTCTTTCAAACTGAGCTGAAAATGTAAGGCACAATCTTTCCTTTTTTACATGGGGGGGAAGAAAAAAAAAAAAAGAAAGAAAAGAAAAAAAGAAAGGAAAAAAAGAAAGGAAAAAAAGAAAAGAAACTCCTTTTGAATTTTACGTATTTTAAAAAATTATTTCTGGTCAGTATAATTACTATTTCTCCCTGTTCTAAAGAGAAAGGTTATAGCAAAGGCATTCCCACTAACATGAAGGCTCAACAGGTCAACTGTTAAAATCATAAACAGGTGCCTGTTAAAAATGCAGCACTGCATTTAAAAAAAAAAAAGTCATGCACATTGTCTGAAATACAAGGCTGAGACTCATAGAGTCATAAGGAACAGTGTAGGTCATCTTCTCCAACCTCTCTGCTCACAGCAGGCTGATTTGTTGGAGTCTGTCTCAGGCTTTCACCTTGCAATGCAAAAGTTTCATTAAGCCCAGTCATGTTGAGAACCGGAATGGACTAATCAGGAGGAAAGCTGTACTTAAAAAATAGATTTATTTAGACAACAAGGAAGAATTACTGAATGAACAAGGTAAGTGTAAAATTACAGGATCTCCATTCTGTAATTTGTGCATTTATTTCATTCAGACTATGCAGAATAAGACACATGGTTGTTATGGAAGAAGAAAAGGAATGTTATTTCCCATATTGACTGATTCATCCTTACTGAGGTATACCAAGTAAGTTTGCTGACAATACTAAATTAGGAGGAGCTGTTGACTGTCTCAAAGGCAGAGAGGTCTTGCAGAGAGGCCTTGACAAATTAGAGATATGGGCAATCACCAGCCACAGGAAGTTAGACAAAGACAAGTGCATTATTCTGCACCTGGGATGGGACAATCCTGAATGTTTATACAGACTGGGGGGAAAGGGGGTGAAGAGCAACCCCACAGAAAGGCACCTGGGGGTCCTGGTCGATGGCAAGTTGAATCTGAGTCAGCAGTGCCCTGGCAGCCAGGAGGGCCAACCATGTCCTGGGGGGCATCAGGCAAAGCATCACCAGCCAATTGAGGGACGGGATTGTCCTGCTCTGCTCTGCACTGGGGCAGCCTCACCTTGAATATTGTGTGCGGTTTTGGTCACCTCAACGTAAGAAAGATATAAAACTCTTAGACAGCATCCAAAAGAGAGCTATAAAGGTGGTGAAGCATCTGGAGGGGAAGCTACACGAGAAGCAGCTGGGGTCACTTGGTCTGTTCAGCCCGGAGAAGACTGAGTGGAGACCTCATTGCAGTCTACAACTTCCTCACGAGGGCAAACAGAGGGGCAGGCACTGATCTGTCCACTGACCAGTGACAGGACCCAAGGGAATGGCATGAAGCTGTGTCAGAGGAGGTTTATGTTAGACATTAGGAAAAGGGTTTTTCTTTTACTCCAATGGTATTTTGGCACTGGAGCAGACTCCCCAGGGAAGTGGTCACAAGCACCTAGCATGTCTGAGTTCAAAAAGTGTTTGAATAACACTCTCAGGCACATGGTGTGATTCTTGGAGCTGTCCTGTAGAGTGCCAGAAGCTGAACTTTGATGATTCTTGTGGGTCACTTCCAACCTTGGATATCCTATGAGTCTGTGATTCTATGTTGGGAATAGTCAGATGCTTTCAGTTATCTGATAATGTGTCGTGAGAGTGTTTCTGGCATACCAACAAGAGTTAGCTTAGTCATTGTAGTAAGGGTTCCCAATGGCAAACTTCAAAATGTTTGTATCTCCTGAGCCAACCCATATCTAATTTGGTAAGAAATTTCTTGATTCTCTTGCCAAGTAGAAGAAAATAATAATAATAAAAAAAATTCAAATATTATGGGAAGCATTTTGTTTTCTTTTTGTGATGCTTTTCAAACCAGAGAGGAAATGTGGTTAACTGCTTTTAGAAACAGTCAGAGTTCATTTCAAGAGTTAGGACACCAATAGGAAAATATTTGCAACAAAAAGACAAAGCAGTGAAAGACCCTGAAAGCAAAGGAATAAAAAGTCATACTGTATATTCTCTTAAACAGGTGTTAAAAAGAGATAAGAGTAGAAGAAATAAAATTGAAATTAAATAGTTCCTGCACCTGTGATTGCAAACAGTCAAGAAATTAGACAACTTGTAAATCATTTTCAGTCTGTCATATATGAGACACTACATGGAGGTAATTTCAGTGGCAGGGAGACCAAAACATTATCCTTGCAGGTTGTGGAGGCCTGGTTTTATTTCCAACACTAGACTCTTCTACCAGATATTGAACCTGCCTGAGGTCTCTGAAGGGCAGAAAGGTGAAGCTGTCCCTGGTCTATATGCACTGCAGCCAGAATAACCTCAATGGAACTGCACTGATTTAGAGCATCTGAGGATCTGGCCATCTGTCGGATTGAAAGGTTTTACTTGAAAGGTTTTCTCAGAATATAACTTAAGTCTAAGGCTGAAAAAGAGTGAGAGGAAAAGAAGGAAGTATCCTTCTTCTGTTAGAAAAGGAAAACCGTGGTCCCTAAACTGTATCTTTACTGGAAAAATAAAGGTGTGTTTTGCACAGCTTGAGAGTTTAAGTGTTTGTTTTCTCTGTCAATTGCTCATGGGATAACTACAAGACCAAGGGCTCACTGTGCTCCTGTCAGCTAGAATTCATGACGATAGTTAAAACATAGAGAAACATCTGAGCTTGAACCTGCATTTAATTAGCTAGTCTGGAAGCAGCATTGTGAAAGAGAGAGCTGATCAAAAGCAAGCAGGGAGAAGTGCCTGAAGTCTGGGTAGGTATCCAATTCGTGCCCTAATTTTTGAAACTTTTCCCCCCCGGCTGATTAAAATTAAACAGCTCATTTAAAAAATTCAAACATTCACGTGGTTCCTTATTATGAAGTACTGAATGTAGCTCTGTAGTAGGTAGGTCCTATTAGTTTTGTTCCTTCAGGTCAGCTTTAGTTGGAACTGATTATGTTGAACAATCATTTATCTAAGAAAAGGGTTAGTTTAGGTGTTATCTTTTCTGCAATACAGTTATCTTGTCTTGCAGAAGTTATGCAGCTGAAAGATTAATATAGCTGATTTAGAGCTATAAACACATAGGTTAATGCTAAAATTAATTTTGATTAAAATACTGTGCCTTGTCCCCACCTGATCCAAAACCCACTTCCAATAGTACCCTTGTCATGGACTCTGTTGAAAACTGGGAGTTCCCTCAAATTTAAAATTCTTTCAATTTTTAGGAATAATCGTCTTGCAGGAGACTCCTGGGTAACTGAGCTCTTTTCAGCTTTCTCGAAGAAATTCAAAGATGAAATTCCTTTTCAGCTGAGGAAATTATTTCTTTGCTGCTCATTAAAAGCCCAGGTTTACTGTTTATGAGGCTTCAGACCTGTCTGAAATGCTAATGCAATTAATGTGATATTCACAATTGTTTTTTCTTTGCACAACTGAGACTGTGTAGACTAGGTAAAAACTTGTGAATTAAACTCTTTATTAAATAACTTATTTTTACATCTTCAGGTAGCCAAATAAGGAATCTTTAGTGTTCTCTCTCAGAAATCATTTAAACACATTAAAACAGTTTTTACCAAGCCTTTACAATGGAACTTCTCTTTGATCACATCCAACCTTGCTGCAGTTGTAGCTTTAAGCATACATGAGTCAGACAGGAAAGAGTTTTTAAGTAATTTATGTCTCCCTACTCGGAGTTGCTAATCACATTGCCACCCACTTCTTTTGGTAAATGATTTACAGCCCTAGTGCATATAATCACCTGCAGTATCTGAGTCACACAGAATGTTTTTGAACTCTGAACCTCTGCAGGCATGCAAAGGAACTGGGCACCTCCTGCTCCTCATGAGGTCTCGGCAGCCTCTTAGTTTTGCACATATTTGTGCTCTAATTACATCTCACAGCAGGTGTTTTCTAAATCATCCTTCTCAGGTGAGGCAAACTATTTATACAGGAAAATATTAACCTGAATGCATGTTCAGATTTTCAGAAAATAGGCGGTCCCTCCCACATTGACTGTGTCCCTCAGTAGCTTTAGCAAAGCACAGACTTTATTAAAGTTATCCTTAATAATTTATTTTTTTAAAGTATAATCATGATCCTGGTGTTAAATCCTCTTAGGCCAATCTAACTGCAAATGAAGATCTGGGATTGTGTTTTATACTTTTGCTTACAGGTCTACTCTGCCATAATATTATCTGAAGCAGTGACCTGTCCTTCCTCCGTGCCCTCCCCAGCTCCCAATGCTCTCAGCTGTCAGGTGCAAAGTTCTTTGATTTCACTTTTTCCCTGTTTTAGGAGCACTTCCTCTTAGGGCATGTGAAGAGCACAACAAAACTAGAGCATTCTCTGAAAAGGTCAACCCAGCAACATCTTTACAGGATTCCACAAATTTTCTCTTCTTAATCCACCTCTGCAGGAAAGGGTTTGTTTTGTTTTGTTTTGTTTTTCTTCCTATTTGCTGAAGTAAATGTTTCCATACAGAAAAAAAAATGCTAATATGACCCACCCAAGAACAAAAGTATTCAACATCGTGGGAGGTTTTCATTACAAAGAGGTGGAAGCCTGTTCAATACAACGTTTTCATCCTTGGTATTTCAACCTAAAGTTTCACAAGGATAATTTCAATTCATAGATAGCCCTTTCGCTTTTCCTTTTAACAAGACAAAGCTCTGACATTCTTTTAAAATTATATTAAATATTTTAATGTTCATTTTTAAGAGATGAGATGTGCTAGAGGATTAATGGCTGTTAAGGCCTGAAGCAGATTCTATGTAAAGTACAACCAACACAAGTGAAAAATTGAAAATTAAGCTTTTCCCTCAGGTTTCAAACTGTTACACACCCACTTAAGGGTGGTTTTCACAGCACATGGTCTGATGCTAAGACACAGCAAATGTGCACCATTCTGGGGTCGTTTTAATGTTACTCTGAGCAGTAAAGTGCTTTTGGCCATAAGGCAGAAAAAGATGCAGTCTGGAGCAGCTAAGCTGGTCTATTAATTCAGTTTGTTATTTTTAAAATATTATATTAAAGGAGAGAAACAGGAGGGAATAAAGTGATAAGCAAGTCATGGCATGTAGGAACTAAGGCAATCTTGCTTTCCAGGCAGAGCAAGTATTAGTTGAAACCATCAACAATGTCAGGATCATTTTAGTCATCTATGGCACGTCCCTGAGAATCCCTCAATATCAGAGAACAGAGATCTGTGCTGTCCCAGTGCCTTCCCAAAACTTGCACCCCTCTCCTTTGGCCTTTGGTGCTTCATGAAACCTCGATATAGGGTGAAAGTGTAAGCTATTTTTCAACTGTTTTTCAACTGCTGTATTTCTACCATCCACTCTTTTGATTTACTCCCCTGCTAGTTATGAGATATTCTGAGATATTCTCCTAAATCAGCTTTTGTTTCACCTCCAAAGTTTTTTGCCTATTTCCATTTGTCTAGCTGCAATTTTGAGCAGTTCTGTAGGATTTGTACACTTCCACACAGTTGTAAAAAACTACCTCCAGTAACACTGAGTTCAATTCGAGTAATGATGGCCTGCTGAGGACACAACCAGTGTAAAGTTGGAATAGAAATGCCTTTGTGCTCTTCCAGTTTTAAAACAGCTCCACACTGCTCCCTTCCAAGCACTCAGGGCTCATGGAAACAGGAGTACCCTGGCTATGGACCAGACACTGAGCTGGAACAGGACCAATCATGTCATCCTGACATGATTGATTTTTAACGTGAGATGATTCCTTCAAGACATGAGAGATTTACGAATGGCATCTTAAACAACTTTTTAATTGCTTCTATTCTTATTTTGGCAATATGGCCCAGGCACTGCCACCCAACGGTGCAAAGATGGTGTTCAGCAAAGGGCATGGCAAGCATTGTTTGCTGCTAGATTAGAACTTCCTTGAGCCTCAGAGCTGAGAAGCTAAGATTCTGAGTTCAGATGTGGCAAAAAAGAGCGAATTTTTCAGTAAGTGAATTACACTTTTAATATGCTGTTCTCTGCCGGTGGCTCTGTGGATGAAGTAGTTTTCTACCATATAGAATTGCTGCCTACTATTATGCCCAGAAGCTTGGGTAGAGTTCATTAAAAAAAGACATTAAAAAACTGCTGTTAAGAATGCCAAATCAAGCAGTTAAAAGGTAAGAAATGCCAGCAATAAGATTGGCTCACCAACAGCTTTCCTGAGCATAATATTGTAGCCTTTAATTATATTATGATAATTTCTCCACACACCCCCTTTTTTTTCATTTGATCAGTGCCTCATTTGCTTATCCTAATCCAACTCTTGTTGCATTATTTGAAACACTCACACTTCTTTAAATGTTGCAGTCCTTACATGGTATATTTGTTTGATCTTAATTTTTGTTTCACTATAAAAAGTAAAACAAAAAATAGTGACAGGCCCTTCTCACAGTTCCCAGGTATTACTAAGTGAACATTACACTTAGTACTGATCACCTTTTTATCATAATAATACCTGAATGCTCAACCTGTGTTAATGATCTGAAAAACTTCTAACTCTTTCAATCACACTAAAGACTGACCATAATTCATATGCACAAGCAGGAAGAATTAAAATTTCATTCATTTTCATTTCATAACTTCTGAGTACTTGGCTTGGCAACATTAACTTGTTTTTAACAGAATGATCTCAGTTTAAAAAGCAAAAAAAAAGGCAGAATCAGATTATTTTATGGGCCATTTTCATGGTGTCTCTTCTTTTGGATGATCACCTTGCCAAATTGTTAGTTCTTTCTTCATATGCTATCATTGTAAAAGGAAGAAAATAGCTAAGCAATCTATGCTTAGGAACAGCTACCACTTTCCCCTCAGGCACTTATTTCCATATTCTTAATTCACAAGGCTGCCTACCCTGGTACTACCTATTGGTTCCCAACCAGTGCAACAGTCATTGTTTTGAAGGAAACAGATTCCTACCAAATTAGATTCTTTTAAAATCTGACAACAAAAAAGAAATCAGATACTAGTAGCCAACAGTCTACTGTGTGCCATTTTATCCCTGGAATAGCAGCTAATATAAAAACTCTATAAATGCAATGCTACAATATATTCCAAGTTACCTGCTAGATATTCAATTTGTTTATGTTTTATTTTTATGGTTTATTTCATTACCCTGACCACTTATTTCCTATGGTATATATCATCCAAGTATCCGGTCTGAATCTGAAAATATATGCTCAATTGGAAGCACTTCCCAGTTTCAATAAAATAATTTTTTTTTCACAAAAACTTCTTTGTAATCAATCCCACAAAAAAAAACAAAAAAAAAGCTTTCATAATTTTATAAGTATTGTATGAAAATAGATGTGTAGTAAAGCTATTAGCAGGTTGTTTTACATCATATTCTAGATGATGTTATAAATCGAAAAATATGATAATGAGGAAAACGCAATAAGAATCAGTAAAAGTATCAATGGCTGCATAATTCTCAAGGCAACAGCTTTCACCTACTTTCAGAGAAAACGTCCTCATGATGTTGTCACCTGCTTTCCAGCACAGAGCAAATAGACTGTGCTGAAAACTTGAAACATTTAAATGCAAATGCCTCAAGCACAATTCGGGGTTCAGTGATTTCCAAACTATTTATCACTTGAATTCTGTACAAGAGGAATTTATTGCCTCCAGGCCTTCAACTGACCAAACAGCGAATAAAATAAGAGAGAAAATCTGCTGAATGCACATCTCTGCACAAGTTACTTCTTGTGTGTTAATTCTTTGAATAGTGTTCTCTTTAAAAGCCTTGTAGCAGGCCAACAATTTGTTGTATCTCATTTTATTTTTCCTCATTTTTTACACATGCTAGCTAACGTTTTTCTTCATCCTTTTATCAGCCAAACTATTTTACATAGGCAACTGTGTCCACTCACTTTCCAGCTTTAATATTCTGGGCTCAAAATTTTTTTTTAACATCATTATAAGCCAAAATTTTTGCAGTCAGACTCCCAACCTTTCTTATTTCTGATTAAACTACTTTCATGTAAATGTCCGGTTTTCCTTCCCCTTAACTTTGTTATTATCATGTTATTTTCTCTCTAAACACCTGATAAGAGGCAGGATCTTTTCAAAATGTTATAATCTATAATTACAAGATAGGCAAAAGATGGCAAAAATAATTTTTATCATCATCTTTGCTTTGTAGGTGAAGAATGGAAGTCACAGAGAAGATCTGGGTATCTAGTTGCTAAGTTAAAAAAACAGTTAAAAAGTCAGCTGTGGAAGAGCTGAAACATGAAAGGATAACTGGTAAGAAACACTCCATAGCTTTAGTCACAAAATATTTAAAACATGATAAGCAGATCCACTCTCCCTTTTTCATGGTAATGCTGGAGAATCCTTTCTCTTTTCTCCTGCTGTCGGTGGTTGATGTAGAGGCAGGCAGCTCAGCTCCCCTGTCTGTCCTTACCACCTGCTGTGTGCTGGGTGGAGGGCAGGCAGGTTGCACCATTCAGCACCTCCTTCCCAGACGCTGCTTCGGATTATAGGCACAAGGCAGTAATATTTTTTTATCAGAGCTTTTGCAACAATTGCACAGTTGAAATCCTAAGTATTGTTTTGCTGAAACCCACTGTACAACATAAATAGCTCCTTATGCTGCCAGTTGACTTCTTGTGCTCACCCATGTATTTCATTTCTTTCTTCATATGTTCCAAGGACATCTCTTACCTTGGAAAAAACCTTTGGAAATATACTATAATTAGCTCCACTGTTTACAGCACAGCTGCATTGTTAGATCCAGTCATCACTGGTTGAAAACACTCACAACCACCAGTATCTATCATATTCTCTCCTCTCCAGTCTCTCAGTTACTACTGTTTGTATGTTTTTCTTGGCGCTTTCTGGAGTTCTGCTCTGACTTTCAGTTATGAGTATATATTCTTCTTTGTTTGTGCAGTATTACAAATATTTGCTGTGAAGTATCATTGATATGATTCAGAAAGTATGCTTTATGAAGGCTCAAAGGGAGGGTTTTCAATATTTTAGCATGTACTACAAAAAATTTAAATTCAACAATAAGTGAGTAACCCAGTGCATTTTATATGGATATTAAGGCAGAGTAAAGCTGATCTATTCATTACCAAGTCCATGCAAGTGTGTTTTGAATACAGACTCAAAACATCATTTGGTTTTGCAGTTAGTTGAAGATGTCTGCAAGTTAATTGGTCTCCAGTTACAGCTATATTGTCATGGTTGTAGCTCCACAAATGAGATCAGGATCCCCAGCCAGTCATACGTCTTCAGATGACTCGTGTTCTGACCAGTTCAGGATAAACCGGTTGGTTTTCCAAGGAGAAAAACACAAAAGCAGTGTGGTAGCTTTTAGTCCAATTTGATTCCTATAGACAATACAGGCACATCTGGCTCTGGGTAATTTGTATTTCAGTCTAAATGGGTATGAACTTGCCAAAAGCTTTGTAGCTATATCCTTTGTGGCTGTGCTCATCTGTAAAATGGATAAAACAATTCTTTTTTTTCTTTACAACATTTCCCATCTTGGTTTTGAAAACTCTTCATTTCATGCTGTATCTGTAAATTAATGAGTGTAACAAGATCCTTGTCTTGAGGTCATGGAAATAATTATGTTCACTGGAATTATCTTGCAATGATGCAAGATAAAAACTAGAGGGGGAGTGGGTTAGGATGGAATAATAAATATGTTTGGCTATAGGTAGGTAGTGTATAGAAACTGGTATTATGAATGACAAGCACTGCCTGTCAAAATATTTGCAAAACTTTTTAACTAGCAAACACGCACAAGAAAGCACATTATGTATTTGAAAAATGCTTTTACAATGGAGTGGTGAATTCCCAAGCATTCAACTGACACAAACTTGCTGTACAAAAGAGAAAGCAAAGGATTTGTATGTAAAAATAAGGAAAACAGAATCTGATTCAAGGAAAGAAATACTCAGGACATGCGGTTTCGATCCTCACACGGGGCATCACTTGCAGCAGCAGCTGCACACGGGACACCAATTGCAGCAACAGAGCAAGCACTCACACACACACAGACACACACACAGGTAGCAAGAACCAACGGCAAGAACCAGAACCAACAGCTACAACCAACAACCATTTTATTAACAGAAGGCTTCTCTTTTATACTTTTTCTGATCAGTCCACTCATAGACGTTATCCAAGTACTTCTGTCCACGAGTCTTAGACCATCTTCTGATAGGTAGTTCACATCTCTCCTCATGCTGGTAAGACTCAAAACATCTTGTTTTTCTCAGTTGTTTTTCTTCTTTCTTCTGCTTTCCCATGCCGCTGCAAGGCTATAGAATTGTTTTTCTCCACTTTCCCATGCTCACAGCAGCATCCTTCCTAGGCCAGAGCTGTGTTCGGCCCAGGAGTCTTCTACAAGGACAGCTGTTCTCTGCAGGAAACAGGAGTCTAACTCTTCAGCTCTGTGGTTGTGCAGGAATATGGGGTGCATGTACTACACATAGGAATAAAGAGGTTTCCCTGCAGAAAGATACTGCTCCCACCACTGGCTTCTCTTCCAAGAACATCTGCACTGTTGCACCTGAACTTCTGCCTGGCTTGGCACACCGACACAAAAACTATGAGATGGTAGAGACACATGTTTGTATTGAAGGGTTCTCCAGCAAAATTAATTTTTTCACTGAATATTTCTGCACAATTACAAATTTTCAAATTAATTCCATAGTAGGCAGAAATATTTTAACTAGAAATTGATGAATTAACTAGAAATTCATCAGGCTTCTCTAGCATTGCTTGAATTTCTGATCCTTGGTGTAGTACGGTTGGTCTTTGGTCTCTGCTGCTCAATTTAAGCTACACAGATGATTGTCTTTAGGCTCTCCAAAATTAACATGTAGAGGATAATCTGTGGGCAACACGTTTGTGGATTTTATGTAAGAATGTGGGCCATGTTTCTGACTCCATTACTACCAATATTGAACCTAACTCTTTAGTGTAAAATATTTTCCATCCTTCTTTCGTTGATATTTTCTTAATTCTCTTGTATGAATTCCCTATTTGTGTACACTGAGCCAATCCAGCTTCCAATGAAGCTAATGTTATATTAGTCACTGCAAACATGCCAGGTTTCTGATCCACAGAATAGTTTACAACACTAAGCTGTCCTCATTTCAGTGGTGCAGAGACTCCCTGACTACTAAGTATAACCCCTTTTGTAACAGAAGGGGAATTAGAGTGAGTACATTATCACACTCAGCTGTTTCCTCAACTAGGCAGGAATTGAATGGGAATATTCTCAACTGAGAAGCCTAACAGCTGTGGCAGGGAGAGGTTGTGGGTATTAGTCTCCTGAGGCGCCTGAGCTTCATCAAGGCTTTGACGTTTTCCATACAAGGGGCTAGTGGGGTCATTCCCTGGGGCCAATCCCTGTTGTACAACCCTGCCATGATCACATCTTTTCTAGTGAACTATCCACCTAACACGGCCCATTCTTGCAAATGGCTTCAATGAATCTACATTTTTACAATGACAGTTTGCCAGGAAATTCATGTCTCCTGATGAGATGGACTATCTAAAAGTGATTCCAGATTAATGATTTTATGTTCAATGGACAAAAACACATCTAGTAATGTTTTTCAGTGTATGAAAAAGTACAGTCTTTACAAAATTAAGCTGTTGGTCTATTTCACCTTCTCAACTGCCAATCAAAACAGTATAATTTGAGTACCAACAGCATAGTTTGTACATGCCTGCTATGCATGTACAAACAGCATGGTTGAAAGGGCAGGGCACTGAATGGCACTTTGCTGTTTTAAAATGTGCAGTTCAATCTATGGCAAAGTATTGGTGAATTGTGTAGAGTAAGCAGACTGTTCATGAGAGCTCTATGAATAATAATGGTGAATTCATCACGATGGTTTTGCTCCTGCTGGATATTATTATGTGAGACTGTTCCATAGTAACTATTATTGAGCTGCAACTGGTAGAGAAGCTCTGGGTTTGCAAGTTCAGTAAAGAAAAACTGTTTTCTCATTTTTCTAATTTATTTCTGCATTTACAACAACTCTCAGTTTAACATTTCATACAGACAATCCTTTAACTTCTTTCCATGTGGAGGGTCAAGATTCAGGAGAAAGATAGGCAGTGTTGTAACAAGTCCTCCCTCAGACAGTTTTTCCTCTTCATTCTCTCCTTCACCAGTCTCCCCTCTTTCCAGACTCTTGCTGTTAACCCAGTGATGTTCCAATCTGAGCAACTATATAAATGTTCCCATTTAGCAGATTCTCTGTGGAACCTTACCTCCTTGTCTCCCCGTCCTTGCTAGCAGCCCAGATCTAATAAATGCACAGGAAAGCAAGACCTAGAAAATATACACAGGACGCATTAGAGTTCGAAATCATAAGTTCTGCGTCTTCATCTTTACAGTCTTACCCAGGAGCTGCCACTGTGTTGCATTGCCACTTTCCAGAGTGGCCACAGGCAAAGAGATTCAGTTCATACCCATCTTATTTAATTGATAACTCACACAGGCTATCAGGGCCACAGGTAATTCAGAATCAACCCATCCTTTGGTTGCCCTTCCAGTGCCTCTGGATACCCTTCATGCTTCAAGGACTCTGAAAACAGATGTAGGAGTTTTTGTGTAGGAAGATGTTCAAAGGAAACCAGCACAGACATCAGAGATGAGGCCATGTGGATAAGACAGATAGTAATGTCCTTAGCCAGGCAGACCTCTTCAATGCAATGATTTTCTGCAAGGCTGTATTAGTTAAGAAAGTTATCAGTCTTCAAAGTTATGATGCTGTCATAGATGATTTTTGTTCACATGTAATGAAAGATCTGTAGTGTTTGTGTAAGCAAAACCTAGAGAAGTGCATGTAGAGAATACAGGAGGTATAGATTGGTTTACTGATTCAAAAAGAAATGTGTTCAATACACTGTACTATAAAGGATAGTAGCATAGTTTTTGGTTTGGGTTTGTTGTTTTTTTTTTTTTCCTTTTCCACCGCTGTTAGTGTCTTTTGAAGCAACAGTAACCTACTGGTATTTTTTCTGATCTTAACTGGCAAGCCATTATGCTTTTGTCCAGTGTGCAAAAGGCAGCAGATGGGATGCCAGCTAATTGCCACTGCTGTTTTCAACTGATGCTCTTTCTTATTCTTGCTTATTTTTCCCTCTGTGAATTGATTGTGGCTACTAAGCTGGAGGACAGGAAAATGCCTATCACAAGCCTCAGCCTTCAGGCTGACAAAAAAGAGGGAAGCAATGTCCCAGGGATCCCAGTAACTTGTTATGCACTGAAGCCCTGAGAGCGCTCCCACACTGTGCTTATCCCCTGCAAGAGTGTGTTTGAGAGGATGATGTCAATACTGTACTGTTCCCAATTTCCTAGGAGGGTGTATCTCATTTTCTGTCTACATATGCTAGAAAAGTGTAAGGCAAGAAATAAAAATTAGAATTATGACAAACAAAGATTAAAACCTAGTTCTTGATTTTTTTCTATTGTCATCTAGGTATTTGCATGCATTTTTTCATTTCTTTAATTATTTCCTTTTCACTAGAATTTATTTCTAAGAGACTGGGACTGTACTAGTACATCATACAAATGCATAAGTCCAACCTTCAGAAAATGCAATATCATCACTTAAGAAATTTTTTGTGTCTCCTTTTCTTCCTTAATTTTTCATATAGTTATGAGATTGCTTTTAGTTTTCAGTTTTTCTCTTTTGAATTGAGTTCTTTCTCTTCTTCTTGTTAATTGCTGATTTTTGTTAACTCAAGCACAAAACAATAAACCATTTCTGGTTTGAACAAAGCACTGCCTAGGATATGCTGGGTCTTTCATTGTATATCTGTGAAGTCTTTAATAGAAATGTCTCCACCTTGGGAAAATGTATGAAAACACATCATAGTATTTATGAGCAATTTCATTTCTTTTTCTTTTGTCTCTAGTCTATTTGTACATATTTCTGGAAATGGTTAAACTGTAAAAAAAAATGAGAACAAATTGCAGAAAAAAAACCCCAAACAACCAAAAAAAACCCAACCAAACACCCCCTCCCCCCCACCAAAAAAAAAACAAAACCAAAAACAAACAAACAAAACTCAAACAAAACCAAAAAAAACAAACTAATGTGATTTATATAAAAAGGACTTTCCTTTAGAACGGGGCTGTATGGTAGCAATTAACCTAGGTGGCATATTTCAATACCCACGTGTCACTTCTGGGTTTTGGTAAATTATGCTATGGTTGTCACATTTTCCCTGGCAGCATCTCCCAGTTGCTGTACTTTGGGGAAGTAGGTTGCAGCAATGAAAACATGGTGTGTCTGGTGCTGTGGCATGCCAAGGGAAATGAGATCATAGTTCAGCTGATGAATTTCTCCCTGGAAATTCAGTGGGCACCTTTTGGAAACAAAAATTCATACAGTGTGGGTAACCACAGGCAAAAAAAATTTATGCATGTCCATAAGAGGAAAAGTCACCATGAAATGAATTCTGTTACAAAAAGGTAGTGATGATGTTGATCCTAAGGACTGATCTTCTAAATAGACTGATCTTCTTTGCTTTCTCTTGCTGTAGATGCAAGCCAAATTTCTCTGAAGAGCATTTGTCTTGAAAGTTTTTTCAGGTGCTTCAAAGTTAAATTAGAATCTTTAATTGCCCAAAAATTTCATACCAAAATCCCAAGAGGGATTTGAAAGATACACTTTTTAGCTCTGGGATTTGCTACGATTTTTGTATACAGTGTTTATTTTAACCAAAAGTATTGACTTGTGTATAGAAAGGATAACAAATACTACTTTGGGATGGCAGCCACTCTCTTAAATACTTGCTCACTCACTTTAGGCATGCCTAGACCATTAAAACAACCTCTGATTTCAAAGATTGTTGAGAACTACATCTACATTAAAATCTGAACAGCAGAGCTCAGTCACATCCTTATTTTGTATGATTGTCTGCCATAAAAAGTAATATGGCCCAAAAGGCGTATAGTGAATTCTTTAGCAGAAGATTCTTTTGGAGACTTGGTTCCTCCATGACAAATCTTTGTCTGATGAGAGGAGAGGGTTTAGGGAGTTTCTGTGTAAAAGGGACGTGTGACTCAAGGCCAAACATGAAAGACACTGACAGGACCATCCAGCCCAGCCATTCTGACAGGGTAAAGTGCACAGGAAAATGCAATCTCAGTTTTCAAAGGATACCAAGAACCAGAAATTTACCTTAATTGATTTGAGCTCCCAAGTCCATGGCACTACAGTGATTGAACAACCGGTCCATCAGCTAGAAAGGCACAAACCCTGAGCTACCCTGAAGAAGGGGAATGATAAGGGAATATCAGAGAGATGCTTTTGAGAAATACTAGATATTTGAAGAACATTATTCAGAGTAAAAATATCACCACACATGTGGCCAAGGTGTGGATCTTAGAGAGGAAATGCAGGATAGTTTTTAAAAGATGAAGGGGGAAAAGATGCTATTTAGAGCTTTGCCTAAACTTTTGTGACCATAGTAGAAAGATTCTCCTAATTCTCACAGGTCTTGCAGCAAATCTGCCATAATTATCTAAGAATATAGGAACATGCAAGGGAATGACAAAACCGATCCTGAGTTTGAGAGCTGAAGGGGAAGGGTGACGTGGTCAACTGCGATGAGTAGAGGAGGAAGAGTGGTAGGTTCAAATTAAAGACTTAGCTGTGATCTTTTTTCTTCAGGTGACAGGGAGTCATCCTGAATACACAAACTGTCAATTCAACTTGCAGAATGGAACAGAAACAGACAGGACAGAGAGGTGAAAATATTCAGCCTGGGAGTTATAGCAGAAAACAAGAGAAAAGGTGTACAATGAGAAAACAGTCTGTAGTGGCTTTGAGAGAGTCCCATGGAGAAGGGAGAAGGAGCTGCTGTAAAAGTTGCTGAAAGAGCAATAAAGAAGGTTGATGGAAAGCCACAAGGGGGTACTGCCACAAAAGACAGGCAAGAAAAAAGTGATCAAGGGTATCAGATTAGACAGGAAGGTCAAAGAGGACACAGAGATTCCCGTGTTAGCCAGAAAGAGGTCATTTGAGACCTTGGTGAATTAGTTTGAATGGAGAGGGCTGGAGCCAGATTGCAATGAGTCAGAGGAAAGGAAATCAATGCAGTGGTCGTAAACAGGCCTTTCAAGTCAGTTAGAAGTAAAAGGGAGAAGGGAGTGCTGGGAAAGAAAGAAAAGCTGACCTATTTGCACTGGAAATTCACAAACAATGTACTGCTTATCCCTTTCCCTTCCTCAATGTATGAATTACCTTGTTTTTTTGTTTTATGATGAATTTTGTTGTTGTTTTCATTTTGAAGATCAGAAAAGTTTCCAGGCTCCCTGATTTTAACAATCATCCATTAATACATCTCAGGCACATACCCAAGGAAATGCATATATATAGCAGTCTGTACGAATTTGTCTCTAAAATTTATTATTCAATCTTGATTTAACCATAGAGGTTCATTTGTTTTCATGATTACTACTTGTATGATGTCTGGTACTGGAGTTCATTGGTGCCAAACTAAAATTAAATTTGGTTTTAAATCCCTGGAACTCCCATAGAAACATGAAGTAAGCGATTGTACTACAGAACACACTGTAGAGAAGTCTGACTTACCATGCTGTTTCTCCAAAAACATATTTAGTCTTTTCAAGGCATACGCTAGTCCCACCAACCACAGATTTTGCCAACCTGGCAACATTTAAAAGATATGAAAATATTGTTACAGAAATGCAACTGCTTAAGATTTAGTCATATAATTTTCACTGGAATGAAAAGGTAGCTCACAATGGGAAACATTTGACAATTACATGGGAATAATGACTTGTGTGTTCTGGCACTACCTTTGGGGTCAGTAAGTACCTGTGCCTGGAAGAAAATTGGAGTAGCAGGGTTGAGAATTTCCACAACTGGCTGGAAGCAATTCTTGATCTCTGAAATTAAGACCACAGATTTCATGTGCTGCCTTTTTCTCATGGTGTCTCAATTGTGACAGAATGAACACCCCAAGAGAGAAAAACCCCTTTGAATCACAGTTTGATCCTAAAAACATGACTGAAATAATAGCATGATCTTTAGTAGGCAGCCCTGCAGTCTTGTTACTGGTGGCCCACAATGCCTTTTTATGTGACCTGTAAAAGATTTTAGCCATGGGTGTCCCTTGCAGAAATTGCTGATGCACAAGACAGTGCCCTCAGGTCCCCCTCTAACCCCTCTAACTCCCCGCTCTGTGGGAGTCAGCCTGGGACCCCCAAATCTCCCTGTGCCAGGCACAGGCTGCTCCCCAGCTCAGATACATTTTGCTTTGCAGCCAGTGGTCTGCTGTCCGACCTATAAAGTAATTTTTCACAAACAAAACTTAGAGAGCAACTAGTGCAGACTACAATGCATCTTTAAAAAGAAAATCACTTTAATGATATTCAGCTTCACCTTCCTCTCCTCCAGAGCAATAAAGCAGTTTATGTGACTGGATTATTTTTTTTCTCTTGATATTTAAATCAATAATTTCATCCATGTTAAATGAATACCATCTACAGCAGATTTAATTTCAAATTACAAATAAATAATCTTAGAGATTTAGCTCATTTTTCAAATAGTGAATTACTTTCACTTCAGATTTTGCAAATGTGTTTTTTATTTGCAAACATGGGTGGAATATTCTGCGCTAAAACATCTCCAGCTATGCTGTGCTCTGAAGGTGTCCCCAAAGACTATTAATGCGGTTGGTCACCTAGTTTTTATAGAAACCGTACCCATGATTTGATGAAGTTTACAATTTAAGAAGCAAGAAGTTATTGCATTTAATAAGCTGTGAATAATCCTGATCGTACACATATGCACACATGCACATTTAGCTCATCTACGTTTGAATACAAGTGTTCAGACAGAAGTTATCTGCTGAATGTCTTGCAGGGAAAGCACACAGAAAGAGACAGAACTTAAACCTCTGAAATGAAACAGTAATTCTGGGCTACATTTCCACATGATTTACACTGCTGTAATGTTACTGTGGGCAAGGTAAATATGGAAGTGTTTCAGCCCAAGAACATAGCTCACTGTCTCTGCAAGTGCCCAGCTGGGTGCCATTTCCCCACTCCACGTGACTGGCACACAAGAACCAGCCTGCCTGGCAGTGTTTCCATCCTACCCTAGAAAAACAAATATATTGGAAAAGTCATTATTACTTCTTCCAAGTTCCCTTTGGTCATACATAGGGCTGCACAGGGAGGGATTGGGTGTTATACCCATGTAATGGAATTGCTCTACAGAATCTGCTTGGTGTCTAGAGCTGGAGCTGTCTGGCACCACACTGCTTTCTCAAGGTCCTGTAACATGGCTACATCAGATGTAGCCATTTGCATTCTGTGCAGTTGTTTGGTTTTTTTCTAGCAGGTATGCACCATATAGGATATTCCCCCTGCCTTCTTTGTCTTTAATATATTCTCAGGAGTAAAACTTAGTGATGGGGGTACATTAGAGGCAAACACACGAGACTCCGAGGATTATTTATAAAGTACCTGATAGCAATGCCTTATGTTCATTCTTTCTCCCCAGTGTATACTATGTGCAAAATGCAGATTTTCTACCTCAGGAAGGTTTTGTTTAGGTGTTGTTTTTTTTCCCATATTATCCAGGCAACTTAAAATTTTGCAAATTCACAAATAGAGTCATAAAATCATTTATCCTGGGAAAGATCTTTATGATCATCGAGTCCAACCAACACTACGGGTATTGCCAAGAATTCTCATTAAGCCTATACCATTAGGGAAAAAACAGAAATCATAATTTTTCCATGCATTCTTATATAGTTCCTACCTGATAGGCACTAGTGACCAAATATTCTCCAGGGAGTCAACTCACAATTGTGTAAGATTTTCACATTACTACACACATCAGAAAATCACTGGAAAGATTGCAAACTGTGTCGGTGTTTTTTTGCCATGTTCTTTGGATTTCTGACAACACTGCCTGATACACCCTCAACTTCTGAATTGCATCAGGCAAAACTAAGGGATCATGAATTTTGCATATCCACATTTCAGTACTAAGCAGCTGGAAAGTGTTGGCTTTCAATGAAGTTACCTTTTCCTAGCAAAGTGAAGAAATATACAGAAAGGGGGCACAGTTAAAATGACAGAACATTTTGAAAGAATGAGGGGAACCTTTGCAATTCTAAGTATTTATACAACTGTAGTCACTAAGCTACAAAATTACTGTCCTCACGCTCCCATTAAAAATCAAGTGATTGGGGCCAATTTTGCTTGACAATTGGTTGTCATACTTTAAAAAGTCTAACAGTGTGTTCTCTCAGCAATTATTCTGTAAATAGTGTTTCAGGATGCTGCAGCTCTTTGGCATGACCTCAAATTCTTTGTATAAACAGAAAGCACCAGTTGGAGTGAGTGGGATTTGATGAGCAAGTATTGAAGAACCCTTTCAATAAGCTTGAGGGGCAAGGCAAGGAACAACAGGGTAACATGGCTGATGGGGAGGCTGTTTTGCTATTGTGGTCAGCAGCTGGAGCAGGTTGGGTAGGAGAGCAGGCTTGAATTAGCCCTCAGTACCACATGTTGAACAGCACTAACAGCACCTCTTAAGCTGCAGAATGAAAATTCAGAATAACCAAAGACAGGGATAAAAAGGGAGCTTGTTTCCCACAAATGCAGAATTTTATCCCTCATTGTAAGATAAACACATTCAATCACCTATGATGTTTATTTTATTACTAATAAACACTTAGCATTTATGCAGTCAAAACAGTATTCTGCCCAAGAGGAACAAATGCAAAACAGTTTCAAGGAATGAAAATAAAGCATTCCCTAACAGTATGCAAGGTATTTCCGATTGGTTCCTGCTTGCTTTTTCCATGAAGAATTATGCATTATGTATGTTAATACAATGCATTTTCATTAAATACAAAACAATAATGTGACAGAGTAAGGAGCAAATGGAAATGGATGCTTAGCCTGAGGACTGGGCTCAAAAAGTTTCTATCAGTTTTATTCATACATTTTCCACTCTGTTTAATTTTAGACTAATCAGAGTCCTCCTTGGCTCTTTCTGTCCTGCTAACAACCTACAGCTTTTGTGGAGCTTTTTTCAAAGGCTATTGAAATTGGGTCACCTGAAAAAGCAGAGTCATTATGTCTTCTCCAAAGTCACATCTTTTGACCATTTCCATACTTTTTAAATGGAGAGCTTGAGCTCAGCTAGGTATATGAAGACGACTCATTTGTATACTTCAAGAATGTCTCAATTAATTTAGTAGTAATTAATGTTCTTGTATGTTTCTAGTTTATATGACTTTCATAAGTCCTAAAGCCCTAATTACTCTGCTAATTAGAGGAAAGTCCCATGCTTCTCATAGTTACACCTGCCTCTGGAATTTTTGTGGAGAGCAAATTTAAAAAGCATTTTGTTCTGACAGTATGTGGACTGGATCCTAAGCTATAGCCAACATAATAACATATGCTTTCTTCTAATAGTTACACTTATTGTGCAATAAATTCAAAAGTTTTCTCTAGATACATCTATCAGTAGAAAGTTGAAGCAAAGATACAACGCACGTCAGTAGCTTGCCTAGATATTTACAAATGAGATATTAGCTACACTTGAGCTTTTAATGGATGGTTTCGGTATTCCTTATAAATTGATGACAATGAGATGATCTGAGGGTTGTGCATGTTTTTAAAGACTGTATCTGAACTGCGATTTCAGGAGTAATCTGAAATCCCACGTCCAGAAGCACCACAACCCTCTTTTGCCTCCCTATCCTGCTCCCTAAAGTGAGAGGGCTCAGGAGAAGAAAGCCCAAACAAGCTTACTGTGTAAGTACAGAGCATACTGTGTGATATACCTGCCCTCTGCTTAAAGACAACCAAGGCCTTGTATCTCACAATGGAACAAAAGAATTCACATAAAAAGAAAAAAGGTCCTCAAAAAGGATTTCTGCCTTAGCTTCAGACTGAGTGACATACTAGACTAGTTCCTCAGATGTTTACTATCTCTTGTGAATAAAGTCCTGATTACACATGTAGTCCTCAAAGATTCTTCCCAATGACAATGGAGTTAAGGTAGTTGGCCTCACCAACCACATAGCTCTGCACCTTATTTATGAATTTGCAGCTCTGAGTCCCAGATGCTTTTATAAGAAAAGAAAAATAGCACCAAGAAGCTGAAGAAAACCAGATTTAAGATGACCTTTCCTCATTAAAATTCTGCAGCAACCTGAGGCCACCTGAATAATGAGATATAGGGTTAAGATACATACTTTAGACAACACATAGGCTGTGTTTACTTCCAGAGTAATTTTCTGTCAAAAAATTGTTGAAAGAAACAGCATTTCTCATTCCCCAAAACTTCATGATGTTGATGGTGGGCTGAAAGCAACTTGGATTCCCTTTGAATCAAACACCCAGTCATCTTCCTGGTACTGCCTTCCATCTGAATCCTAGGCATCAGGCTACAGCTCTGATTGCATCTGAGTTTTGAAGGAAACCTCTTCTGCGATCGTCTGCCATGCCCAGGCATGCCCACAAAAAAGAATAGAGTATTCCTAGAGGAATACTTTTCCCATGCCCTGTCAGGCTTCCAGTTTTCATAATTTCTGAAAATTGACCCAGAATTTTCTGTCTCTCCCTCAATAACATGAAGCAGATTAGAAATTATCTGCTCATCAAGTAATTGTATGTCTCAGTTGTTGCTTTTATAAGAATTGCTGTCGCAAAGAAAAGCAGATAGAAGTTGGGATGGTAAGGAGCTCATGGGATGGTAAGGAGCTCTTCACAAAAAGGTAACCTGTTCTTCTGACATCTCATGCAAAAGGCATAACTGAAGAATAACTACACAGCTCAGATTAAGGTATATTCTGATGGGGATATGCCAGCATTATGAAATCAGGCAGATTATGAAGGCAGGTAGAGGGTGAGGTCTTACCCATAAAATAATAGTTCCTAACCTTTAGAAAGCACTTGTTACGTATTATCAAAAAGAGAAAACACATTTCAGGTTTCTTAGGGTATCAAAACTTTGATGGTTAGTGAGGAAAAAAAATCAAGAAAGAAAAAGGAACATTTTAGCATAGACCAGTGAAAATGAGTACTTCTTATACTGTCATTTTTAAAGCCAAAATTTCTGCACTCTTAGCTGGCTGAATATTTGCTTATCTTGCATTTTTAAACTTTAGTGACACTTACTATGAGAAACTGAAACTTATTACAGTTTTCAGGAGTTTTATGACTTGGAACAGCAGTGATTTAAAAGGAGTGAACACTTTAGTAACATTTTCTTTTGTTCAACTGTGCTATCCAATTGTTAAATGGAAAAAAAAAAACACATACATAAGAGGATTAGACTAAATCATGAATAACTGCCAGTTTCCTTCTCTTTCTATAGGACCACAATGTATCAAAGGTTTAAACCATTTCAGACAAGTTTAAACCTCCTAGTATTGTAGCATAAGACATTATTCAGCATACAGCATTTGCAGATTTGTCAGTTTTTAAAGAAACAGAGTGGTGTCTGCAGAAGTTATACATGTCCACAGGGTCATGTTGATATGAAGAATGTGAAGAGAAATAGATCAAACTTAGAGGCACTTTGAATCTAAAGATGATTCGGGCCCAAATTCAGAGCATGAGGGACTCTGCAAGGACAAGACTGTGATTGTAAACTTAAAACATGCACCTGAGGCTCCTGAAAGCCATCATGATCATGCTAGAAAGACACTGCGGTACCAACCCAGAACTGCACACAGATGTGAGTAATGTACTCAGGTTTTCAAAGACTTCACCATGGATTCACAGCTCCTGTGTATATATTCATATATCATATGAACGTAAGGAGTCCAGCCAGACCACTGAACAAAACTTCCCAAGTCCAGATGACAATGCTGACTGGAGCTGTGCTCCAGCTGCTGTGAGTGCCCAGGCTGCTGGGCACTGCTACTCCACTGTGCTGAAAGGTAGTTATCCAGAAGGGCAGTGGGAGGCCCAGCAGGGTGGCCTCTGACTGTGCCTCGAGTTGCACCATGACCCAGCTCCTCAGCTGGTCTGAAAATGCCATCAACCATATCTGCATGCTGCAGGTCAGTTTGGTGAGTGAGCAAGCGCAGCTCACATCCACCTGAAAAGTACCACCTAGACACAACACTCTAAGACAGGAATGAATAAGTGACTGTGGCTGACTGATCAAAAATGATGGGACACCTGCAGCTCCAAAGCCTTGCAGACAAAGACTTGCAGATTCAGACTTTCCCAACAGCTACATGCAGACAAGCTTATGTAATTTTGCCTTGGATCGAGGAACGCTGAGAGGCAGGAGACTAAGCCAGGGCTTGTGCAGACACCTCAGTCACAGGCTTTTCCCATGCTGTGGGATGTAAGTAGAAGATAGGATCCTCTGGGGATGCACAAATGCTCTGAGCACAATTTTTTACCCAGAAGCAGTGAAATAATGGGAAGCAGATATGAGGAGCGTGAGCACCATCATGACCTCCCAGCACTGCACCCACTGCCAGTGATCTAGTGTGTGAGCGTGGCAAGGAGACATGGAATGTCTAAAGGAATAACGAAGTCCTGCATAAGTGGCCCAGGCTTACCAAGTCTCACAGAAAAATGTTATGAAGGGGGTCTCCCTCTCTGTCAAATAAGAAACCTGCTTCATTGCATGCAAAGAAGAGTGAGATGAATGTTTAGCCAAATAAACTGAATCATGGGCACTGTTATTGCTGAGGCACCTTTACCCTCTTTCCATTGCTTGCCCTCAGTAAGACTCAGGCAATTTCAGCAACAGCTGGGAGAGGTGACAGAGCCTTGGGTAGGGCACACTTCTAGCGTCCAAAGTGAGGAGAACACAAGGACACCTCAGCACTCAGTGACAGCTGGAGCCCCCCTGGTTGTATGGGGCAGCCCCACTGCTCTTCCTGCACGGGCTGGCAGGTGGGAGGCATGTGGAGCCAAGCAGGCAGGGGCTAGATTATCAGGTCTCTAATAGGGATGAGCTGTGGGAACTTGCCCTTCAACAAGGGCAAGTGCCGGATTCTGCATCTGGGATGGGGCAACCCTCTATGTACATACACACTGGGGAATGAGATGCTGGAAAGCAGTGCCACAGAAAGGGCCGTGGGGGTCCTGGTCAATGGCAAGTTGAACATGAGTCAGCAGTGCCCTGGCAGCCAGGAGGGCCAACCATGTCCTAGGGGGCATCAGGCACAGCACTGCCAGCCAGTCAAGGGAAGGAATTTGTCCCTCTCTGCTCTGCGCTGCGGCGGCCTCACCTTGAATATTGTCTGTGGTTTTGTTCACTGCAATATAAGAAAGATATTAAGCTCTTAGAGAGTGTCCAAAGGAGGGCAATGAAGATTGGGGAAAGGACCTTGAGTAGAAGACATGTGAGGAGCAGCTGAGGTCACTTTGTCTGTTCAGCCTGGAGAACAGGAGACTGAGGGGAGACCTCACTGCATTTACAACTTCCTTGTGAGGGGAAGAGGAGGGGCAGGCACTGATCTCTTCTCTGTGGTGACCAGTGATAGAACTTGAGGGAATGGCCTGAAGTTGTGTCAGGGGAGGTTTAGGTTAGATATCAGAAAAAGGTTCTTCCACCAGAGGGTGGTTGGGCACTGTAACAGGCTCCTCAGAGAACTGGTCACAGCACCAAGCCTGACAGAGTTCAAGAAGCGGTTGTACAATATTCTCAGGCACAGGTGTGACTCTTGGGAATGGTCCTTTGCAGGACCAGTAGTTTGACTTGATGGTCCTTGTGGGTGTCTTCTCACTTGGAATATTCTGTGATTCTGTAATATGGGAATATGGCTTTGGAAATTGGGACAGAGCTGGGAAAACTGCACATAAAGTGCTGAAGGTAAGAATTTGGAGAGGAGAGAAATCCATGGGGAGCCATAGCTGGTAGTTAAGTTGGCATCTGTAGCAGAAAGATGAACAGCTTCCTATTTTTTGTACCTTCAGAATAAAGCACTGAAGCATACTGAATAATAGAAATGGGCTAGTATGAGGGAAGGAGATTTAAAAAAGTGTAAATTACTAACTACTTGCCTTTGGATTTCTACCCAAGATCTCCTTTCAAAATAACCTGGAATTTCTGTTTTAATTTCTTGATGTAAAACTCACTGTTAAGATACTATTTTCAGCCTTTGAGTTTCAAACTGAGATTGGTAGTTAGGGAGACAGTTACAGATAGCTACATAGATCTGTATCATCTTCACATATTATTCTTTTATTACAGTTTAAGAACCTAATATTTAATAAATTCTTGGTCATGTCACACCTAGTTAAGAACAAAATATGGTAATTGTAGCTGGATGAAAAATTGGTTTCCCACTAGGGTGGGGAAAAAAATAAAAGGCATGAGAAATTTAGAAAGTCATCTCTGTCCAATATCAAGTTACGTTCAAGCCTCAGAAAGTCAGTTAGAGGCAAAAATCTTTGTGGATTGGGTTTTGATTTACATGGTAGCTTAAACTTTTTTAAAAATGGCGTGTCAATTCAAGCTGTATATTTTCATCTAGAAAATATTAGATTTATCAATTTATTTAATCTTCTGACATCAACTAGCATTATACCAATGAATCAATATTTTAAGACAAAAAAGCATAGCCAGGAAATTCCTACCTCATCTTCTAGATGCCCCAAATCACATATTTCCCAGACTGAGACTACTTGTCTTCTGAAGCAGACTGTTGAACCGTGATTTTCTGTGACTCATATTTATCCCGGCATGTATTTACACATTGTTAATGTCAAAAAGAGCAAACTTCAGTATGATTAAAAAAACCAGCTCAGGCTTTCCTGTAGAAGGTATCTAAATAGCATGACAAGTTGCAAGATCCCCTTTTACCCTGCAGGTAAAAATTTATGTAGAGATCAGCAGATGGACTGATAAGTATGAAGAATACAACTGTACCTAGCAAATATTATAACCTTCAAGAACACTTGGCACATCTTATGATATCTAGTGCTGTAAGCTGATGCAGATTAAAAGGTTAACAAATTTATACATGTCTCTCTTTCTCATTTCTAGCATGGCTCTTTCCAAACTTGTCATGTGTACTCATCCTCATTGAAGTTTAACTGCACTACAACTTTGAAATGTTAAAACAAGATGTGTTTGATTACCGGGAAAGTAAACCTGGGCCACAATACTTTCCACAAAGCAAAAATATCTTGGTGTTTCATAGCTGAAATAAGCTGTGTGATTTTTAGAAATTTTGGTAGAAATTTTCACCTTTGTTCTGTGACCTGGTATTAGACGTGTTACATCAATAAAACTTTAATAGAAAAGCTTTACAGGACAAAAAAAAAAAGAAATTAAATTCTGCAGAAGCCTCTTCATTTTAATTATGTATTTCAGATTAAGTGCTAGCCTTGTCTGTTGTTGCTCTTTATTTCAGTGGTTTACTTTGCATTGCACACATACTCCAGCAGAGAATAAGGATGTTGCCTTCTAAAAGTTGTTTACCACTTTCAATAATTCCATAGTTCTACAAACATACCTCAAAATTCAGATGTTATGTCCATAAAGCGATGACATACTGAAGAGTCTAGTTACTTCGATAGTAACTTCAGGAAATTCACTTCCACAGATGTATTTTCAGTAGTTACCTGGTTAGAAATAGCTGAAGTATTTTTGGAGGTAACTGAATACTTGCTTTTCCTGATGCCTGTCCTAACTATTTCCCTGCAATGTATTCCTGTTGTCTGTGTGCTCCTTAACAGGAGATGCTGTATTTCTCAAACAATAAAGGCAATCCTTCAGGTGCTGCCAATTTTGTTATTGCCTTCATAGGTGGGTAAGTAGTTGCTGGGGTTTGATTTGTTCCGCTAAATTGCTTTTATGTCTTCTAACTGCAGTACACTTAAATGTGTTTTTGCTTTCCTTCTGCTGTTTAGTGGAAGCTGTATTTTTTATTAGACTCATTTTCTAACCCTGTACTTTTCCTTACTTTGTTCACCTTTGCTTTCCTTTAAAACTTTTTCTATTCTCTCTGTCTCTTAGTAAAGTCCAGCTTATGACTGGGAAAGTGAGACTGAAACTGAGGAGAAGGGCAGGAGGAGAACCTCTGCCAAACACTGAACAAGCTCCTGTGTTGCTGAGGCAGTGGGCGACTTTGCCATGCAGTCAGGCATTGGTTGGGTTGGTCTCTCATGACACTCCTGGGGAATGAGGGTCCAAAGCCCTGCACCTCAGGCACCCAGGGGAAGCTAGTGCTGAGGCAATGGAAGGGGATACCCTGGCTGACTTTGGGCACTGGTCACCAGTGAATTACTATTGCTTTTGGGAGGTGAGAGGAATATAGAGGGATTCTGGACCACAGGTTTGTTCTTCTCAGGACAGATTTCACACAGAGTCTGAATTGGTAGTCTGATGAGGTCTAAAACTTAGTTCTAAAGATGTAGTTTTTCTCACAAAAAAAATCAAACTTCCCTTAATGAAACATAAAGGAGAAGATGAAAGACATTTTCTTTTCTGAGGGATATTTCCAAAGGGGGAAAAATGTAGTAACTTTTGAAGCTGGCTTAAAAATCTGATTTTCAAACTCTGATTGGTCTATTCATAAATCCTCCCACAAGCAAATAAAAACTCATATAACTTTGCCTAAATGTAATTTACTTTTTATTTTACTTATTTTTTAGCCTGTCTTCATCTTCTGCCTCATTCCCAAGGAAATGACTAACCTTCCTCCTATTTATCCTTTCAGCCTCCAGGCTAAATGCAATTTGGTTTGCTTTAGTACTGCACATACTTTAGAACATGAGGAAAATATGCATTTCCAAGGAAAAAATGTATGTAGCAAGGTGTCACCAGGAAGACTTGAAAAAGAGAATGAAATAAGTAAGGTAAGTCTAGTAAGGGACATGTCGAAAAAAAGCCAAAACAACCAATCAACAACAAACCCAAATCAAGACAGGTAATGCAAATCTATACTGGAACAAAGGCAAAGTAAACAAAATCATTGCAGCACTAGGAGTATCTTAAATATCTTCATTTTTATATAGCTTCTTCATTCCTTTCTCCCCCCGCTTCCTCTTGAGAACAAAATAAAGGACGAGCATCATTCACTGTAGCACTTACTACAGAAGGTAACTCATGAAACCCATTTTCTCTACTTAAGGAGAACTGGTGATTGATAGTTCATGACTAATTACACTAATTAGTGCATTCTATTTATGCACCTGTTTTAGCCATTCAGCTGAACTTGGCTAGGTTGTAGGATAAACTGATGGTTTTGTCCTGGAAAAGAAAGGAAACCCAGTTCACTCCCATTGGATGTGATTTTGTTTTGAAGAAGACTCTTTTGTTTCTTTCCTTGCCTCTAGAAATCTGGCTGTTTTTTTCAGGTTAACCTAGCTCTCATTATAGATCCCTAAGCTGGCTCAGCAGCATGCTATAGTCACTCCCATTTGCTAAGGCAGCAACAAGACCCACTAAAAAGGTGATTGGTGAGTCTCAAGATGGCAGAAAAGCCAACTGAAGATTAGCTTAGACAGGAATCTCACCAAACGCAGCAAGTGCCATATTTTCTGCCAGTATGACCTTCTGTTTCCAAATGATGCCATCTCAGAACCAAATGTTTAATTGCACAGGATGGTAGGACCTCTGGGCATAACCCAGTGAATCAGTGCCTCTCCACTGCCTTTAGTTTCCTTGTCAAGATGACTGGGTGAAATTCTACCTTCAGTGGCGTAATACCATTATTTACCCATAGTTTTTAGTTATGTTTGCAGCAGTACCTCCTAAATATAAGTCCTCTTCAGTTTCACTTAACACTACCACTTCCCTGAGGGTCTCCCTTGAAGAATTCTTAGGCATAGACATAGAAATTTCAGGTTTGAATCATCTACAGCTTTTAGAGTGGTCAAAACCCTAGAAGAAATACAGGGGTGGAATCAACCACAACCTGAAATGATGAAAGAAGAGAGTGAGGTTCAACATTTACACAATTCTTGCTTCACTGTGCGACCTGGGGTAGACAGATACTCAGAGAAGTGGTAATGGAAAGGCTAAATCCCTTATTACCCTTCCCTGTGTCTCTCCCTGAGGCAAAATCTGCTCCTACAATAATTTCCTTGCTCTAATGACCATTTTTTAATGTGTATAAAGCATTCTCTATTTATATCACTCCAGTTAGTATTTGTGGTAAAAGAAAGCCTAATTGGGTCCTCCAATGCAATTAATGCATAGATATAATTCCAGTGAGAAAGGACTATAAGGCAGGACTGACAGGGAGTCCTGTGTGGCTGTGAATGATGAAAGAAGAATGCTACTTGTAATATGCTGACACTGTACAGAATTAGGCTTTGTGTTCCCTAGTCATAAAATGTCTTTTGGGATGAAAGGCAGATATTTTGGGTTAGTTAGCTCCCATTTAATTATGTGGCTTCTAATGTAAAAGGGTTTATTGAAAGTATTCAAAAAGGGAGAAGAATGGAAAGGACTCACACATATTTTTAGCTTATTCCAAAGTTTTTCATTGTGCAAGTACTCAGGCATCTCACCAAAATAAAACTAGAAGGGTTTTCTTATTTTAAATAGTGTTAGACAATGTCAGGGAGTCCACAACTTTCCTTGGAAATTTCCCTCGCTTGATTTTTTCTTGTAGTAATTGAATGAAATTAGAAGAAACCCTTATGTGTTATTCAGGATTTAGCCTATATTTTCCTCATTTTTAAACATAAAGTTTTACTTTTTGCATTTAATCTCTGTTGTTGGTGTTTGGTTAGGTTTTTTTCCTTATTGTTGTTCCCTATGGAGCAACTTTGACACTGTCATTAATGAATGCAGTTTAATTGATTTCAGGCTATTTCTTCAATTTATGATGACTAAATTATATTTTATTCTCATTCTCTCATTAATTTCCTATCCTTTCCTGCTTTCTGTCATATGAAAATATGATTTGCATTCTCTGTATTTAATCCTTCATTTCATGCTCAGATTCATTGAAACACATATGGCACGTGGGATGCCCTGAAGTAAAGAAAAACGGACAGTGAGATGTAGACACTCTGGGACAGAATTTATCTCCAAGATATAAAATGAGAAAGCTAGAAAATTGGTCTCATTTCTGAAGCATTTTCCTGAAGCCCTAGGCAGATTTCATTAAGGGTATAACAGGAAAATCATGTTCATATCTTCTTGCTTATAATCCATGTAGTTTTTATCAGAAGATGTTATGCTCTTGGGAGGAGTTCACATCAGAATCTGGATCCAAGCTTCGTATTGGGTTGATATCAGAAGTACACATATATTATATTAATTTGGTCTAATAAAGTAGGACAGAGGAACACAGTGTTAACAATACAGTAAACAAAATTATGTACAGAGAGTTTCAGCATGAGTGAAGAACTATCTGAGACCATAATATATCAGTACACCTACCAGTTTCAAAATATATAGGAAAATAAAAATAAAATCCATGAAAGTAAAAATAAATAGTTAAATATGTTGATTCCTTTCTCTGTAGAGCTGTGGCTTCCAGATAAACCATTACATGCAGATAATAGTTCCTATTTTTCAAATGCCAATAAATTGTCCAGTGATTGCTATGGTAACAGAAAATCAATCTGTCATAAATACTGAACAGTTAAAAAAAATTTATTCTTTTTTTCTGAGCTCTTAACTAACATGGTAGAAAAAAAAACAAGTACCTCACAGCATTCTTTTTTTCATTAAATTTTTCTCTATTGAGTCACGGCCTCTTAGGGATTAGTAGTGTGGTATTTGGTAGCTCTTGGCTGAGATTTAAGTTTCACTTAACACACTGCAGTCTGGATCTAACACAGTCACCATACATTTGTTAACCGCAAGTTTGTTAACCACAATTTTAGATGTGTGTTGTTAGATACAAACACATACACAACAAGGGAACATGTTTTTACTTGTTTTGTAATAGACTCACAGTAAACAAGATATTAAATTGTATGGATAATGCTGTAACTATTGGGGAGGGAAAAGAAGACAGTAGGGTATTGTTTCTTCCTTACTGCTGCTGAAGGAGAATTCCTGCTTTAGGACCATACTGCTATTTTGTCCCATCCCAAAATTATTCAGCTATTCTTTTTCTATCCAGAAGATTAAAACAACTATAAAATACATTGTTTCATTGGATTTCTCTAAAGCCTGGCAATATTGTGGTTGACTGTCACTAATAAAAGGTGGAAAAGCCAGTTAGAGGATGTTTACATAATCTTTAGGTCAGTCTGTTCAGCCCTTTGGGCTGCATTAATGGCACAACCCAAAATTCACCAGATCCAGCTGCAGAGCCTCATCGCAAGAATATATTGGACTGATGTAAGGACAGGACTATTTTACTGTCTGAGTTTGCCTTGCTTTTGACAGATTTGAAATACTTATGGGCAATTCCTGAAAGTTTAAACAGAAAGGCAGCAAAGTTTCAACATAAAATTGCTGGATTCATCATTTGCCATAAAAATGAATGAAGACTCACTCTGAATGTTTTAAGGTGCAGGGAAAGAAAGCACTAGAGT
The DNA here is from genome assembly GCA_035222235.1 of Margarornis squamiger. Taxonomy (NCBI): domain Eukaryota; kingdom Metazoa; phylum Chordata; class Aves; order Passeriformes; family Furnariidae; genus Margarornis; species Margarornis squamiger. Next base: position 35,148,787 of record JAWWTY010000106.1, on the reverse strand, counting down.
CTGTCACAAAATCTATCATGATGGGCACTCTTGCAAGAAGAATTTATCTTGTACTGACAATAGCTCTGAATGACAATGAACATGACAAACAGAGCCAATCCAGCAGTGCTGTCGGGCCTGAAGTCCCAAAGGCTCCTCAGATATGGACTAATGATTGTCTGATGTTTATGGCTCATGCTTCACTGCTGTGTATATAACCCAGCTGCCTCCTGTGTAAGAACTCTGCAGAAATGACAGTTCAAGTCTCCATGTGCTCCTGCCTGGTTTGTGGAGTTGTTTGAGGATCACTAGAGAATGTAATTTGAGCTTGGTGAGACGAAGGTCCCCAATGGCTCATCAGCTCCTCTCCAACAAAGACCAGCAATGGTGGCCTGGGAAAGAGGATAAGAGCAGAGCAAACACATAGTGGTAATTCCCCATGGTGACTATATAGCTCTTTGTCATACCACCACTGCAGGAGAATGCTGCAATTTCCCTATATTCTCTTTGGGAAGGAAAATTACCTCCATTCTTTTCAGGATCCATGTAAATGACAGTCCTTCACTCATGGACTCACTCCTATGAGAATTTTCTTTGGTTTCCTCAGCTTGAAATAAGCCTCAGACAACTGATAAAAACTTTTGTGGACCCAGATGTTTACATGACAGCAATTTTTCTCTGTTAAATTTTACAAATATGGAGGATGGTTTCATTCACACACATGTAACTTTTTAAGAACACGCTTAGAGGTTTAACTGCCATACTTTGTTTCAAGGTAAGTCATACTCTTTTTTTGAGGCTGGTGTGGACATGGGTTTCTGAAGCAGCCATCCAATTCTTGGCTGCCAAACTGAATTTTTCCATTTTTTATATGCTGTGACAATTCATGTAAGGCACTATGCTGGCTCCATATGTATTAATATCTGGATAGCACGCTTATGAAAACAAGAAGCCAAATCCCCAAGTACTATCAAGGGTCTGGTTCCCTCAGTAGGATGTATAGTTTACTGTATTGGCTGCAGAGTAAACTGCTAGATACTCTGGAATGTATTCTGTCTTAGTTAAGATTGCGTATAATCAAGACCAAATCATTCCAGTTTTATAAGCCTTGTTCAGATTGAACTATTTTTTAAAACTGACTAGAGTACGTTAAGTTTCTGAGCCTACCTGTGCATTGAAATGGAGCAGAGTGACTCTATCATGGCCTCAAATTTAACTAATTTTGAAAAAAACAGGTTTTGACACCTTTCTGTTTCACTGTCAAAGAAGCCTCACAGAGATAGTGTTTGATATTTTGAAGTGATTCAATGAGCTAGTCTCATATGGTTTTTAATCTTTTTTTTTTTTTTTTTTTTTTTTTGTATTGCAAGCCTGGATTATGAATTCAAATGTTTTGAAAAGTGTCCTTTAAGGTACAATTCTTTGTTAAATGGGAGTCATGACTGCTTTTTTTTTAATCTGTACAAATGCCCAGAGTTCCTATATAACTTTGAAGAGAAGACATTAGTTTGTTAAATGTAGTGCAGTATTCAAAATTCAATTGATTTCATGGATCATTTAAAATTTTCTTCTGCAGGGTATATAAATATCATTTCCACAATGAAAAAGAAAAGATGATCAGGTGAGCAGTGTTTAGCAGCAAATTAGGAAGTTGCAAATAAAGAGATGGCAAGTAAGAAGTTTGTATATCCAAATCCTGAGTCTTCAGTCTGTGAAGCAGAAATTATACAGAATGAACCCTAGAGGACTGACAAGTAACTTAGAAGGCATATCTGAATAACTTAACAGGGCAAGATTAACACAAACAATCAGAACAGAAAAATTTTGAAATCCTATTTTGTTTGTATAGATCCTCTGTGTGCATTATCCATACATGTAATGAAATGAATAAATGTTATAAAACTAAGTCACAGAAAGGATAATGGAGGACATACTGAAATATCTTAAATCAACATGTCAACATGTCTAATTTTAATGGGGAACAAAAATCTTGATAATTTAAAATACTTAATTAATTATTACTCCAGAATCTTTTCTGGAATGGCCCTTTTTGAAATCATATTTAAAATATGGGGTTCATGTACAGAAATATGCAAATAGAAAGGAATGCTAGGTCAACCATTACCCAGTTACAAAACCTATGTGAAATATTTTGAGACCCAGAAGAAAGACTTATGTGATCAATTTTACTTTATTTCATTTTAAAATTTTCAGCCAGCTGAACTGTAAAATATTGTGTTTAACTCTGCATAAATAGATGATGAGTTAATATACAACACTATGGGATTCACAAGCTCATTGAAAGAGTTTTTCTAATCAAGTGCCAGTGTGTGTTATAATTTTCAAATTTGCATTCTTTACTTTTATGCGTGTTCTGTAATGTCAAAGTAGCAATCACACACTGTCTAATTTTGTAAAAAGTGTTGTGATTTAAATTTCTATTGAAATAAAAGGCCTTTCAAAAAAAAAACCCCACAAAAAAAAAAAACAAAACAAACAAACAAACAAAAAAAAAACACAGCAAAACTATATTCCATGCAAACTGCTGCAAAAAAACAAAATTCCATTTTAAAGGCATCTGAAACTATCAACTGATTGTATACGGGATAATTATTCTTTAAATGCCATGATGCAAAAAAAGGACTTTTATTTTCTATTCAAAACTTGCTCATTCAGTGAGTTTGCACTACTGATAAAGAGCTGTGTGTGTGTGTGTGCGCACGTGTGCATGCAAACACACATCTTGCAGCTTAAACTTTTGCAACAGAAAAGACGGACTGTTTTAAGAAGTAACACCATCACAAAAGGAGGTGAGATTGGTCATGGATCTCACTATAAAAAAATAAGGCGCAAATTACTGAAAAAAAAGCAACAATAGATATAGCGTTAGCTGTCTCTGAGGTAAGACACCAAAAATGCAGATTACTTTTAAGGTGGCTAATATATGCAATATTTCATTATAATAACAGGAAAACACCTTCTCACATAAAACTGATTGAAAAAGGTCTGTTTCAACCACCTCATTGTAAATGGTAAAAAGGATGTCATGGTATGAAAACACACCTGCTCCATGAAGACATGGGACCTCCCATCCAGAACTTGCTTAACTGGGGTTCAAGGCAGAGAATCTGTTTCTTATTTTCAAAATCTTCTGTATACATGTCTTAACTTCCACAGAAGCATGTAGTAACCAAAAATTTCCAAGGAGGATAAAAATAGAAAAGGAAACATAGCAAAAGAATTTAAGTTTATGGCAGATTGATATTCTCTTTTGTGGTCTCACATTCAGAGAACTCAAATGGCTCCATCCTTTTAGTTTAGCAGTGTAGTTTTTTCGTTGTAATTTCCTCTAGATTTACCAAGTTAAACCAAGATGTAATTACATTTTTTATTGGGGGCACAAACCTTGAAACTGTCTTAAAATGAGTGTGAAGAAATCATGACTGGTGGAGCTGGCTCAAAATTTAGGACCATGCTATTTCATCTTGCAGAACACTGAGCTATTTTATCAGTTATGTTGTGACTTTGGCTACTAGGATGATACAATCCACGGATAACCTGTCTTGTTCATATAAAGGGTCTGGAGCTGGGTGGTCCATAGATAGCCCAGTGGTGCATGGTGATAGCCATTCTGCTGTTTTGTTCCTCCAGTGAAAGAAAATTCGCTTGGACATTAACAGCATTTTAGGAAAAAGATGATAGAAGATAAGGTGTATTAAAACTGTTAGAAGACAGTCCCATTTTTGTAGCATTTAATTTTTAAAAGTTTCCACCTTTACCTTCAAAGGATCATATTCTCACTTCTAAATGTTTTAGTTCTCATTTGAGAGGAACATATTTAAGAAAACAAAGCAAAATAAAACTCATAGGGCTATAATTGCCTCACAGCAGAACATGAAGAGCCTCACCTGAGACTAACGTGGGCTGGAAATGTGAATTTTCATGGAGGTGCTGGAACAGCTCGTTTCAGTGATTTCAGGACTGTGTGACCTTGCACATGTCTAGCAAGGAAAATTGCCTTTAAAACCACTCTTTTCTTCTCTTCCCCTGTTCTTCAGGATCACACATTTCAGCATAGCCATATGTTACTTAACCACAATAAATCCTCCTCACTCAGGGATTTATGTGTTCTGGGTACTTTGAACTCTCAGTCACTCTTGAAGCCAAGGCACCCACACCAAAGACTGAAGAAAAGGAAGTTTTAACTTGCACTGTACAACCCAGATCTATCATAAAGCTGTCAGAGTCTCCAGGCCATTAATTTAGCCTGGAGAAGTGGACAAGTGGGATATTAATATACTAAACTTGCTCCATTTAACTATAAAACCATTTAGCTGAGTCCTGGTGTCCTAACAAGCTAATAAAAATAAAATGTTTGTAGTCTATCAGCAAAAGACAAGGTCAGTTGCATGTGCCTCCTTTCCTTTCCAAGATTTTACAGAAAATCCTGATATCCAATAAACTCATAATCCTTCACATGTATCTACACAAGCGTTTTCTGAAGAGGTCAGCTATCTGATGTCAAAGCCATGTTGCATCTGTACTATACACTTTGTCTGCTAGATTCAGGTTATTTCAAATGAGAAAATATTTATACAATTGCTGCTAAATATTTGTACATTATTTCTCTGCAGTAGTGCAATCTTGATTTGTGGAGACATTATCAGCAATTAAGATTGTAAAGAAAACTCAAATAATAAAGAACAATTGCAGGATATGAAATATTAGTGGAAAAGGAAAGGGAAAAACTATGAGAGCAGAAGGGTGCTTGGTACATTTAAAAGCAGTGACTTGACACACAGTTCAGACTCAGGCAGAAAACCTTCCCATGCTTTGATTCTTAGACCTTTGCAGAACTGACAAAGATTCAGAGATAGAAGAACATCAACACTTAAAAAAAATTAAGCTAAGCAGGAAGGTTATAAACTCTCAAGCTAACGACATTAGTCACTATGAGTTCTGTTAGATTCCCCACACATAGGCAGTCTTTTCATCACAGAGACCATGTTAACCCACTTTGGAACATCTGATACTGATTAGTGTCAGGCACTAGGAAGAACAGCCTCGGCCCCTTTGGCATGAACATATGTCCCAGTACTGATGATGGCTCCCTGACAGATGTACTGTTCTCTTTTGTGGTGTCACATTCAGACAATGCAAAGCTCAACAGCAGTTGTGACCCCACAATCATTTTGTTCTGACTGGATCCAGCAACAAATTCTCAAGCATGAGCAAAACAGTAATTCAACTCCTCAGTACCTCTACCAGGGTGTGAAGAACTTAATAATGGAAGGGCTAAAACAACAACAACAACAACAACAACAACAAACAACAACAACAACAAAACAAAACAAAAAAAAAAGAGAAAAATTGTGGAAAACAGAACATGGTGTCAAAGAGCAAAAAAGGGGAAATTGTTAATAAATCAATTCTTCCTGAGTTACTTCTTTTTCTTTTGTTTCCCTTCAAGTCTCCAAACCCCATCACGACCATAACTACTGTTTTGTGTCTTATTTATTTATTTTGTTTCTTGTAATGTTCTTTTAGTTCTTTACAAGCCTTCTAAAGCTTTCACCTGGTCTTAACTTTATAGCGAATGAAGAGTCCTAGTTCCTTCAGTGGTATAGGCTTGTGAAAAGTCCTTCACAAACCCAGGTGAATCACTGTTCATGTTTTCATTGTGAAAACACTATTGACATGAATTAGGCCGATTCTTTCCTTCCCATGTTGCATAATCTGTTCAGATTATAATAATTTCTTGCTTGATTTACAAATCAATGTGGAGACAAATTTTAGTCTGTGATTTGTTCTTAAAGCTATTTGTTATTAGTAGTTAAAGACTGATAGTTATTAGTAATTAAAGACTGACAATTAGTTACTTAAATCGTGTGGCATTATTTCTGCTTCCATCTTGGAGGAATGAATCATAATAACTGGAGGCAAATCCTTATTTGGATCCAAATAATTTCCACACAAACATGCTTACCGGTACAATGTCTATTCTGTGTTAATAGCAAAATGAGTGTTTTCTATCCTAACCATGCCAGCTGACATTATCCATGTCAACTGGCACAGCCTGTTTGTTCACAGTAAGCTGCCTTGTGACTACAATGCTCCTGCAAAAAGTTGCTGTAAACATTGGAGAAGCAGCTTTGTGGCTCCCTGACAAAATATTTGTTCTCACTGGGCAAACAGTGCTACATCATTCACACACAAGAAGCTGGGAGCAAAGAGTGGATTTCCTTTCAGGAGAGCAGGCAGAGCTGCCCAGTGCCCATTCTCCATCCCTGGAACAGGGCTTACTGCTGCACTAGTTGTACACAGGGACTTGAATGGGCAGCAGTGGGTTATGGGAACAGAGTCTGGGGCATAACCTCAAACAGCTTTCCCCCACTCCTCTCTGGCCAAGCACAGCTTGTGGATTTGCCAGACTGACCTCCAGGACTCCTGGCAGAATTTCTGTCACTGGAGCCATTTTGTTGGTTCCATAGGACCATAAACACAGTTATAACCCAGTCGGTTTGTGCAAGCCCTTTATGCATTATTGCTGCACGTCAGGGCACTTACCTGCTTCACTGGCCCTAACAGCCTCTCCCTATCTGTCCATGGCCCAGGACCCTATCTCTTCCCCTCCCAACAATGTCATGGCTTGGCCGATCTTAAGCTTCCTACAGCCCTGCCCTGCCTGGCCATGTGCCCCACTGAGTCAGACCCACCTGCAGGCCCACATCCTGGCCCATCCCAATCCCAGGGAGGACCCTGGTGCTCAGAGCTGGGTCCTGTCTGCCCTCCTCCTGGCTAGGCAGTGAGATAGGCACAGGCTCCACCACTGTCATCCCCTGGAGCCAGCAACCTCCACAGCACCATAGTGGGTGAGGATGCTAATGGGGTGAATTTGGTTGCTTGTTGGAAAGCCACAGAAAAAGAGTTATCCGGGAGCAGAATGCAGATTTTACTAGTGTTCAGTTCCATATTTAAACAAAAGCTTTAAAGGCCAAACTTGACAGGAGGGAAAAAAAAAAAACAAACAACAAAAACCAAGCAGAAGGGAGTAAAAACCAAAGACATATGGTGGTTCCCAGATGAAGATAGTGCCATGTCATCTGTCAGTGTTTTCCAGCAGTGAAGGGGATCTGGAAGATCCCACTGCCCTTGTATAGCTACCTTCTGAACTGCTTAGTGGGCTGCCCACTGCCATTCACCTCTGAACAGACAAGTGGTCTGAAATTGTTCCCAGGCATGTAACCAGAAGGCAAATTTCACTGCTTCGACTGAACAGGTATTTCTCTGTGTCTCCTTCTGCCTTCCTGTCCCCTCTGTGGAATACAATTCAGTAGGAAAATAACCAAGTCTTCCTTTCACAGTCTCCCTTAAGAACAGAAAATAAAAGTATTTCTAACCTCTGCTTGAGACAGATGTGGAGAAAAGAAAAACACCTCTAGAAATGGGAGATGAAACAAATACTTTGTACACACATGCATGACAAATGACCACAAAACTCATCTGAGACTCAAACTAATTTTGAGATAGCATATTGGTAACGTGTGGGTGGATGGAGGAAGAACAATTACACTATTTCTTTATAATTCATATTGAACCTCCAAAAAGTACACCCTTCCATTATGCTTTTATGAGTAAAGCCCATCATTAAGACTAGTATGAGAACAGGAAAGACTCCTCACAAATCAGTCCTGAAACTGGTTGCTCCCACACTTGAAATGGCAGATTCTGGAAATGACTAATGCATATCTATATTCTGAGGACAGTTATAACATATGACAGCTGGCCTGTCCTGACATTTAGAAGCAGATGCTTAAACAGCCCACAACAGAGAAACTTCCAGTGCTCTGTGAATCATTAACTTTCTCAGGAAGGCTTATATGAAAAAGACCATTCAAGATCATTTTATTCCATTACCACAAAAACTTCTGCAAAAATGTTATTACGAACTCAGTACTCCATTCTTAATACTTCACCTGCATCAGACCACTGTCTTTTGTATGAAGCAACACACATTTCATTGCAGATACACTCCTGAGATTTTTCTGATCCTTAAAAAGCCTTGTATAACCAAAAAGTATGATCGACGCTCATCTGGAGTTGTGTTGCAGACTAAAAAATTGCTGATACAGTTTTCTGGGTAAAAGTTATTTTACATTCACCTCTGTATATCTACCTTATACTTCTCTTAATAGAAAAATATTGTTCATTTTTAATTTTGTTTGCCTTAGCTTAATTCTCTGTCCAATGAGAAAAATGGGAGGGAAAAAAGTATTAATAAAAGCAGTTGGATTTGAAGATACCATAGCTGTTCAGGGCATGGCACAGAGACCAGTCTTATCCTGATTTCATAAGATACAATATATTGTGAGAGAAAAGTGCCCAAGAGCAAGATAAATTCCATTAAAAATAGTTCATCTCACCAACTGGACAGAGATTTTGTTCCCTGATTCATGGATCTCCAACAACACTGGGACCTGGTATAGTTACTGAGGTAAATACCTGCATGAATAGAGTTAGTTAGGAATAAAGAGACATCAGACATTTTTTCATGTCTTGTATTAGAAAAACATGTCAAAGCTTTGAGTGCAGATACTGACAAAGGATGAATTTCTCATTCTTTGACCTTGCTCAACTCTAACTAGTAACATGTAAATTTGAACCTACCCTACCTTCCCAAACCTACTCCCAATTTGGGCCATCTATTGTGAGCTAAGTACGTTTGGGATATAAACATGCCAAGATACTAGTTAAACAAAAATAAACTGAAAATCAATTAAGTCAAACACGGTAATTGAAAAACCCTTTTTACGCTGCCAGATCTCTTTGCCTTACATTGTTGAGCAACAGAAATACAAGGAAGGTGGAAAGCATAGTTTCAGACTTTTGTGTGATCATCTAAAGTAAAACTCATTTGAGAGACAAGCTGGAATGAGTCTTGTAGCTGAAAACTCCTTCTCTGCTTTCACCTATTTAGTCTCTTGCTTTCAGAGTGTCTATCTATAGAAATGGAGTTAATAAAAAAATGTGAACTTTGCAAAGGCATACTTTGTTATGGAAACTGGTGTACTTCTTTTCAGAGACATTCTCATATCGCTGTTCCAATGTCCTAGTTGTTCACAGTATGGTGTCTTGCTATACACTTTTTCATTAACATTCCCATGATTCCTGTGAAAGAGTCAGGCAAGGATTGCAAATACTATTATCCACATTTTACAGAGGGAAAATGAAGACCAAGGGGTAAAAATATTTGTTCCTAGCTGTATGCTGAATTGGGGTTAAAGCCAAGATTTAGAACTCAGTCTTACAGTATACCAAGATCCTTTCTTGAGCCCCACTGATTCACAGGACCTCTCCTGAAGGTACAAGTGCAGAGACAAAAGTGCACATGAAATATTTTCCTCCCTCAGCTCCTTGCAACTCAAGTATCTTCTAACATGTAAAAATGACATACATTCTTTGAAGACAATTTACCTGACAGCTATGAAAGGAATTTGAATAGTCTAATCACAAAATCTGATGTTATTTGGTTATTTCTCTGAAACCAATGAGGCATGCTTTGATTAACTATGTTTGAGGATAGATCAAAAAATGTTAAGAGATTTTTGACAGAATTATGCAATCTAATTATGTCATAGAGATAAAACTGAACCAATGTCAGATCTAAAGAGAATTATTCTGGGGTTTACTTAACTGAGAAATAAAGCCTGGAATAAAAATGCAGAACTGTGATGCTATAATAGGGTACTACAAGCTATTTAATTCTTGCTTTTTTAAGGGTACTTTACAACAACATAGCATAAAAAAATGTACATGTGTTATAATAGTTCTGTCAATTGGAGCCACATAGATTAATGAACTATGTGTGTGCTATGTGCCTGTCTATCACATCAGGAAAAAAAGAAAAAAGAAAAGTCATGAAGAAAGAGGGTAGAACATAGTGAGATGATAAATGAGGAGAGCTGCTTAGTGTTTCTGTTGCTGTCTGTGGGAAAGCTGGAGCATAGACTGCAGAAGGCCCTGAGGTTCGGGTCAACTTCTCCACAGCCACCAACAAGCACATCATGTAAATGAGACTGCAAAGAAGCAAGCACGAGCATTGTTTCAGGTGCTCTTTTTCAGTTTAAGTTTCAGTCCTGTAATAATTCATTTTTGTCTTTACAGTGCTACATTAGATCCACAGCATTTAGTAACACAATCCCATTGACTGCATTGTACTTTTGCCTCAGCCTAAATGATCACTCCTCCTTTGTTTAGCATAGATATTCTTTTTTTCCTTTTTCTGTGCAGAAGGAGGAATATGACTAAGTATGCAGCTTTTCATATCTTCTATGCTATTCAGGTGCTCATACTGCTCTCATCAACAGAGTACTTGAACTTCTTCCAGAAGTGCCCCCTGCCCTTCTTCTGAGTCACTCAATAGTCATTAATGTTTAATGGCTAGAGGAATGGGTGAGAGATAAAAGACAGAAAGGTATGCAGAGCAGATTTTAGTCTGCAGAGAAACCTGGTGACCCTTACTGTGCCTCTTTTTTTCCCCAGTGCAACCAGGAAGCCTGCTAAATCCTACTTAATGCAAGTGATGATGACTTAGGATAAAACAAAATAAAACCAAGAAATGATACATAATTCCCTAATGGTATTTGCTCCCAAATGTATCATGGTTTAAGCAATAAAGTTTTCATTATAGAAGGTTAAACTTATTTGAGTTCCTTTTCAACACAATGATATAGTGCAGCTGTCCAAATTTTAAGCAAATATATTTCATTAGGTTTGCCCCATCGTGGCCATAATAGCATGCCTTTAGGACTTTCATAATGACTTTCAGGTTGCCCTTGTCTGCTAGGGAAACCTTTAAAATTTAAAGGGAAAAAAAAATCATTTGTACGTTCTGCAAGCTGAGGAAGAAATCCTACTTGGTGTGATTTGCTATAATGATAAATTTATCAGAGACTGTTCATTTTATCTCCTGCAGAACTGCTCTTTGATGGCATTAATCTGCAGTAATGATTACAGGAAAGTAATTCAAAGCTGTTCAAAGGGAAAGGTGACATGATGCTTTCCATCTCTTTTCTGAATGCTGTCTCAGATTGTTCAATAAATTACAGCTGTAGAAAGAAAAGATGGGCCATATGCAGCTGAATATTTTTTGGGAATCTAGAAACATGGAGCACTAAGAACAAGATAACATTTGCAAAAAAAATATGTGTTGCAGATTCCTCATAGACCTTTTATAGCGATAGGCACTGAGTCCAAACTTTTGAGGATGTTTAATACTATAGGTTTTTCATTAGCTGTCGGTGAAGATGAACCACAAATTAACAGTAAATTAATGCTTCATAATGTTTTGGATTAAGTGGATTCATGGCACCTTTTTGCATGGACTTTTCAAAATAAGAGATTCTATGACTTTTAAGAGACAACTGGAGCTCATCTAGTCAGACTTTTGAACAGGATTTCTAGGCTGTCAAGAGCACAAGTCGCACAAGGTTTGACTAACTGTGTGTGAAAACACCCACTGATGGAGCGTCTATGACATCTCTGGTGAGCAAACAAAGCATGTTTGCAAGAATGCTTTTCCTTCTAACCAGGCTGAGTCTTCCAAGCTGTAACCTGTGGTCATTGCCTTTACTGTTTCTCCTTGTTTTACCAAATGAATTCTCAAGTTATTAGAAGTCAACGCAATATTGCCCCCTGACTCCCAACACCAACTTCTTGAGGATGATTCCTAAACTGCGTGGGATCATAAGATTACTCACAAGGTTAGCAGATACTCAATATGCGACTATTTTGTGGTCTGCTTCAGTTAGAGTATTCTGGAAGGAGTCATGTTACTACCACTGTGAAATTTAGGATTGGAGTAAATGTTACACCCATGTAAAGATTCTTTCACAACTTTAGCAGAGTCAAAAAGCCAGCTGCTGTGTTACACAAATATATAAGAAGCATTGAAGGCCTGCCTTGAGACACTTCTGTGCCCTGTTGTGCTCATGCCACCAGCCCATAAAACAGCTCTAGAAGGACCTGATCACATCCATGCTTTCTCTAGTGCTCAGGGATGCCATCAACCCACAGGCCACCCAAGTCATGACCCAGAAAGGCTACAGAGAAACTCATACTCCACCAGGCTCCTATGCACTACACCTGTCCACCCCACAACAATGGCGTGGACACTTGCCTCACCTTCTGGTTCTGACCATCTATGGTTATACAATGGTCTGAGTATTTACCGACTAGTTACAGGTAACCAGACATAAACTGCAGGAAGGAGGCTCAGCAGCCAAGGTGTACATGTACTCTGAAAGCCCCAGTGAAGCCTGATAATCAGGATGCCCTGCCATCTGCCCAGCTTTACACTGAGCTCCAGCCACACTCACTGGCAACAAGAGCAAGCCCTCCAGCTTACACCATATCTGTTCCTTGGCTAACAGCTCATATTGCTCATGTTTTCTGCTCAGTAGGGCAAACTGGGGCTTGAAGGGAAAGCTGAAGGGTAGGAAACGGTTGCACTTACCCACATCAAGTCCTCAGTGTGCTCTACTTTTCTATGGGGCTTGGGAGGATGGGAGGTAGAAATGAAGGGTCTCACCCCTTTCGACAAGACATATCATCAAGTGAAGGAAATTTGATTCTCTTTTTAATGTAACTTATACCCAAACTCCTCTGGCCTTTTCCACAGGAAAGGCCATATGAAGTAGGATCCTTTGCCACAACCAAGGCAAGGACAGTATTCTCACTGCCTCACAGCCACCGTTGTAGTAAAACACCAATGCCCTTTGCATGGAGTAAGTTATTTTCTGGGCCATGCTCTGCAGCAGCCAGTTAACTTCTGGATGAAAAGCAAATGAAAACTGGATGCTCACTGAGCCAAGAATTCCAATAACTCACTGGGGCTGTGTTTCTTAGAATTAAACCTCAGACTAGCATCCTTCTGTGGCATCTGTACCTAGTCCTGTGAAAGCAGAACTTCACAATAATCAACAGTTTGTGATTTGGGTCAAGTACCATATCAGGGTTTATCTTTCAGTTGTTAAACTACTGCATCCCAAAAAATCCAGAGAAAACCATGTTGTAGAATTAGTATTTCCTTTCACATAAATGATAGAGACTGTAGGAGTAATCTCAATTTCTTTCTGCCTTCTACCATCTTCTTTCTGTGTCCTAATCTTGTAACTGAAGAGTAAATGTAGGGTGAGTATCATGAACTGCCAGATAAGGATCTGTAGAGAAGGAAAAATGCAGCAATACCAACTGCCTGCCCTGGAAGCTCTCCTGCATATTTGTTTGAAATCATTGTCTCCTGTATTACCTTCCTGGCAAAGCCATATTGTAATCTTCCTGTACTTGGCAAAGAAAGTGCAGAGGGATAGGAATGAGATAGTTCTCCCTTTGCAGAGGGACAAAACAACTGCCTGGAGCTTTCAGACATCCTAGAGCCAGGGAGATTGATACAGAGTTTGTAAAACAAATCCTTCAAAACTCTCTATCAGGCACCTTGAGAAATAAAGGGAGAAAAGAATTTCTGGACAGAAAGGAGAGACTAGGAAAACTACTATAAAAAAAACTTTCTCTTCCTTACTAGGTTTCTACCCTAACCAACCTGGAGATGGTTCATATGGTCAATTTTCTTAGGTGCCTTAGTCACAGCCTTGTTTAGCTCACTGAATATGCAGCAGCATGGTAATGGATTTGTGCTGAAGCTCCTGTGAAGTTAAAAAGAGCCTGTGATCATTACTCATCTGTCTCTGTCTGTCTCAGGAGCTCCTACAAAAGCACCCACCAGTCCAGTGATATATGACCAAGAATTCTCATGAAACAATCAAAAGAGAGGTGAGCATGGGAAGGTGCATGCTTCTTTGCAGAAAAGTGTTGCTTTCTGCAGGTGGATGCTGTATCTGGTCCAGCTGGCTAACTCTCCACTTGCAGTTGTCTCAGTAAGTTTCACTGACACTCTTGGATATATGCAGAGTGCCTTACCTTATTACACAATGATATAGGGGTACCCTTTCAGAGGCACCAGGCTGCTATTGTGATACATGGAAGCTTAGTAAAAAGGATTCTATGTTGCCTTGGACATATTTGTGAAATACGCACTGGATATAGTAGCTTCTTGATGTTGGAACATGGCAGCAGGGTGTGCTAACTTGTATGTCCTTCTAAAATAAGTAGACGTGGCACCTCCTGGTACAGGTAAACATGGACCATTCTTGGAAGGGTGATTCCCAAGTAAGCATCATCTCTATTTGTCTATGTGCAAACAATCTGAGTGTTGTAGTGTGGCTATGACCGACAATTCCCTGTATGGCACTTCAGCTGAAAAAAGTGCATCTCACTCCTGAAGACATTTGTGGAGTTCAACTTTGTGAGTAACCAGTACATTTGGCTTTGAGTGTGATCGGAGCATCCTGATCCATGTAGACACAACAAATGAGAATATAGGATTTGACTCTTTCATTTTGTGTGTTTTCCTTTGTTTCACACTATGTAGTCCAGAAAGAGAAAAAAATTTACAAGGTAGTGATACTGAACAAGCACAGTTCAAAATGAATCCAAGGGGAGGACTATTTACTGATGCTCATCAATGGTAAAAATCTTCTCTGCTATAAATATCAGAGGAGGGAGATTTAAGTAAATGCCAGATGTTTTTGAAAATCATGTCCTAAAGATTTTCTTTCAGTGCATAAGAAAATATATCCTTTCAATAACTACAACACTGTGGGTAGAATTGCAAAGCAGTAAAGACCTGAGGGGAAAAAAAAAGTAAAAATGAAGGAGAATTTTCCTAATGAGTTCACAAAAAAATCAAAAGGTAAAATACCCACTTTTATATATGTTGTGGTTTCAACTCAGCTGGCAACTGAGCACCACGCAATTGCTCTTTCACTGCCCCCGACAGTGGGACTGGGGAGAGAATCAGAAGGTTAAAAGTAAAAAAACTCAGAGGTTGAAATAAATACACTTTAATAGGTAAAGAAAAAGCTTCACACAAAAGCAGTGGAAAACAAGGAATTCCTTCACTGCTTCCCATCGACAGGCAGATGTTTGTCCTTCTTCACAAAAGCAGCTCTCCATCATGCTTAGCAGCAACTTGGAAAGATAAACATCATCACTGCAGAAGTCCCCACCTTCCTCATTCTTCCCCTAACTTTATATGCTGAACATGATGACATATGGTATAGGATGTCCACTTGGTCAGTTTGGGTCAGCTGTCCTGGCTGTGTTCCCTCTCATCTCCTCATGCACCCCCAGCCCACTTGCTGCAGGCATGGTGTGAGAAGCAGGAAAGGCCTTGGCTCTGTGTAAACTCTGCTCAGCCGATAACTAAAACATCCCTGGGTTATCAACACTGCCTTCAGCACAAATCCAAAACACAGCCCCATACCAGCTACTATGATGAAAATTAACTCTATTCCAGCCAAAACCAGCACAATAGAACAAACACATGAACTGTTTGCAGTAATGACTAGAAGGGAAAATGCAAAGTCTATATTCAGATGTCAGGTTAATGTAGCTAGGAAAATGGTCTTAAAGACAGTAACAAAATTAAAAGTTAGTTCTTTTTTTTTTTTTCTTCTTTCTAATTCATGTTTAGAATTTACAGTATTTGAAAAATAGTGTGTTTTGCTACACAGCTTCCTAATGCCAGAAAACTGTAGAAAGAAGGAAAGAGAGGTATTCGGAGAATGTGTGTGTTGACTGTAGCGAGTATTTAAATTACAGAAAATTACAATCACACTATCACAGTTTAACAGTGCACATTTATTCACAGAGCTAAAACTAGTAATAATGTCTAGCTCTTCTGTAATATTTCTCATCAGAAAATCTCAAAGTATCATTGATAGCTACTATTACAGCTTAGTCACAGGCATGCTTGACAGCACATCTCTGCCTGCCCATACTTTCCTGGTCCAGGAGGAGTGCTGAGGCACTGTGCAGCCTTACATGCAGGTGCTACTCACATCCCTGACAAATCACAATGCAAAGCATCAGAGAAGGTTCTCTTCTAGAGACACACTAGAAAGTTAGAGAGATGCGAGTACACAACACTGTCAAGACTCCAGAAATGCAGGAATCTTGTGTATCTGCTTTGCCTATCCAACTAAATATAGACATAATATTTGATGCTAGTAAATGGTGCAAAAATGGACTTATACCTGTTCCCTTCTATATTTTCCTATTATGTCTGTTCTTTATCACACAGGACACAAAATTTCCCATAGTAGTTCTTCCACTGAGCTCATATGATTTGGATGAACAAAAGAAGTGTTTTTTTTGAGAAGACATCCTATCTTGATTTACGGGTACTGAGGGAATTAGATCCAATTTTTCACTTAACCTTCTTTGTATTAAACTATATATGTAGAAGTTCTTTAGCGTCCAGCTGGAAGACACATCTTCCAAAACAGAAAACTACTTGTAAACACTTGCCTGTGTTGTATCTATACATGATCCTGTTTATTAATTTGTTTTCTGAAGTGTAGACTCCACAGGATATTCAGTATACCACAGACTGTAATGGAGTCATTGCTACAATAAGGGTGGCTTTTCCACTTCTCCTCACAGTCCTCTGTTTGAGCATCCACAGGCACCATTTGTGCTCTGAGACAGTGAATCCATGTTCAGCTCCAACCCCCTATGACCACCAGGTTCTTTTCTAGCTCATCCTTTGCAAAACACTGCATCACACCCTGTAAGTTGTTGATTACAGACAGTAGGACTCTATGTTAGCTGCTATGGTTTAGCTATGATATGGTTTATCACTAAAAGTGTCCACCTTGCCTTGTAGAACTGGCTTGTTATGCTCGTGTTGTCTGCTTAAGGCAAGAGCTTTTACTCCCTCTCCTCAAATACAAATCAGAAATAGCGCTTTTGATAAAGTTAATTGATATGGATCTAAACCAAGTGAATCAGAATTTAGTCAGGCGTCTTGGACCAAGTTGCAATATATATATACGTGATGTTATTATGAGAATTAATTTTATCTCATTAATTACGATTCAGATATTGTTATTTATATTTGAATCAAACTTTTTTCTTTTTTTTACCCTTGTGCAATAATGGACTTTTTTATCTACATTAATGGTGGCTCTGTGGATGTCTCCACATGACAACAGCTTTTTTCTATTTATTTTCACACTTGAAATCAGCACCAAACCAGACATTCATGTGTTTTCCCAGGCCCTCATTAGGCTTTCTGAAATTGAGTGGGAAATAAAATGTTTTCCTTGAGTGTTTCCATGTTGTCTTAGTTATTTAAGAGTGGGCTTTTTTAAAGAACACAAAAACCCCAAAATAATTATGAGATACCTAAAGATGCTGATCTTTTCTAATATGTTATAAATGAAAGAGCAATACTAGTGTTCTGTTAAAAAGCTATTGATTCTTCGGGAAAATATTGGTTCCCTGGAGCCTCAGGTCCTCTCAACTATCAGCTATATTCATTAATTTAGAAAATATTTGGGAAGAAAAGAATCAAATTAATTTTTCCTGAAAGTGTTTGTAGCAGAGGCATCTTGTAAAATCATCATTACAATAAATTAGAGTTGTCAAGATGAAGGACATGGACTGAGAGTAAAAAGAGATTGAATGCCAAAAGGCAATGAGTGGTTTAACAGTCCCACCACATTAATGTCTCATTTCTTTGTTCATTGAGTAACCAAACTGAAAATAAATACTAATCAGGAGCCTCTTCAACTCTTTTCATTCTGCTTTACAATTTTAGAAAGTAGAGAAAATTGCAAATTTCAAATCTGCACGGAAGGTTAAATATTAACAAGTGCATTTATATTTCCAAGAGAAATACAGATTTTGTTTCAGATAAAATAAACTTGTATTGAAATAACAGAAAGTAAAAAGGGATGATCTGTAAAGCATATGCATCACTAGAGCTCTATAAATTATGTATCATGAAAAGGTTACTGAGACTTCATAATTTGGATTGACACCAGGAAAAAAAAAAAAAGGAAATCTTGTCTGTTATAAAATCTCTAAATTAAAATTTCAGTGAAACTTTAATAGGTTACTCAATATTGTAAAATTTTGAAAGGGTGTTTGCCTTCAATTTTCTAAACTGCATTCCAGTAAAAAAAAAAAAAAAAAGCAAAAAACAAACAAACAAACAAACAAAAAAAACCACAATAATTTCTAAATTAGCCTTTCTTATGGTTTTGCTTTTTTGCTTTTTTTTTCCTTTTTTTAAGATAGTGAATTTATTTTAAATAAAACCAATTCAACAAAGAATTTTGTTTTATTTAGAATCTGTCAGACCTTTGAGTTTCCTAACTTTGAAACTTACCTACCATTTTTTGAAAAAGTTACAAAATGGGAAGATCACAAACTTTATTTAATTTTTCCTCTGGGTAACTTTTAAAACTTAAAGGCATTTTACAAAATTATGCAGTGTTTGAAAAAAAGAGGTATAAACTTGATTAGTACCTTATTTATTTTCAGAAACAAAAGAAAATGCAAAAATTTTAAAAAGGACGGACAGAAAAAATATAATTACTTTCAATTTTCTACTTTATTGAAAAAGGAAAAGCTACTTGTTTTGCAGCCTGTGTGGATCAGGCTATTTTAACAAATTTAAAATTATCTATTCATCAGCTCTGGTAATTAGCTCTTGATTTGCTTTTCTGTATATTATTACTAGGGTTTCATGTCCTTTTATTGACTTTCTATATTATCCTCCAGCTCTTCTTCTTCATAAAAATGTTCTTCTAATACAGATTTAACAATTAAACTGTATTGTATGGTTGCAGCTGGTCATATTGCAAACTTTTCAACCTGTGGATTTGTGACAAGGATAAGTATTAAAAAAACATTTTCAGAATGCAATTACAAGTATGATTTATGCAATTACATTATCTTTTTATATGATGCTGGTGAATAATGGGATGATAAAAGGAGGGAAAGGACGGCTTTGGATAGCAAAATATTAGTCAAGAGCGTGATGAGGTCTGGGTAGTCAAAGTGACAAAATGAAAAGGCAGTATAAATAGCAAAAGACATGAAAGAAAGTATGGGAAAGGAAGTACCAAGGAGAAGGGAAAAAAGAGACTAACAGAAAGGAAAACTGTTATAGAGATAATGATGAGAGAGCAAATGTACAGAATCATGAGTTTATAAGGTAGAACTCAGGGAGTCAAGAGCCTAGTTTAGCAGCTGACAAAAGGAGCAGATTAAATGAAGTTATTAGCTGAGGAAGCAAAGTCATCAACTGTGTCTGTTTAAAAGAAAGAGAATCAGTTACCATCTAAGTCAGCTACCTAGAGGAAGAGAACAGCAAGCAGCAGTGAATTGATTTAGTAGATAAGTGGCAGACAGCAGTATATCAGTGAATAAATAGCTGAGCTATTTATTCCGTCAAGTATCAATGGGGACAGAGATGAGTCACCAAATGGACAAATAAATAGATCAAGCAGTAGATTAGCAGTGAGACGTAATGCAATTGGTGAGAATTAGCTGTCAGAAACCAGGTACCTAGAAGTAGTTTCCCAAACGTGCTTGGCAAACACACCGCTGGGCAGCCAGAGATGCCCACAGGGTTGCTGTTCCCTTAGCCAGGTGCCTGGCTAGTGCTGCTTGGACACTGAATGGGATTGGACAGTAACAGTGAGTATTTGCTTGTTCGTACAGGTCTTCTGGTGAGAAAGGAGGAAGAAAGGGGCAGCAAAAGTGCTCATCAAAGGAGTGGTCCTGCATTTTGATTCTCTTAGCTTACATGTGCCCAGCTTGATGCTTAAAGCTCGCTCTAAAGTTGTGTAACAAGTCATAGCAACCAGGCTGTGGAAAAAGAGTGACAAATGGGAAACAGATGAATCTTGTTTGCATGGCCTTTTATATTTACAATACAAAGAGAAGGCCATTCATTTTTCAGCCTCATATCCTGTGATGTTTTATTGAGCAAAATGGGGAGCTATGATACAAACTTCACTTCCTTTTTACCTGCCACTCCTTCCTCCCCGTGCCCTTAGCAGAGAGCCTGAGCTCATTGCTGAACTATTTGCACTAGTGGATTGATGTACAAATAATGTGAATCAGGATGTCATTTTGGTTCATGGGGAAGCAAAGAGAAACAAAACTGATGTTTACCAAGCAAAGATGAAATAAATGAAGATTTTAACAAATGTTTCACATAGCTACTATATATATATATATATGTATATACACGTCTTTCATAATGATATATCATTAATTTGAAATTTTAAATAGTAAAAAGATGATCATAATTACTGAAGGGGTTTTTTAAAAGCAGTTGTATATTTTGATATACTGGGTACCATGTTCTACCCTTGCTTCTTTGCCTTGGGCAAAACACAGAGGTTTGGAGGACAGGAGAAAGTAAGTTTTTGTTGATATATTGTTATTGTGAAAGCAAGTAGACCTTGAAGGGCATCTGAGACATGAGTCTATTTCAAACAAAGACAGAGAAACTAGAGGAGGTATTTGAAGAGAATGAAAGGAGATAGCAAGGCCAGTGGTATTGTGGGAAGCATTAGGAAGAGCTTTGCCAGCAGGTCAAGGAAAGTGATTCTGCCCCTCTGCTCAGCCCTACTGAGGCCTCATCTGAAGTGCTGTGTCCAATTCTGGCATCCTCAGTACAAGAGATATGGAGCTCCTGGAAGAGTGTCCAGTGGAGGGTTGTGAAGATGATTAAGGGACTAAAGTATCTCTCATGAGGAAAGGCAGAGGGAGCTGTGCCTGCTCAGCCCTGAGAAGAGACAAGTGGGAGGCGATCTCATCAATGTCTTGAAGGAAGTATTTTAAGGAAGGGTGCCAAGGGGATGGAGCTAGGCTCATCTTGGTGGTGCCAAGCAATAGGACAAGAGGCAATAGACAGAAAGTAGTGGACAGGGAGTTTCACGTGAACATGAAGGGGGACTTCTTTACTGTGCATGTGACCGAGCACTGGAATAGATTATCCAGAGAGGTTGTGGAGTCTCCCTCTCTGGAGATATTCAAGAACTGCCTGGACACAATCCTGTGCCACGTACTGTAGGATGATCCTGCTTGAGCAGGGAGGTTGGACCAGATGACCCACTGCAATCCCTTCTAGCCTTGCCCGTTCTGTGTGTGATTCTGTATGTTTCTAAGAGGTCCATTTTATGTATATATGCAAACAGACTCTCCTCTGGTTACATGCCTTTATCCATAAATAAGACTACACCTCCTATTGGAATGAAATATACAGTTCAGTTTCTCTGACATTTTAAGGACATTAATTTTAAACACATTTTAAAGTCTTGAAAGTCTTTTCATCATATCTTGGAAAAAGATGAGGCAAAGGGAAGCTTTGCATGTTCTTAGAAACTACTGACAAGCTTCTTACTTATTTGCCCCTTGGACAGACTTAATCTTCAAAGGCCTCCCAGGCTGCATTTCTGAGCACTTGCTAATAGAAATGGTAAATGACTGATACCAGTGCTTGTTTTGCACACTTGCATACCTGTATGCATGTGCAAGATCCTCTAGCTTTGCACACACAAATTGGTGCATGATCAGGATTTGCAGGTCTTAGAAAGAAAGCTTTTGCCTTTTTGAATCTTGTAAAATCATTCAGTCATTGTTTCGATATTCAAAAGAAATTTAAATGAATGAATGAATGAATAAATAGATGAATCTTTTATTACTTCTACCTGTGATAATTCTTATATTTTCCTTAGTTTAAAATTGTTTAGGATGAATGCCTCTTTTCTGGCAATATTTTTCTACTTGCTTTTGCTTTAACTATATGTTTAACTGTAGTTCCTCAAATTTTAATAGAGCATTTTTAGAGTAAGGCAGTAGCCTTGGTATGGAAAACCAATACAAATAAGCTCATTTTTTTGCAAAAGCAAAAGATTAAGTCCACTTCATTTGCTAATGTCACCTCTCCCTTTTTTTTTAAACCTAGAAGGAGACTGGTACATTTTCATTGCTTTGGAAATGTTCTGTTCTTTTAAGTTGCCTCAGAACTACCACAAGCAGTCCATAGAGGCCATTTGGTGCTGCTTAGGTGATGCATAGACTTACGAAGACACTAAAATTTAGCATACGCCTCTTTTTTTTTTTTTTTTTTAGTTTCTGAGGGTTTTTTGGTTTGGTTTGGTTTTAAATTCTGAAATTTTAGAATTTTTCTATTCCATATGCAATCAGTAGGTATTTTCTTTCCCTTCACAGAATCAAAAAGGACTGCATAAATTACCATGAAGAGGAGCAGGCTGACATCTCCCTGTCTTCTCCCTGTGACCATTAACAGTAGTCCCTGATCAAACAAGAGTGGTGATTGAACTGGATTGTTTTGATGAGCTTCAGTAGTAATTGAAAAACTCAGTACAATAAGATTTAATATAAAGTAACAATAAAATAAACACAACACTAAGGCTACCATTAAATATAAAAATTATAAAATTTGAGGTCTGCTGCAATTTACAGAACAAATAACAGTGAAGTAAGACAATAAAGAATTTTAGTAGAGCTATGAAAGAGTAACAATATTATTCATAACCATCTCAGGAGCATGACTGAGTCTACAAGAACAACATTTTCATGAATTTCCATAAATGACCAGATTTATATTGCTTAAAGATGAAAAATAAAGCTTTCTAAAGTTATTGGTAAATGTAGATATATTTTACACCTTACTAGCTATATGTACAATGTTTCCAAAGATTTAAAGAACCCCAAAGTCTAGGAAACAAATAAAGATGGAAAACATGCTTCTGCATTATTGCAGAAATAAACTACAATAGGGCCACAGTCATTATTTTTCATCATGACTGCAATCATATGAAAACCGTATTCACTTACAAATGCATTCCTTGGATGTAAATTCCTTGTTGCAGCATGGTTACATTTTAGCTTGCTTTCATTTAGCTTCAGAAAAATGAAAGAAAACTGGAGTTTTAAACTTTACCGTGCCACCCTTCTATGAGGAAAAGTTCTTATCAAAATATAGGAATTTATATACATTTACCTCTGTAATTTTTGAAAGATGTGTCTATGCATACAAACATACTTTAAGTCTGTGAACTTTTTGAATGTCTTCTCACTTTCACTCTCTGGGTCCCAGACCCGGGTGCTTACTCTGTTGCAATAAGGAAGGATAATCCATGAGCAAGGGTCTGGATATCCTGGAAGATCCCAGCTCTATTCCTTCTCCGTTTACAGCTCTCCCAAGACTTTGGGTGAGTTCAGTGGCCTTTCTGGCTTTGCCTGTTCTGCCTGACTATTCCAAGGCTGTTCCCAAGCCTAGACTCACCACCTACCCATGCTCCAGACACAGACACTGTCCCTCACATGGTCTGGATGGAGAAGGTCATCTTGAAGCTACCTCTGCCACCCACATACACTTTTACTGTCCAAAGAACAGTGTAAACATATGAAGTATAAAGAAAAGCCAGAGTGCCATGAAGAAAAAGACAGGAAAAGAAAGAAAAAAATAGCTGTAGTTCTACCCATGTTTATCTGCGCTGTAGCCTTCTTTGGCAACTGTGAGAAATCCTTCTTACTGTGGTGTGAGAAGTTCAGGCACTTGAGCAGTAATGACCCTGTACCTAGGCTAGATAATATCTCCTAAATTTTCAAGCTTGCTTGCATGTAATCAATGTTGCTCCTTTCAGAATTTAGGCCTCAAAGCTATTGTGCATGCAGTTATTTTCAACCATCATGGAAGAAGCCTCTGAAAACACAAGGGATAGCCCAGTCTGAGCAGGGACTACAGTACAATGTGTTTCTAATGGATGAGCAATCTGTTTGCACTATGTTGCATTATATGTTGAAAGTGGTCAGAGGACCAGCCATGGTTTCTGGTAAAGCAACTACGTCACCTCGGAAGGAGGTTCAGTTCAGCTCTTTGTTTGCTTCAGGTTCTTCTCTTTTAACCCCTTTATCTTCAATTCTCCTATTTGCCCACTAATCTATCCCTCAAGGTCTTGACTGCCCCATGGGTTCCTTTTTTTTTCTTCCCACACCTTGCTTTTATCTTCATCTGCTGATTTACGTAACTAGTTTATATAACAGATTGCTGCACTTGTTTTTCAGTGAACAAGTGTAATTTCTGAAGCAACAGGAGACCAAAAACCCCAGTAAACTATGTTCACTTAGAAAACAAAAGAAAGCCCCCTTCATTGCATACACTTACAAGGTGAAAAATAGAGTACCATATCTCCCTACGAACTAGACAAACCTAAAAGCTGATTAATATCACCTCTCAAGAAGGGCCCATTAGTGAAATGAAACACAAACCCTTGAACATACTGAGGGACAGTAGAAATTCTGAATGTGAATATGAAAAATATGAAGTGTTGTAAAAGCAAAGCAGTAGGAGGCCTAGAAGGCAAAATGCAAGTGGTAGGATTAATACTGAAATAGGTGCTGGAGTAACTGCAAAAAGACAAGAGCTTAAGGGACACAGATCTAAGTGGTAAATTAATATATACAAATTTCCCTAGTTAAGGGAACAAGAAATCCCTTCCCAATACTGGATGAAAATAAGCCCTTTTGACTCAGTGTTTTGTAAAGATCTTTTTTACCCTTAGAGAAATGCAAACAGGGAAATTTAAACCTAAAACATTGCTCAGCCTAAGAGAATTGAGTTCTGGGTGAATGGATGGATGGATATAGATAATGTATTATTCAGAATATTATCAACTTGATTTTTTGCTAAGGAGGAAATAAATACTATTTGAGTGAGCTGAAATGCTGATGTATTTGGTGAAACTGTTTCTGACTTAGAAATAAATCAAGTGAAACAATTTGGCCATGGTAAATATGCTAATAACTGTCTGTACAAATTTGATAAAACTCTTCTATGCTGCCAGAGATTTAATTTATTAACTAATGTGGCTATGATGACTGGAAAATGAGTATGTGAACTAGTTAAACAAGAGGTGCAGAAAACCTGCCCAAGGAGGTGGCTCTTCAGAGTACTTTCCTCAGGGATACTTCCAAATGCTGCACTAGCCTGCTTTTATCAGGCTGTGTTTTAGCAGCTTTAAAAACAAAATTATTCAAAATACTTCTTGATTTCTATCTAAGAAGGCTTATGACTTTCAGTAACAGTTTCAGTGTTACTAAGAGACAAGCCCAGCACAGAAAGCAAGCTTTGTCTTTGACCCAGGGCTCCTAGGACAGAGCACTTCAGGGCATTTCATGCTTCTTTCTGGAGCTCAAATTTAACCCAGAGTGACTGGTGCAGACAAAGGGTATGACTTGTTTATCTGAACTAGCCTTACCCTGGCTAAGTAATAAGTTCAGAAATCCTGCCCAGACCTCTCTGTGGACACTTGAGCTATTGGCCTTTGTTGGCATTAGCTCCATGAGAGTCACATCATTGGAACAGTACCTGAGATAATTTCAGGTTAGGTGGACTGCAGTTAATATTTTATTTTATCTACAGAGTAATCAAAATATAAATATTCACTAGGAAAAAAACTTGCAAGTGTTAAAAAAAATAGTCATCTGATATATTTGATTTAACTCCTGTTTAGAGATGTCAAGTGTAATCCACGTTATTTTTTTAACTGATACACAGAGCAAGAACTATTTATGTAAACTCTTAAAAATCTGCATATAGTTTTAAATCATCAGTGCTTTCTAGAATTCATATATGTGTAGTAACTCATGGGCAGCAGAGAAAGGAGTGGCAAAAATCATTTAACAAATTACTCATTGTGGATTACTTCACCTGTTATTTTTAAATGTAAATAAAGAAATAAACAGGTTTTCATTAAAAACGTGAAGCAAAAGAGGGTACACAACGAACTGTTTCTACTTGCAAGCATATTTCTGTGGTGAAATATCACCTCATTTAGAATTAAACTACAGTATAATTTTAACATTGACAAGTCATTTCAGTTAGAAGTCTATATCTGTGTAGATAGCACAACACACATATCTATCTTCAGTAAATATCAGTAAAGCCCTAGTTGCATTTACACTGCATGTACAGTTTTGTTTGATGACAAGCAATAGGGTACAAAGTCTGTCTGATTACAGATTTAACTTCCATTTCTTTCCTTCCTTGTCTTTTTCACTCTATGTATTGCAAATCTTTGACTGGTAGGAATTTCAGTGCTAGCCTTACCTTTTAGAGTTGGTAGAATATTTAAGCAACACACACTCTAAATGGCATTTTAGGAGGAGATTTTGCTTTCATCATGGGACAGGATTTCATAAAGAACTAATGATGTTATTTTCTCACTCCCAAAATCATGCCTTTGATCATGGCAGTCTACTACTTCTGATGTGTTTTGCCTAGTCTTGGCCTTCAAAATCTATCTGTTACTCCACCAAGACATTATTAAAATCTTTGATCATGGTGTCCTCCCTGCAATCCTTCTTTATCAGTTTCCACCTTCTCTCTTCTCTGTCCACATGTCACTCATATGCTGAGATTTCTGGAATTTACTTTAATAATTTCTTTATGGTGGAAATCATTCCCTTCTTTAATTGCTTATGTGTATTTGTGCTTCTGTGAATAACTAAATACAGTAATCATAGAATGGCTGGAGTTGAAAGGGACCTTAAAGATCATCTAGTTCCAACTCCCCTGCCATGGGCAGGGACACCTCCCTCTAGCCCAGGTTGGTCAAAGGCTCACCCAAGTATAATTTAAGAGATGAAAAAAAAGAGGGACTGATGAAGTTGCTTGTATTGTTAAAGGATTTAGATGGTTCAAATAACTTAGTAATAGTGAAATTGCAGAGAACAAAATCGATGTATAGATGGGAAGATCTCCTCTAACTATAAGGATAAAGAGTGTTAACAGAAAGGGTGGCTAGAACTATTGCTAACAAAGAAAATTGCCATGCTAATAGAGGTCATTAACCTTTTATAGAGTTTGTTGTGCTGCTTGTAATGTTTTCTTTCAGGTAGTCTGATGGGCATGCTATGACTTCACAAATTTGCATTGACACTGGAAAGCAGAGTTGAGAACAATCAGAAACGGGCCTGAAGAGGACTTAAGAAATGGAAACATTGCTGATTTTCTTGCTTCTATATACTGTCAAGGTAGACCATGGTGCCACTTTGCTGGCACTTTTTCTTGTTTGTCTATGTAAGATGTAAAGATGATTATTCTGAATTCATAGAAGGCTGTCTGTGTGACACAGACTGCAATGTCCTGGCAGTTTTCACAGTATAATTATAGCTTCTAAAAACAGATAAATAAAATCTCACCTTGAAAATGCTCTTAAAAAGAAATACTAGAACACCCCTACAATAGTAGCTGAGGGATAGGCACCTAAGAAATACAATTATATCCAGGAAACTTTATGTAAAATATGATCAAAACCAAATAAAACAGATATAACTATGAAAAGCACATTCAATGCATATCACCACCTCATGATGAACAATTTCTGAAATGAAAAGTTTTTAAAATTTAATTCAAACTTATCTAATTCCAAGAACCTTCCAAGGCCATAAGAAAAGCCCCAAAATTAAATTAATGAAACTTCTATGTGAAATTCAACACTGAAATATAAACTCAAATATTAATTTAGACTTATTTTAATTTCTAATTAATGTATGTCTCAATTTCTCTTCCTTTACAATAGCTAAGGCTATTCTCTGGCTCCTGTTCCCATCAATCTTGCTCCATTAAATAACTGTCTTTCAGCATTGTT
The DNA here is from genome assembly GCA_035222235.1 of Margarornis squamiger. Lineage (NCBI taxonomy): Eukaryota > Metazoa > Chordata > Aves > Passeriformes > Furnariidae > Margarornis > Margarornis squamiger. The sequence goes on along the minus strand of JAWWTY010000106.1, from coordinate 35,121,200 downwards.
CATTCACTTGGAGCTGAGGACTTGAAGCTGCACAAACTTTACATTAAGAAAATAGAATCAGTCTTCAGTACTTCTGGTCTTGCTTTACAAAGAGCAGGGCCCTTGGCCATGCTTAGAGACCTTCCTGGAGGTTTTCAAAGAGCCTTGCAGCTATTATTTTTCAAAATGTAAAAAAAAAAAAAGAAAAAAAAAAAAAGTGACACCTTGAATAGCCAAGCTACAAGCATGTTTACTGTATTGTGATTACCACTTCTCAGATGTGAGGATTTGCCTAAGATTTACTTGGTTGAGGTTCTTTTTATTTCCCTTTTCTTAGAATACTTCATTGCTAAGAGGGGTCAAACAACAAGGGAGCTGCAGCCCCATAGCTTTATTTACATAAAGTGATATAGCAGAGTAAAATCTTCAGTTTGCTTCTCATTTCGGAAAGGAAATTAAAATACTTTGTTCTTTTCTCTGGACTTCTCAGCATAACACAACAGTTTCACTGATCACAATAGGACGAGCTATGCACTGGCCTGTCTCTGTGGCCACCACAAAAGAGGAAGGAATAAGTAGCAGCACATGGGTCAGACAGAATCATAGCCTGGACACTTGGGGAAACTCAAGCACTGCACCTAATTGCTCTTTGGGGAAGCCATGGTGGTTGACAAGGGAGGGTTCAGCCAGAGGCACGATGCAGCAGTCTTTGTAACAAGTTCCATGTCGCTGTGCATGCCAAGTATCAGAGTACATCCAATTCATGCCATGAAACTCTTCCAAATACGAGTCTATGCCTTGCAGACATGATCTAGCTCTATATAATTATTTCTTTATAGCTATATTATCAACATGCCAGTTTCTTTGCCCTGATTGGACACTCTAATTCAGCCCTGAATGGCACTTGTGCTCTGAGTTCCCATGTGACCAGATAACTGGGAAATGTTAACCATGTTTAAAAAAGAGCCTAAAGAAGATAAAATTAAACCCTTTTCCAAGAGCCTCCATGAAGTGACTGGGATACAGAATCATTCATCATCTTCTGCAAAGAGAGAGAGAGGGAGCACTTGCCTAGTTCAGTACAGTCTCATGTGGATTGCCCCAAGCTAGCCCTAGGCTAACAATGCATCTACACAGCACAGAAATGCTGTGAACTCAAAAATCAGCTTTGTCAAAGTGATGCTCAGGCTTATAAGCACAACCAGTCTGTGAGGATAGTTTGCCAAGACCCTGTGCTGTGGCTTGACTGCTTCTGCTACTGAGACTGGCCTGTTCAGAATGGATAAGGGACACATCTGACTTCATTTCATAGTATAAACTCCCCTTGTCATTCACACCTAGCTTTGATGAGGACTCAGGCTCCCTGAACACTATCAGTTTATTTCAAGTACCACCAAGACCTCTTGATGGTGATGAGAAGGCAATTAATAATCAGGGCATCTCTATGCTGCAGGCTTCAGAGTTGTAGAGAAATTAGCAAGCAAGCTGTAAACAGTTTAGCTCAAGTATCAGAAAGAGGCTTGTCAAGCACTGCAGATCTCTGCACGGGCTCACTTAGAGGTCAGGTGCTCTGCAGTCTGTAGCACAAAGGCGAACGATGTTCGCACACAGAAGCTTCTTGGCCTCCCTCAGTGCTGCTCTGTACCCTCCAGTTGAGGTTATGTCCCAAAGCTCAAACTCCTGAGAGCACGAAGCCACCCAACACTGCTTCTCCACCATGTGAACCACACACACAAATCACAACCTACTCTTAAAATTCTGTCAGCTTGTTCCCATTAAGGATCTGGGAAAGTAACAGAAAATATTGTAGTAGATTAAGGAGATTGGGAGTAAATAACCATAAACTCACAGCATCTTCTTTCATGCCACACTTAGTGAAGCGTTCATTGTTCTTGGTATTTTTCTTGACATGTGATGATAGGATAGGAAATACTAGTTTCTGAGAGCACCAACGTGTAATAGCCTGGTTTTGATGCAATTTTTCCTTTTGATTGTCTTTTCTTTTTTTTTAATCCTGTTAAACAAACTTGACCTGGAAAAGAACTGCAACACAGACACCTGACACCATCATTCACTTTTAAAAATTTCTGCCTGGAGGAATTCTAATTTCTTTGTAAAGTAAGCACAGTTTGTCTCTGACTTTTACTTACAGACTATGTATGCATTAGTTTAGGATTAAATCCATAAAGGAGACTAAATCCCAGCTGACTCTCCTTTCTGCATATTATATTAAGTCCCTATTTCCCCTTATGCAATATCTCAATGATTAGCAAATGCATTGAGGTTTTGGTCTTTGTGACTTCTGGTTGCAGTGGTAGCCTTGCAGCCTATGGCTTGATCTCAAGCTGCAGTATGAAATGGCACCTCACCGTACCTCCTGCTGCATTATCCCACTTCTCATGGTATAGTAAAACTGTGCCAAGGACAGTCTCTGAGCTCCACTCTTCACAGCTTTAAAAGTCCCACAGGAAAATGAAGGCCAGTTCTTCTCTAGTCCAGGGCCCACTTGAACCTTCAAGGGACTTTGACACTTAGGGCGGAGTTGGATGAACTCCAGCAACCAAAAAGTGCAGACACGAATGGGGTTTTTCAGAGAGAAAAGGCTTACAGGTACTTCCCTGATGGCTTCCTTCTTCTAGAGACACAGAAAGCTCAGCATCAGTCTCATCCCTCCCAGACTACTGCCAGGCTGAGCACAAGGACAATCTGTAGAAGTGAGTGCATGGCTGACATCACAGTGTGATGGTCATGGTCAGTGGCAGCTAATCTTAGCCTGACAAACAGCTGCAATTCTTATAACTTTCATCTGGCTTTCTGCAGAATTGTACAGATTTTTCTTAAAGTAATTAAAATAATAATTTTATTATAAAAACACTTTACAAGATAATCTCCTCTTCAATTTCCTTTAATATTTTCTGGGGAATTACCATGGGTAACACAGAAAATAGGTAATTGAATTTCATTTCTATTACCATTTTGACAGCCTGAACTCTTTCCCAGGGTGACAGATTTAATTTCCCACACATGGCTTATATTGTTTTAAAATGCAATAATAAGTGGCATGATACTGTTTCTTACTGTAGCATCTAAGCCATTATTTAGCAATATATCTGAAGTATTACTTCTGAACTGATAGCCATTAAAATTTTTACAGCAGAACCTTAGCAGGGATAGATTGATACAGCATCACTGGAATCAGCTGAGTTGTGCTGATTCACACAAGCTCAGAACTTAACCTGTGGTATTGCTATGACTTTTTTTTTCTCTTACCAAATTTTAGCATATTTTTCTTATTGATGGCCTGGAACAAGGCATGGAAAAAAACCTGTGAATTCATTATAAGCCTAGCCCTGCAACCCACAGAGCTACACAAGGTGTGATGTGTCATTGTCAATTTGTGCTGAAGGCAATGGCAGCAGAAGGTGTTCTGCCTCTTTCCAGCAGCACTCAGCAACACATAACATTTAGGTTGCAGGGGCAAGCTTTGTTTACATAGCTGCCAAGGACTTATTTACAGCTAATTTCAAAGACACCAATGATAGAGTAAGTCAAAGCTAGGAAAAGGTGGATAGTTCTCACGAATTCCTCTTTCCAACACAAATTTGAAGGCTAATAAGTGTTACGTAATGCAGCTGCATTTGGTTCAAAATCAAGTAGTTTAATTCACCTCTGAAATAGCAGGCCCGTATTAAAATCCTCAGCGGTGGATATAAATACTTGCTTTCTGCACAAGTTAATAGCTTTTCTGCATGCAAGGGTAGAGGAAGTTTAAGGTCATAATTTCCTACTAACTGTATTAAGAGAGGGTCACTTGGAGGTGCCATGCATCCCAAAATGAGTTGCAAAAGTTCATAGGCATCCCTTGATAATGGCATTGCCTTTTGTAATTCCATTATGCTGAATTTTAGCTCTGTTTCCAGAAAGGAAGTTTCTGTCCTATTTGTTGTATAAATAGATGTGAAAATACAGGTTAAAACAGAGCAGAATATCTGATAGCTAATCTGGAAGGGAGAGCTTCTACAGCAGAAAAGAGGAAAGGTCTAAAACAATTATATAGACTTAATAACTAAGCAAAGTCAGCCCTTTACACTTCCTTTGCAATCTTTGGAACCATTCTACAAAAATTTTTTGCCTCAATTCCTGAAAAGAATTTTGTGATAACACAATACAAGACTTCAGCTTTTTGTTTATGTGGCAGAAAATTGCACACTAACCCAACCCCCATATGGTGAAATGAAGGAGCTATAGTTTCTAACCCTTCAATTATTTCAGACACAGTGGCAACTGTATTTCTGTACTCCCCATCCTTTCCTCTTCCAGCCTTCAACACACACCTCACAGAGACCCTATAGCAGTTCTCAGTGAAAGCAGAAGTGAGGGCCAGCTGAGATTATACTGAAGCTGTTGCAATCTTTTCTCAACCTGGTAAAGCAGAAGACAGTAGGTGAAGATGTTATAGATGGGGAAGCAGCTGGAAGGATGATATATCAAATGGGAGAATAACACTGTGAGTTCGTGACAGAATTAAGGTATTTATCTCCTCTATACAATAGCAATAACATCCATTGCCTCTGCTTACCAATACCATTGAGAATACACCTCCTGTGAGAAACTGCCTGTTTCTTCCTCAATAGAAGGTAAAAAAATTAATATTTCACAAAAATTAGAGCAGTATTTTGGAAAATTTTGTATAGTCAGTGTGGACAAGGTGAGAAACATTTTCAGGAATGCTGTCAGGAATTAAGGAAGCTATTGCTAAAGGATGTGACTGTAGAAATATTCCAGAACATATAATTGCAACACTGGCCCTCTGGCATTTTAAAAAGCCCTAAAGGTTGTGGCACACTTGCATGAAATCTACTGGAAGAGAATGAAAGTCTGTACATATTAATAGCTATCTTCATTTTGTGGATCAAATCAGTCTCCAGCAGCATTGGTAGGTTAATCAATGCTATTTCACTAGAACTAAACAAGTTCCTGCCAGCAACAGACCTCTTCTTCCATACAGAGGGTCTACCCTGACTGTGGCAAATTGGACATGTTTTTTTAGCTCACAGTAACATATTTGCTTTGGTCTGAGGTTGTGCAGATGTCAAGCTAAAACAACCATTTCCAAAACAGAAAAACTGCAAAAGAATTTCTTGGCTACCTCAGCTTGTTTCAGGCAACAGGAGTGTTGCCTAGCTGGCCTCAGTTTACCACTGCTGACTTCAGGGAGTATATTGTTTATAGCTTAAACCATAATGGAGTTCCCCTCTGAACAGTTACTAAGAAATCCAGCATGTAAAAAAGTTTGTTGTTCATAAGCCGAATTTCATAAAACAAATGTAAAGTAGACAGATTTACCTTGAAGAACCTATAGTCAAGGACCTGAGTACTTTCCAGAAATTCATGGCTTCCCTTCTTCAGAGTATTCAGACTCCAGGAACACATCTACAGGAAACCACAGGGAAAAATTCAAACCTGCAGTGAATCAATAGAAGTAGGCAAGAAATGGCTGTGAAATAACTAGGAGATAAGTGGATTAATCTCGCACAAGGGTTGGCTAGGTTTCTTCTGTTTGAGCTTTACTGGCTGAAATTTGAACTGAACATGGAGCCTCCTGTGGGGTGTTTAACCTCCTGCAATCCCATTTATCTCAGGGACTAAAATGTTCAGTTTCTTCTAAAGGAAAATCAGTAGCCCAGAAGATTAGCTGCATGCTTCCATGATTCATTAATTGTGGAACAAACTACACCAGTTTGATATTTAACTGATTTTTAAACAATATTATTTTTAAATACAGTCAAAATAAACCTCAAAACAAAAAGGTCATTTGAAATGAGAAATCAAAACCTAGCATACATCAGAATGAAACGTGGATTTTTAATATATTTTTGTTGTTGTGTTCAGTGATTTTTTTTTTTATTCATGAAGGAAGAATGTGACAAAATCTAAGCATGCTCAAAAGCATTACAACAACCATGAATCTATGTTTTGAATGTAAACTTCAGGCCCATATTAGAAACCACAGTAGTTGTAGGAGTAACTATTGCACAGAGTTACAGCCACAGTCAAGAGCAAGTCTCTCTGACCAGTGTGACTGAGGAAATTGCGTACACATACATCGAAGCCTGACACACTATACCCGGAATCCTTGCTGCTAGCTCCTCTGGTTAACTGGTTGGAGTATTGATAGCAACCAGAGACTTCTCTTTTCTTTATCCCTTGCAGAAGTCTCAATGCATTGAGGAGAAAAGCATTATATTCTTCTGAGCAACAAGTGCCTTTTGCTGAACACAGGGTCTTTTCTTCCTTCCAAGCTCGTAGGACAATAAAGCTACAAAGCACAATCTGGATTTCTTTGTGGAAGCAATGCAAGACACAGAGGAAAGAATTTACAGTGATTTTACACTCAGATGTTCATTTCTTTTTTTTGTTTTTTTCACCTTAAATTTGACATGAAGTTTCTAGGAAATTTTGTGCTTATGTTAATGTAACATTAAGGTTGATAAATCAAGTTCTCAAATGTCATGAAATGCAGAAGTCAGGCTGTAGGCTCAACCTTTACTCTGGCTCTTTGCCTCTTTCTTAAAATATAGTCTGTCTTTATGCTATTAAAAATTATTACTCAGACTACATAGAAGTCAGTATAACACAAACTGGAATTTTCTACAGATTTATAAATAGTAAACTCATGGCAGAAAATGCTGTGCAGCTGGACTATATAAGGAAAGGAACAATTAAATCACAAATGCTTCTCTATGTTCTTCCTTGTGTTTCAATTTGGCATGATCATCTCTCTGCCATTATTCATGCAAGGAAATTTTGGATAGCATTGGTATTGTAGAGATGTTGTCCCTCACAGTGATACTGATATTCATGTGCAAATGAAAGTATTCATATGTGAACAGAAGTATTCCTTTTTTTCCTGCCAAGACTGCTGGATACTGAAGATAAGCCTTTCTGGCCTCAAAGGATAGAAGTGGAACACCTTGGAAGTAAAAGAATTCTTTAAGGCCTTCTGCTTTCTGGACAGCCTTGACAGAACAGCTATCAGTAGTAGCAGGACAGGAGTCTGCACAAGGTTGAGTTTGTCTAGGATCCCCCTTACAGCCACAGTAAACACCAATTGTGTGATGGTGGCTATCCTCAAGTTTGGGCAAGGAAGACAAGACTGATCAGTATTCTCTTTACAGCCCCTTCTTTAGGCACCAGTCACTCCACATGCATCTTGATTAGTCCTTCACTGAGCAAAGCCCTTTAAGATCAGCCAAGGAGGTATATGTTAAGGTAACTTTCCTGTCTGACCATCCAGGAGCCACTATGACAGTCATATTCACACCACCTGAGCTGGGACTGAAGCCCCTTCGCAGCTACACCATGCTGGGAGTCATCAGCTCCTTTGGTCTATTTTGTGTCCAGTCACCTGGCTGGCGCCACAGGTCCCCATGCCCTTTGTTATGCAAAGGATCGCCAGTTCATGGCCTCCTGCCTGGGGCTCCTGCCACCCAGAGCTCAATCTGCAATTGGCACTGCAGCTGCGCGCTGAGCTACCTGCACTGAACGTATTCCTCAACATATATTATAAACAGGGTGTTTCACATGCACATGTACAGCGGTTTCATAAAAGAGTGGCATGTAGGGCTCCATCTTCTGTCAGAAACCCAGCCCAGCATCCATGCTGTTTTGACCATAATCTACTTCAAACTGGGAAAAGTACTATGACGAATACCAGAAGTACCTTGACGGCTTCTCATATAAGTGCAAAATATCTCTTCCATGAATGTAACAAAGTCTGAGTTGAAACATGAAGATTTATTTTTCAAAGCAGCATATGATCTGCTGGATGAAAGACAAAGAATCTGGAAGATGCTATGTCCCGTCATGACAGTCTCACGCAAACTATTCTTCTGGCTCCTTTAGAAATATAAAGGCCCTTCTACAAGAGGGAAAGAGCCTAAAGATGGTGGATATAAGGATAGATATAGACTGTCATGTATGGATTATCAGGTTGATATGATCAATTTCTACCAAGTGTTTAATCAGAGCTACCTACTTTTTCATGCAGGCAACTATTGAGGATAATTTCTAGGTATGGTTATATTTTAGAGTGAAAATGTTTCTGCCTTTTAATAGTGCAACTCAGAACTTGTGGTATGTATGTGTGGAATTCAGAGCACACAAAAGCAAAGTACTTTAGTTTCAACCACTTAAAATAATGTAACGGGAAACACAAGAGACCTGTTCCCAGGCAGCATTCACCAAGGTAACTACATCATAAGATTGCCATGAAAACAACTTTGTAGCACAGCATTTAAGGGAAGATTATGTGGAGGGCACCAGGGGACCCCATAGGGACAAGACTCCTCCATCACCATTGATCCAATGATACAAAGCCTCTTTGTAGATAGGGTGAGCTGTAATCCTTAATTTCTCTCTCCAGCCATGGAAAGAGCTCTACGTCTTTGGTTTTCCCTGAAGCCCAAGGAGTCCCATTCCTGCTCTGCACTCAGGTCAACCCATTCACAGCAATGTTGTGCCTTGGTGGGAAACTGGCCTTATGTCTAAAACACAGTCAGAAAGAAGAAAGAGAGGAGAGGCTTAGATTCTTGTAGCAATCAGGTCTGTTTTGAACATAAAGCTATCAGAAGATAAAGAGTATTTGAGAAGGCTGTGCTTTTATTTCTCAATTTTATTTCTTTTCTATTACGTGAAGGAATATAGTCTAAATAATATCCTGGATATACCACATCTAAATATGAATGCACCAGGTTAGAAAGAAGTCAACTGGTCAAGGTTATTACCCTGGATAACATCTACTGAGATTTAACAGACTCCTAACAGCAATTTTCATCACACTAGTAAGCACAGCACTATTATGTCTGTGATTGAGAACTCTTGAAATTTTGATAGCTTTCAGATACTTATCTCTGGACACAAAGAGAAATTTTACAACTGTACCACTGCAAAAGTGTCCCAGTTTTAAATAAATTATTTCAGCTTTAGCCAAAGATGTGAAGCATACTGCTTTTTAACAAGTATCTGCTTCAAGCACATTTTTTACTGGTCTCAGATTACTCTTCAGGAATTATTTTTACATACTGTGCATAAGGATGTGTACTTGCCTTGGGGATATATTCAAGGTAAAATCTTACTCTAGGTGACATGTTTGCATTTGTAGTGAAGAGTGGGAGAGGGAAAAACACCTCCAAGTGTTGGGGGGAGGTCACAAACCATGTTCTAGAACAGCAGCAGGTATCCCCTTTGTCTCGCCAGGGTGAGACCCAGTGAAGAACTGGTAGACTCTACTCCACCACAGTCATGCACTGCTGAAAAGAACAAAAGCCTATGCATTGTGAGAGGCAAGGATGCTTCACCACAGAATTTAAGTGTCACAAATTACTTTGTGCTCCTACTGTGTGCAGTGAGGACAAGCTTTCCCCCAAGGCTCAGTGTTTTGGGTGCCTTTCACCACAGTCTTCATTTTGGGCATTACTCATGGCATGATTTAGCCTAATGTGAAAAAATCCCTGGCAAACCAATTTTCTTTACATAAGCCTGTTGGCATATCATAATGTTATGTTTAAGTTCCCTTCCATTAAATGCTATTCTTTGCATCTTAAATTATTTCAGACAGTTTCCTCTAACATTAACTGGAATTAACATTCGCACTGTGATATATTGCAAATGACATCTGTTGGACTAACTTTTTCCCCCCAGAACTGTATTTCCTACCAGCCAGATACCCTCAAAATTTGGGGACATTATTATATAATGTTGCTTCCAAGAAAAATAAATATGTTCAGTTTTCCTATAGGCAGTGGCATAAAATAACAGTTAAACAGCTCGATCCTCTTCCCACTAAATTTGGTGGCAAAACTCCCACTGACTTTGTGGGAGCAGCATTTGATTTACTGTAACAGTCACAGAAATTATAGGTTAACCTCTAAAAGTAGGGAAAGCTTGGCCGCATAAGCCTCTAAAGACCGAGATATTTCAAACATATCTGTTGCTCCTACTTATACGCCACTCCATACACTTTCAGTCTCCCTTTCACAAGCTTTCATTAATTGCACAGAAATGTTTATGAATACAGTCAAATCAACTGGAATAATTAAAGCTTATTTTTAGGGGCAATTGCAATCAGTAGGAAGTAGAAATTTACCGACTCCCCTTTCTCCAAATGAGGAAACCAATCTTTTGAAGGTTAGCTGCCAAAACAAAATCCAGAGAGGGACTTTTGCATGTTTAATCACACCTATACACAAACTTATAACTCCCTTATTGTCCCCACTATATCCAGAGGTGTCTAAATTCCCTGATCTCTTAAGCAACTTCCTATGTTCTTGTGCCAGAAAAAAAAGTGTTTCCAGCTGTATATTCGGTGTGACCTCTTTTTCTGTCATTATTGCCAGTTGCAGCCATGCACCAAGCTTTCCCTGGTCAGGTCTGCCCTTCCTCAGTCCAAGGAATGAACACTGTGAGAAGTTGCTTTACACAGAGGAGCTCTGCACTAAGGAAATACTTAAGTCCTGACCCAAGCTGAGGGGGTGAGGAAATTCTCAGAACAGTCACTCTAAACCCTTTTTTAAGAAAGAGACTTCCCGCAAAAGATTGTCCCCAGGCTAATCCTTCCAGGTGTCCAGAGCAGCCTGTGAAGGACAGAGACACTGAACACAGGCAGAACACCCCAGGACACTAACTCTAACCTTTAAGATTGCATAAACTAACTCATTTCTGCAGAAATCCCGAGAGACAACACACCTCCCCAGAATCAGGCCCTCTGTATTTTTTTCAGGGTTTGAGGAAAGGGATGGTCATTTGTTGCAGCCCAAATGAACAGTAAATATCAATATTTTTTGCCTGACTCAGCTGCCCTGTTTACCATATTGATCTGCCCATCTTCTAATTCCTATTCCTGTGCACCAAGGGAAGAAAACCAAGCAAGTTCACAGCATTTATTTATGTCAGCGCACCCCAACACCAATCCCAGGGGCACAATAAAAATTCTCATTTCTTCCCTTTTCTTTGCAGGAGTGCAAAATGCACGTCACAATGTAGCTTGCTGCACTCTGCTCAATGTTTATGAATCACATATGTGGATGTAGAAACCTGGATATGTTACTGGAAAAGTCACATGGGGCATAAGTCACCTGCAGTCCTGCATGTGCCAGTACCTCTACCTGCACTGCCAGCTTCTCTCCTTCATCACAGCTGTAGCCTGCCCTGGGGGGTAGCACAGTTACAAAAGTGCAATCTCTTATCCCATCATGCAGATAATTTACTGAAATAATGTCAGGAAAAGCATAAAACCAAACCAACCAACTGAAAAAAACCAAAACAAAACAAACCAAAACATAAAAATAAAACCAAAAAACCCAATCAAAAAGAAAAAAAATTATTATTTATTTAGATTAAGATTAGTTAATAATATTATCATACAGCCTTAGAATCTGAATTTCTTGTTACAACTGAGAAAGCTTTAATAAATATTTTTAAATGTCAGAAATCCCCTCTGATCCAAACCAATATAGAATAATACTAATAATTTTCCTGTAATAGTAGAAGAAATACCTGAGGCAAAAAAAAATGCTATGGAAGGATGCTTTCCTTACTAAGTTTTATAAAACCTTGAAGAATTAGGGGATTCCAGTTCTTTTTTCAATAGATATTTAGAGAAAATGAGGAAAAGGGTTATTTTTGGTACCTTCAGGTGCAGCTTTTTTCTCACAATACTAGGAATCTTCCACAGTACACTAGATAAGAATTCTTGCCCTTAAAAAAATGTAGTGGCTTGGTAACTAAATAATGTTACCCATTTGGGGGGAAAAAAAAAAATTACTGCAGAAATTGTACTCAGTCATGAAAAGAAAACAAGAGACCAAAATTATCCCCTTTAACATTTTGTACTAGTTCTGTTACAAAATTTTAGCCGTCAATATAGTGGAGGGAGCACCAAACAGACATGAAACAATAATAAAACCCTATGCATTTTAATTAATAGAATCATAGAATGGCCTGGGTGAGACTGACAGGTCAGTAGTTCCCAGAGTCCTCCTTTCCACCTCTTTTAAAGATGGGTGCAATGTTTCCCCTTCTCCAGCTACCCTGGGCTTCACCTGACTGCCAGGACTTTTCAAATACCATGGAGAGAGGCTTGGCAACTGTATCAGCCAGTTCCCTAAGGACTCTGAGATGCGTCTCATCAGATCCCATAGACTTCTGTACATTCAGGTTCTGCAGGTGGTCATGAACCTGACCTTCACCTACAGTGGGAAGGACTTTGCTCTCCCAGACCCCATCTTGCTTTCCATCCACTCAAGAGGTGTGGGAAGAGAGGCTGCCATTGAAACTAAGGCAAAAAGTTATTGAGTACCTGAGCCTTCTCCTCGTCCAGTGGTACCAGTTTTCCAGCATTGGGAGGGTACACATTCTTTGACTTCCTTTTCATGTTAATATACTTCTAGAAACCTTCCTGTTATTCTTTTGAATCCCTTGACAGTTCCTTGCCAACTCATTCTTTGAGTTCCAGTTTCTCCTTGGCCTTCCTCACCCCATCCCTACACAACAGAACTTCATCTTCCCAGATCAACTGTCCTAGCTTCAACTATCTGTGCACCTGCTTCTTTCCCTTTAGTTTGACCAGCAGGTTCCTACATATATCATAACAACTCAGACACAAGAATAAAGTGGGGTCCTTCTACAGGGAAAAAAAATTATGCAGAACAAAACGGAACAACTCAAAACATTTAAAGGGAATATATTTTGCTTTCTTTAATTTATCTTTAATCTATCTCCTGCTTATTTACTCTTCCATAAAATCCTAATCATAGTAAAATATACTGGGACTCAGAACAGGAATTGGTTGTACTATCATAAGATCATGCAGGTTTTGCAGAAGACCAGTTAGTCATGATGCCACTGTGACTATAACTGTTTTTAGACGTTACTTTAGATTTACCTTCATGATCATCTTAATTTTAAAGGGCAAAAGAAAAATCTGGCATCTTTTAAAAATATCAACTACTACTACAAGTTTAGAGACTGGTCATAAAGTACAAGTACAATAACTAGCAGAGGGACCAGAATTAACAGTGGTAATACAGCAGATGCTTCAAAATACATTGTTTTCCTTTAGTTCTGCATGCAGAAATTCATTTACAAAGAAGAGGCCAATATTTCCCACTTTTCTCAATTATTGAAGTATCTTGAAGGTCAGGGGAAATACATAGATTTAAATTGTTAAGTCTTTAGCATTACATTTTCTTCTTTCTCTTTTAACCATGAAAACAACATTTCTAGGTTAATTGAATGTAAAAAGATTCCTTACTCTTCCTGAGTCAGAAAATAACCTGAAACAGAGCTCCCAAAGGACTTTTAACTTAGTTTCAACATGCAGTACCTGTGCAATTCACATTTCAACAACATGTATTAGATTTCAGAATGTTTCTATGGGTTATCATTTATTTTATCTTCTACATTCACCATAAAACAATTTAATAAAAATGGAAATCAACACCTCTATATTTTAAGTGGGACCTCGTAATTGATATCTCACACCATGGGAGCTCAGTCTTTACTGAGAACTATTTTATCCAAAAAATAATTCTTCTATAAAATTTGTGTACTTGATATGCCCCAGTCAAATATTTTTAAAAATGAGCAATGCAGCATTGACCCTTGTTTTCCTAGTTTCAGAACACTTCTCCTGCAAATTTACTCAGAAATTGCAGTAGGATATAGCCTGGAAGGCCACAGATTATGGGAGCCGCAAAAGGTGTGTGGGAAGCTGGTCTACACAGGATTTTACACAGGACAATTTCACTGTTTCTGTACTTAAAATGCTTCCCAGCCCTTCCCTCCAGTCTGCATTCATTCAGATGAAACAACTAAAATGAGGTTTGACCAAGCAGGAGGAGTCCCAAAGCCTGCATCAATCAGCTAAGCTCTATTGAAGTCAATGAGCCAGTTTATTCTGGCTGAGGTATGGGCCCCTAATCTCTATAAAAGAATTCATCTACACATTTGGTACAATAAAACCCAACAAAGCTGTGAAATTTCCGTTTCCAAGTTGGATAGGTCTGTGGAGGTTGGTCATGGATGGAAGCAGCCCTGATCTCAGTGCCAGCAGGGGAAGGAAGGATCCCCTCTGGTGCTGTGGCTGGGCATTATCACATGAAAGGCAGCATGTGATGCCCTGGGAAGTATTAATGTGGAGTGAAGTGGCTCTTTTTAACTCTGCTAGAGCCAGGTCTGGATGTGTATAAACAAATAAGCAGACACAGTGCCAGGTGTCAGCTAAGCCTTCCACCAAATACAAGCTTTCACATATTTATTTATGCAGGGACTACAGTGAATTTAAAGGCCAGTATGGATTACTTTGACTTGATATCACCTGGAAAGTTCTGTTCACCACAGGTGCTTAACCTCCATGTCATTCCTTGAACTAAAGAAAAATGTTCACTTACAAAAAGGTGCCTCTCAACTCACTTTCCTGCATACTTTGTTTAAAAGTATGTCTTGGGAGTTCTTGTATTTCACATTCCTAATATAAATTTTACAAGTGTGAAAGAACATCTGATCAAAGAGCTTTTGTTATCTTGATTCTAGAAAAAGATAACATCGATTACAAGCCACCTTGTGTCTGTTAATATTGGGGTTTCTTCAGGGGGTTTTTGAGGGTTTTTTTGTGGTTGTTTTTTTCATTTGTTTGCTTGTTTGTTGTGGTTTTAGGGTGTTTGGGTTTTTTTATTTTGTTTTGTTTGGTTTTTCACTTTTTTTGCCTATTGCTAGTTCTGTTAACAAAGGTGACAAAGAAACAAAAAAATCCAGACAAAAAAAGCCACATTTATTCTCCATTTTTCTGCGTTATCATTTACACCAGGCTTAATTTCAAACCATATGTGTATTTCACATTGTGCCAGCATAAATGACTACACAGGTGTAGAGCAATACAAAGTCTGCCCTAACACCAGGAATGTTCAGATCATCTGTGAGCACTGTTACCCAGGAGACCAGTTTATGCAGTGAGGTTAGAGGAGATGACTCAAAGGGACGTCTCACCTTGAGTTAATGATCCAACATACAACGGATTTAAAAACTGAAGATTGCAGAGCAATAAGTGCCTCTACATGAGTCTCATTGTGCATACAACTAAACAGATAGAAATGCATATAAATGGGCTTGCCATTTCAAACATCAGGATCATACTAGTGGGAATAACCTCAGATAATCCACCTCCTCTAGGACAGACTACCAGAGGGGTTTTTTTAATTTATTTTCCAGCAAAGGAACCCTTGTGTAGCTTGTCACATCAGCACAGTCTCACTGAATGGATTAGAGTGTGACATAAACAGCTGGATCACTGGATGTGCAAGGACTGAAAGCATGCTGGAAAGGAGAAGGAAGGAGTTATTAGTGGTATAATCCACTAAGAGTTTTAAAATCCAAAGGGAAAAGGTCATTGTGAGTGACAGGTGGGAAGGTGGCTGCATTTGCGTGTGCTTTGGAGATGCTATGGAGGTGGTGAGCTGAGGAAAGTGGTTTCTTCAGAGGAGGTCCTTTCATGGGGGTAACACTGAGCTCAGGGATGTTTAATGTGGATCCCCCCACAAGTATCCGTCTCTGCATCAGACAGGAACATCAAAGGGATGATGGACAGTGGGTGACAGTGACACCAGTCTGGCTGCTGGGGGTTGCTTGCTTTAGGCAAACCACAACCTGTCTGGAATCACAAAGGCAGGTGGCATCTCGCTCCTTCATCAGTTTGACCTGTTTTGCTTAGATAATTTACCACTTTACCTCTCAGCCCAGTATGGACCAGTGAACAAGTCCTTCCTCTTCATGTTCCAGTTGAGAAGGTCTGTATTTTCTCATCTCTTTTACAGTGATGATTTTATCTTTTTTTGTGAATATCTTTATTTTCATAAAACATCTAGAAATTCTCTAAAGAAAATCTCATTCTCTTTCTTAAATGCTTTCCCTTTGATTTACTTTGCTATTCTTCACTTTTATGACTATTGCCTTCTTTCTCTTTATTTACATTGTATACCATATCAGTATTTCAGCTCATTTTCTTTTACTTTCTTTGTATATCCTTGTGCTCATTCACTCAGTAAATGTCATTTCCAAGAACTGATTTTCAGGTCCTGAGTCTCCTATATTTTCCTTCAGTGTTCAGAGTTGCAGTACTTTTTCTTTATATTTTTTCAACTCTCCTTGTTTTTTTGCTTAATTAGACTGTTCTTTTTTCTCTTATGCTTTCATTGCCCCAACAATTCCTTATCACGTCTGTCCTTTGCTCCACACCACTCTATCTTTTGTATTTGTGCAGAACTAAGTGAAAGTTGCCCTGCACCACTTCAAGTCCTTCTTGTCATGCTTTACTTTTGATCCCTTTTCACCTAATTATGCAGTCCTACACTATGTTTTTACTGAATCTAGTAATTGTTTTTTCATAAACTTTGCTTTACCCTCTTCCAACTCTATTCTCTCATTTCTTTAAAAGATATTGCCTTCATGTACCAGTTATCAAAGCCATAAGTTCTAATACCAGTATCACCTCTTGAAGCATTTTAATTGAGTAGTTGAGATGTGAAAACCCTTTTTCATTTTTATTTAAATATAAATAGAATTCAAGTAACAGTACCTTGTGAATTAAATTCTAACATTTAATTCTAATTAAATTCTAAATTGAATTAAGGTGCATTAGTTTGATACAAAACAAAATGGTACTTTGAGATATCCTTTCATTTTATTATGAAAAGGGTGCTTTAGTCATTCAGTTTCACAGGATTATGAGTTGACAGTTGACATTGAGGAGAAGCATGTTTGTTCTACTTTGGGCTTTTTTAAGCAGAGCTCTAAAGGTACCCCTGGGATTGCTGGACTTGCAGTTGAATGAAAAGGTAGAATTCATTTTACTTATCTCTAAGTGTAAAGCAGAATACATGCAGGTATTACCCCAAAAAAATACCAAAGAAATGGAAAGGATTCAAAAAGGTTTATTTCAGAGGCAAGGATGTTGAAAACTTACAAAACCTCACAGTGCTGCCAGGCAGCACCTCAGAGAAAAGGCAGTTCCTGCAGTCTCCCAGAGATTTTTATCTTCGCTCTGTCCTTGCTCGCTCTCTCCGGCCAAGGATGCCCTGTACATGTCTGCAAACATTATCTCTCCTGCACACCAGAAAGAGTGCTCATGCACAGCCCTCTCTGCAACTTTCTCTGGAATGCAAAGGGAAAGGCAAAGGTAAAAAACTATCTAACCCTCTTGAGAGAGGCACTTTACAGGCAGGAAAGGCTTCCTGAGCAAAAAATGACGTCTGGTTTCCCGTTACAAATTCTTCCAAAAAGAGTACCTATTCCTACTCTAAGCCCCAGCAGAAGACAAAGACTTTTCATATCTGTCACTGTTTTGCTCAATTTAATACATATTCTCAGAGGAACCTCTGTCTTGAACCTCAAACAGGTGGTTGTTTCCCCTGGCTAGACAGTGACACTACGACCTGAGACTGAGATCCTAAGTCTGGTAATGACTCCTGAAACACAGGCTCTTCTCATTCCAGTCCAACTAGCAGTTAAACACTTCAAGCACAGCAAGCAACTGCAAAGGGACAGCCGCACTATCAAGTATCCTGCTGACCAGTTTTTGGAAAACCCAGGTAAATACATCATTCCAGATACCTATGATAAATCAGATGGGATCTTCTGAACAGCCTAGGCAGCCACTCCCTTGGGTTTTTGCTAAAGCAGAAATGCCTGAACTTCATCTAGCCCCATCCATTCTGCCCTGGTTGTCACTTCCCTCATGATGCGTTAAATCCCATGGGCAAGCCAGTAGCAGAGCAGTGCGCCATAGCCCGGGGCTTTGGAACCCCAATCAGGGTGGGCTTGCACACCAGTCCTCCAGGCTGGGGCCTTCAGGTATCTATGAAATTGCACAGGGGCTGAAAAGAGTCTGATCATGCTTAAGGGTTGTCCTTAGCAACCTAAGCTGGCATGTAGGTACTGGCAGCCTGTATGTGTAATATTTCACAAAAATAGCCTGTTTTCCAGGATGCTAAAGGCTACTTGACAAAGCACAACTTAAGTAACTCCAACTTTGTACGATATCAGTAACAAGACTCTCAAAATAAAACATTTATGGAATGGTCATCAGCACTCTTAAATAGAGGTTTGAACAATTAGCATTTTGTCATGTTCCCAGAAGACAAGCTATTTGCTTTCTCTGTAATGAGTGCCAATTCTGATACTGCTGACGTTTTTTCCAAGAAGTTATGAGCACTCACCTAAAAATCTGAGGATATTGTTTTCAGAAAGTAACATTTCCGAGGGAAATGAGGTTTGGTTTTTTCCCTCTGGTCTGCCTTGCACAAAAGAAAATAAGTGTTGAAAGTGATTTAGTGTCATGAAGAAAGTTCTGGAAAATTAACACTGATACGTAACTTTTCCATCCCTTACGAAAGTTTAGATTTTCAACCACAAGGAATAAAACTTGTTTTCAGGATAACAATGCAGGCTGGGAATTTTTGTTGCTGCAGATTTTCTGAGGTAACTTCTTAGAATAAGTACACATTGGAAAAGAGGACAGACAGATTAATTTTTCTGTATTTGCTAAGTAATTGAGTGTTTTCTCAGTGTTTTGAAAAGTCAAGTATTTTATGGCTGGATTTTGCTATTCATTGACTTTGGGATTAACTGATCTCTCACGTTCAGTATTTCTCAGGTTTTTATGAATTTTGTATAGTTTGTATTGATTTACTGTATATGTAATCACAATTTCTCATGCCATATATTTTTGCTGCCTGATAGTTTCAGCAAGAAGTAGACTTGTGAATCTGTCTCCTTAGAATCCAGCCCTCCCTTCCATTGGCAATAGTAATGTTATAAAATAATAGTGATTACTCTCTGTCTCTGTAAAGCATTTAACCCATTTTTGCCAATCTGGCCTTGGTTTCCATGGAAACAGAAGACAGTAACACAGAAGACAGAACTTTTTTTTCTTTTGCTGGATATCAGCTGCCTTCAAAGTTCATTCACAAAGCCCTCCCTGCTCCACATTTTTTTTCCTTAAACCTATAGATTTTAGGATTCAGGAAGATTCAGTCATCTGGAGTTTTCAGTTATCTGCAAATGGTTTTAAAGAAAATTCGTGGCCAGCAAAATTTGACAGAATGATACACTTGGACATTGGAGTCCTGGGTTAATTCACAAAGTTGTCTGAATTCAGTTTCTCAGAGACAAAATGAAGCCTTAGCGAAGCCTGTTGGCACTGTAATTTATCAGGAGTAAGATAGACAAAAGCTATTACCTGGATTACCACTTTTGACATATTAAGATACAAGTGCAGAGATGACTAAAAGCATATAACGGTCAAATAATATTTTGGTTACTTTGTCCTTAGAAGGAGGTTTTTTGCCTTTCTGAGAAAACAGAGATACTTCTTTAAAGCCATTTGAAATACATGAATATATCACCATACTCAATTAAGAACTCTTTAAAGGATATCTTATCAATTAGATTGTCTTGGGTTTAGGTGAGGTCCAGAAGGCATGTGCTAAAATTTTAGAAATTAAATATAACAAATCAAATTAGTTGTTTGTCTAGTTGTCTGTGTAGAAAACACTTTTAAAGGTCACAAAGGTGAAATGTACACAAAGCATTATTTAGCACGTGGTAATGCTAAAGACTAGTACTATATTCCAAGACTGAAGAGACTGAGCTTATTTTCCATGTAAAATTTGTTCATTAATAAAAATATGAGTTTTTCATCAATATTTTTCTTACCAGTAATTTTATGACAAAAGTTATGCAGGATAAATGAGATACCCAAAGTAACTGATTCACATCATTTTTTGTTCAAGGATGACTGATCATGTAAATCACTAACAGAATAGGTTGCCATGCTACGCAAACAGCAAGACAGGTCTCACAAAAACAGAGGAGACTGATTGCTTCATGTGGTGTTTATCCTTTTCTAATTTGGAAGCATATAAGAGATAGAACATCAACATAGGTGGATAGGGAAGGTCAGAAAATTCACTTTAAAACATTCTTTTTCCTTCTCCATATTTTTAAAAAGTGTTGTGGCCTGTAGAAGCCAAGAAGATTTTTAACTTATTTCCTCACTTCTCTTATTATCTGCATTGTGTAGAATATGGGAAGCCTCACTATGAACTAGTGTTTCTCTGTGACAGGTATAGTTGTTCTTGCCTTTAAAAGCTGATGACTTTGGTTTCAGTGAACATCACCTCAGTACTCAGATGCTGTGTTTCACCTGTTATTGTTGTAAACTTGCTTGTTTTCATCCCTGATGGGAAAATAAAGCAATGTAGTCAATATACATATGGGGTTTTTTACATCCCCAAGCAATAACTTATTTACATATCTGTGCATGTTCCTCCATAAACACCACATTGTGCCACTTTATATTTGTTTTACCATTCCTAAACTAAAATATCATATTAAAGGTCTGCTCAGGCTCCCAATTCTCACTGGAGGCAGCTGCTCTAAGCACAGCAGCACAGGCAGCCCAGCACCACAGCAGTGACGCAAAACACTATCTGTGCTTTGCCATCTGACCTCAAGC
Organism: Margarornis squamiger; assembly: GCA_035222235.1. NCBI lineage: Eukaryota > Metazoa > Chordata > Aves > Passeriformes > Furnariidae > Margarornis > Margarornis squamiger. Next base: position 35,100,652 of record JAWWTY010000106.1, on the reverse strand, counting down.
GATGATGACTTGCATGCAAGACCAGCATAACCTCTCTAACACGACAAGTGTCACTTTTGAAATATCTCAGATTTTTCCTTTATTATCATAGGGAAGGCTTATGGAAAGAATAGCTCTAGAGTTTCCTTCCCATTCCTCCCACTGCCACCTCTGAGTCCTCTCCAGCCACCCACTCATTTCTGCAGTTCCACGTGGGTGACAATGTTGCCCCAAGTGCTGCCACCACTAATAGAGCAAAAATCTCACCACCTCACAAGCAACTCCTGTCTCAGTGAAGTCAGACCAATTTGGCACCACCAGCAATGCCCCAAACCCCAGGGCTAACCAAAAGCACAACTCTGAGCACTATGGCGCTGCCCGTTTCTCAGACACCTGAGAAGCTCCCCAGCCTCCACAGCACGTGCCGGCAAGGTTTAAGCAGCTGTTGGCATGTATTTATATTGTTAACAGCATCACTTTGTTAGCACAGTCATTCTCATTGCTGACGGGATGCTGCTTCTCACACCTCTGTCCCTAACTGCTTTAGTCACCCTTCAACCATGCATCAGAAGTGAAATAATAGGATTTTCTGATGAACAAAATAAAATTCATTCCCCAAATTTGTGTATACAGACAACAATTATCTGACAAGATGATCAATTATTTTTATTTTTTTGTACCCTGATGTCCCCATGGACTTTTTACTGGGACCACCAATTAACTTCACAGAGACAAATGAGCAACAAAGATACGATTTTTTGCTGCTGTCACCATGGGACCCATTTCAGTTAACAAGGTAACAGTGAAACCTTCCAGGTCTTTTCCCCAATTCTCTCAGCTGTCTAGACCCACAAACTTGATTTTTACCAGAGTAAAGACTTCATCAAATATATTTATTTTCTTTCACAACAGATAAGCATAACAGCTCAGCTCTGCTGAAATGAGCCCAGAGGTTCACGTATGGTGCTATCATAAAGGGAACTATCCTTTGTCTATTTATTTTTTTTTCACTGTTCTTGATTTAAAGAATAAGAAGAATGTCTTTAGAAAGGAATACCCAGGGATCTTTACAATAGGTGTTGTGCAGCTGTATCACAGAGTAGAATTTTTGGAACAGATTCTTACGGACTTTCCCCACAAGTAACACAAAAGTAATTTACAGAAATAAAAGTCTAAAGAGGATCTGAAAGACTACTTTTTCCATTTTTGCCTCAAGACAAAGTGGGATTGCATGGACCTACTTGGTGACAGTGAACATGGCACAATGATGTCATTAACAAAAATTGATAAATGGAAGTGAATATCACATTGTAACGTATTTTTAAGAGTTTCAGTGGAAGTTTTTATCTTCATAGAAATGAAGACGATTTTATTGCATTTTGTACTATTTGGTGTAGGTTGTATTTTTATTTAGCTAAATCTTAATGCCACAGAAAATATTGCTACAGGACTTAGTAATAAATCATATACAGAATGTAAATGTAAAAGAAAGACTGCAGTACTGACTGAAAAGCTATTATTTGAAATAATTCAGCATATTATTTGTATATTGTGAAATACAAGCATTCTTTTTTTTTTGTATATTTTGTCTGTTACTAATTAGATCTGAAAGAAATTAGTAAAGCAACTTAAAATTAATGTTAAAGTTTTAATGCCACCATAATACTTCGATTATAAAAATTCTAAAAATTTCTAATAAATCTGTAAAAATATCTTATTTTGGTTTTGATGGTTTTTTATTTGCAAACCATGAAATTTCACTTTATGAGAACTCAGTACTCTGTTAATTTTCTTCATTATTCGTGTTTAAAGTTCTTACAATGTGAGTGGTTATAAATCTCTCATGATTCAAAACTTATACTACAAGGGTTTCAACAGAGGGATTTCAGTACTGAGTATTATGAAACAGCCTGCTGAAAACTCATGCCAAGTTATAAACAATCCTTCCCAGAGGATATCAGCTTTCCATCACAATTCCCTTGCGATTTTCAGAAGTCAGTACATCTCTAGATTTTGGCTCTGTGGATGACTTTGTTTCTCTGTTCTGGTTTGTGGGATCCATTTTTCTTACTCTCCTAACCTTCTCAGGTAAACTGTGTGAAAGATAATTTAGGTTGGCAGCTCTGTATTACTCCACCCAATACATTTCTCCAGCACCCATGCCCTGTCCTTGCTCATACTCTGCTTGAAAATTTTAATGATTAGGTTGACTTCGCGATTTGAATTTAAGAAGGAGTTGATGGGTTTCCAAAAAGTAGGACATCTACCTGCACAGAGAAGGCTGAAACACTAGTGCTCTCCAAGGGTGCTTAATTGCTACAATCAACCCTAATTAGTGGGAGGAAGCAGAGGGAAAAAAAAGGCATCAGAATGGACATCTGCTGCAGTTTCCTGATCTCTACCTCTTCAAAACATAACTTGCAGGCAAAAACTGTAAACTGAGTAGCAAACCTCCTGTGTCCTAATGGATCATGACTGTGAAGAGCACACTTCTTTGATGATTTCCTTATATGTACAAACAAATTTCATCTTCTGTTCCTGTTTATGCTTAAAATGAAAAGGTACTTAGCAGTTCATAAGCCAGAAAACCTGTCCATTAGTTCCCTTATTGCTACAGTAATGCTGTCTTATGTACTATGAAATTACTTCTACAATTTACAAAAAAATCTGTGTACACATGGTGACAGCAAGCAATTATCAGAAGAGGAGGAGGAAAGTTGAAGAGTTTTTGCCCTCTGAATGTGGCATCAGACAGCTTGGAGGAAGCAAGTGCCTGAAGTGATGCCATATCACAGAGCATTAATTTCTATCTGCAGTAGGGCAATTCTGATCTGACTTGTTCTGTCTCCAAGTTCCCTTCACTGAAGGTTATTTTGTCTTTATTTCTGTATTGTATGTCATGCTATTTTACTTCTTTCTCCACTTAGAATTTAGAGATTTGTGACCAAATCACCATTTTAGCCTAAGCTAGAATATTTTCTAAGTATTTAGGCACACTTAATCCCCCCCAGCTTGTCCTACTTTCTATGACAGAGCAGCAGTAGAAGACCCACAACACCTGAATTGTCCTGCAATCTCAGGGGAAGTCTGGTGAAGAATATGAAACAGACCATAGTCAAGAATTACTGTGCCATGTTCCTGATTGCTGCTTTTCAGTTTTTAGCTTTTATGCGTCCCACAAAAAAAGCATGATAACACATAAAGCAAAGTATTCCTCTTGGGGAAAAAAAATCATAAACAATCATGATTCAAAAAAAAAATCAGAGGAAATTATTGGCAGATTTTGGAAGCAGTATTTTAAAATGTTTTGGTAGTACTCTTGGAGTTTTCTAGAATCATTCTTTTCCTTTTTCAGGCCTGCTAGTCTGTAATTTATTGATGGCCCACAATATAGTCCAAGAGGATCCAGCAAGAAGAAACAAAACCCAAAAAACTCAAAGAAAAACATAACAAAAATAATCAAAACAGAAAAAACAAACAAACAAACAAACAAAAAACCCCCAAAGAATAAACAACCCAAACAACTAAAACTAAAATAAGTTGTGCTTCTAAGTCATGGTAAGAGCATCCTCCAATTTCAGGTTAGATATTTACAGCTATTATAGTTTCCATTAGTGGAAAAAATTATACAGCAATCATGAACTACCCGCACACTGACATATATTTTTGCCTGATTAATTTAATTATCATGCTTTATTAAAATTATGAAAGTAATTAAAATATATGTTGAAGGTGATCCTTGACTTTTGATGGAGCACGTCCTTCATGCTCCATTTACATTTTGATGGGACCAAAAGTCATGGCTACATTTGCCTATTGCCTCTATTTCCACCACTCTTTCTTTTTTTTTTTTTTTCCTGCTTCATTGTCTTTTTAATATATCTTAGTTGTATACCTAAATATATCATTCAGTAAAGAAGCTTTGGGCTGTTTTTCAATAAATGTTTTATTTCTACTAGGCTTGAATGCTTTGACATGGTTCCTTTAGGCAAATGATGTCAGTATTATGACTTACAAAAAAATTGAAGAAAATATGGATGGTTAAACTAACCTTCTGACAGGAAAAAAGGTAGAAAGATGAAGAACATAACCTCTTTATGTTATTATTATTATCCTTTTACCTTCAGGAAGGAACTTTTTTCTTTTTGTTTATAGAATATTAGATTATTAGAAACGAATTTTAGTATGTACTTAATGTTTCTGATTGTTGTGTAGGCAAAGCCTTTCTTTCCAGAAAACACCTTTCCTGTCATGAGAACATATGTAATACCAAGCATGCATTTGAAACTCCCTGAACAAGAGGCTCATTAATAGAGTTTAAAAATGTATTAATTGGTTCTCGTAACTGGGCCATCTGTCACAAGAAGATGAAAAGCTATGTGAAAAGAGTCATTTATTTGTGAATTGGGAAATACTTTTTAAGTCTTTTTAGTGTTTGTGTCCTTATTATTTCCAAAGGCAAGAATTTTTTCCTCAGGTGCCTGCCACTTTCTCTCAGAAGGAGACATGTACCAGAAAGGCAGATGCTATTTGAGAAATAGTACAGCACATTCCCATTTCATATGATTCCTTGAAACAAAAATCCTCATTCTGAATCAGAATTATATAGGTTGGAGAAGACTACTAAGGTCATCAACTCCAACTGCAAATGGTCATAAGTAGATAATTCACAGAGAAATCAGCGAGATTCAAGTGCTCAAATACTAATTATATATTACAGGCCATGAGCCGATCCTCCCAAATATGGGGGGGGAAAGAAGACAAACACTGTAATGCTTGTGCATTATAGATACAGTGAAAAAAAAAAAAAAAAAGATCCTGTGGTAACTTTGTCTCCTCTCTCTTGGGGTTTAGATACCATATTAAAGTTGATTTTGTTGCAAACACTTGAGGGTTTCCTTAGTCCAAGTCTGTGGATATCAGAAGGATGAAGGATTTTCTGTTCTTCTGGAGAAGACTTGCTGAAGTGGGAAAATATTTCATACTGTTTTAGCAAAGAGAGAAGTGTTTCAGAGCACAACTGGTGGCTGTGGTACATTGTTTTTAGGGACATCTGTGCTATGACCAACATGTTCCTGTGCTGGAGGAAGCTTTAATGTTCAGGTTTCAGTAGGAAAAACTCTAGGGAAAAAGGTTCTGAAACTTTCAGTCATCTCTGCAATTATCACTGTTCCCAAACTTTCCACTGAATTTTTTTCTGAAATGGTCAAGTTCTCTGCCCAGGCTGGATTTCATATTCCTGCAGTTTACACCTTGTAAAAATCATTGAGGATATAACTATCAACTTGAGGGAAATAAAACATGGAGCATGGCAACTAAAATACATAAAAAAGAATATTCCAAACAACAATTCAAACAGCATTGAAAGAGCTGAGTGAAAAGTTTATGTACTTATGACTCCTGCTCATCAGAGTCTAACCCTGGTGCTGTTTTCTGGAGTTCCTTGTACCTAGGCAGTACCAGCAGATAACACCCTAAAGACAGTGTAACACACTGTGCTCCATCCATGAGAAGGATTTGAACTTAGGATTTTAAATACTAAGAGCACTAATCTCCACAGTTTGAGTAAAGGAAATGAGTGTCTTGACCAGTAGCAGTTCTTCAGGACTGTCATACAGAGCTATTAGAGGAAACCTGGTGTATCTACAGTCATTTTTGCTGGTTCCACAAGACTCAAGTATTATGCATTAGTACTTCTGTTTGTGCAGATCATCCACATAGAACTGGTAGAATTTTTATTAGTAGGACAGTCCAAAAATTTATACTTAGAGTCAATGATGACAGATATTTTGATAAGAAGACTCAAGCAACAGTTTTCGTATTTGTCACAGTAAATACTCCAATCCTAAACCAACAGAAACTTATTTATAACCTGTGCATCCTCTTCAACACGAGGTCACCAGAAAAGTGCTTCTCAATAGCCATTTTCCAACAAAACATTCTGTGAAGAAATGATCCTTTGAGCTGTTTGGATCTCCTAAAACATTAGAGTTTGAAAGGTAGAAGCTGGTCCTGGAATAAGGTACAAATGTGGTTATCTGTTCATAGGCTAAGCAAATGTGTCTCTATAAACAGTACTTTGGGAGAACAAAATCAGTATTATGCAGCTTCATTGTACATTGCAAAGTGTTTCAAGCAGACCAGGGAGCTGGCTGGAAGAGAAGGTGGGAACTTGGCAAGCAATGTACAAGCTGTCTGGAGCCAGGAGCATTTATCATGATCACATAATCTAAGGTCTAAAAGGTACCTACATACAAATGGAAAATTAAATTACAAATCAATCCCTAAAAAAACAGTTTCCTGGAATTTTGAGAATTGCAGGTTTATTGTTGTCCTAGTTTTTATTACCATTACTTCTAAATAAAATCTTCAGTCATAAGCCAAAAAAACAAAACAAAACCCAAGAAAACCCAACAAAACAAACAAACAAAAAAAATGGTGGTTTTACCATGGGTTTTTTTATGTTCTTTTCAGATACCATACCTATTTTCTGAAAGGGTGTAAAAAATTCCTGGGGGAAAAGGTATTAACTGTCCAAAAACTGAGGCACACTTACAAAACAGCCATATGTAAAGAACTTGACTTGCTGCTGTGGTGGCCTTGGTTCTGTGTGTTGGTGTGTAATACATGGGTTCACTTTCTGCGACTGACAGCTCAAGGTCCAAACTGCACATTCAATTAGGATGTGCTGGAGCAACAAGAAATGACATAATCTTAATCTCAGTTATCTCTGTCTCTTTTCCACATTATGCACTGTTGAAAAAAAGGTCAGTTCAGCAAATGACTCTTATACTATTGTCAGTTCCCTAGATTTGATTTAGATTTAAAATGAATAAATTTTCCAGCTTGACATGTTACAAAGGAAAACTGGGAAACAGAATCCTGGCAGCTTACATACACACACACAGACACACAAAAGGCAAATAAAAAGAACAAAAACCTTCTTTGCAATTACATCTCTTTCTTTCTAAACCAAACTTTATGACATTTCAGATCTTGGTTAAGTTGTATTTTGGGCTTTTGAGCAGCTTGGAGTTTAAAAGAAGATTGTTGCTGCTTCCCAAAGGAGATTACTTAGGAAAAGGTGCCAGTAATGGCTGGGTGCCCTGTGAGAGTGCATGGGGAGAGTCTTGAAGCACAGAATAGCAAGGAACAGAAAGTACCACAGTTTATAATGAACCACAGAGTTTCTTACTGACTCTGAAAGTGAAGAAGTCAAGTAAGTTTGAAAGTTATAAATAAATGATGGAAAAAAGAAAATAGTTTCCAGCCATGATAACTTCAGGTAAAGCCTGAAATTATTGTTTTGTCACCAAACCTGCTGTTGTTCATTCAGCATTCCCTCTTCTTGTGCACTTACTCAGACACGGCTCCTGCTCAGAATTTACATCCTTTCTTTTTCTTCTTCTCCCGAAGATAAAAATCTAATGACATTAATGAGATCATATAAGGTATTTATAATGCCATAAAACACTGAAAGCAGCTTTGAACATTTGGAATTTCTTTCTATTTGCAGGTATTTTATTAGAACATTAGCAATGGGACCAGTAGGTTTAATGTCTCAGTTATTTGCCACTCTTTTGGTCTGGGATGAGTTTTTTGTCTGTTTGGGTATTTTTTTTTGTTGCTTTATTCCTTTCTTAGATGACTTAGGGGAATAAAGGAAAAGATTCTCTTGATACAAGATGGATATCTTTGAAGCTATGACAGAATGAAATTTGGAAAAAAATAGAACCCATAACAAAGAACTTAACTCTGTGTAGCATTTCAAATCGCTCCCTACATTTCCTGAATTTGGTACTGCGATAGAACAGGGCTGAATGTGATTTTTTTTTGTATATTCTTTTCCTCATGACCAGTTTCTACAGAAGAAATTGATTTATCCCCTCTTTCATCATATATTCATCAAGTTACTTAATGCTTTTGTATCTTTAGTTACATTGTTTTGATGGATTTGGATATATTAATCCAGAGGCTTCTAAAAATATTCAAGTACTTGAGTGCTTTGCTGAATGAGGTGATAAAAGGAGGAAATACAGGCTACAAATACACCTATGCTACTTAAGCAGAAAAATTGCCCAGAAAAAGTTAACCATCATCCTTACTCCTCTATGTATAGCATCAGTGGCCGTACAAGACTTGACATCTTGGGATTTACCACAACCATAAGCCAGTCCTGAATGCTGCAGTAGAACCTGAGTTTTCTGTGAGCAAACTGCTGATCCTGTGTCCATCTCCAACTGACAACAAATACACCTCAGGCCTGCTAATACTCTGGGGTTGTCTTACATGGCCTATGTCTCAGAATAATTGAAAGCATTTAAAAATTTAGGGTTTTTAAATAATATTTTACTTCAGTCCAGAATATATGATGCTATAGAATAATCTAATGATTACACCATTGCTAAATTTTCTTCAACTATTGCTTACACTTTAGTGAATCTTAAGTATCCTGCCTCTCCCAAAAGCAACATGGATTTCCCACTTGAAATCAAATAGAGAAAACATTTTATAGGATAGCATGAAATTACTTAATTTGGTTTTATTACACAATTTATTTTTAAATCCTGAAAACATGAAGTTACACTCACAATTTTATTTCCTTTAAGTCTGTTCATTCTAAGAGAGATATCTATTTTTATCTGTTCTGTGCATACTTCTACAAACAGCTAAATTAGCTATGCATATCCACAGAATGAACTAGAGGGTTTGCCTTTGTCTGTCCAGTTGCTTGAGAAAAGCAAAACACAGTTTTGCAGAGAGGGTTTTGTTGGTTCTTTTAAAATTATTTTTTCATATTCCTGAAATGAAATTGTGTTATTGAGTCTCCTAAGTTCCAGTGACATACGTCAACAGCATCTTAGGAAGTGATGGGCAGGGACAGATGGACAGTCTTTCTGCCTCTTTCTGCCATAACTTAAACTGATACCTTACAGAAGGCCCCAGTTCAAGATGAAAATCACTGCATCCAGGACAACAGAAGAGCATTTGCAGGTCTGGTTCTGGGAATGTAAGTCATACAGCATCAACATCTTGAGTGCAATAAATAACAGCTCAGTAAAATCCACTGTGATATAACTACGCTTTCTAGACATTACGACAGGACTATCAAGGAGGTGCTAAACATTAGAATGTTGTGAGTACTGAGCCTTGCTGTACTAGTAAACTACAGCAATGAAAAGGATGCAGGTTACATGCCTAGAATATTTATCTGTGTTTTCCAAGATTTGTGAAACACTACCTCACATTTGCTTTTGCATTTAATTAGAGGATAATGACAGTTTTCATAGTGAGGGCTGCTAGAGACAGCGCACCCAGTAGATCAGCCATGTAAAAAGTGGGTGAAATTTTGAGTCTATAAAGGCAGATTTTATGGAATTTAAATTTTATTGCAGACAAAAGTAAACTGCCATATCATTCAGATTTACAATTACAAATTTTCTCCATGTAATTAAAACACAATTTTCTAATTACAAGAGTAAAAAATCTGGCATATGAGCTTTTTCCAAATACATTAACAATACAGTAAGGATTGTGGTACATACTGACACACAGAATTTGATTACAGGAATCAGCTATTTTACCCAAAGTCTGCCTCTCTGGAACTTTATTTCAGGAACTGAAGCATCATTTCACAAGTGCTCTAATTTTATGGTGTAATAAACATTGAAATTATAAACAGGATTTCTGGAAGCAGCTTTTTTAAATGCTGCTTGAAACATTTAATTTTTTTTTATACTTAGCATATTTTTTCTTTTAAATTACATTTGAAAGAAAATTCAGTGAATTCAGCCCCTTGTATGCTTTTGCCATTTCAGTTTCCCTATAATAATCCAGAAAAAAAGTAAAAAAAATAGCAGTGTAATGTGAGAATATTAAGGCCTGACATTTACATATTTCAAGACCTACAAAATTTTAAAGTTCATCAAAGTTATTGTCTGTGTTAATTTAAAATAGATTCTACTAGTTCCTATAACCTGGATCTTCAGTCAAACTGTGTCTTTATAGTGCCAATATTCCACTGAGAGTATCAATCACTGCTCTGTAAATGATGATGACTTAAATGCCTGACTCTTGCTGGCCACTTTGCTTTTGGATACACTTAGTAAGTTAACTTAATTCTGATCCTGAAGATAGACGAAATCAGTATGTGCTCACTGGTACTTGCTTTCAAACTTTGTAGCATAACAGCTGTAATTCTAGATAAGACTCTGGATGATACTATAATATAAACACTAAAAAAGAAATTACTGTAAAATTTGAGTAGTTTTAAGAACTTAGCCTTTTCTTGCTGGTTATTTGAACTGGAAACTACTTGGATCTAGCTGAAGAGCTTACTTTCACTTCCATGTTTCCTCTAGCTTTCCATACATCTTTTCAAGGACTTATGAAGAGTGCAGCAGAAATCAACATCAATGTTTCAGTCAGTACTTCAAAGCAAGACATCTGTAGCTAGAAATCAGAAAGGTGACCAACTACAGAAACTGAGCAGCTTTTGTCAAACAGGGTCACAATTCCTACACATCCTCTGCACAACTTAAGCTTCACCAGTATGTAAAGTTTTTGGCTCCCAACCTAGCTACTTACAGCCCCTTCAACTGGCTCAGCCCCTGTACAACAAGAGACAGGTGGAGGGCAGTGGAGGGCAGTGGTCGTGCAGAGGAGGTGTGAGAAGTTTTATTGACTTTCTCCACAATGACCCAGACTCAGTGCTGTGACATCTCACTTTTCCTGCTGTTCTGTGAACGCATTAACTGCTCCCCACCCCCACTTTCTCCAGCACCTTATTCCACAGTCATTTCTGAAAGGTGATGGCAGCTCTTATACCAAATAGATTTTAAAAGTGTCAGATCAGTTCATTAGATGTCAAGGATTTCTGAGACACCAATTATATACATGCTTTATGAAGCATTTACACAGTAAATGCAACGTCTTCAATGATTCTCTGCTCAGGCAAAGTAGAAAGCACCTGGACTTGGACTGGAAAAGTGCCATGATCCACTTTTCTTCCTTAAAGGTCACAGGGGGGAAAAAATAAAGTGATATAGGAAATGGCTGATGCCTAAAAATAGCTGGAATACACTACAAAAACTGTTACACTAGGCTGGTCCCAGCTACAGAGAAACATGTTTGTTCTAGATTCCGCTCAAATGAATAGAAGCTCCCAAGGGCAGGCAGATAAGAGGAGAATGTGAAAGAAGTGTGACCAAAAGCCTGACCAGCACTGACAATAAGAATACTATAAAGTCTATACAAAGAAAATTATGTGTGGAGTTGCTAAATGCAAACACAATGGACGTTCAGGGAGAATGTACTTTATGATAACCAGCAAGATGAATTACACTGACTGAATGCCCTCAGGTACTTGCATCACCTCCATATGTGCTGATTTCTTCTTTTTTCCTGCCATTACTGAACTGTGATTGAATATCAAATTGTCTTTGCAGTCTCAGAGACATTCAAGACCATTTTGTGACTTCAAACTCTTTTACAATTATAGCCATCCAGTCCCTAAATTCAGAGCTACATGAAAACTGCTGAAACAGACAAGGTGTGCCTGCCAGTTCTGCAAAGGAGAGATGGTCAAAGCATAATGATGCACTCACAGCAATTCCAGTGCTCTGATGGCTACTCTGTAGAAAGCTCAACAAAAGACATTGCAAGATTAGAGAGAGGAGGCAAAGGCAAATTTTGAAGTCTATGTTCCAGCTAGTGTGTATTTCAGTTTAAATTGATGATATTCAGCTCTCAGATGGGGCACTCAGATGACTGTGACCAGTCATGGTACTATGCTGATAGCACAAACTGCACTGAGCCTCATTCAGTTAACAATGAAGGCTTAATTGTAGTTTTTGCTATAAGTCTGCTCAGACTTCCCCTTGTGTCTGTAACTGCAGATCCAGACATCTTCATTCTGCCATCAACCAAATCAGAAATCGCAGCTACAAATCTTCTTGGACTCCAGGCTCTGCACTAAACATCCACATCCAAATCCAGTCCATTGCAGTGGTTTTAATTTGGATTTGGGATTGGATTTTGTTACAGAAGAAGATTAAAGATGCAAAATGCTTCTCAGAAGTAGACTGAGGGAAAGATTCTGACTCCATCCTAATTTTATGGGCGTAAAAGCTGACCCCTTTCAAAATCAGCAATATCTGTCTCAAAACAAGGTGACAACACTTTAACTTGCACAAACTTCCTGAAGAGAACAGTTGGTGCTGTAAAGTCAACAGTGCCTGCTCCAATAGAATGTGCAGCCCTAAGATTTGTACCCAGACTCCCCAGGGAGCTTGTGGAGTGCAATGGTGCCATGCTCCAGCTAGCTAGCTGACTGGGAAGCCACCAAAGACCACCAGATTCATAGTGGATCCTGGCCTCCTGCATGCCAAAGCAGCATCTCAGCCATCCAGCTCTCAGTTCTACAAGATGTGTCTTGCCTGATTTTTACTGGTTGAAATTCCTCTGTGATTTAAATTCTTCCATGGACAGGTGCAATACAGTCCTCCTTCTTTCATCACCAATGCCCTACCATCTTGACAGGAGACTCAAACTTTTCTTTCCCCTTTTCCATTCCTTTCCGCAGAATGGCATAGAAAGGGAAATAGTCCCCTTCTCCTTCCTGTCCAGGTGTCTGGATTATTATCCCCGGGGCAGTAGTTCCTCTTGATTTTTGTGGGACCTGTTTTAGGTCTTTGCTCTAAACTAGAACTGTAACATGAGTTACCTGGAGAGGCTGAGGGCCACCAGTGCCATGCAGCAGTGCCATCACCAGCACTACAGTTATAACATTGTTGTGCCCTGTGCCATACAGCCACTCTTTGAGAGGACCACCTCAGTCCTGCAGCCAAAGGGACACATAGTTTAAGCCTCTCACAAAGCTTTAAATACTAGCTAACAATAGTGATATCAGGACCTTGGCACAGCTACCAGAAAAATGGCCTCAGAGATTCAGGTAGCTACAACGAGAAGAGTTATGAGAACTTATATTGCACTTACATATGGTTCTGCAAATAGCATTTGTGGACTGAGTTCTCAGAGCACTGATTCAGTTAAAGCACTTATTCTTGCAGTTTAAGTTTACACTAATTTAACGTGGTGCTTGCCCCCCTTAAGCCAGTGAGACTCATCACACACTCAGATTTGGGTACATGTTGTCTAAGGTCTTTGCAGAATCAGGATCAGGAGAAATAGCTGGTGTTAATAAAAATGTTCAAAATCAAGTACAATGCCATTACTAACAATGAAAAGGAAAAACCTACAAAAAGAAAAGAAAACAACTCACCCTTAGGGCATGTTAAAGATAGTGACTGGACAATAATTTGGACAATAAATGGAGAAAGTCCACTTCTTTTAGTGATTAATAGTGCAGATTGATGTCCATTTGCTGGTTTTGCTTAAACCCAATTTTTCAGCTCAATCACCACTATACCGTGTGTTATAAGAATCCTAGGGGAAAGCAATACTTTTCTCAATTAGCAACATTTCTGCCTTCTGTAACACATAAGGTATTACAGTTTCTGGTAAATCTGTTTTCCTTATTTCTATTTTGAACTAATTATAGGTTATTAGTTGACTAGCAACACAGTATATTTGTTTTTATTGTTTCTCCTGCAAATGCTAGTTTTTTTCTGAAAAATCTCAACCCACAGAAAAAGTAAATCCCTAAGGCAGTAAATACTGGACAGTGAGTAAATATATTTTCAGGAAGTTTAGGGTAAGAAAAAGCAGACCAAATCCAGAGCTGACTTATCATTATCCAAACCTTCTTGCAGCCCTTTATCAGTGTTTTAAGCCTGCACCAGGCAGTGGATGTTTGATAGCTGATTATAAAAGTTCTTACTTTTCCAGATTAGCTGTAAAACAGTTTTAATGTATTCTCTCTGTTTGCTCATACAGATAGTTTTTTATTATTGCCACTGCAGAAGTAAACTAGTTTATCTGTGAGTACAGATGTAGTCATTTGCAGAGATGGCAAACCGGAAAATAATTGCTTGCTAATGTGCTTTCTTTTGTTTGCCCTCTTTCAGAGAATTCCTTTTGGGTTTATAGACAGGATCATAAGTTACTGTTAGGACTGCATTACAGAAATCCAGTATTGCCTGTCTTACACAATTACAGTCACTCCCTACTGATCATTGGTAGCTCATAGGTTGTTGGGTTGTTTTTTTTAAACCTACTCTTTGCTCTTACTTGCTCACAAAACCTGACCTTACTCCTCTAGCAAAAAACCCAGGAACAGTCTTGGAAATGTGCAGCTTGCCATTTCTTATCTGCTTTATAGCTTTTTTTCCTTATTACCTGCTAGAATAGGGACTGTTGCTATACAATTAAGACTCCTGCTAATCAGTTTCTTCATCCAAGCTATCTGCTAACATCATATACAGACAAGATAAACATGCAATTACCGTGGAGAACATTTGCTAAACAAAGCTATAATTAATAATAAATGAAACTGAGTTCCCAACCACTTAAATACAGTAGTTATTAATTATCATGTGGCCCCGAGCTATTTGTGTAGAGTATATAATTTACAATTCTGCGTGATCTCTGCTGTACTCCCTGAAGCCTCCAGAGCTATCTTTTGCATAACTTTAAACTCCAATATGTTGGTTGGGAGAGTTTTTTCTGGCTTCTGCCTCAACTCTCTGTATTATAAGACCAAGAAATGCAATCTTGTATTTGTGTGGAAGAAATTACAACTTTTAAACAGCAGTATGTAGCAAATGCCAGAATATAGCATGCAACAGAATTAGATCTGTCTGGCAGACACAGTTTTGTCACCTGTCATAAACAATCAACCTTCAGCTGTGCAATAAGCAATTTAGAGGTAGCCAGTATTGTCCTACATATAGTTCACTTAAAAAATTATTATCAGTCAGTTTTCATCACCAGACAGCTTTACCAGCCAGTTTCCAAAATCCTTATTACCAAAAACTCCCTATATCAAAAAATATCAAATCATTTCTTCAGAAAATCAGATATTCTATATAATGTAAAACCAGATATCTTTCCTGCTAGAGGTCACATCATCATAGATCCGCAGGCCATGCAATGCCTTTAGGGTTTATGTGCTCACCGTGAAAGGGGGACCACGAAATACTAGGCTGCTGTAATATTACTCACACTACAGTTTTACAATGGCACAATCCAGAGCTCCAAGATTATCACTTGCTTCCACACCTTGATTTCTCACAGTATCTCTTTCAAATGGTTCCAAGAAGTCATAAGCATTCTCCTGGAGGCTCACCAAATTTAGAAGTCAGACTACTGACAGGGTTGTGTGTTTTCAGTGACAAAGACCAGAGATTTTCAGAACAGGCCCGTTCATATTTGCCGGGTGACATAAGACACTGTGTAACTCTGTGTAGAAGGGAAAACCACAGTATTCGCACAGGCCAGCCCCACTGGTATTACTCACCTCTTTCTGCAAATATATCCAAGATCTCTCTCCCTCTCTTTCAATTCCCTGGGCTACAGAGCTCCTCCTGTGGTTCCCAGCAACTTAAGTTCTTTTTTTAAACTGCATTTATTTTTGTTCTGCATCTGCCTATCTTGCCAGCTGCTCCCTGAGAGAAAACACCCAGTGGGTGATCTATTCTACCTCCAATTCTGTTTCTCTGTCCTTCGCAATTCAGTCATATCAACCAAACTTGCCT
Organism: Margarornis squamiger; assembly: GCA_035222235.1. NCBI lineage: Eukaryota > Metazoa > Chordata > Aves > Passeriformes > Furnariidae > Margarornis > Margarornis squamiger. The sequence goes on along the minus strand of JAWWTY010000106.1, from coordinate 35,085,017 downwards.
CCCTGTTTCACACTCATGTCTAACTTTTCTGTCCCACTGAAGACATGGAATCTCAGTAGTGACTGTTATAAAATGGCCAGTGAAAAAAACGAATTACTAATTTATTTATTTTTTTAAGACCCATATTCTTCACAAATGCCTAATTAAGTAATTTAGAAAAGGCATTGTCTCTGTGACATACAGCATTACTGTGTTAGCTGGCACACCATAATGTTCACCACGTAATTTTCTTTTAACATAATTAATTTATGATCAGTCAAGTTGCTCATAAGTATGGTAATTGCCATAAACCATATAATGACTTCTCTCTGTGGCAAACTGCTGACACTGACCTTGCCAACTGTGCATGAGAATTAAAGGCAATCTTCATCCCAAAGTAAATACATGTAAGTTCAATTCTAGTCCTTGGAAATGCTTGTACCCAACTACAAGTTGTAACAGGTCTTCAGCCTTGACCCTGTTTGTGGCACACCACAAATGGCAGACTTGAAATTATCTGTGTGTAATGGTGGCAATAGTGTCCAGGTGCTTGTTGCAAGCATGGTCTGAGCCTGTAATTGGGTCCTCATAACTGTCAAGGGGTATATTGTGTGTTTTGTTTTATGGGGGCTTTGTGGGTTTAAGCTGTGTATTGTGAGGGACTTTCCCAAGTAATAATAAACAACTAAAAAAACAAATAAATGAAGACAAAAAAAAAAGAAAAAGAAGAAGAAGAAATCATTAAACCCCAATATTTTTGCAAACTTTTAATAACTTTGACCTTTTTCCAAAACTGTAATCCTAAATACCATGCAAAGGAGCCAAGTGAATGGATTGCAAATCCCAAAATTGCCAAAAAATTATTGCTAAGTTTCTAGTAACGATCTCCTATCACATCTGGAAAGCTCTCACTGGCAAAGTACTCCTGGCTCAGGACAGTCATCCTTCAAACCACAGAAGTCTGGGATGGAAAAGACTAAACTTGGGCTCTCTGCTCCCCACAGTTCCCCCAGATGTCTGGTTTTCTCTCCCCACCTTCTACAGATCCGAGACGGCACCAAGATGGCTGGTTTAAGTCACCACCCCATGTTTTTCGGAAACCACTAATTTCATCAGGGAATGCCATTAGACTGGAGTGGTAGTAACAGCATTAATGGAAACGTGAGGTGAGGTGAGGTGAGGTGAGGTGAGGTGAGGTGAGGTGAGGTGAGGTGAGGTGAGGTGAGGTGAGGTGAGGTGAGGCGAGGCAAGGCAAGGCAGCAGGTGCTTTCCCAAAAGGAGCTCCACCCAGCAATGAGAAAATATTCTGGCAGTTAAAATACAAAGACTGGACAAAAGCTCAGGCAGCTCAGTACAGTCCAAAATCACAAGAGAATGGATAATTTCATGCAGATGGAAAATTTTGTTATGGTCAAGTACCCATCAACATGTTTCACCTGTGGCCATGGTTGCAAATAATGTAATACAACATTAGCAGATTTCCTTACACTGCAATTAGAAATAATTGAAATTTATATTTTGGTGTGTGATTACCTGCTTAGAGGTCCCCAGTGAGAAATTCTGCCAATATTTCTGCCTCTAGACTTGGAAGTCAGCTGAAGTGGGTGGCTGCTGGGAGTCTGCTAGTGGTGATATTCAAGTTAGTCAGAGCTAGTACATGCTAACATGCAGACTCAGAGAGATCTCTTTCTTGGTAATGGAGGGGAAAAGTGGCTTGGATATGAAGTGTGTAGAATGCAACCAAACCACACAGGACCTGCCGTGCCAAATAAGGTCCACACTCCCTCTTGATGAATAGGCTGACCATCCAGCATGCTGCAGCTTTACTATCCAGTGCACGGAGTTAAAGCTTTTTCTTCTTCTGCAGGACAGCAGACAGCAGGCATGTCCAAAAAAGTTATTTCTACCTTTGTGTTCATGTGTGAGAAAACCTCTAAAGGGGCAACCTTTGTATCTAACCTCTCTTTTATGTCTTTTGCGCAGTGTTTAGGTCAGAAGCATTGATCTTTAAATTGGAGAGGATGTACAATTAACTCTGCCTGTAGCCAACTGCGTTTATCAGCAATACATTTTTTCTGTAAGTATGTGTGAAAAGAATGCTTTATTTGTCTTCTAAAACAAACTTACAAATAGAAGGCCTTTCTTAACTTCTTGGAATACATCTCAAGTCTGAACTTAAATACTTCTGTAAATTATATTTTTAAGTAAGAAATGGCTCTTTTTTATGAAAAACTTTCTGGTTATATAATTCTTATACATATTTTCCAATGAGCTGAAACTCTTTAAACAACCATTTCAACATTCTCAGGGGCGAAGGAACTCAGTAGTTAGTTATATCAGCTGGATCACATTTATCATGTGCATGTTTCTGAAAATATGTCTGTGATAGAACTGTTTTTACAATTTTTCCTCCCCAAAAATTCAACTTATTTTTTTCACCTGTCTTTAAGTCTTCTTCCACTTAACTAGAAACTTTAACAGTGATGACAATAAAAATATGTTTCCTCTGTTTGCACAGATTGGAAACAATCCACGTATCTTTGTATAGGTAAAAATTGCAAAGAGAAACCAGACCAAACCCTATGATACAATTGGTTTCCTGTAAAAAGTATTTAAATATTTCTTTTTAATTTAGGAAAAAATATATTTCTAGAGCTTGTTCAAAGTTACCCTTCAATTTCCTTGAAAGATCTGTAAGAGGGAAACTCTCGTCCCACAAAAATCAATGGAAGTTTTCTGTGTGACAGTAATGGTGGTAGCATTTTACTCAGAGTTCTTAGCCACCACTGGTTTAACATTCTCTGAATATCAGATCTTAACATCAGACATGAAGGACAGTTATATTACTGTATTACTTCACAAAAATTAGCAATTTTTGTCCCTATTGCATCTGTTTTATATTAATAGTTTTGTTGATATTTTCCCACAAAAGGAAAAAGAATGTGCATTTTAAAATCATCTATGCTCTTAGCTAATGTCTTTTATGACAAAGTGAAAGTAGGAAGCATGAAAAGTGTAGGTAGTTTAAATATTACTCTGGAAAGAGCTCAAAGGAATAATGAGCATGTCACTATTTTAGAAAGGAAGTTTTCTTAGTTTGAAACTCTTTTGTGAAGTTCTGAGCTTGAAATTTACAGTTACTGACACTGACCCACTGGATCTCACCCTCTCTCAAGATATATTTTGGCGATATATGGGCAGTCACATTCTTTTATTCATCTTTCACCTTGTAAAAACAAAGTGCTGCACCAATGCCACTGTTCTATTTCCAGGACATGTTGCCTCAGCAGGAGGCTAACTATGAGATATGATCTCAAAATACCTTGGTTATTCAATTTTTCTAAATATTATATCCTTCACATCACTAACACAGATGGGTTTTTCTCTGTCATGGGCAATGGCAGCAGTCCCAGATTCTCTGAAGAGCACAGACTGAGAAAGGGCAAGCAGTTCAGTTCTCAACAGACTTCTCTTTTTTTTCCACCTGTAAATCAAATGTTTATCCTTATGAATTACAAGCCACAAAATTTTCTAGGCCAAAAGTCTGTCTCCATGTGGGTCTAAAGATCTTGTTCCATTTGAAAAATCATGAAGAAAAGTTAAAAGAGTTTGTTAATCACATTGAAAGACCATGACGTTTATGTCCATAACCAACTGTGTACTGATCTATTGGTAACAATATGATTGGGCTTAACAACACAGGAAATTAGTAAAAGTTCAATGTTGCTAAAGCTTGTCAATATGTCGGTATGGTGCTCAGCTTTTTTTAATGAGACCACTGTGAAAGTCAAACATTTTTGTCTAAAAACTCTCTGAAGACAGACAGATGATTTGGTTTTTTATAACTTTATGTATTGATTATCAGATATTCCTTAGTAAGAGATATTAAAAAACATTAGTATGCCAGAACTATAGGGAAGTGAAATGTATATTTGTAGTTATTGCTAAAAATTAAGTTAAAGAATTGCAGTAAATGCCATGTAGTACACTGGCCTTGCCATAAGCAATGATAAACATCATATAGGGCTATTATTCCTGTGGGATTCTGAGACACAAGAATTTTTCTTCTTGATTAGGGTGCTGTAATCTCACACAGAAATAAACCAAACAAATAATTCAGGTGTAGTTACTCAAGATGTCAACAATATGTTTCGTTTCTAATTCCCAGTGGACGCCCCTTGTCACAGGGAAACTTCATTTACAAGTGCTTATAGAAAGATTTTTGGTAAATATATTGGAATCTTGTTGTTAAAATCTATATTTAAGGACAGTTTTATCAGCAGGAAAACTCATTAGGGTTTCTGTTCTGTTTATGCCCAGTGTTGACCCTTGTAACAGATTAGCTCTATTAGCAAAGTCAAATGCTTATCAGAATTCAAGAAAAGAGTTGAACTAACATTTGATGGATATTCTTGACACATGTATTAATAATACATAAATGGTTATTTTCAATTTTTCACAGAATCATAGGATCACAGATTCACACAATGCCTGGATTGGAAGTGGCCTCTGGAGGTCATCTGAACCAAACACCTACTCAAGCAGGGTCATCAGGGCCACATCCACACAACCTTTGAATACCTCCAAGGAGGGAGACTCTACCGCCTTTCTGGGCAACCTGTGCCATTTTTTTGTCACCCTTGCAGTGAGAAAGTGTCTCCTGTGTTTCATTATGTGCTATTGCCTTTTGTCACTGGGCACCACTGAAAAGAGCCTGGCTCTGTTTCCTTCACATCCTCCTTCAGGTATTTGTGTACATTGATGAATTACCCCCTGAGCCTCCTCATCTCCAGGCTGAACAGTCCCAGGTCTTTTAACCTGCTGTCTTAGGAGAGATGCCACATTCTGTTACACGTCTTAGTGGCCCTTTGGTGGACTCTCTCCTGTAGCTCTGTATCTCTCTTCTAATGGACACAGTTAAACTATGCCCCAGAACCAGGCACAGCATTTCAGGTGCTACCTCACCAGGGCTGATTAGAAAGGAAGGATCATCTTCCCTGCTGGTAACACACTTCTTATTGCAGATCAGAAAACCTGATCTGCCACAGGGCAGATCACACCTGCCCTCTTTGCCACAGGGCCATATTGCTGGATCAAGTCAACTTGCTGTCCACAGGATTCTCAGGGCTTTTTCTGCCAAACTGCTTTCCCGCTAGGCAATGCCCAGCACATACTGGTGCCTGGGGTTGTGAGTCCCCTAGTGCATAACTTTGCACTTCCCCCTGCTGAATTGCATGAGGTTTCTGTCAGTCCATTTGTCCAGCCTGACGAGGTCCCCCTGGATGACAGCACAGTGTATCAGCCACTCCTCTCAGTTATGTATTATCCTCCAGCTTGCTGAGGATGCACTCTGCTACATCATCTACATCATTATTAATGATTTTGAATGGTATTGTACTTGTTATGGACCCCCAGGGTGTCTTACCTCTGCTTATGAAGGCTGGACAAAGGAACCATGGATCAACAGCCTAAAGAGGAAACCCAGTTGCCCTGAGCTCAACCTGTGATAATGTTGAGAAATAAACCCTTTCAGAGAGTAATTAACTATATCAGTTAAATTCTCAAAATTAATCAGGATCTATTCAGAAATAACGCTCCACTAAATATAGCATAATTCTCAAGGCATATCACTCTTGTTGATTGAGGCATGGAATATGGTTACTAATAAGAGTCAGAATAAACACCCCTTCTTCCATAACTAATGTTATTTGTTGAAAGAGACTAAGATGGTTTTAGTTCAGAGAATTATCAAAACCAAGTTTTCAACACTTTTTGTGTACTGGGGCATGAAGAAACTGAAGAAGATCTCTCAGCCTGGTAGCATCAGTGATCTCTGAACACAGGTCCCTATTATGAAGTTGTCCCCCAAGTTCGATCCAATTCACTCAGCTTTGTACAGAGAAGGCATAAAATATCACCTTTACTGACATCATATATAGGGTTTTTTTCAGAACCTTCTTTGTTTCAAAGATTTTAACTGTGATTTCTGTACCAACTCTTATTGATCTGAGTTTACACAGGAGTAGGATATAGACCTGTAACTTTCAAATAGCTTATTCCAGTTCTTCAATAACAGCTGAACCCTCTCCTGTATAGCGATGCACAGTGTCTTAGGAAATATGGCACACATATGACACAATTATGAAACCTATTAGCACTTTTTTAAGGAACAATGGACTAGAATTTTAAAAGAATTATGTGGATTTTGGCATCAACAAATGATTTTCAGAGAAGTCAGCAATCAAGGTCTCAAGCCCAATCTTGGCCTGCACAGTACAAGCCAAATATGGATCTCCTGCAGCAGGTCCATTGCAGAGCTACTAAGTTGGTCAAGGGTCTGGAGAATCTCTCTTACGAGGAAAGGCTGACAAAGCTGAGCCTGATCAGCCTCAAGAAGAAGCAACTGAGAGGGGAACCCATCATTGTGTATAAATACCTAAAGGGTGAGCGTCAAGAGGATGGAGCCAGGCTTTCTTGTTGGTGCCAAGCAATAGGACAGGAGGCAATGCGTAGAAAATAATGCCCAGAAAGTCCCAGTTGCACACGAGGAAGAACTTTTTTACTATTCAAGATGACCACACACTGGAACAGAGCCCCGAGATGTTGTGAAGTCTGCCTCACTGGAGATATACAACAACTTTCTGGATGCAATCCTGTGCAATGTGCTTGAGCAGGGAGGTTGGACCAGATAACCCACTTCCAAGCTGACCAATTCAGTGATTCTGTGAAGGTGAATGTCCAGTAATTGCAATAGTGTAAAGTAGTATTACCTTGGAAAGATTTTTTAGTATCTTCCAGGTGTCTTTTAACTCATCTGTTTTTCAAAGACAACAGATACTTAAACCTAACATTATCACATAAAGACCTAAACACATAATACTCACGTCTTCTTCCCAAAATACATACCAATCTCTCACTTAAGTGCATTTAAAAACAAATTAAAAACACACTTTATTTAGATCACACAAGCAGTCTGGCTCAGTTCACATGGGAGTCATTTTCCTGCTGAACTTGCTCTGTGCTGGGTAAATAACCAAGCAAATAACTAGCCCACCATGAGAGCAGAGTGTGGGAGCTGGCGCTGTGCATCCTGGTGGTGTGCCTTAACCACCAATCTGGGGACCTGCTTAGGCTCTCCCTGGCCTCATGAAAATTGTTACTCCATGCAGCTGGGGAGAGCTTCAAGAGCAAGGATTTAAAGAAACCTGCACTGCAGGAGCTAGAGGCTTAGAAAGCAGTCATGGTGCCAAGACATGAGTTCAGCCCTCTTAGGTAGGAGAGGGCCCTGAACTGCTGTGTCCTGAATTGCAGGGGGCAGTTGTGTCTCTCTTAATATTTGGGTCAGTCTAAGGTATTTCACCCTTTCAGAAAAAAAGAGGCCTGCACTATTTGAAGGCACCCACATAAACAGACAGACCATCTAACAAGACTAAATAGTTAAAACACTCTGTTTGCTTTGAAAGATTAGAATTGTGCTTCATATTGGGAACAGACAAAAAAACAATCTTTCATAAGCAGATAGGGAAAAAATATAAGTGTAAAACAAGTGAAGGTAGGAAGTCAGATAAATTCCATAATGAATATTCTCCACTGATGTAGATTCTTTTAAAGGCAATACCAGACATCTTATTTAGTTATTCCCAACCATTATACCAGGATCAGAAGTCTTGCATACCCTTGGAAAGAGCTCATAATATCAAATCCAGCATCTACAGGGCTGGTACAGGCCTTAATTACTCAATCAAAAACTTCACTTAAAAGCTGGAAAAGAAACTGTAAGGAGCTTTCATGTACACATAAAAAACTTTTACTAACTTGGTGCTTTTTTCAGAATGTAACTCATACTAGTAGATATGATCATTACTGAAGTACAGATAAATTAAATTTGCTGCATTATGCTGTTACCCATAATTGAGTACACTGCAATTGCCACAGGGATCGAAGCCCTATAATCAACAAATTTACAAGATGGTCTTACACACACAAAAAAAGAGGGGGGAAAAAAAAAAAAAAAAGATAGGTTTTACTGTTTTTTTCTTTACATCTTGCCTGAAGTGTTTTGAGTACTAAACAATTACATGACACAGCAATGCCTGTGGCCATACTTTGTCAACTTTGGTGTTCTGCCTAGAAAAGAAGGGACTTGTTGCATATGTGGCCATATATATATATATATTTGTATTTATATATGTAAAATTATGATAACATTTATATGAAGTGAATGAAACCAAAAATATCACAACAATGTATGATATTACTCTGGCCTCACTTTCTGTTCCAAACACACAATAAAGACAACTGCAGCTAAGAATACAAGTTCTTAAAGCAAGCTTGTGTAGTTGTAGACCCAAGCTAGGTGCATGATGGATATTAAAACAAGGTACTCAACATTAGATTTCATAATTTGTGTTATTAGTATAATGCAAGGTGCAATAACAATAAGGTATCATTAAGAGGGTTAAGAATTGTCTGGTAACTCCAGAGAATCATAACTGGCTGGGGATGCCTCTAAAGTTGTTACCCTCAAGAACCAATACCTTGTCCCAAAGATAGCAGACTCCTTTGAAAATACTGTTGTTTCATGTGTGCAACAGACAGGTCACCTTTGACACAAAAACTGACAACAACTGCTATTCAACACACTGCATCTTATGCGTGGGAAGGTTACAAGAAGAAAGAGTCTGCTTTTCCACAGTGGTCTCTCTGCCTGTGATCTCAGTCATGCCCCATTAGGCACCGTAATATTTCAGGCATTGCTCTGTGTCTGTCAGGCAACACTTTTCAGAAAATGGGTGCCTAGATGAGATGGTACCAATTTTCACCCTCCAATTTCACTTAAGTACTATATGTTTGGTCTGTCAGAATCCTTTGTTGTTGTTGGTTTTTGATTTTTGGTGTTTTTTTTTTTTCCCCTTAATGAGTAACATACTTTAATCCAGCACAGTTTGGCTTAAATGAACAAAAAGGAAAGGTAAAATTTTATTATCTGTAAAATACATATCAGTTAAGTTGATCCAGTGGTTCTTTCTCTCCCATCACTAGCTTCTTAATTGTTTAATTCATCTGAGTTTTGAAAAGGCCAAATAATTCACAGTGTTATAGAAGTTATCAGGGGAACAGTGGATGGAAGGATTACTATTGACATTTTAGTACATAAAAAGCATGGGAACTGCTTGGGCATCTAAGCAAGCAGGATTTTCCTGGTAGAATAATCACTGGTGATATAATTAATAACGACAATATTCAGGTGTTCGTCTTTATGTCTCGAGCTTAACAGCCCAGTGAAATGGATAGCACTGATTATGGCTTTCAGAGTTACTGTTTCAGGTTTTCTGTAGGCTCATTAAGACAATATTGCATTGCATGTGCTTAGTTCACACTTTCAAGGTCAGCTTCTACCAAAAGGACTGAAGAGCGTATCTGTGAAAACCCTATGTATTGTTGCCTCTTCCAAACTGCATTGGCTAGGATAACCTGCCACTGCATCTGCTGCTCCTCACTAAATTGTTGTTTTCACAAATAAATACAATGTATGTGCTTGAAATAAATTATTTCTTCTATTTTGCTTTATGCTAAAATACAGCTAGTGAAAAAAAGTCCATGCTACAGCCAAGAACATGTAATTGACAATCTTTTCATTTCTAACTCAAACTTTTATTAATGTAATAGAATTATACAGTCAGACAGCATATGGATAGGCATTGTTCTTTTGTGTATACATTTTACAGACATACAGTGATCTTGGAAAGAGAAGATGGGGGGATGAGAGATTATACAATGCAGCAACACAGAACCCCGTAACACTGTGAAATTATTGCTGTTGCTTTCCATCATGTTGGAGGAGTTGGTGCTGATGCTTATTTCTTGTCCTTTTGGCTAAAATGTCACCAGCCACAATTGCTCCTGACAAAATTAATCATATTGGGCCATATGTTTCCTAATGATCCACAGATGACAGTTTGACAGCAGCTGTTGTAGACCAGAGGTATGAAAAATAAACAAAGAATGCATCACCATTAAAAAGCTGAAAGGTTCCTGTAATTACAGATCTGTATCAGAGTACAAAGCTTGGAGTTTATTGACAGCAAGATCTTTCCAATGTATGAGGGAAAATGATTTGTTATAATGTTTAAAGAAGCTATGCACACGTCAATAACGCTACAGTGGCTTGCTTAGGTGTGAGAATATCAGTTACATAAATTCCCCTGTCCTAGCACTCTGTAAGAAAATATTCTTACAAACAAAGAGAAATGACTGGTGAAACTACAATACTACTCAGCATAAATTTTGTGCCTTATCAGCTTGACTCTCAACCCCCTACACAAAGTTCATACTGTTGTAACATTTTTGATTTCTGACAATGTTCTTGTAAATTGTGCAGATTAGTCACGTGTAACTCAAGTTATCAATTTGCCCTGAAACACACATGAAATTAAATGCTGATAATTGCATATCAAAGTGAAAATTTCCTCATTAAACACTTTTTCCTAAACCTTGTTTTCAATTATGATAATCATAGCTTTTTCTTAACGAAGATAATCTTATGTTTGAAATCTCTTCAAGCATAATAATAATAACAATAATAACAATAACAATAATAATAATAATGGAAATGTCTGCACTCAGAATAAAGAAGAAGAAAAACAACATTTCTCTTTCTGGTAAAAAATTGAATAAAATTAGGTAAAATATGAAAAGGTATTGTAAGAAGAATTCTTTTCAGTATTTTGGAACTATATGATCTTTAAGGTCCCTTCCAACAGAAAAAATTCTCAACTTAAATGTCAGGAAATCCTGCAAAACACAGCATATGAGTTACTATTACTTGTTCAATAAAAGCTGAACTTTTATAGTGAAAATTTAAGTTTTACTAGGTTGGAAAATCAGCTGAAGACATTTTGGGAAAATATAATTATAAAACATTTTACAAAGTCTTCAAGATTATAGTATCTTTTACTTAGCATTTCTGCACACTCCCTTTTCTTTCACTCTGAACTCACAACTACTATGTATGATGAAGATTTGTCTAAAAACATCAAAAGATGTCACCTGTGTTCTTTTTAGTCAGGCTGAACCTCTTTTTTGAGTCTATGCTACTTTGTAATTGTGAAGAAAGGATTTATAAGTTTTCATAGCATTGGGCAATTTTTTTCCTTATTACAGGCATCTAAGAGAAATGCAGGGCAAAACGTCCAGCATGCAAACATCCTCAGCAAGGACTCCATTTCTGCAATTTTTCAGGCACACCTGAAGTTTAAACATCTAACTATTTGATTTACAGATGCAATCAGCTACCTGCATATACAAGTGATTGTAACTGCAGGTGTCAGATTGGGGACTGTCATTTGAAATTCTTCCTCAAAATGTGCAAATTATGATTGAAATTATTTATGTCAGTTCATTCAACAGCTAAGCTTTGATACTTTGTATTCCCCCTGTGTCAGATATCATTTAAATCCTTAGGTAGCCTTCCTGTGATTTCTGCTCTCATTACCTTCCCTGCTCCACTTTTTCTTATATCAAGTATGAGCACAGCATCACTTGCTCTGGCACAAGTGCAACATTTATTCTGTGTAGGCTGTGCACCCAGTTCAGTTTCAGATTTCCTTTGTTTTACATACAGAACCTGGGAACAAAATCAGACACACATAAAAATGGTGTGAGCCACTCACTCACACCCTTCCTCTGATCCAGGCTTCAGCAGCATCAATGAAACAATTCTCACTGACACAGAGGGCTTTATGTGAGACTTTAACAACTGAGCATGATGGCCACAATCTGGCTCTGCAATTTATGGTTCCATCTAATAAACAGTCTCAGAATCAAAGATGCTGTTTTTCCCTTCTGTCCTTTTAGCTGTCCTTTGCCTGCACTTGTAGGAAGATAATCAATACAAGGGAAACAAAAAGATAATGGAAGACCTTGTTCTTCAGATGGTTTGCATAAGACAAAGTGACATTACCAGGTCACACAAGAATTCTTTGCCTACAGACAGTGTTTGTAAGGACTAATGTCACCTTACCTGTATTTGTAAATGTATGTATTAACAATTTAGAAATTAATCAAAAACAACAGGCAGATCATTTGTAACGACCTGTACTCTCTGGACTCGTACAGGAATGATAGATCTTTACCAGTGGTACCTGGGCCCTTTCTTAATGTTTGTGTTTCATCCGGATTGCAGAAGGGCCATTACAGTGACACATTGTCCAGCTAAGAACTGTATTTGTCGATGGCCACCATAGTTACTGTTCCTGCACAAGCCTGAGTGTTACACTGTGCCTGTAGAAAACTCTCTGGCCTGTAGATCAAAAAAACCTACAACACTGAATATTGTCTTTTTTATGGATTCCACCAAATTCTGTACATTTTAATAATATAAATGATTCTGAAAACTGAAGCATAACAAAGAAGATTTTAGTATTTCATTTAATTATCTTTGGTAATAATTTTGTTCTTTTCCTTTTACATGAATTTTATCTCCCTTCATTAAGATAATAGATAATATAACCCTCTTCTGCAAAAATGGTGTCTGGTTCATTCAGTTTAGCCTGGCAGTTTTCCAGATCATTAAAGATATTTTTCAGTATTAAATATCAGCTATGACACAGTCATCTCTTTACTGTGATTAGATCAAAGTTAGGAGTATATGTCATATGTTTGTTTTTCATTACTCCCTTACAGGATGCATGTTGGTAAAATTCATTAAAAGGAATCACAAATGCTATTCTTACTTGTCTGGGTTCCTGTGAGGGCAAAGAAGTTTTCCCTGAGCAACACTGAAAAAACTAGCAGAAAATAATAACTAATTACAATAATTATATAATAATTATAATGCAAACTAATTAGTCAGGTTAGCTGGAGGAGGTTAACAAGAATTAAAATCCTCAAGAAAAGGAACATCTCTGGGTGGTACCAATGACAGCAGAGCTTTTGCACTGTGTATGAGCAAGGAGCTAGGCACTAAAAGTTTAATCTATCCAGGGCTTCAGAGCTTCTGCTAATATCCATTGAGAAAGAAGTATCTTATTCTGCAAGGAGAAATGGCAGCCCTACACAGGGCAAAGCTCTGGGCATGTAAAAGTATATGAAGCAACATTTAATACCCAAGGGGCTTTAACATATCCTGATGCTAGTTCCTGAATCATACCACAGGTCATCAACAGGATAATTAGGAAGATTCCTACTGACATAAGCAGGCCTTGAGCCAGGCTCCAAGCACAGTATAAATGTATGACTGGTGATGGCAAAGAGACAAGGACTTTGCATCAAGCTACAGATGTTATCTGGAAGGTAAATGCAGAGTCTGTTTATTAAGATTCCACACAGAAATCTGAAAACATATTTGTGCTTCTTAATATCATAAGATAAGCATAATTACAAAGGAAATTAGAGTTGAATGACAAATGTGGCTAGGGGGTTAGTAGTCATTAACATATAGAGATTGGCTAGGTTATTGCTGTGGGAGAGAACAATGCCAAATGAGACATTAAAAGGGTGCAAATGCCAGAATTGTCTAACACCATTTTTCTTAATAATACAAAGAATAATTAGTTCAAAAAAACCACCCCAAGATAAACTTTAAGGTGGTAAATTTATGCTTTTAGGAATTAAAAATTCCTTACTGGAAACTTCTATGTACCCTTTATTTCAGCTATTTAAATTAGCTTGGAGAAAATGTAATGTTCTCTATGGCTATGGGAAATTCTGGAAAGAAAAAAGAAAAACAAAACAAACAGATGAGAACCCCCTAGAAATTAATTAGTGTCTTTCATCCTTCTCCAGAACATGGCATGCTGTGTTGGAAGGAACTGTGATCCAAATGCCACCAACCACTCATATGTTGACTGCAATGTGTTTTTCTGTGGACTCCATCTTCCCACTGTGTACAGTTCTTGGTATTTCCTATAGTGATATCCAGAGTTTTTGGAGTCTCTAAAACTCCACACAATTAACTTTTATAATTTGGTAAGAAAGAGAGCAGGTCTTTTCCGAATGTCTCATTGTTGGTCATCATGACTTTCAGAAATCTTATCCCTCACTAAGATTTATAGAGCAAGACAAAGCACATCAGGGACAAATCAGTACTATGGAAACTTCCTTCTTCTAGATTAGCATGTCAAGTTTTTTAAATATTACCAAACACTTTTGATTGTCAACCCTTAAACAATTCAACATATCCTTCTTCCCTGTGAAGAGGGTTTCCCTCCCTTTTGTTTGCAAAGCAACAAACCCTCTACCAGAGCTGCAAAAGACAACACAATTCTCTCTGCATCTACTGCAGCATGAAAGAGACAAGCCCTTGATTATTTTTTACTTTTGGAAACACAATGGGTACACATCAGCCTATGAAATGCTGCAATGTGCAGCAAAAAGAAGGGCAAAAAACTCTTCAGAACTGTTGTGTTTTAACAGGCTGTGACACAACCTTGGCATGTGCCAAGGGAGGAGGCAGAGGGAGCTGCCTGGAGTGCATGTAATGTTTACCTTCCTGACACAGAAACATTTTTTTCTGGGCCTGTCATCACATCTGTTGGATACTTGACTAGAGGAAACCAAATGTCTTGCACTGCTTCTGTAAGAACACAGCAATTCTCCTGTCAGCATCACTGGAGCAAGACAGTCCCATTCTCCAAACATGGGACTGGGTCTCAACCTGCTACATAAGCTTTGGAGTGAAATACATAGTGGGTAGTGCTGCGTGCCATGTAGGACAGGGTAGTTGGAGTTAGAGAGAAGAAGTAAGGGTTAGGTGTCTCCATAAAGAAGTCTAGAATATAACCATTCCTTTGGGGATATCGGAAAGCACAGGGAGGATGCTTCAAATGCCTGAATTGTCATGCCAAGCACATATAGCGACACCGTCCCTCAAACAGTCCTAATCAGACAGACAGTACAATGCCTGCAAGTGTGCAACTACACTTCACCATGTTTGACAGTATTACTGGAACTCATGCATATATTTAATGACTGACACAGTATAATGTTGTCAGGGTTGACCGCATTTTACGTTCCCAAGGGAAAGGTGTTGTGGTTAAGCACTGGGGTTCTTGTGAGACCAAGCATCACATCTGTCCTATTATTAAAAGTACTGGTGAAAATACAACTCCCTTCTTTTAATCTGTCTGGGGAAGCTGTTTATTCGGGTGACAGATACAGCTACAGTTCTCCATCAGCGTTTGAAATAGGATCTAAAGAACCACTTCAAAAAATAAAATAAAGACTAAAAAGGACCTTGTTCTCCATAAACGGTCAGGTATCTAGATGCTTTTCTTTTGTTCATGGTGGAAGCGAGACAAAGAATTGTTTTGCAGAGCATTCAGGCAAAAAGGGAAAGAAAGTTTTTTCTGATGGACAAATGTATGTGTTTCAGATTGGAATGGCCGTAGGGAGAATTCCTCTCTGCTTTTCAGTGAGTGACTGATCTGTCTGTGACAGGAAAGTAAGATGTAAGAGGCAAATATTTGTGACATAGTGTAAAAGAATTATTTGGATTCCTTTCCTCTTACAAAACTTTCAACCAGGAAATCACCCTTTGCAAGGCAGGAAATAACCACACTGAAGAGCTGCCAGAGAAGTAGTTCTTCAGTGTGAGGAGACACGTGTGGACCTTTTATTTCAAACTGTATTTAGAGAACAAACTCTTTTAGACCAAATACCTGGTTGTCAATGAAACTTACATATGGGTCCAGAGAAGATTTTCTTTCTTCACTGTATTTTATGCCTAGATCTGCGAGTTTTGATGACACCTAATCACATAAAAAAGAAATTGGAAAAAATAGGGGATAGAGAAAATGGTAGAGGTAGTTATGTGTTTGGTAGAGGTACAGGGAGAAAAAATTGACCATTTGCTACCAAAAGAAAATGGTTCAGCAAGGTTAAAAGGAACTGGAAGCAATACTGATGGCAATGTAATTACTGAAAATGAAAATGGTTATGATTTTTATTGGCCTGGAGAAGAATTGCATGGTAATAGCACTGCAGCTGGTGAATCTCAAAAGGCAGCTGAGAAATAAAAGCAAGAGATGGTGCCAAATGACCTTCCTGGCAGCCATGATATAGGTGGTTACAGTGGGGATGCACTTTCCAGGAGACTTCTCTAAAGGATGCTTTGCTTGGCCCTTCAGCCCTATGGCTCTGGAAAAGGTGGTAGGCACAAAGCCATTCATTTTAGTTCTTAACACTAAAGATTATTTTTTTCTCCCTTTCCCCCTCCATTTTCTTTAGACATTCACGGTCCCTTACTTTGATAGGATCATTGCACAGCCAGAAATACAAGCTGAGGATGGCACTAGCAATGGGCAGCTTCATGGTGCTCTGGTTGATGGTGCCCCATCTCTTACCAGATGTCAGCTCTGGTCTGATCTGCTGGGAGCAAACCTCTTCTTTCCTAAGTGCCTGCTGTCCTTACTGCCATTTGCCTGCTGGTGCGTAGAGATAGATCATTTGTGCAGGCAGTGACTGTCTTCCTCTCTGTCTGTTTGCACAGTGAGAAAAAGGAGGAGAGCCTGTTTTCAGTCTAGCCTGACTTTACAGCACTCCATCATTTAAGATAACCCACTGGAAGTGTTCTTTCCACTAAAACTGGCATGCATTGGTAAAGCTTGGAATTCCACAGATTTTAGCCCAGTTCACACCATTGCTATGCAAGCTTGGACACAAAGGGATAGCAAAAAAGAGACAACATTGAATATTTTCGTGGTTTAGTTCACTATTTTACCTTAATTGGAAATAAAATACTTCTGTATTTTAAAACTGTTGTTCATTGCAAAAAGCATGAGAATGGCTGATGGAAACAATTGTTAGAGAAAGATTTTCTGTTTGGAAAATAGAAGCTATGTAAATCGATATATCTACATGGAAAGATCATTTTTTATGGAATTTTGCCATCATGATAAATTAAATACTTTATGTTTACATTAATTTCTGTATCCAGTTAGACTAGCATTGTGCCTGATAACCCTTGCAGCCAGAAAATACTCTTCTTTATTTTCCCTGATGAACCAAGCTTTTTGTTTGATCTGCATCTCCCTCATGCACCAGAGTTTCCCACTGATGATTTGTTCTGTTGAACCCCTAGAACTTCAGTTGAACTCAGAAATGGGAGTGAAAGAGAAAGGAAAGCAAGAACCACATTGCAAACAGACACTGAAGAAGCCCAGGCATAGTGGTACCAAGATCAAGCTGGACTAGATGCACTGCTATTGCCAGTTCCCTTCGATTTTAAGCAATTTAATTCTGAAAAAGTTCTTAAATTTTTGATTCCTTGTTCTGAATTGAGTTTGAATTTATGTACAATCATATTTTGCTTAAATATTAAGTATTTCTCAGCTAAGAGAGGAATCAACAAAAGACTGAGAAGGAGAACAAGATCTGTAAATGGCATGGAGAGAAGGACAGGTAACTCAGCATGACAAAGCGCTGATCAAGCACAGAAGGTCAAAGAAAGAGAAAACATGAAAAGACAGAACTTGGTTGGTTTCAGTAGAAGTTTGATGGTGATTGTCTTTCAAAGTGTGTCACGCTTTGGAGGGATTTATGTAAATTCAGCTTACCAACACCACTATCCTTCCTGGGGGAAAGCTTCTCCCACTGATACTTGTGACACCAGCACAGTGGGATTTCCTGTCAGATGAGAGACACCTCCTCTTTCACCTGATCCTAGGGTGGCTCTCCTTAAGGGTTTGTGATGGATGAGGAAGGGGTCTTTGGGTGAAAAGGCATCATCCCTTTCAGGATCTGTGCAGAAGACCTTCTCTGGCAGAAGAGGTGTGACAAACCATATCTGAAAAGGTGCTGTCCTCTTGGTGTATCATGACCATCTAATTACCTCCATGGTTCCATGCCATATAAATGAGCCAGTACCTGCCTAGGGGCTGAGACTGCCAGAGTGGAGTAGAGGGTCTCTGGGTTAGGCAAGGAGATTGCTGCTACATTGGGAAAATCTGTCTTTCCTTTCCTGTGATGTAATATAGTCTCTCTGTCATATATAATCTCTCTTATAAATAATAATTATGAATAATTCCTAATCCATGCACTCTACTACTATATATTTCTCTACTATATTGCTTATTTAAACTCTAATTTTATGATGTGTTTTTTCCTCTGTTGTAATTAGAATATGTGATAAAGCTATGCAACGAAGTGAAGAACCAGGTCTTACCAAACAAAAACATGCAAAGGTTGGTTTATGACAGACACAGTTTGAGAAGTGATAAAATAATAATGCAAGTTCTTTCTTTTTTGACAGGCCAGATTTGCCAGTACACCCCAGACACATCACTCCTCTCCAGCCCCACAAAACAGCTGTAAACCTGGATTAACCAGGCTGTTAAATGGAGTTTACAGCTGCTTTGCATCACCAGAATGGCTCAAAGCAGGCAGCACATACCAGTGAATACAGGCCTAATTATACACTAATGAACGATGAAGTAGTTTAGGATGCAGTATTCACTTTGGCAGAATGAAAAAGAAATCTTTGTATAGAACAGATATGTTAAAATTTATCCTGGCTTTGCTCAAGGGGAAAAATTCATCCTCTTTTATTCTGAATGGATTATAATTAAGAAAAGCATCAGAGGCAAATTATTCAAGGTTAGAAATTTAAAAGAGCTTTAAGAATACATCCACTCTTTCCAGATATATTAGTGCCTGCTGGAGTTACAACTAGAGAAACTCATAGTTTAATTATAAAATAATGGTCAAAAAAACCTGCTTGGATAAGCATGTGTTTCCATTAGGGAAGAAAAATCATTACAGAAAACAAGATTAAAAGTTAATGTTGCAAATCTCATTGTCTGTGTATAACTTCATTAATGCTGGATAACTACTGTATAATTAGCAAGGTGTTCATTGTAGAAATCTGTTAAAGCAGTTGAAATCAATCTACCTAGATGTCTGCTTGGCCTGTAGTTACTTTCAACAAAAAAAAACCAAAAAAACAAAAAAACAAAAAAACAAAAAAAAAAAAAAAAAAAAAAAAAAAAAAAAACAAAAAAAACAACAAACCAAAACAAACTTCAGAATATTTTTCAGAGCTTTAAGACATTGTTTTTCTTCTGTAAATAAAGCTTATAGCCTTAAGGCATTTGCTTTGCTGGGAATACAACAGTCTCTGATATAATTTGACAAATACAGAAAGCATAAAAACTCCAGATGACTGGTTCTCATTTGTATATACAATGAATCTTGCTTAAATTATAGGGAAAAGCTGGATCAGGACAGCCCATGAACAGAGTAGCAAGTTTTCCTCTTCACACTCCCAAGAATTGCACCAACAGTAGCGTGAGATGTGATGGAGATCTGGGCCCTCTGTAGTGAAGACTATGCATCATTCATCCCTCCAGGTGACTCCGGAAGCCAAGAGAGACCTTGCCTTTCACCTTGACTTACCTTTGGTTAAGTCACGTTTCCACCTTCAATTGCCAAACCGTAATTTTCATACAAGAATTGAGCCTATTACGCCTGGGGTAGTCACAGACTGCCTGTGGGTACAGTCATGCCACCACAGGCAGGCAGAGCTAAGCAGAGCTTTGCAGGCTGAGCCTTAGCCCAAATCCACACAGACACCTAAGGGTGGGCATGAGCCCGTATCTTCTCAGGAGGTTGGTAATCAGGTTAGGCCAAGGACTGTGCTACCACATATACATGGCTTTCCCTTCACTTCTGAGGAGCTTCCAGCTGGCCCAGAGCATGAGCATGGAGATGATGTTTTCCTGCAAAATACCATGTAAAATACTAGCAAAATATTACATTTGTTTTGAAAACATATTATCCCTAGAGGGATAAAAAATACCAATTTAAGGAAAAAGCCAGGAAAATCTGATCTTCAGGCTGCAAGATATTTAACCTTTTTCATTCCTGAGCGCTGAGCATCCCACACACTTTCAGTGATAATAATAACAGCAGTAAGAATAACAAGAGGAAATCAAAATCTTAAACAAAAGTCAGAACTGAACTGAAAATACTTAGGAGGTATTCTAAAAATTATGCACCTAAAAGGCAAAATTTAGGAAATCATACTTAACCACCAGGAATAGAAAAAAAGATTAAAGCCTCATGAAAAAAGAAGGAAAAAAACTATTCAGAAAAGCCTTTTATTGCTGAAACTACAAAAGCAAATGATGAATCAGATTGTGGCATGTCATCAGAAGGAAATGTCTCTTCCCTATGAAAATGGCTTTTAGCCAACTCAAAAATAAAATTTTCATGTTGTATTTCATGGGGATCTCACTTCTTAGGAAAAAAGCTACACACATACGAAATATATTTCCTGGGCCAATATAAAACCTTTTAATAAAAGTAATATTCAAACAAGCAAAAATCTTGTGGTCAAATTCATAAAAGATAATATTACAATAATAATAGGAGATGGTCATTTCAAGATGCTCACTACTACTGCTTCCCCTTTTTACGCAGCCCAAGGCATACTTTATTGTATTGTCAAGTCAGATCAAATAGAAAGATGCTGCTAACAATTATATGCAATTCTTTGACTACAAATAATATTTTGTTGGTCAGGAATTCTGCAAAGCTATATCCATACTGCTTCTTGTCCTTCCAGACCAGACTCTCAGCTGGCATGAAATTTTTTAACCACCTTGATCTCCAAGGAATGAGCCCAAATTACTTCCAGGGAGGATCTGGACTCTTATTTATTGTAACTATCTGCCTCTTCTAGTGCTTCATTATTGTCTGCAGAGATGAGCAGATTAACTGGGCATCTCTGTCTGGGAGGGTAAGTACACTTGTATCTGATATCTTTGAGGAAGGGTGGATGTTTTTCTGGACACATGGATTAGAGACTGGATTAGTTTATGGAGGAGTCTTCCAGTTCTCATTTAGGGGACAGTTAATTTTGCATCAGACTACAGGTGTTTTGGGAACAGTAGAAGTAGCACCTTTACACAACAAATAGGGGACCGAGGGGAAAAATGAAGAAACAGATTACGAGGTGCTAGTTCACTCCCAAATTTGAGCTAGGCACATGCTGCTTCTGGGCAGGGTTTCACCCACAATTTCCACTGATCCCAAAAGGCCATGGCTGAGCTCTTATTCACTGCTCAATGGGCAAAAGGTTGACCTGAGCCTTATGTGCAGTGGATGCTTGGTGACTCCATCCTCAGTCACTGAAGGGAGTTGAGAACAGTCAAACATTTGTCACTCTGAGTTTATCCCTGCATATCCTTTCATGGAAATATGGATGCTGGGGCATGGGGGATTGCTCTTGCTCATGCCCTCCCATAAAAGCAAGTACTTACACATTTATGTAAGTATATTGGTACCAGATAGGGCTCTCACTCCAACCCTCTGCTTAGCCCTTATCCTCAAAGAATATTCAGCTTTGAGTAAAGCACTGAAATATTTCAGGCTCTGTGTCTCAGCTGGAGTCAAGATGGCTCAAGGCGAACCTGACACTGATTTAAAGTGACTTGGAAGACACTAACTCTGAGTGTTCAGGACAGTAATCAACTACTCCCTCCCTGGGTATAGGGAGAAAATTCAATCTTAAAGAAGTTGTTTTGCATGCGTTCATCACATGTGAGTGAAAATCCTTACACTCATCTCTGAAATGTCTGAAAATGGTCCTTTCTGGAAGCAGGTCACTGGATAACTAACCTAATCTGGCACCGAATTTCATGTGTTATAACTGACACAAGAAAAAAAAGCTGGTGTCCCACCTGTCAGTACATCAAAAGCTAGGAGGATGCAAACAAGAAAATGGGTGAGACTCCTCTGAAAGAAGTGCAAGTGATCAGCCAAAACGGGACTAATTGCAGGCAAACTGAAAAGCCCACATACGACCCCAGGAATACACCACACCTAGTGGTAAAAGAAAGTCCTATCAAATTCCTAAGAATGTATCCTCCCCCAAGATGAAAAAAAGAAAAAAAAAATCAACCGATTTAATTCAAAGCACTGATAGAAAATCTACTGTGAGCAGAGACAAATAGATATCTAGCACGAAAGACAAAGGTTGGACAAGGCAGATTACTGATGTTTCCCCTTCTAAAACTGCTCGGGTTTTACATTCCTTTAAACATGAAGCTGCAAGCTATACAAGGTGATTTTGCCAAGATGCAAGTCTGAAAAAAATCTCTGTTAGACACAGTTGAATGTGTTGTTTTTTTCCACACCAATGATACGTCTGATTTACAACTGAATATTACTTCTTGAAGTGGGTTGCAAAGTAGAAAAATAATGACATTTCAAGCAATTCATTGGGGGAGAGGGGGAAGAAATGATCTTTTTTATTATTTTTCTATTATTATTTTTATTATTTATTGGTATTAAAAGAATAATTTATGAAAAGACAGAATGACAGATTGTATCACATTACAGATATCATCTATAGAGTCTGGAATATCATACTTATCAGCAAAGATTTGAGAGCATTACCATTACATCCAAGTGAGTTCTGACAGAGCAATACATCCATGTTTTTTGCATATTCTCTCTAAATATGCGTCTGTATTTGGACAGTCATATGTGTATGTGTGTCTACAGACATACCTGCAATGAAAAAAAGGAAAGAAGAATACCAAAATAGTGAGAAATATTTCTGAAAAACAAATATCTACTATATGTGTTTCTCACTTAGACAACCTGGAGAGCATTGGAGAAACTGGGTTTCTTGCCAGGTTTCTGCTTTGTTTTTTCTCCAGAGCACAGGATGGAGATCTGTCCCCTCTTACTAGTCTGTCCCTCGTGCTAGTAGGGATCACACATCTCCAGGCACTAGGTCCCTAATGCTGAGGAACCACAGCACCGTGATGGTGATCCCCTCTATGGTTATCATACCTTGGGCACAGCTTGTGGGAACAGGGAGCAATTCTGAAAGCCACAAAAATAGGCCACACTACATAAAATAGGCTTTTAGGAGTTACATGCTTCAAAACTTAAGCTTAACTATCAGTCCCAAAACTGAAAAATTCTCTGTTGCAGGCCTTTTTAGGGCTAGAAGTGAGTCTTGGGTCTCTTCGGTATTATTCTCTTCCTGTCATACCAAGTAACCACTTCCATTCCTTCTTCAGACTACACAACTCTTATATATATGGAATCTGACAGTTTTCCAGGACTTTTTCTTGGTCTTCTGGCACTAGGACTACTCTGCCTTTAGGGAGAAATACAGGTGCTTGTTCAGGAAAGGAAATGAATTTGTGGCAGGTTAGATGGCAACAAAGAGGAGAAACAAGACATCTGTTTGAAACTGCTCAAAAGTTTAGGTGTTGAATGAAGTTTCTGGAGAAGAGAGTAGCAGGCAAATGAACTAGTTGAAACTAGTATATTTATTACGCATTTAACCACAACGCTCTCACCTACCTGACTTCTTAGTGACAGATGAAATCAAGTTACGCATACCATAGAAATGTATGTAGATAAGTGTATCAATCAGCGAACAGTGGAAATTTTCCACCTTTTCGTCTCTCTGTGTTACAGCAAGAGACAACAGAAAAATGAGCCAATCAATCATAGCTTATGCACTCAGACTCCTAAGGTTTGCAGGATGCTCTGTAATTTGTGATTTGACCTCTTGTACCTTCTTCTCGCTGAAGTTCTCACAGAAAAAAAATTATGTGCCAATAACGACTGACACAAGATTCATCTTGTTTGACTGGCTAGGTCACAATGACAATTTAGGTTAGTCTATAGCCATATGTGATGGCTGGGAAAGATATAGTGAGGCTCTGTGGAATTACTTCTTGCAAGCATCACCAGGAAAGACACAAAACACACCCAGGTCTATCAGAGGGAGTATTGGGTGAACCATAATACAGCAGCAAGCACAACAACATAAATATCTTGGAAAACAAAAACCAATCTTAATAGCAACTGGCATCACCCCGCACTGCAATTTTGTCCACTGCACTGCTCCAGTGTAGACAGTACATTTGATATTATAAAACTAGTGCTATAATTTGAACACTGCTGCTGCTTGGCTGCCAGAAAGTGAATGGTCAAATTCAGCAACCAGGACAGATTGACCTTGGGTCTGGCTCATCCTTAGTTCCTCAGTGCATGTGCTGAGCTCCCTGGCTGGTGCTGGTTTGGCCTGAGAAGTGCTGCAAGTCCTCTGTGTGATGAACCAATGCACTCGCTGATGGTCCAGGATCAAGAGTTGGGAGTGCAAGTTTATGCACCTGTTCTCTCAGCATTCTGTGCAGCTACATCTTCTACTAGCTCATTATTGTCACTTAAGCAATGGTTTGCTGTTACCAGACATCATGGACCTATGGCCCCTTGGGTACCAGCATTTTGCCAGGGAAACTTAGAGGCACTCTAAAGCTTAATAACAATAACCTTCATGGTTCTGTATAAGCCTGAGACCAAGATTGCTAACGATATTTGCTTACACATTAGGAAGACAGCACTGAGAATCACAGGGGAATATCTGCTCTTCCTATCTGGCCACCTTTGCTCTTCCTATCAGGTCATAAATTTATATACTGGATATAACTGTATGTAACAAGGAGTCTTGCTGCATCCACCAGTGATGCACTGACCTCACGCACACAGACACTCACCTCACTCACTGCTCTGCTATTTACTTCTGATTTATGATTTGCTGGCAATCCACATGGACCTGGACTGAAAACGTAGCACAGAACGAATCAGTTAAAGAGCACTAGATTGATAGGCCACCTACTGTATTTAAAAATAACTGAACAGTGAAATGATTAAGTAAACCGAGATTTTCTGTAAGTTTGAGTGTTAGGTAATTACAAATGGCAATTGTGGAAGAACAACCGTATATTAAGCAGGAATTACAAGAATTAATGTTAAATTTCTGGTACCTCAAAAGTCTGTTTTTAGCTTCAGTATGCAGGAGCTCTCATCAAAACCATGAATCCAAACCACACATGAAGAAAGAGTTTCAGCGCTATCAAATGTATTAGAAAAATACATTAATTTATGAGGAAGCAATACTGACAATCAGGGCAGTAATGAAATATTAGGGAAATAAGGGGAAATATAGGGAAATAAGCGTAAAAGGGAAATTGCAAATACTAAGGAAAATATTTGTACCTAAATAATTGTTTGACGAATATGGAGACATATACAGAGAAACATTCAGTGCATCATTTTTAGAAAAACTTTTTTAATAATACAAGATGCTGCAATGAAGAGAATTCATATGGTGGCCTTTCCTGAAATCAGTGAATCTGGTCAATTTAAGAAGAAAAATTACAATAGCATTTTAAACTGAAAAAAATAATTAGCAAAGCTCAGATGATCTTTAACTGTAACAAAGGACTGAGTACTGAAGTCACAAATACACTCTGCTAAAAAAGTGAATATGCAGTCAATACTACCACAGACCTACGTGCTTTGTTCTGCTTTGTATTTCACCAAATAAAATGGTGACATTTCTAACTCTCAGACATATTTACTATGCAGAGAAGGCTATGGAAGAAGTCTCCTAAATGTTACCTGAAGTAAAACTAGGTAATTACACTTTCTTCAGAAAAAAATTTGGCCATTAATGAGAGACACTCTAGCATCTCAGGGGCATAGAAAATGGAAAATGCAGAAAAATATTAGCAGGGCATCCATTAGACAAAGTGTTTGTACTCAATAATGTCAACAACAGGCTTCCCATCTGCTTCAGGAGGACAAGAAGATTTATAAAATTAACTTTCACCAAGACAGAGTTACTCCCCATTTCCCTCTGCTGTCACTGTGGAGAGACAGAATGCAACAGGATTCATGTGGCTCCCCAGCCACCTGCCCCAGTACTCTGTGCTTGTGGTGAGGAGATCTCAGGGACATGGCAAAGGTAATAGACTCTCCTTCTGACCCAGTGTTTCCACCTTCTGCCTCCAAAACCCCATTCATCACTTGGGCCAGTGCAATGGCCCCATGTCTGCTGATAAGCCTTCTCATCTTATCTCAGTATGAAGGTTTTTTAACAGCATCTCTAGCCAGAGTCACCACTTGACAATATCAAAAGAGTTTTGCTGACCAACTTGAGAACAGAGCTAACCAAAACTCAGAGCTTCGTATTTATTTGAAACAGTAATACTTTGAACAAAAAGTACTGAAGTGAGTTACAGAAGTAACATTGGTGTGGTATAGATTCCCATTTCAGATGATCTGAAGTTTCATTCTGCACTTTCAAAAGATTATCTGGTTTCTTTTTTCATGTTTACATCAATTTTATAGAGTTTTGCAACATCAATAATGGGAGAACACTGTAAGTCATATGATACCCTATTATGTTTATTTTATAGTTAAATTATCAAAAGGCTTTATCAATAAGGATTTATCTTCTTCTTTTCAGGTTGAAAGAATCTTCTGCTTGAGTTGTATTGAGAGCTTGTGTGATAATCAAAGTTTTTCCCTAAGAAAACATTTCCTAATAGCCTGTTAGAACTTAATTTATCCTATCAAGAAGCATTATCATGAAGTCAATGTGGCTATGGGCATGATCAAAGGCAGCAATGATGATCACATCTGGGCCAAGTCTCCCTAGTTATTTTTAAGAGCCTGACATCTGGTATATAGAACTCTTTCATCGGCTACCAGGTTCAGCAGGAGCTGAAGGGCTTCAGCAGCATTAGAGACACACAGCTTCTCCCAGGATCAGCCCTCCCACCTCCAGAAGGAGTCAGTTACCTTTTGATGTACCTGAAGGAAGGTCTTCAACACTTCCTTGCAACCAAATACTAAAAGTGTAGCAGATTGTGAAAAAATCTGTCATAAGCAGTATGTCATGCAGAATAGTATAAATTGACAAGTTGGGGGTGGGGGGGGGAACCAACACAAAAAAAACCCTAACAAGAGAACACCCAGGGGAATGGATTGCTACCCTAACTTCAGAAACCCACAGTGCAGTCTGTGAATTGTCTGTACAATTCCTTGGCAAGGTGTTATTTTAGAAATCAGGAGAAATTTCCTCATAATAGTTTGCACAGTTTTTATGGTATTATTCTAATATATCTCTGGAGTAGAAGCCTCACTGTGAAGGCACATAGCATTATTCTCTGAACATTTGTTTTTATTATTTTCATCTTCACTGAATTTTTTACCATATATTACATATGTTTGCTTTCCCCACCGATGCATAACAATGGCAATGGCTGATCTATACAGTACAACCAGCAGCCCATGCAAAATTTCATAGAAGCAGTTTTTGATGTGCATTGGAGGACGAATGGAGACATCACAGATGTTGGAATGTGATTGGTTTTCATTTTATCTCTTAAAAAAATTCAAATACCCTTTCTGTCTAGCATGATAATTTGTTTAGTGTAATGTGCATTTGGTAATGATAACAAGGGAGAAATGCTTAACCTAAGGTGCTGTACTTTGCACTCAAATGAATTGTCTCTTTAAAGTGTGCTTGTGTAAACTGAGAATTTAAACTCTCAGTCTCTGTGAACAGCGACCCTCATATTGTGTTTGTATTAGAGGAAAACTTTTAGGACATCCCTAGGAAACTAATCCCTAGGAAGGCTGAAATTCAGAAGAGGCTAACAAGTCTGCACCTTTGATCCACTCTCCACACAGCAAAGCCAGACAGGATTATGCCAAAGCCTTTAACAAAAATGCTTGGGGAATTTTAAACCCAGAACTATTTGCAACCTTTAGAATCCAGGATCCTTTTCACTGGGTCTTCTTTTGCAATATTTCTGACTTTTACCTCTTTCATATGCAAGTCAGTTTGCAGGGATAACAGGAGTAAATGTCCCTGAAAGTCTGTGTAGTCCTCATGGTCTGTCATGTAGCAAACACTGCTGAAGTATATTAAAGTAAGGGTTAATTTAAGGAAAAGAAGCATTTTTACACTCCCTTACCTTTGCCTCTCTCTAAAATTATTGATTTACTGCAAATTTGAAAGGTTATAACCAGTGATTTGTGCATATAATCCTTACAATCATTTCTCAAGGCAAGGGAATTTATGTATCCAAAAATGCCTTGAAAAATCTGTCTTAATTAAGTTCTGTTCTAAAAGTTTGATTGACTCACACAGCTGCACACTACAATGCTATTTATTGACAGTCAGATCAGTGTCTGCACAATAGTTTCAAAATCATAACTACTGAGGAGCAGGTTAGTGCAGCAGAGCAACTCACCTCTGGTATTAGAAACACTGCTAATTACCAGAACTATGCTTTGACTAGCAGCAATACAGGAATATTTTGGAAAAAAAACTTTCTTTCTAGCGAGAAAGACCACTATGACATTTCATTGTATTTGAAGAGGTTTCAAAAGACAGTTTTTGTTCTGAGTAGGTGGTGACAGTACTGCAGAATTTCACAAGATGACTGTGATAAATGCAGCAACAAAGGCAAAGACTGCTTAATAGACAAGGAACCTCAGCACCTATTATTACTGTTCTTCCAAGAAGTAGAATTTCCTTAAATCAATTTCATATTTCAAGGGGTTTTAGTCAGCATTCAAAAAAATTGCATTTAGAATGTAACAGATCAAAATCTATAGACACTGCCCTGGAGATTCTTGTTAATGTAATGGAAATTGGCTGTGAAAGTCTAAAGAAATACATTTAAAGTTCTCACTGTCACTATAGAAATGAAAAGTCAAGCCTACTTAGCACTTCAGCTTCACGTCATAATTATTTTTTCTTGTCCAGCTTTAAGTACCTATGATTTGGCTTTTCTGGAGGGATCAGATGACTTTTTTTAAACAGTCCCTTGAGATGGTTATTTCAGGTTCTCAGAGAAACCCTCCACATCTCCGAGGAACCATGTCATTCAGGTAGCCAAGGGAGCTGACCTGATGTCCATTTTATATTTTACTAGTGAAGTTCTGCTGTAAGATCAGTCTCATTTAGAGCCAGCCCTAAGTGATTTTGCTTTTCTGTGCAGGTCAATGGATAACTAAATGTCTGTGAAATGGTACCATGGCAGCAAGGTAATACTCCTATATTTCCTTTAATGACAGTTTTTGGTTTTCGCTGCCACTCTACCCCATTAATCCTACTCTGGAAGCTGAAAAACGAGATTCCATATATCCATGTAATAGGTTGCATGTGTTTTCAAGGTCTCTTCTGTATCCAAGTCTTCCTAACTCTTGAAGAACCATCACCAAAGTTCCTGAATTCTTTCTCATCCTGATATAAAGCACTTTATACTTCACTGAATTCCTGTTAAGGTTTGCTCTCTGCCTTTCATATGCCAGCCCCAACGGTCCAGTGTTCCCATGCAAAGTCTGTTGAGTAGCAAAGTCAGATTGCTCTGCATTTGCAAGCTGTCACAGGGAAAAACACATTAGCTCTTACTCTTGTTGGAGTACAAAGGAAGTAGAATTTATTCTACTGAGATTATAGAGATAGGCAAACAAGTTTCTTCTCAGAAAAAAACAAGCCCAAACCAACACATAGCTCAGAGCCTGTGTTCTGTCTCACTGCCCATCCAACTCAGGACTGAGACCAGACTGTGAGCCAGGTGGGATGACCTAGAGTTGTTCTGCTCAAACTCAAACTCTGTTTGGAGACCTTATTTGTAATGGCACTGCAGCCCAGCAGTAACCTGTTTCAGAGCTTCCCACCATTCCTGGAGCAGTTTGAAGGAGCTGCAGGGCAATGCTGCTAGCAAACCTTCCCCTTCCATCCACACTTGATCCTTCACTCCATAAATGTCTGCAAAGTAATCGCAGAGTGTGATGAAAAAGAGATTTGCAAAGCAGGCTGGACACAGACGTGGCATCCAGTGTGATGTTGGATTTATTAGGCATCTTTGTCTTACATAAAAAAACATCAGCATCCTTTCTTTCAGTGCAGGCTGGCTGCATTCTTGCTTTTATAGCCTGTTCTCAGTTATTCAAGGTTTTTACTTCCTCCTCACCCTTTTTATATGTCATGGGGATTTTTGGTAGCAAGTCTTTGACCCTGGTTTCTGTGAGTGTGCCATTCATGTTTACCTCAGAAAGACCCGCCTGGACTTGTTTAGAGGAGTAAGTAACAAATCAGATAAAGTCTGTGTGACAGGGCAAAAGAAAGTAAATCACTTTAAGAGCATAAATCAGCCTCCTGGAGCTTGTCCTTGCAGAGGTTAAAGACAAAGTGACAAGCAAAGAGGACAAAGATCAAGGAATAGAGTAGCTAAGCTGTCTTGCGAGGAGTTTATAATCTTTTGGTAATTAATCACCCATAGTGGGGTCTGATCTGCAAACACCTGCAAAACCTACTGCTATTCCTCACTCTTTTGCGCAAGTGGAACAAAATACAGAAGTATATCAAGCTTTGGGAAAATGGGCAACGTACCAGCTGGGACAATTCAGGTGAAAGTTTTTGCATTTATAGGCTTTTAGCTGTAAATAATAGGAGATGGGAAACTTGGAGGCTCTTTTTCCCCTTTGTTTTGATTTATTTGGTTTTTTGTTTAATTATTGTCATATAAAAATTCTTATTATTCTACAAGAGATTAACAACCATTAATGTACTTTCCTGGCATAGAAATTTGCAGAAGGAAAGTAGTTCATGGTGAATAAGTCCTAACACTAATTTTAGGTGCTCATTTAGGACAGGTTACCTAGGCACATCCCAGCCAGAAATGAAACATTGCCCTTGATCCTGGCACAGGGCACAGTCAGTTTACACTGCTCCATCAACCTAAAACAAGCTTCAAATTTAATTCATTCAACCTCAGAGAAGCACCACAGGCTTTGCTGTGTTTCCATTTCACCTTCCATGGTGCAAAACTCCCAAATAATGGCAGTGTGTGGGACACTGGCAGGAGTCTGCAGCACACGCCAGGTGCTCCAACCATAGGCTGTGCCAGCTTCCACCAGCATAGCACAAGTGAATTGTAGATCAGAAGACCATGTAATGTGCCCTTTGTGGTCACCACTGAGCACCAGGCCCCACCGTTTTCATGCAGAGAGAGTTACAGGCCAGAAAGGAGTGCTCTGCTCAGGGTTGTTCCTGGAGCAACAGACAGCGCTGCACATCCAGTGTATCACAGTCATTGTCATATATATGTGATATACCCAGCCCTCTATTAACAATTGAACCATCCAACTGACTCATTCCTTAATTATTAATATTAATAGTTAATATTAATATTTAGTTTTCTATGCAAATGGCAATTTATTCTAACATTCATCAGCTTTTTAGGATTTTCAGATGTGCCCATTGCTGAACCTACCAAAGCCACCACTACTCCATGCAACATTTGTGTCCCCTGCTGGAAGAACCAGCAAAGCTCTGTCTATGGGGAGTGAAGGCTGCTGCTGCAGGGAAAGGACAGCAGGAGGGAGAGGGGAAGAGAGAGGGAGGAATCTTGAGCTTCCTCCAAAAACACAAGACTGTACTCCAGATTTTTCCTGGAAAAGTCCTGAGGGAGTCTAAGATGCAGGAATTTGCCAGCCATAATCAACTTCACCTGATGCATTTAGGTGCTCAGCTTAGCTGGTCAGCCAGAAAAGATATGATGCAAACTGCTTTTTTAAGATCATACCTGGTGAATTGTCCTTCGTAACAACTTTGGTCCTGTGCCATCAGAACAAGTGTGTTCTTTGTGAAATGTAGCTCTTTGAGCCCTGTTTTTTGGTAGCTCATGCTTTTCCTTTGTGTACCAAAGTCCAGTGGAAGCCTTGCCTGCTGTTGCAGTATAGACACACATTCACCCACGCTGTATTCTAGGCAAAGAGAAGAAGGGAAGTACCGTTTCCAAGCAGGAAGACTGTGTTATTACAGGAACCTGGGGACAAGGTTTTATGTCAGTTAAGGACACCCCACTGCTTAATGAGCAAAATAGGGGTTGTTGATAGTTACCTAAATAGAGGGCCAATTCGCAGTAAGCCAATTAATGTTGTACATTAATTCCATCTAATTAATTTCCAAGGAGGAGCTATGGATTCTTTAACTTCCTTAGTTTGCAGCTAGGAATTGATTTTTAAAAAGCAATAATCTGAGAAAGACCAAGAAACATACTTGCAAAAATCAAAGCAATGGTTTTAAAAAACAGCAGAATAAAAGACAGATTTGACATCATGAAGGCAAATTATCTATTAAGCAAAATTAGGTTGAAGTATTATGACCAAGAAAGTAAATCCAGGCTCACAGGAAACAAACCAACTGCTTTATAAAGAAGAGATAGCATTCTCAAAACTCAAGTTAAATGAAGTTATTATCTAAAATAAGATGTGGAAAGACATTTTAACATATGACTGTCAAATCTGGAAAACTCTTTAAGTAAGGCAGAAGATCTGGAATTTCATTTGAGATGAACTAAAGAAGAGGGGGAAATCTGAATCTGTCATGCTTTATAGTCACAAAAAGTAGTGTTTAACCTTTTTACAAAAGAAAAAAAAGCTTTTTCACTAGCTTTTCCTCTTCAAAATTCACTCTTAGTATACCCTGAAAGTCTCAATTTCTACTTGGAAATCAGTATTGATGATTTTATGACAACAGAATTGAAGAACTGAAATTTGATTGAGGTAGAAAATACATATTTCAAAATGCTTTGATTTTTTTTGTTTTGGTTTGGGACTTTTTTAATATTAGAAAAATTTAGGGGTTTATATACACAATTCTTTCAATACAGTTTAAAAACCCTCAGTGCTGCACTTGTCACAACTAAGTCATTCCCTGTTCTGAAAACAAGGAAGATCAGGCTTGACATTTCTGGCATTTCTAGAATAACAGTTAGAACACAAACATGCTTTAAGTAAATGCTTCCTTCCATGCAACATAAATGAGATTACACATAAAACTTAACCAATAAAATCATAACATATTACTCTGCACAGACTTTCAGGGAGTTGAAAGCCACCACTGGAGCTCAAAAGGAAACCACTGTGAGCATCTGGGTGCTGGGCTGGATTGTCAGCTGGTGCCCACACCGAGTGCTCAGGGATCCTGCTGATGCTGGTTCCTCAGATCTCAGGGTATGAGAAGGGTTGGCTCTGCCCAGCACCCCAGAAAAGCAGGTGAGGCTCCTGGTTTCTGAAACCTCACTGAAATCCTGATCATTTGTATGGTGCTCACTGGCACATCCTCATGAACCTTCAGTCATTTACTTGTCCCCAAGTCTTAGAATAATTTAGCTCTTACATTGAGCCTCCGGGTAATTAAATAACATTTTCCTTTTCTTTCTGGTTCCCCTGGGTGTTTTCAAACTTCAGTGCACCTTCCATAGCACACTAAGGTAGAAATCTCTGGTTTCCCTATTCTCTGTGTCATACAGAAACACACATGCCCTCTTAGGAGACAAATAAGATGGGCTGTATTTTTCACTGCCTGCACTCTGCTCTGCACTTCCTCCTCCTCCCACATCCATGCTCACTGGGTCCCTGAGGGGCTCACACTGATCTTTCCCCAACACTGTGAGAAATACCTTCACATTTATGATATTCCTCCTCTGTCTAATAGGCACATCATTCCCCAGGGTAATCTTGGTATTAACTGCAGCCACGCTAGCCTGTTTGTATGTTGTAGACAAATTGTTCTTGGAGGCCTGTCTACTTACTACTTGCCACCACATCTAGCAACCAGACAGTCCTCTGCTGATATATTGCTAAATTTGCTGTTTGTTTCCTTGTCACTTATGAAACTGGTCTTTTCTTTCTTTTTTTTTTTTTTTTTCTCCCCCCTAAAATCCCAAATGTCTGCAGTGTTCAAAGCAGCTGAGTCTAGACAATGGTCTGGCTTGGATTTTCCAATTTTATCTCCATCCTTTCTCCAGCCTCAAGCATTATGGTTTAAGTAGTGACAGGATATAAATCCAGATGACTTATGCTTTTTCCTTTTTTTTTCCCCCCCAAGTAATAGTTTATCTGGGAATAGATAAAATAAAATTAATTTTATTTTCCTGAAAAGCATGATGAGAGTGAAAACAGCAAGTTAAAAGAAAATGAAAAGCAGTGTAGGCAGGACTTTTCTTTGTAACACATGGGCAAAAAACAGTAATATGCAGCATGAATCTGAGCAAATAGATTATAAAATATCATTTTTATAACTTGCAAATGTGAAATAAATAGGGTTTTCCAAGTGCAAATAGAAAGCAAAATCACATTAGAAATTACTGAAGGACTCATTACTGTTGATTTTTTTTTTTTTTTATAAGAGCAATTCGGAATGTGTGAGTGGACATGACCGGATGGAAAATCTTTTCACTTTCTCTCCTGTAGTGGTCTGCACAGCAACATAAGGTTGCAAACAAACCATCATAAGCAAAGATTTTAAAATCCCTGAGGACTCAGAATTATAGGAACTTAATAGGAGCTGAAGTGCTTTGGATGGAGCACTGATACTCTCATTCCCTGTTCTACCAAGGACTGCTACAGTTTTCCTCAGGGAGGACCATTAATGCTTGAGCCATGTCAGTGGCTGCATAGCAAAAACATCCCCTTCACCAGTTCCTGCATTACAGAACAGTTTGGAAATCTCAGTGCCAAAGAGCTTTCTCTTGCTGCCTTCACAATTTCAAGCCTGAGACAGCCAAGCACTCGTTCTGGCTCCAGTACTGCCCAGCTACCACGTACATCCATTTTGGAAAATAAAAGTGAGAGGGCTAAGATGATGCTTGTACCCAAAAGCAAATGCACAAAGAAGACCCATGCAAGGGCATGTGGGAGGGCAGCAGAAAGCACAGCCTCACGCAAAACGTGAGGAGGAGATGCTTAAGCGTTACCTTGGCACTTCTGTCAGTGTGCTTTAGAAATGCAGCTGAGCCCTGAAGAGTAGGAAATTCATAGAGAAAAATACCATGTAATCACCGGATTAATGGTTACCATGTAACTTGTATGCATGAGGACGTAGAAAGAGCACCCTTTTCATCAGCAAGCCTGGGATTCTGCCACCTAACACTCATGTTTTCACAGAACATTTTCCATTAGCAAATACAGATTACCTGACAAATTACATTTTCCTTCCCTAGAACAGACATATGCAGAAGCTGTCAAACATTATGTGTAAAATTATACTAAATAAGAAGTTTCAGCACCCGTAGTAGGAAAAATGAGACTTTTCCAAAATACACTTGCAAGAAAAAGTCTCCCTTTAAACTAGTTTCCATTAATAAGTTACAGGTTTTCTACAGAAAATACAGAAATACCATGACAACATGTGTTTCTTTCCATCATTTTTTTGCAGACATTCTTTTATTTTATGTGGGTGTTTTTTGTTTGTTTTTGCTTTACAATTTGTTTGTTATGCCATGACTCATGTAACTTTTCTCAACAATAAGTAATCTCATACAGTGCCAAAATGTTTTCTACTCCTTAACAGTGAGCCTGCCTTATCAATATTTCCTTCTGTTGTTCATGCCAAAAAAACATGACTTTTGGGTAAATGTGAATGTAACTGCAAAAATAGATCTATTCAAATATTACCTGGATGTGTCATGACTGATCACGTTATTGGATAATGTTTTACTAACTGATAAGATAATCTTGTACTAATTATCAAACCACAGCTTAGAAAAATAAAGACACATAATATGGGAATATATTCATATATTATTCTTGTCCTTCTGCATAGAAAGAAACAATTATAACTATTAATATGGACAGGGACTGGCATTTTTAGGAAACTACCTTATGTCAAATGAAATAAGGCAAAAAGAAGAATACTGAGACTAAACTCCAACACTGAAAATGGTCTGACAGTCAAGCATCTAAAATTAGATATCATTTCCTTACTGGTTTATCAGCTCTGTAGTTTCCGCTGTTGAGTCCTAAAACCTCCATCTCTGAACGTACTAGCTCAAACAGTTGGTTGTGGAAGCTGGTATTTTACACAATAGAGGATGGGTTTCCCTAACTGAGATCAGTTTAACTGCAAGTAGTTTGTGACATCATCTGCAAACACAAAATACACTGTAGTGGGATGTGCACAAGTTATTAATGTTATTTTATATGTGGCCCATCTAATATCAAGAAGATTTTAGTAGCTCTTAGGAGGGTGTAGGAGCAGGCAAAGCAAAAACAAGGCTCGTGTTGTCATCTGGGCCAACATTACAAAAGAAAGATATGCAGATCTAGAGCTTGTTCTAGCCTCATCTTGAGTCCATCTGTAAATCCAGTTGGAATCTTTGCACTTACTTTAATATCTGTTGCAGTAGTATTTAATTCTCTGATCAAACTCCATTTAAATATATATTCATACATATACTTTCATAAATTTATGTGTGTGTGTATATATACATATGCTGTAAAGGAATAGAAAGAGAGATGTATAAATGCACTCTACAAAATGAAATTATAAACTACAGGAAGATAATAAATAAGCCTGACTTTTTCCTACTTGAATTCTATTAGAAAAGCTCTCTACTTGTACTTCATTCTCTCTCTCTTTTTTCTTTTTTTTTCTTTTTTTTTTTTAATATGTTCAGTGCTTACAGTATACTGTTTTCATTATAGACTGGCAGTGTCTGGGAATTAAGCCCATTTTACACACAGACAGATGTTATTTTATAGAGTGTCATTCAATGTAATGGTACCAGATTTTAGCACTTAGCCTGCCTCCCAATTACCCATTAACAGTTTGTGTAATTGGGGAGCAGGAAAACACCTACTCTGCATTGTATAAATTATTTCAGGATGTCTGCTTCCAAACTTCATGTCATAGGAGGCTTTCCCATGAGCAATAACAACAACAAAATGTTTTGATCAAGCAAAGAGTAAATTGAAAAGCATTTGAGTATTTCTGCTGGGCAAAGCTCTCCTTCTTAGGTTTTTTTCAGTCCATCATGAAGCAGAAGTTTTGCATAAAATGCTCTGCAAATGTACCTGATACAAGGAAACAATCTGAGAATGAGCTTACAGAATATTGTGATGGCACAGTTAGCCGTTTGTTTTCGGTTATTACTATTTTTTGTGGGATTTTAGAGAAAATTGGTGTATGTAGACAACTGCCACCTTTTTTCTCTCAAAAAGCCCCCACACAT
The DNA here is from genome assembly GCA_035222235.1 of Margarornis squamiger. Taxonomy (NCBI): domain Eukaryota; kingdom Metazoa; phylum Chordata; class Aves; order Passeriformes; family Furnariidae; genus Margarornis; species Margarornis squamiger. Next base: position 35,048,184 of record JAWWTY010000106.1, on the reverse strand, counting down.
CTGGAAAGCCCTTTCACATTCAGCACATCTTCTGCCAATGATGCTAAAGCAAGCATCTGCTATGTGCCTCTTCAACAGCACGTAAAAGGTTATTGAGTATCAAAGAATGATATGCAGTTATTGTTCTCTTGGCACATTTTTTGGATGCCATTTTGTGATGGTATATATAAATATGGAATAATTTTTTTCTGAAAAGTTTTAACAGAGCCGTAACCAATTTTACAAGAGAAAGATGTAAGCGTTGGGCTGTACTGTCTTATCCAATACAACAGGGAAAATTATAATGATGCCAAGCTTGAGATACCAAAATCTGAAGAAGAAAAGACCAGACTCCCCAAGCATGCCTACAACAACAGGTCCTTATTTTAGAACTACAGTGCTGAAATAGTGAATATCTTCTGGAGGAGTGCTTTTTCAGTGAGCCTGAACTGGAAGCAGGTTTGCAATGTTCCTTCCTGGTTGTTGCAATTCCCACTCCAGGTCCTGGGCAATGATTATCACTGGGACATCCCTGTGTCCAAGGGTCAGCTTCACTCTGGCACCAACCACCTTCACCGCAATCTGCAGGTCTTCGCAAGCAGCACTGGCCTCTTGACTCTGGTTAATAGCTTGTGAGCAGCAACTTCCTTGGAAACTCTCTCCTTCCGCAGGTGGAATACTGGTGTGCATGTGTATGCATGCACATATGCTTGTAATCAAATCTGAATCCTTTGTGAAGAAAGACATTTGCTGGGGAAGAAGTTTATTTTTCCTGCTTTGGTACTCCTACAGTTTCTCAATCTTGGAAAAAAATCAAAAGGCAGTGCATGAGGGGATCATCCTTCTTCATTACACATTTTTTTTTTGTTTGTTTTTGTGGTTTTTTCCTAACTTGCTCATGTTTTTCCCTTTTTGGAGCATTGTTTGGCACTGACAAAACAGAATTATCCAAGTATGATCACAAACAAAACCTACCAAGGGTTGTACTCACCAGCTATTAGTAGTGAGGAAAATTGGCAGTGTGTGAAGAGTGAGCAATGCTGGAGATGCTCACTCTGTTAGGTATCTACCTACGCTCAACAGCATGCTGCATGATCGAGAATCTACTCTGGGGTGTTACGCTCCCAGAAGAACAGTCTAGAAGGCTGGACGAAGGGCTGGTACACTAGACTGAATAACTTCAGATGCAGAGCCATGGACAGCACAGTCCCTGCCATGGGCAATACCATGGTCAGAGCTGGGTGTACTTATGGAATGATCAGTTTTAAGGGAACATTATTTTTTTCACACAACTTGCTCTAACCAGTTCCCAGAATAAAATAATGTTCTGATTTGCTTCAGTTAACAAAACCAAAATACCTCTAAGCCTCCAGGACCCTAACAATGACAGACCATTGTCCCTACCTCTGGCTTACACATGTGCTGTTGTTAGAGTCAGTGTTTTTCTTTGAACATTGAATATGTCTATACACATAGGAAGGTGGCATTTTGCACCATCCTCTTCACAGGACCTTGTGCCATTTGCACTGCTTGACTTCTGATCGCAGGTTGGATTGGGTTAAACAGCTGTACAGCAGAACTGAGTGTACATCTGATGTTCTCTGGCATAGATACAAGAGGTCCCTTAATAATGGGGGATCCTTTAGAAACAAAACATACTAAGCAAAATGTGCAGAGGTAAGTTTTCCTCTTCCTACCCTGTTTTTCTTGCTTTGCTCTCCCTGGGTTGTAGGCCAAAAGGGCCAAGTTTTTACTGAGTCTTCTAACTCTCTTGCAGTTACAGTTTGAGGACCTGGATACAGAGCCCAGGTCAGAGCAGCCTTGTGATGGCTCTAGCACCTGTCAGGCAGCTGCATGTCCCTCCTTCAGCCACAGCTAAGGGGCTGAGACAAAATCTGACACTGGAGCTATACAGGGAGTTGTACAAATTAAACAGGCAAGGAACACAATTTATATAACCAACCAGACAGTTTTTGTTACAGATTCACTTATCTCAGTTGCTTTTTTAAGATAGTAGTCAATGAAAACAGCTTTGTTGCAATGATGTGTAGATCCATGATGTAATGTGTCAGATTTCAATATGCTCAAACAAATAGATCTCTAATCTTTACCATTCAATCTTGATCAAAAGTCTCCTGAGTCAGCCTATGAGACATGTTGACATTTCTAGTGGTAACCTAACTACTTTTCATTGTGATAAAAATCATACTGTGTGTGTTGTATTTTTCTGTTTGTTTGGGGTTCTTTAATTCCATACTTTGCTGCCAGTCACTTTTTCAATAACTTTTGAATATTTTGAATCCCAGTAAAGTTTGTGGATAAATGTATGAAGTAGTTTAACCTTGCAAGAATATGTTGCAACTTTACTCATAGCCAGAACATTTTTGACACATTTCTCTAGCTTTTGATTTAGCTTCATAAAATACCATCATTTCTCTCAGGAATAACAATCCTTCTTTTGGAACAAGTAGTCTTGTTTTCTTCAAGCCATTTTGAACAACAGCTCCTAAATCATGAGTCTCTCCAGTTCATTTCCAAATCAACACAACACGTCAAATTCCAGTCCAAAGTACACTGGTGTTAATTTGGGTACTACACGCAATGGAGATGCTCCTGATTTGTGTCTGTGAAAGGCAGAGAAGACTGTAATTCTCTGAAGAGGAATTACAGGAAAATCCTGCTGCATCAGTGGGGAAAAACTGTTGTCCTATGAAAGAGCAATTGTTTTACCCTAACAGAAGCTTTTTTTGCAGGACTTAGTGGATAAAATGAACATTAAAAGCATTTTAAAACTAAATAAAACTAACAGAGGTTCCAGGCAGGCATTGATTGCTCTCCTTTTTGTGTTATGCTCAAAGCCATTGTTCATCACTGTATTCCTCTGCCTGATTTTGGTGACCAGCAAGGCAGTCAGAAAGCAGCATGCACACACTGGCATGCCCTCCTGCCATACTCTTTCTGAGCATATCCTTTGGGAGCAATAGCACCCAAAAGCAGCAGCTCCCCAAAAAACATGGGAAATTAGCAGATCTTTACATTCACTGTGTCCAGCTGACTTAGCCAAAATGCAGTAGAACCATCCTATTTGAAAAAATACTGTGTACTTCTGCTATATCTCATATCTTGAAGGTAAATTATAATGTTCCTTTGCAAATCTGTATGTTCTACTCTTTGGGATCCCAGCCAAGACAAAGTAACCATCTTTTCCTCTCTTATTTAGACTCTCAAAAAATTTGATTCACACATTAGGCTAATCTATTTTTTCTGGATAATTTCTATTTTTATCAGTCCATTTTCATTTACTTTTCTGGAAATGGGCACTGCTGGTTGTCAATTAAGATCTGGATAATTTTATTGATTGAACATCCTGGGTCCTTAAAGGATTTATCAAATTATGGCATCTTAAACTCCCTTCCTATCTTTCTTTTTGGAGTTGAAAGGCATCAGCCATTGACATTTATCAAGCAGAGATACAGGTTAGCAACTGTTTGGCAATACTTTTTTACCCTTGTATTTGTGCAGAATATGCATCCTTTCAATCTTCAGTTTATCCATTGCAAAAGCCCTTTTTTGACACTGAAATCCCATCTTCCCTGGGCAATGGCAGAAGGGATTTAATAAATAAAGTAATTGTGACAATCACATAATTCCCTCCAGCCTCATATTTCAAGGATCTCAGCCTCATGCAAGCAACAAAGTTCTCTATGGACTGAACCCACAATAACACTCACATTGCACCTTTATTTCCAGCTTCATCATGTCCAATGATTCAGTGTCAGTTTATGTTAGTACTCCAGGCCATGAATCAGTGTGTCCAGGGAAGAGCTACATGCCTTACTCATCTCTTCTAAGTTCAAAGGAAGAGCACATTAAAACTCAGGCATGAAGCTGAAAGTAGTTTACATTATCTAGGGTTAAAACAGTCTAGAGTGATTAACTATGTCCTCAAATAGAGAAAGCATAAGATAAGAAGTATATTGATAAAAGGCATTCTTTTCCCCAGATCTTAGGAAACTAATATCATGAGCACATCCCAATCAGCAATCTTTACTCCTTATATGTCCTAAAATCAGTAGCTGAAACATTGGTTTCTCCTAGGGTAATAAAATACTGTGCAAAGTATGACATACATTAAAGAGCACAGCAGGCTGGACCCTGAGTTCCATATAACTTAACATGATGTGGTTTTTTTCTTTTCATTTGTTCCAAAGCTGTATTTCAAATCAGTTGTGATCTGTATTATACAGAACAACCTTAAGAGGAGCAGCTGAGGGCACATGATTTGTTCAGTCTGTAAAAGACGAGACTGAGGGGAGATCTCATTGAGGTCTTCAACATCCTTACAAGGGGAAGCAGAGAGAGAGGTACCAATCTCTTCACTTTCATGACCAGGGGCAGGACTCGAGGAAACAGCATGAAACTGAGTCAGGGGAAGTTTGTATTAGATACCAGGAAAATTTTTTTCACCCAAAGGGTGGTTGAGCACTGAAACAGGCTCTCAGGGAAGTGGTCACAGCACTAAACCTTTCTGAGTGCAAGAAGCATTCAGGCAACACTCAAGCACATGGTATGATTCTTGAGGTGTCCTAAGGAGGACCAGGATTTGGACTCGATGATCCTGATGGGTCCCTTCCAACTCAGCATATTCTATGATATATTTGCTCACCTGGGGAGTTAATCTCATCCTATAGAGTTCTGTACAGGAGATATAATTGCTCAGTTTAACCTGATGATTCAAATAACCTACAGAGAAGTTCTAATTTTGTAAGTGATTTAATAAGCTTTTATTATAAGAAAGGTATTGACAAAGGAAAAATTAACGAAAATATTAGGAAAAAGCTTCCAGATGGTAAGATGTGTTAGTTGGTAGAATAACTTCCCAAGGGATGAGGAAGAAGCTGCATTGTCTGGAACTTTTAAAAATAGACTGCCAAATATAAGCAAACCTACAATAAGCAATGATCTTGCAACAACAAGAGGAACCATTCAGCCTTTTTCTTCTCTAACATTTGTTCATGTTTACAATTCTCATTACCTTGGTCAGGGTATGTCCTCTCTATGCATACTCAAGCAGCTGCAAAGCTCAAGAATGGTGCTCTTCAGCTTCATCTCCAAATTAGGCACTTCCAGTGTTAAATCCACATCTAGAAACAGCTTAAGAGACAAAATACTACAGTTGGAACTGAATCCATTATATCCTCTACAGCTGAGCAAGGAAAGGTATCTAAATTATTCAGTCCCTTTAACCTTAAGTTATGTGGAAAAAACACAAGAGTCTTGTACAAACTTCTTCATACAAGTAAATGAACCCTTGAAAATAGTTGTCAAAGAGGTGAACAAATAATGGGTATCAAGAACACAGAGGTAGTGTGGGTCCTATAAGGAATAAGGTGGTGCAAAAATATGAAACAGCATGTTTGCTTGTTCATGAGTACAAGAGCCTCTTGGTTCTAAAATACTGAAAAAATTACAATGAAAGAGATATGTAAGATTATCAAACATCTTGGTGATACTAGAAAACAGAACAAAGACTAGGGTGGCAGAGGCAGTTAATATTTATTCATTTGCAACGGACCTAAAACATGGCATGCTAGACAATAATTTATGATACTGGTTTTTCCATGTTTTAAAGAGTACACAAAACACAAAAATCAAGGTCAATTTTTAAAATTGCACCATATTGTAAGGAAAAAAGTAAGATCATACACTTATAGACTGATTCAAATTGAGACAAAAGAATTTTCTATATTTTTGATGCTGTAGGACCTATGAATAAATACAGTTTCAAGGTACTTTAACATTACCTAATTTATTTTTTGAAAAGAATACAGAAATCTAAAAGCTTGTCTTTCAAACACTCCTGTAACTCATCCAAACAAAGAGTTTTTGGTGGTACAGATGCTTTCCTACAGGGGTGCCATCACTTGGATCCATTGAATGGATTTTGTTGTCAGTCTGAACAAACTATGGAATAACTATTCGTAATGAGCTGTCTGCTCATTCGTTTAGTGAATTGTAATTCTTTCTGTATGAATTGACAACGGGAAACTGAGCTAGATGGTCTACTGCAATGGGAGAAAATTGGTCATCACGCAACCTGCTTGGCTTTCAAACTAGGCTGCCTAAGCAGTCCCAGAGCACCTAGGCAGTACACTTAATGAAAATTAGGCTGTTGCTAAACATACAGTGCTTAAGAAAATCAAACCAGAAACAATTTTCTATGGACCATTTAGAATTTAAAAATGGAAAGCAGGCATAAATCCACTGCTTTTTAATCCCAATTTCCAGAATTCCTGCATTAGGTCAGTGAGTTAAATGAGCTTGATCCTTTCCTGTACCTCAGTAAGATGAGAAGCTGGGTGACTGGCTCTTGGTTGCTGAGTTTTTGAGCCAGACACACTACAGCCTGAGTTAGAGCCATGTTCAGTCAGCTTCAACTACCCTTGATGGCTTGCAGCCTTTAACAGTACTTGCACAAATGCAGGGCTGCTTGGACACCTCTTTGCAGTAGAATCAGCAAAATGAGGACTTGGAACCAGTGAGTCTCCCCTTGTGTAGAAACATCTTTCTAAAGGAGACCTCTCTCCTGGCCAGCTCTGACCTCTCTGTACCTGACATTAGATGTCTCTGCCTATTCTGCTCCAAGTTCTGCACTGCTGCATGCTGTGTATCGCATCAGAGCCCAGATGGAAAATTTCACTTTGTTCTGCGCTCTACCCACTACCTAGGGAAGGAACACCAGGAACAGCCCTCTCTGATTACCAGGTCAAACATATTGGATTTAAACCACAAAATCATTTATGGGATAAGCTGGGGCTACTTCAGAAACCTCATCCTTCCTTGTGGACTGTACTAAATAGGACAGACTGCAATGTCTGAAGGAGTGGTTCCACAGTTAAGACATTGGGTGACTCAGTGAAAGCAAGTCCTTGTTTATAGACCATTTATTGAAGGACGCCAGCCTGCCTCTTGTTCCAGCAGAAACTAAATGTGCTGGCCAGCAAAGCATGCATAAAGCTTATCATCCCACTCAGGGTGTTCCCATAGGATTGCTTGACTGGGATTGGGGGCAGAAGAGAAAATTTCTTATTCTAGAGAATTGTTACAGTCTGTGTATGGGAATTAGTCTGGTGGAACTGAATTATCATTTTTTTTTCCTTCAAACTGTTCATGCATGGACAATTTGGAGTAACAGATTGCTATTTACATCTGCTGAGGTGCTATGAAGAGAGCCTGTTTTGCAGGGCCACATTGGTTCACACCCCGCATAACAATAAGCAGCTGAAGCTGAACATTAAATGTCATAACCTCTGTGGAAGCTTCAGTGAAGTAAAAGATCAATATGCTTCAGTTCTCACCAGAAAAATTATCATGCGAAGGAAGTACCTTGTGTGTTTGCTTGAGTGACACTGAACACTTACAAAATGCTGCCAGGGTGAGTAAGGGTGAACTATCAGAAATCTTTGTACACAGAAGGCAGTGAATTATACCCCATTTCCTAGTCTGTCTGAACCCTCCTCACTGCTTTATGAAGCAAGCAGAAATTGCTACCCTACGAATTGTGTGTGAATTTACAGGCTCAGGTTGTACCAGCTGAAGTAGCGAGCAGACAGTTTCACAAGGATTCAAGCAGTTAATGCCTAAAATTCTGGCAAACTTTAAAGCTGCCTTAGGACTAAGCCTTGTTCTTGCTCAAGTTAACACAGCCAGTGTTCACCCTTACTGCCAGGGTCGGCAGGAAGGGCAGCTGGAATAAGTATCATATGAAAGTCTGGTTGGGAGCTGGGACACCTGTGGAGCCTGTTTGGCTCTGGTCTCTGTGTGTGGAAGGAAAGGCAAGCAGGAATGGGCTATGTTTCATAGATCCTCCTCCCATTCACCTCTCCCACAGTCACAAAGTGAGCAGTGTTTTTAGGCTTGTGGCACTAATAGCGGAATTTTTCCAAAGTCTTCCTCCCCCAGAAAAAAAAAAAAATAAAAAACCTCACCTACTCTTAAATAGGGTCTGAAACTGCAGCTCCTCTGTTCTTTACACCGATAATTAACCATGGGTATAACTGCCATTGTCAATAGGTTTCCTTTTGGTAGACTAGCTTTGATTTGACTGCACCCAATATACTTCTTCCAAAGAAAAGGATGCAGTATTTATTAACCAAAAGACACACCTCTATTAGAATAAGAATTAAAACTTTACATGAGCATTTAAAACAATTTACATGCCCATTACCTTCCCGATATTTAATATTTTAATTCCAGCTTAAGCTGGTCCCCTTAACCCATCCCCTAACAAATGCCAAACTTGGTGATTCATAGTTATTTCATTACTATGAATTTTGTCTCCTCTAGCTGATATTTTTTTGCTTTCTGCTTTAAAATTCATTTCTTCTTCATCATGCCTAGGTTTTAATTCTTTTGTGTTGCTACTCAAAGTCCCTGGAGGCTGTGAGCCTTCAGGTGAACCTCACCAAACTGGTTTGCTCTTCTCTGAAGCAGAGGTAGAAGCTGTTGTGTACGAGGTTTTCTAGAATTTTCTGCCTAGAAAGCAATAAGTTCAAGTTTGCAGAGTTCTCTAAATAGTTAGATATGCAGCATTCATGGAAGCACACATGCACAGGCAAGACAGGCAGTATCATAAGACAGAAGACTTTCAGGAATAGGAAAGTGTACTGGTTTAGCCCCAGCTGGCAACTGTACTGGTTTAGCCCCAGCTGGCAACTAAGCATCACACAACCACTCACTCCACCTTGGTAGAACTGGGGAGAGAATCTGAAGGGTAATAGTTAGAAAACTCATGGGTTGAGATAAAGACAATTTAATAGGTAAACCAAAAACCACAAACACAAGCAAACAAAACAAGGAGTTAATTCACTACTTCCCATCAGCAGGAAGGTGTTCAGCCAACCCCAGGGAACTCAGGGTCCATCATGGGAAATGGTTACTTGGGAAGAAAAATGCCATCACTATGAATGCTTCTGCCTTTCTCCTTCCCACAGCTTTATATACTGACCATGACATCATCTGGTATGGGATATTCCTTGGGCCAGTTGAGGTCAGCTGTCTTGGCTGTGTCCCCTCCCACCTTCTCATGCATCCCCAGTCCATTCACTGATGTGGTGGGGTGAGAAGCAGAAAAGGCCTTGGCCCTGTGTAAGTGCTGCTCAGCAGTAACTAAAAAATCCCTGTGTTATCAACACTGTCTTCAGCCCAAATCCAAAACATAGCCCCATACCAGCTACTATGAAGAAATTTAAGTCTACTGCAGCCAAAGCCAGCACAGAAAGGGCTGCACTTCTTACCCCAAATATCTGTGACTTGATTCCTTATGGCAAGGGAGCCAAAAGACCAGAAAGCTGCAGATGCTTTCAAGGGAGAAGCTGCATGTTTGGGATGGCAACTTCTCTTGAGAGAGCAGATATGTGTCCTCTCCAGAAGCCACAGTTGCCTTCACTCCACTCACACCTCTGAAAAGGGAGAATTGGCCACTCACTCATGCTACGCCACAAACAGTCCAGCCATGGCCAGTCCTCATCTCTTCATCCTTAGGGTAGGAAAATTCAGTTCTGTGTCTCTTGAGTAACGTACACACACACATGCTCCACAGTGACTGGCAAAATCTGGCATTGGTCAGGGCTGCAGCAGTAGAAATTATGGAAATGACTCTCCCAGATCAGCATGGAGGATTTTCCCCGCATTGGTTAGTCCTCGAGACATACCACTTGCTTCCAGATAACCTCAGGCTTGAACGTATGAGTTATTTTTCTTTGAGAACTACTTGGAATCTGGGCATGCACTAATCTCCTAAGAGGAATCCTTAGCAAACTGAGCAACTCCTTTGTTTGTTTTTAAAGTAATGAATGAAAACTCACCATTTTTCAGACCTCTAGCCAAATGCCTAGATAAGAGCATGCCTTTCAAAACCCCACTAACACTAAAGGGAATCACAGCCTATGTTTGCTTGAGTTTGCATATTTGAGGAGAACTTATAAACTCACTTAACTCACAAATTTTTGAGACAAGCTTTGTCAAGGGCATATGAAATAGAAACACTGGTACCCAAGAATCACTGGCATCAGGCCTAACTCATTATTTTATGAAGGATCTGGCAGTCAATCAATAGGAAGTTATCTGTGCTGTATTGACGTAAATCATAATTGGTTTCCCTTCAATGCCACGCCAAATCCTTAAGAGAATGAGTTACTGTATGCTCTATGCTGATTTCCTTTCTTTATCAGTTCAGCTCAGCTCAAACCCATCTTTGAATACAGACAAACAGTGGCAACCCAGCAGGAACACAAGAACTGCCATACCTAGCCCAGCATCCTGCATCTAACAACTGATAGTGTCTGATGTCTCAGAAGTCACATAAGTGAGAAAGAAAATGTATCTGTTCAACCATGCACTGTGATTATAGGAAACAGGATTTTAAAATAGTTGTTTCTTCTCTAAATGGGAAATGTGGCTGCATCTCTTTTTCCCTCTCTGCAACTCATACATGTGCACCTCAAATATATTCACACCCTCAAATTTTGCTCAGAAACTGATTTCTTCATTAATATGACCTTTATTTTAGAACCTGAAGGAAGAGCATGGCAAAGTAGCATTTTTATTTGTCCTCTGTTTCTCAATTGACAGTTTCTTCTGCAGGTACAGGAGTTACAGAAGGTCATGGTATCAACTTGGCCTTCCAGTTCTGCTAGTCATACTCTCTGCAGCTGATCTCTGAAGAGACCTAGCACAAAATCAAGACAGCTTTGCCTCAAACCCTTGACACCTTGCTCCCAGTCATCTGAGCGGTGTAGTTTTCTCCAAAGCCCTGCTAACACAAGGTCTGCCAGACTTTCTTTGAGGTCTGTGGCATCTCTGATGATCAGCACCAAATGAAGCTGATGCCAAACCTTTATTTCCCTCCAGCTTTATTTTCTTCAGTTAAAAAAGACTAGAGAAGTAGTGGTGAGGGTTACCCTCTTACTCTCTTAAGTCCCACTAACTCCCTGCTCTGGGACAGACAGAAGAAGAGAAAAAAAAAAAAAAAAAAAAAAGAAGAAGAAGAAGCAAAAAGCTATAAGAAAGGAAAAGGATGGATAAGTAGGAAAGTATTCCATCATGCTACAGTCAATGAACCAAACTCCATCATGCCAATTGGCCGACACTTTCCTTTCAGAAGCAAGTCCCAGCACCCAGAGCAGACCTTGCCTGGTGGAACTGCTGCTGAAAGGGTCAACTGAGCTGCTGTGGTCAGATTAGAAGACCAGCTTCAGTGAGCTTATGGCAAGTTAGAGGAAACGTAGGCTAATGCAACACTAACACTGCAGTAAATCTCTCCTCCTGGCTGTTCTGACTGGTTTGCTCTGTTGTTTGTTTTTTTTCCCCCTGGATTTTGTTCCTGTATTTATGATACGTATTTCCTCATCATACATGAAGAACTATTCTACTTTGAAATTCTTGGTGGATTAATAAGTCCTAAACTAGACAAAGTGACATTTAGAAACTTCTTGTCTTTTTTTTTTCTATTTTTTTCCTTTTCTTTTTCAACAAGCTGTTCTAAGTGGAATAACACATTCCAGGATGTACTTCCACCGGCCAAAATAAGCAGACTTTGTATCTGTTCGGGCATGAGGCATACATCTTAGATGCACTTGTATTAATTCACTACCTAACAGAGACCCAGGATTTAAAATGTCCTGTAATTTCTTGGCACTTGAACTGTGTACTTACAGTAATATCATAGGCTGACAGTTTGTTGATTAAAAACAAGCCAAGTAAAGCACATGCAGATGTCAGTGCTTGATTTAAATGATTATTCACATACTCTCCTAGGTTAGATGGAAAAAAAGCCCACAATTCTGCAATATAATGGCATAATACATAATCTGGAGTAACAACAGAATTTTTTTTTTTAACCTCTTTAGTACAGTTGTTCTTACTATAGGTCTCTATAATACACCTACAGAAATTTTTAAGTGATCTTTTAAATATCTTTCCCCGATATTTTATTCCTTGATGCTATTCTCAGCTTTAGAAACAGCTGCTTGTTTTAAAAGAAAACAAACAAGCAAACAGAATCATTTTTAGATTGCAATAAGTAAAAAAATTAAATACATTATTTTTCTTTTGTAGACCATAAGAAAACCTTCAGGTCATATAAATGCACACTATAGAATAATAAAACATAGTGATCACAAACAAATTAACAAGTCTTCTGATTCAGAAGCATTTCATACAATAAAACTAGAAATTTGAGAATATATTTATCATGTCAATATATGATAAAGATCACTTATGCTAGAATCAGATAACAAAAGGAAAAAGAATTGGAAAAGGTAAAGAAACACAGGAAACAATTGTATGTCATATTAAAAGATGTAGAGATCACTTCTCCATGTCTCTATGTGAACCCAAATGCAGGGGAAAAAAATCATTTAACCGTTCAAAGTAGGTATGAAATGATGTCAGCATAACAGATATCAAAGTTGTCAGAGAAAAAATTACAGGCACAAGGTAGGAGTTTGAAGAGCTATGAAGAGCATAAAATGGGTAAAGATAATAAAATCATTATGCATTATAGCAAAGTAAGCCTAGGGAAAACAGCTTTGTGAGAAGGTGAATGAGTGACCTATTGTGATAATATATACTCCAAAGAACAGTTATTAGTAGTTATCTCTCTCTTCCAGATATGAAATCAGACCAGGTCTTCATTCGAAGATACCAAAACATTCCTAGGAAATTTCTGAAATAATAACAATGCAAGACCAACTGTAAGCAGCAGTGGCAAGTGATACAATACAAAAACATATTTTCAGCATCATTGTCAAAACGTCCATTTTATGCCAAAAGGTTAATAACATTTTCTTTCTTTTTTTAATAGCTACATAGACAGACACATCCTCAGAATAATTTTATGCACAGCTAACTCTGTCAAGAAGGTCTGAGAAAAAATTTCCGAGAAGAAAAGGAACAGTCTCACAAAAAAGAAAAACAGCATCTTGGAACAAAAGCTTGAAAGCTGGAAATAAGTGAGAAAAGTAAGTGTAAGCAATGCTCACCTGAATGAGGGACAAGAGTAACAGAAAACAGGAAAACAAGATTGAAGAAAGAACAAAAAAGGTAGAGAACAGACAGCATTTTAGTTGCCTGTGTATTAATACAAAACGCATGAGGAGCTATCTGGCGGAGTTGAAAGTCTTTAAACAAGAACAAAATTATGAGTCAACTAGAATAGAGACCTGCTGGGACTACTCACATGGCTGGAATATTTAACAGCTTGTTCAGACAGGGAAAAGGAGTGAAGAGGTACAGAAAAGTGGCAAAATATAGAGAGAAATATAGAAGCATCTCCAGATGAGAATAATGAGAAAAAAGAGCAGAGGTGTTATCCTGGCAAATGTCAACCAACAAACCAGGGGGATCAAGTGGAAGACACTTCTGTGAGAAATTAGCAGAAAGCCCCTAAGGTACAGGGCTTCAAAGTAAGAGGAAGCTTGAAAGCTCCAAGAATCTCTTGGGAAAGAGTAAAGCAGGCTCTCTAGAAACTTCCCGAAGAAGATGTTTGATGAGATTTTGATGCAGAAAATTGTGCAAACAACGAGAAGGGAAGTAGGTCTGAATCTGAGTCTAGCCTGTAGGGAATGGTTATTTGAAAATGTCAGAGTAGAAGGTAAAAATAGGAGAAGAAGATGAAGAAACGAGAGTTAAATAGTCTCCTCAAGTGGAAAAAAGCAAAGAGGAACTCAAAGAACTAATAAATAAGATCCCACGGGAAAAAGGTAAAAGGAGTACAGAAATGTTGATCCCTAAGGAGGTAATTTAAGCAAAACTGTGGAATGTTCTAGTCTGTAAGATGGGTAGGAAAGGTACAAGAATGCAGTTTGGTAAGCCATGATGACCTCCAAGAGAAGAAATAGATATACCAGAAGTGGAAATAAAGTCTGACTACTTAGAATTACTGCAATCAGAGAGTCATTATTTAAAATGAGATATGACCCAAGGCAAATACAAAGGGAGGAAAAAAATCCAGAAATCCATTAACAGTTAAAAAAAAAAAAATTAAAACAAAAAAAAAAAAAAAAAAAAAAGAAAAAAAAAGAGGAAGCTAGAAGACTGAAATGCTCAGTATCTTCCTTTGCTTCAGTCTTCAGTAAAATGCCAGATGAGATCAAAAGCTATCAGACATAAGGAAAAAGAATCTAGGTTACTTAACTGAGCACTTCAGTTTGGAGTTTGTTCTTTCTTTTTCAAATTGCTAGGCCTAGTGGAATTCACCTTATCTGCTTAAATGTGGTGAGTCAGTGGCAGAATTAGTGATTGCCTTCATGATCTGGGAACCAGAAAAAGATCTGACAAACAACCTGTATTGGGTCTGGCTGTCCCCATAGCAGCCCTCACAGTGCTGTGCATTGTACTGGTAGCTAGAAGGGTGTTGATCACAGACCAGTGTTTTGGCTATGGCTGAGCACAGAACATCCCTTCCCCAGCTGAGGGCAAGATTCTTGGAGGGGTCACAAGTAGGCCAGCTGACCCACACTAACCAAAGGGATATTCCATACCATATGACGTCAGCTCAGATACAAAAGCTAAGGAAAGGAGCAGGAAGGAACAGCATTCATTGTTTCTAAAGACTGCCTGCTAAGAAACCATTATGTGTTGCTGAAGCCGTGATTCTCAGGAAGTGGCTGAACATCTGTTGATGGGAAGGAGAGAATAAAACTTGTTATTCTTCGATTCACTTGTGCCTGCACAAGCTTTTGATTTTTGCTTTAGTAAACTGCTTTAGCTCAACCCATGGGTCATTTTCCATCTTATTCTCTCTCCCCTTTACAGCTGGGGAGTGATAGAGTGGCTGGGTAGAAGGGAAGAGAATGAGGACTTCAGTTAACTTCCCAGGAAATGCTGGGAAATCAGATAAACTATTTGCAAAAATTAAGACTCCAAAGAAGCAAGTAAGTGGACAGGTGGCTCTGTCAAGCACAAATCAATCCAGACACATAAAATTTCCATCTTTGATGGGCAACAGGCTTTTTGGATAGAGGAAAAGGTGTCAAATGTCTTCATTTGTGTAAGACTCTTGATATTTTCTCAAGAAACAAAGGAGCTTGAGAAACTTGGTCCAGGTGAAACTACTAAAACATGGGAAGAAAAACCGGTCAGATATGCAGAGGAAGGTTTGTGTTCAAAAAGAAAGGCAGTGTCAAGTATCATTTCAGCACATATATATCTTGAGTTCACATTACCCACTATATTTATTAATGGCCTGGAAGACAGTGCAGGACATATGGTTGTTACATTTTCATGTGACACAGTAATGAGAAAATGGGGTAAAAATTCAAAAAGATCTTAACAAACTGAAAAAACAATTCTGTAAAAATACTGACTTGACATCAAGTCTGCAGGAAAGAAGTTTGATAGACGATCTAAAGTTGAACGTGAGTCACAAACCTCTTATTGCAAAAAGGGTAAACATTGTGTTGGCGCATGTAAACAGACATATTTCTATGAGATACATGGAAAGTTTCTTCCAATCAATTTCCTAAAATTCTTTGTCTTAAGAAGGCATTCTTTATGCAATATTAGCTCAGTGCAATAAAAGCATATCAAAATCCTCTTTGCAAAGAATATATCAAGTGAATTATTCCTATACTGAATACTAATCTGAATTCACACTAATGTGAATACAGAGATACAATCAAAATCTGTGACACAAATACAAATTACCTCTGTCATGCACAGATTTGGCATTTAGAAGGATACACAAAACTCAGACTTGAACTGATCACGGGAAGATGGCAGCAAGATTAAAATCAATTAACAGTAAAGCAAAAACAAGTTCCCTCTATCATCTTCTTCTATCCTCTCATTTTGTTGCCACTGCCTTTTACAAAGCCAATGTCAACAAATTCATTGCAACTTATGTCTATATTTATAGTTCCATTTTGATCATCATGCACTGTCACATTTTAAATCACAGCACAACACAATTTCTTGGCTTCCTTTTTTAGAAGATGAAAGCAAGAAGTATTTTGTAGAAATGTAGAGAAAATTCCTTATCACTGTATTATTAGCTGAAAGCCACTATTTTTTGGCTTCAGCCAAGCTGAGATGGCCTTCGGGTCACCCAGCTGCCAACCTGTAATGATGAGAAATAAATCACCCAGCTGCTTAGTTATGGTTTTCTCAGCAATGTTAGAATCTACTCTGCTGGGTTTCAAAACCAGAAACAACCATAAAGGTCTACACAAGAAAACATAAGCTTGAATGCATTTTCTGAAGGCTTCACATTCTTTGCTGGCATTTGGGACCTTGTTCAAACTCCAGTCCTGGCAAACATTTTCTAGCCCCGTGGGTCACAGGATGATGATTGGAACACCTCCTTCAGTGGATATACCAGATAGTTCTACATTAATGAAGACTCAGCTCCTCAATACAGAAGTCAAAATAATGAGACACAATAAAACAAGTACTCTTAAAGACATCTTTAGGTTTTTATTTTACAAAACACTGATCCCAAGGAAGAGAGAATGGAGGTCCCTTTGAGACAATACCTGCATACAGCTACCACAAAGGAAGCAAGACCATAGGGCTAAGAATCATTGAAAGCAAGCTGCCATCACTAATCACATGCAGTTGGCATGGCAACATTTTCCTATCTTTTTTCCTGTAGATCTGCATAATTCCAAATACTATGTAGTATGGCAATTCCGGGTTACTCATGAGAACATAGATTATTACACAATCTTTAGAAGCATTTGCTGACTTGTGTTAAGTAAGCTGACCTCCAGTTCTGCACAAAATGCAGCAAGCAAAAATGCTTTATTTTTAAGGTTAGCCACTGCACTTTACTATATACAATATAGAACTCCTTAAAGTTTTTAAACATTCAGAGAAAACAAAATTTGGGAGAAAATATGTTGCAAACAATGTCTATCCATATACTTGATGAATAATTCATAATAGATATGTCACAGAAAGGTAATTTTAAAAGGCTTTTTGAAACATCAAAATATTCTGATGCAAGTAATGAATTAGTTGTTTGCAATATTTTAAATAAATGTGTGACTGATGAGTTGAATTCAAATTGTTGAAATCAGTTTCCCTCAGCTTAATTTTTATGTTGAAGTACTTTCTGAAGTAGATAAATTCACCTTGTAACCTCTGTATTTTATTCACTCAAGTTGTCCTAATTGTTATTTTTTCTATATGTTCAACCAAACACCCTTTTTTAATATGTCATCTTTCTGTGGCAAATGGAAGCCTTTCTTTTGATCGACACCCTGAAGGGATGAGTACTATAGGATCAATTAGACTAAAATAAATAATATCCCAGTCACCTCACAGATTTAAGTAAGCTGTTATCCAAACTGTCTCAGATTACCTACATCTGCTAAACTAAATTTGTGAGTTTAGATATCCAGCCATATTGGAATGGTTTCTACTTATCCCTCTTTCCTTTACTATTTCTTCAGCTCCTCATTGTTTCTCATTCTTATTGTCATTCTTAATGACATTCCTATAATTGTTTTATATAGCCAGATTGAGTTAAACCTGTATGGGTGTTTTAAGTCTCCTCTCCCATAATGCAGAACATTTTCATATGCTTTTAGCAATCTGAAATCTGGATTTTTAAACTTTGACAATCCTTAGATTTGCAATAAGGAAAATATACCTACTAAACTTCATAAAATACTACTATATTCCTAGCCCCAAGACCCAGTTTAATGGGTCCTTTTATGTTTATCATGCAGCACTCCATCAAGTTTTAGGCAATTTCCAGTGCAGATCAATCATAATCATCTGCTTAGAAACTATGTCACAATGATAAGGTCCAAGGAAGTGAAGCCATGGATTATAAGGTATCACTAAAGTAATGCAATTATTCTGTCAATTATTTAGCTATTTATGTAGAATAAGTACCAGATCTCTTTGCTATTGGTAAGGATTTGACTGATAGGGGAGCAGTGCCTTAGAGGACTGGCTCAGGACAGACACAGGACAGCTGAAAGCCAATAGGCAGCTGTTGCAAAGGTAAAAAAGAGGCTGAAGTAACCAGAGAGAGAGGGAATGAGAGATAAGATGGCTGTGGAAGGCAACAGCAACTGAAGACCCTGAAGGTATGGAAGAACCACATCTTGAAGCTAAGAAATAGGGAGAACCTGAAAAGGAAGCCAGAAGAAGGACAGAGGATGTGATGTGACCTCTAAGTTCAATAAAAGCTTATTCCTTCAGAAATGTCCAGTGAAGCAACTTCTAATGAGATCTGTCCTATGTTAGTAACATGTCATGTGTGCTCTCCAAATAGAGCTAACAACACACCAGAGACCATGCACTTCCTGGGTTATAAAGCCTGTTACTGGTATAAACCTTAAGAAATGCCATGAGTAACTTCATTATGGTGCATAGGTACAACAGCTTACATAATTCACACAGTAGAACATACAGAAAATAAAATAATTATCCTTAATGCTTCAGAAACCCATCCAAGTGGAACTCTCATGGCATCCCCTAGCCAAGGCAAAGAGGAGACTGCCACTGTTAAGCAGCAAATTAATGTCCAGTTCCAGACAGAACCATCAGTCCTCAGGATATGTATATAAACCTCAGGTGAGACCGTCCAAAACAGGGTATCATTGAAAACTCCAAGATTACATCCTCCAGTCTGAGGATGTTGCCTGCAGCAAGGGAGCTCAGGGCTGACATCTGTCAGCAGGTATATCCTTTGACTGGATAAACTAAACAGTGCAATAAAGAACCTGTTGTCTGAGTTTAAATAGAACGGCATTTTTCTCCTTTTTAATTTCATTCCAGTCTTTCTTATCCTAAGAAGTATGATTTTAATGCTCTGATTTAAGTTTGGCTGGCACTTCTGGAAAAGGATGAACTAAAGTAAAACTGTCCCACAGTGAGTGCTCAGGCTGCAGGGAAGCAGCTAAGCAATTAAAGCTGCATGTGTGGGCAGCCCTGAGGGACCCTAGAAGTGCTAGAGAAATAAAGGGACATGGCAAGGAATCATAGCATCTGGGGACAGTTTCATAGCAGGCTGCAAAGCAGTTCTGCACAGGCCGCCAGACCCTGCCTGGAGCCAAGGCAGGCACCAAACTGCATTCCTCTCACAAGGAGCAGAAACTGAGAGCATTGCCACTGTTGAGATCAGCACACTGGAAAGGTGTTTGCAAAACTGTGTTTCACAAAGGTGGACACACTTGGAATCCAGTATTGGAGGGACAGGGAGCTCACAGCAGCAAGGCAAGGGTCAGTTTTAGCTGACTCCTGGCAGAGGGAAAAGAGATGCTAGCACAGAAACTGAAGCTGGCCTGGCACTCTTTGGGGCCCAGAAGAAGAGAGGCAGGTAGGGAAGAGGTGGGAGGCTACATGCTCCCTTGAGGAAGGAATGCGCAAGAAAGGGTTTTGTGTTAAAGAACAGAAGCTCCATAGGCTGTGAAGTTGAGTTTATTAACATGATGTGCTTGTACACAAAAATATAAATTTACTTAGAATCTTTCCTACTACATAGCTACTAACATTATGGACTAAAATTTTGCAAAACTAATGAAAGCCCAAAGTGGACTGAGTTTTCATTAGCAGACAAATGGTCCACATGGAGCACCATGAGGTGTTTGTGCCAATAATTCTGGTAACTGCATAGGCAAAGACATAAAAAAAGTTTTACGTGTTTGCACTTAACACCAAGACATGCAGTTTCAATAGTTCAATTATAAATAAACAAAATTATGTCAACTTGGAAATACACAGAATAAAATTTATAACTGTTTACAGTGCATATAATTTTTCCTACATCCCAATTTCAATTACTACAGGATTGAACATACCTAGTATTTGTTGGTTTTCTCTTTCTATAATCGAGGTAAAGTATTTCCAGTACTATCATTATGCCTTTCTTTTTCCTCCTCTACTGCACAGTTGGCATGTGGTCCAGGATTTATCATTCAAAAACCCAAACATTCATGCTAAGGGCCACCACTGCTACTCCAGAATGAGTTTATAGCATGAATCAAAGGTTGCTCCATACTCATATAAGTTGGCAAGTGTGAACATGCTCCTTGGAGAAAGCCGGCAATGTTTGAATAAACCAGGGTCAACAGCACCACCATACAGCCCCTAACTAGAGAGTGGTTTACTATCTTCTATGCTGGAGAGATGATCAGATCAGAAAGCAATACTTAATAAAAGCATTTACTTTAAAAATACATCTCCTCCTCCCCGAAAAGACTTAATACACGGCCTTGGGCCCATCAGAGTATTGCCTGCAAGCAAACATGCAAAGTTATGCTGCTTAATGCAAAAGCCATCTTGTAAACATTCCCTACTAAATAGTTAATTTTTTTGCATTTTATGGCATTTTTCTATGGGCAGGGACCTCTAACCTATCTTAGAGCTCCCACAGTTGATTAAAATGTGTCTTATCTAGACATTTTTAAAAGGTCATTAAGTACCTACACATTTTGCCTGACTTCCCAAGCGGAAGAAAGTCATTTTGCAGAGCTGCTGGTCTAGCCAGTGGCAAAAGAAAATGTCACTGCATCTTGCTCTTCCTGCCTCACCAGTAGCAAATAAAATCTCTTTTAACATCTTGTATTTGTTTAAGTGCAGAAGCTTCAATAAAATTACTTCTCACTCATGGAAAAAGCCTGCCAGAAAGCCTGTCCAACCTGTTTGGCAAAGCCCTAGGTGACTGCTCAGAACCTCAGCTTCATTTTGGAGCACTGCAGCAGGCTGAGATGATTTGAGCTGGCCATGTTCATCTGGTCAAGGTGACAACAGCTGCCCCCTGTCTCCACTCATGTGCTGCTTCCACAGTACAGACACAATTAGCATTTACATGGACTTCTTTTGGCCTCATGTTCTGTGGCCCTTATGTCTCAGGTCTCCACCAGCACCAGACTTTTCCCTGTATATCTTCTCCACCTCTGGTCTGTTCTTCAGTTTGGGCATCCCAGCAAACACAACAGAGTACTGGCCTTGTTTGGAGAATCAAAACCAAATAACATTGGTGGTTTTATTTTTTTTGTTTGGTTGTTTTTTTTCCTTTCCCTTCTGCTGTATTTTCTTTGCCATTGTGCAATGCTTCTTTCCCTTATGTCACCTTTGCTGCATTTGGGAATATGTTAAGAGCCTGGAGTAAAGCTAGAAAAGTAAGAGCTGATATTTAGCCATTTGAGGTTAATTCGGCAGCCAGAAACAGTCGCCAACACATCCACAGGCCAGAGGACTCACTTTCCTTTCATTTCTCAGAGCATTGGTCCCTGCTGAAGCTTTTCTAGAAAGTATAAGGGATGGGAAAGGAATAAAAGACACACAGCTGTCCTCACTAGCCACTGATACATCAGGGCATTACTTTGAAGATGTCTGCAACTAAACATATTAATTCTTGCTGTAGCTAGGGTTAGTAAAAAAGCGCTTAAGTCAAGGCAACAGATGATGTTTGGCAAAAGAATTAGAAACCAACACTTCAGGAGTTTCAAATTCGAATGTGAATTTCTGCTTTTCCTGTATTTCAGAAAAATTATCTTTGATGTCAAGAGACCCCACTATGGAGCCAAAGAAGAAAAGGCTGTCTCCACATCACAGCCCCTCTGTCATTCTTCCATGCTTAAGCACACAGCAGGCTGTGCCTCAGCAAGATCTCTAATTCGTGCTGAAAAGGAACCAGCAAGATGACTGATGCTATGTTTCAGCACCACATTTTTCTATCTGTCTGGTTGTTTTGAACTTTTACAGAGTAACAAGCAAGATTAATGCTAAGATTATTACTGGTAATAATCTATAAATATCGGTGAAGTGATAACATTTTCCACTTGGTGGCAGATATTCCTTTTAAAAATAAGCAGAAAGCTCAAAAAACACATTCAAAGCAGTTTTTTTTACTGAGGGAAATCTCTGTGGTGCCTGATGGGCACAGATCCTGTGGGTGCAGGGCTGAGCTGCAGAGTTTTAGGGCAAGGACTTGCCCCAAGAGCCATGTGTGCGGTGGGCAGCCATGTATGACTACATTTCCTCACACACTTCTGAACCCACACAACCACGCAAGTGTCCCCTAGGGATAACAAGAAGATTTTGCCTTTACCATTCAGGGAGTCCCTGGCACTCCATGAAACCCATAGGCCTTAGAGAAGGTCAGAGCATGCAGGTTTTGAGCATGGGTGTGTCAGTAAAGGTGACAAGGTCAGTGGGTGTGTCCTTGATTTGTAATTGAGAGGAGATGCTCCCTCTGCTCCTACATTCCCCCATTTAGCTTGCCTGCAGGCAGTTTGATGCTAGAAGTGGCAATTTTCTCCCATTTCCTCTTGCAGTGTTGTGCCATGGCAGTCAACTCAATATGGGACATTAAATGCAGGGACACTATTCCTCTAGGAAACTGGGCACTGGAGTAGCTGAACTGTTAGCCTGCCCCAGGACAACCAAACTTTTTTTCTTTTTCTTCTAAGATCCCACAGTGGTGGGAAGGCAGAGGACAAATTTTATCTTGAGAGCTAACAATGAACATCTCAGAATTGTGTGAATCCTGTCTATCTGCAGGTAGGACTGTTGCACATTCAGTCAGGTTGCTGACTAGGAACAAGGTCATTATACTAGCTGGCGAGCAGTTAGTCAATTAAGTTCATGAATGTCAATGCATTTTTACACTTAAAGTTTTCTTACAAAAAAACGCCCAGAAAATATTGAGGTTCTGACTCATCACCATCCTTAAAATACAGATTTTTTTCTTCTTTCCGGTGAAAGTCAGTGTTTGTCCTCAAAACACAGCCATTGCCACCTCATTTGCTGTTCTAAGAATACTTCTTGAAGTAATAATATATTAGCTGGGGAAAAAAACAAACCCTGCAATGATACCTCTCTATTGAGCAGAAGGGGAAAACAGCATTATAACGTACAGCTATGGACTGTCGTGTCCTTTCTGCAGCAGGACCCCTCAATTTCTAGGTAATGCCTTCATCTTTAATATAGCTGCATACTCTTTCAGCAAAGAAAAGATATCCTGAGGCCATGACATGTACTTATATAGCTGAGATTTATTTTGAACTGTGCTGAATGAGAACACGTAGCAATGCATCCTCTCTTAGCACAAAGCAACACTTAAAGTTCCCTTCTCTCACCACTGAATGGGAAACTGAGTGCTTCCGCCTAATTATTCTGACCTTTCCACTATCAGGATTTGACTCAAACTATTCAATGAGCAGAGAAAGAGGCTCTGTTTTTGCTTCAGTAATGTGTTTCTTGGTGGCAGCATAGTCCTCTGACACTGTCTGTCTTTAGCATTCACTTCCTCTTGGGCCCTTTTTACGATTAAAAAAAAAAATATATTCACCCAAAACAAACAACAGGAGAATATAAACCCTTCCCATCAAGCTATGAATCTCTCCTGTACAAGTGTGGCTCTTTGCCGTTGAATTTTAATACCAATGGATCACTTCCCAGAAAGGGTATGGGCCACTGCTTAGTGATGCTAATGAAACCTCCCTTCCTCTCTATTACAGTCATCTCTCTTCCAAGAACTGACGATGGAAGGAAGAGGGCTTTGTCTCAGCTAGAGATGGTCATACGTGACATGGACAAGTGATGGGTCCTACATGTGGCTTATTGGGAGGACCAGGTGCCAGAAATTTCCTATCTCTACCTCAAAAACAAGCTTACATTTATTTCCACTTTCCAGACAGTTGGCATGATGCTGCCCTTGTGCTAAGTCAGTCACACCATGTCCCTACACAGGGAGTTTTGGGAGGGCTTGCAGCTAGAGAGTCACATTTTCTATCTCATTACTTTGTCTCTTGCTCATCCTGACCTTCTCACAGGGCTTATTTTCTTCTTCCTGTTCACTTTTCCGTGTCCCCCTCTCTGCCACTTATGTCAGTGACAAGGTACAAGACTGGCTATCTAGATTTCCTTTACTTCTAACTGTAATTACTTTTGCACTCCCAGAGGAAAAATTTCAAAGGTAGTTACCATATTAATTGGACATGAAATTTCACTCAGAATTTTCCCCCCTGTGCTTTCAGTATCCTGTATTGGCTGTGACTAGGCTGGTGGTTATGTTACAGAAAAACAAACTGTTACAAGTGAAAAATGACCAAGATTAGAAATGTGAAAAATGACAAGTAGGTAATTAGCACAGTTTGGCCAACTTAACTGAATTGTTTTTTATTATTTATCTGTTGACATTTTTGTACAGCATTGGAAAATTCCCTCTTCCAGCCAGGTGGACAAGTGAATACCCATACCATCTGCTTAAATGTCTAATTTGCAGTATGCCATCCATATGACCTTCAGTTTTGAAATCATTTTATAACCCATCAATCTGTGCACCTGGCACAATAAACTCTCTGTGTACCTGATAACTGGTTAGCACTTTTTAACCTCTCTCGTAGCAAACAACGAATATTTTCTATGCTCATCACAGCTTTTCCTCATTCCTTCCCATGTCTTTGCTGTTACAGGAGGACAATATAATGAATTTGTCAGCATCAGAGTCATTTTCATCTGACATTTTGCAAGAATCCATTTGCTCTCAGCACTCAGATTTTTTGATATATTTTAACAGATTTTTACCTGTCCTGCATCTTTTAAAGGGAAAAACTGCAACTCAGCACAGAAACTGAGACTAAAAAGAGCTGTGGACTGAGAGCATTACTCATGCAGGTGCTCACCACGTGGTATTCTTCATAAAAATAGTATCCGGTGCTGTCGTCACTAGAATTGTCCAAGAGAACGAACAAAGGCAAAGAGCTAGCTACGTGCTCCAGATGGGATTAAGTGAATGTCTGCCCCTTAAAGCATTTTCTGAAAACTTTATATGTCATGTCCTTGAGGTGCCTGGCTGTAAGTGATTTTTCAAATGCATTCAGCATTTCCTTCCTTGCTCCCAGCCACTCAGATGCTGCTGATGCAGCATTACCAGGAATGTCACTTACTTTAGAAGGGAAAATGCTCACCCAGCACATGTTCAACATGTGTCACAGGGAAGACATTGGGCCAAACAGATAGCAAGAGCAAAAAGAGCTCAGGCAAACCTTTTGTGGAGAACGAAACATATTCTCAGGGCAATGCAGGGCAGTTTGATGGGAAAAGGTTTGCATCCAGCAGCACAATGGAGTAGAAATGGAGGGAAACAAAGTTTACTGTCTTCTGTGGGGACATTAAAGAATTTGTTCATGTCTTACTGCCCAACCTAGGACACTGGGAAAAGGTGTTAACTCTCTCTGTGGTTAAATAGAAAAGCACGGCTCATATTTCCAGTGGTCCTGTTGGGGTTTGGCATGAAACAGGATAAGACAGTGTGAATGTATCCTAGTGATGCAAAAGTGAATATTGGTAGGTCAAACATAGGTGTGCTTCCCTCATCAAGAGAAAGAAGGATGCCACTGAAGACCATTTCCCTGCAAATCAAGATGTCATCTGGTAATTGGCATCAGATCATTTCCCCTGTCACCTCACTTAAGTCTCACTAAGTCTGCTAAGACTAAAGTAAACATTTTCTAGTCTCAGTTAAATGTTGGCAAACAGGACTTGATACTGGGAGTGAGAGTGGCTGGGGATTTTCTGGCTAGTTTCTTGACTGGAAAACATGAATTTGGAAAAAACTGACACTGCAGTCCAGGGAATGTTTCTAAGTTAAGAAACAGAGAGTGGAGTCATCTTTTATGTTTGCCCCCACAGTGATATGAGAATAGTAGTAGGGCATCTTGATACTTGCTCTCTCTTACTCAGATCACAGATTTTGGTCTGGGTCTTCTTGATGAGAGCCTGGTCCATGCCTGCAGATACAGGTCTCAGTTTGCCGTCAGCATCTCGTGTTTCTGGTTGATACCTGTGCAACTGTTGATAACATCAGCTGATGTAAGAAGAGAGACAGATTTTCCATAAATTAAGACATACTCTAGATGAAAGAGAGGACAAGAGCCTTCTCCCTCCACACACTGCTGTCCAGTTTCTGCTACTATTCATAGTGTGTAGTACATAAAGACATGAACAGAGTTTATGAATAGTCCCACGGTATATGACAAAGCTATCAGAAACTGGCCTGGCATCACACCTGTCATATTGCTTTTCAAAACGAGAGTTCCTGTCATTAAACAACAACTAACCCCTTGGCAGCAGGATCAGACAGGTGGGAAACTACAAACAGCTTCCCCTATAAATGCCAACACCCTGTCCTTATCTGACACTGTACAGCTCCAGGTGATAAAATCCATTTGACAAAAGTAGAAGCTGGGAAGCCAGCACCACCAGACCTATAGGAAGTTGGAAAAAACAAATAAGTACACCACTTTATTTTCCCTTAAATGTTTTCTGCCAGATGGGTCTTCCTTTAGTTTTCATTCATGCTGTATTTCTCACATCTGCATGCATTTGTTAGCAGTGAGGCAGCACATCCAGCACAGACCACGGATCTTCCCTTGTGTGCATCCTCTCCAAGGCTGGCCAGGCTCTTCCTTCCTTGACAGGGGATTTAGCATCACTCTTTTAATCTTCCCAAGTTTTTCTTGGGCTTGAGTATTCCAAATATTATATAGTTCTAATTATTCCGGTAAGACACTCCAAAATCTCAAGTGCTTTCATTCCCCTAAAAGCTGGCAAGGGATGTGTAAGTTGTGTGTCCTTTTGTTTCCCTTACTACATACTTTGTTTTCTCTTTCTCTCCCACTTGCCAGTACAAAACCAAAAATCTGCAAGCTTCCCTCTAAACCACCCTGTGCCAAATTTTCCAGGAAGTAATCTGTAGTACCAAGTCCTGTAAGGAGCTGTTGTTCCCACTGCAAATATCTGCACTGACAACAGCACAAGAGGAGATGATTAAAACCTATGCAGCTTGTACATTCTTTACATCTGTGTGGCTATAATTTATTTAGTAAACAAATTTCAAAGTTTCTGCTGTGATTTTTAATTTCATCTGCAACAATATTTGCTGCATATAGGAATTATTTTCTCTACTGAGCTTAAAGAAACGATTTACCATTTTTATCTAAGATTACGTAGAATACAACACATTGATGCTACTTAGCTACAGTGCATTCAGGGTAATAGTTCTAACTTTAAATAACAATCATTTCTTAAGCTTTTAAAGACAAACTGTTGATTGACTTTAAAGGGTGTATCTCCCAGGTAAATAACGTTCCTCATTGTTCATTGTGAGAAACATAGCCACATATTTACTGTAGTACATATTTCTGTTGATTAATTATGTAAAACAATACCAGTTTTTCTTCCCTGGAGTTAAGAGAAAGATTCCTATTTAAAACAAGGACTCTTGAGAAAACAAATTTCATTTCAAAGGTTATTAGCAAAAAGAAGCCTTTGTTTTAGTCTTAATAGAATCATTCTCCTAGGATGACACAAATATCCATAAAGCACCATGATTTCATTTGGGTTTTAAAAAAACAAAAACAACTTTATTTTCCCTTGACACAAAACAAGATTAGCTGTGGTGTTTTTTTTTTTGCTGTATTGGGTAATACAATAATGGCCAGATTGTTTGTCTCTGGCCATTGCATGAGCATGCAGGGAGCAGGGAAGAAGACATAAAAAATTTCCTTTGCTGAGCCGCTGAAGAGCAGGAGGCAGCGTGCCTGGAGCACAGCCTTCTCATCCCAGCAGCTCCCAGCGCTCGCTTCAGCATCGCACGTGCCTGCTGGGCAAAGCTGGCTCCCAAAGCAATGCAGATTTACCCCTACAAGTTTGCTCTCCTTGCTCCACTGCCATGCAGTCACAGCAGGGGAGGGAGCGAAAAGGAAGCTGGATCAGGGTCTCGTAGTCTCTTGCCCAGCCAACAGACCCATCTGGTACACAGAGAAAATGAAGCTGCTGCTTCCTACATTGGGCAGGGTGCGTATTGTCCTGCGGTCTTGCAGCTGTGGGGGAGGCTGTCCTTCCTCCAGCCAGAAACCGCCAAGGGCTTTGTTTACATCAGTGCAGCTGTGAGGTCCCCCAAATGCAGGCCAGCTGTTAAAAGCCAAAATGAGTTCCTAAATAGTGTGAACCAAACTGTTCGCCTGCATCTGCCTCTTCAATCCCATCCAATAAACTGTCCACTAGTAACAAAATAGAATGAGACTGAAAGACACAGACCACATGCTATAACGTGATTATAAATGATTGGTCAACATATCCTACCATGTTTCCCTGAAAAAGGAACTCTCCCAGGCCCTGCCGGGGCCCTGGGGAGGACCCCTCAACTTCACAAAGGGTAAAATGACCACATTTCAAAATGTTCACCTGTTTTTTACCTACTCTTATATGAGAAAAATCTTCTAAAACATGAGGCAAAGATGAGTAACTGAGTTCACTGAATTTGTTTACAAATCCTTCCTGTTAAGAAAAAAAATAAGGAAAAGTAATAATTAGGGCTTTCTTCAAACCGATACTCTGAGGTCTTCAGACTTGGAAATCTGTTAATTAAGCTGGGGCAAGTCCTGGAAAAATACTGCAAAGGGCCAAGTGCTGGAAAAAAAATCTGAGTATACTGTCCCGTGTTAGTAAATGACATATAGAAGCAAGGGACCTCACTAAAAAACATTGCCAAGCTGGAGAGGATCAAAATTTGCACATACCCCATAGTGTGAATCTGAGAATCTGGCTGGACCTAGTAAAAGTATCCTCCTTAGTACATATTGCCGTATGAGAGTTTGTGACTCCTAAATTCAGGGGGATTTTTCTTACTTTAAAAGCATCTACAATGGAACAAAAAAAAAAAAATCAAAAAAATCTTTTAGAGCACAGAAAAAGAGATTATGATGTTTGCAGCAGATACCTGCAGGAAATTCTGTTCCAGTTATCGTAACATGAACGTGTTCTCAAATTGAACTCCTAAGAAAGTTCAACAAGTAGACTAGGTTTGTTTTCTTCATGGTTCATTGTGAACTTACATACCTTATACTTCCTCAGGGCAGAGCCAGTATTGCATTTGGGAAACATGTCATGCTTCAGATTTATATGCATATACAAGAGTATTTTGCAGCACAATTTGATAAACAGTTTTTAAATAGCAAATGAAACTGACAAAAACAAGTGGGGTGTATTTTTCAAGACAAAGGTTTTCTTTGGGAGCAACTGAAAGAAGGGTGTACAGAAAGCCTTGTACCTCCTGAAGTCCTCCTGGAAGTAAGTAGCACAATAAACAAAGGCATTATCAGAGAAGTCCTGAGCATCTCAATATAGATTAACCCTGGTACCTTAAATATATTTGTATTCAAATCCATATTAACATGAGCATCAGATCTACACTACACTGCCATGATTTTGGGACTATAGCACAGACGTGTCGCAATCATTTGCATTGTACAGTCTGAAAAATACTTATCAATACAATAAATTTATTTTCAGAATGTGCGAGAAAGAAAGACTTCATTTCTAAAAAAAGAAACCATTTTCAGAAAATGCAGTTTCTGTCATGCTGTCAGGAAATAATTTTGACAAAACATTTGCAAAACATTAGAAAATTTAAATAATATTAATAATAATTTCATAATTAAAAAGTATTTGCTTTTAGTAGAGACTTTCTCCCTTCAAAATGGCAATTTTTCTTACCCACTGATGTCATGATCAGCACAAATCAGAAGAAAAAATGTTGGGAGTAAATGCTTTTAAATGGACAAATAGCTAAATATGTAAATAATTATGCAACATTCATTTCATTTTATATCCTAAGGAAAAAAATCCAGAACTGTTCAGATTCTTCAAAAAGTCCTGAAGGGCTGGTGAAAAATGACCCGTCTATTCCTACATCTGCTTAATTAATGCATGTGGATGTGTCAAATATCCATCCTGGTAATGGATTAAGAAATTATCTACAAGCAGCTTTGGAAAGCTGCAGGCAAACAGAATTTCTCAGTATCACTATGCAGAACATCCTGCCCTACATCAAGGCACATCTGAAAAAGTGGAGGTAAAGCAAATGGGTTATAAAAATATGTACATCTTTAAATTTTCTTGTAGCAGACCAAAGCAGCATTACCATAATAGTTACATCTATCATATCTCTTGTCACATAATTCCTGGCTCTCCCACTCCAGTTTTGCCAATCTTGAATGCATATTTCTCTCTTTTTCGCTGGTGAATCTGTAAAGCTTCAGGCGAATTTCCCTCACTGATCCCTTTGCACACGTTCCCTGAATCAAGCCAGAAAGATGCTTCACATCTCCTTCGAATTCCTCCTCATGACATACATATTTTGGGATGCTGACAAGGAATGAAATCCCTTACAGCAGCTGGGGTGAGGTGGGAGAGCAAAGATCACTGAGGAATCACTTTGAAAAATGCCTTTTTGAAACAATATGTTTTGTTGACAAATACTAATATGATTATATTGCCAATGCACAAATAATTTCCATTTGCCTGTTATATCCTGGCCTCTTTTGATGAAGAAAAGCAAACAGCACAATCTGTACAGATGAGGAAGGCAGAAGGCAAAGAAAACACGGCAGATGGGTGATGAGAAGAAGAATACCAGACAATTTCATTGACCTAGAGCAAATAAAACACTAACATCCAAGGAAGTCACTCTTTCACAGTTACAAAGAGATTGCAAGAGACGTTTTTCAGCAAAATATTTAGCCACTAGACATGCAGTTTTAAAACAGCTAAAAGCCTTTTCAGATTTGAAGTTTGGTTGTGCTGAGGAGAAAATTAAAGAAAAAAAAAAAAGATGGACTTGATGAAGCAATTAGTTTCAGCACTTTACATATGAGAAGCTTACATTGTGGGTGTTAAATTCACAAAAGGGTTGGGAAGATGAGTGAATTGTCACCTCTTGGGAACATGAGGAGACAGTAACTGATGCCCAGATGCCTCTGGCAGATGCTGGTTTTTAGTTTGCATTTTCAAGAGGTGTTGAAACAGAGCAGATCCTAATTAGGACAATTGTTTCTCCAGCCATTATAGACTGATACATCTCTGCCTTTGGGTCTTTGACTAGGAGAATCCTGCAGTTTTCCAGGAGGAAAAACTTGCTGAAGAAGGAGCGTAATTTAGAAACTAGGTTAGGAGAGAGCATCACAGCACACTGAAAACAGGATGAGAAAGTTCTTCCGGGAGGGAAGAGGACCACATTCTCCATCAGCCCACGGGCTGCCTCATCCTCCCCGGTTTTGTTACAAAGTGCCAGCAAGAGGGACAGGA
Source organism: Margarornis squamiger (assembly GCA_035222235.1). Taxonomy (NCBI): domain Eukaryota; kingdom Metazoa; phylum Chordata; class Aves; order Passeriformes; family Furnariidae; genus Margarornis; species Margarornis squamiger. The sequence continues at coordinate 35,017,089 of JAWWTY010000106.1, read as the reverse complement.
AGAGTCTGAGCCTGGGAGTGAAAACTTGCGAAACGGGACATTGGAAAACTTGCAAAATGGAACACTGGAAAACTATTGAGAAGTGCCATGCCCAGGAAGAAATCCTGCCACATTATGGGGAAAGAGAAGAAGTAACACTTCCTACAAGTCCCAGAGGTTTTCTTTCCAGGAAACTATCCAAAAGAGCATTGTTCCTTTGCTTAGTTTCAAACAAGACTGTTTAGGTGCATAACCCTTGAGAAAGGATTTATATCATGAAGCTCAGCTTGCAGATACATTAAAATGAGGCAAGAAAGAGCGTTTCAGATACATCTGCGCTACCTTCTACTTATTACCTTTTTGTGTTTCCCTGATAAATATCATGGCTTCTATGAATTTTCTTCTTAGTTATACAACTGTATAAATGGGCATAAATGTCTGTAGTGTCACTTCGCTGTACAAACCCAGAATAGGAGGCTAAGACCCTGACAGCAGAAAGTGAATTTAATTTCAAGTCTAATATTTAGGCATTGTGTTACCTGTGCATATTCTGGATCTCACTCCATGATCTTGTACAGGTACTACTTTTCACTTCCCTAAAAAATCAGTAATCTTATCAATATTTAAACATTGGGTTAGTCTGGTGTGAACTGCTCTTTGAAAGGCTTTGTTCAATTCTGTCCTCTGTTCCATTCACCTCTCTTTTTCATTATTATTTCTTTCCTTTTTTCCTCCACTGAGTCCTCCTTAAGTTTTGTTTATAGCAGGCTCTTAAGTAAGTCAGTAGCCTGAGAAGCTAGACATTCATCGGTGGTGCCACAATTTTATGCTCAAAAGATTGGGTAGGCTACACCTTAAATGAACATAGTTAAAATACAAGAAATCCAGCACAGGTACTTTCTTAATTTCTACTGAGACTGAAAAAATGGGGTTTATGGCAAACTTCAAGTCCTGTATGGTTTTTGTTTGTTTGTGTTTTGTTTTCTGGTGGATTTTTTTGTTTGGTTGGTTTGGGTTTTTTTTTGTTTTTTGTTTTTTGTTTGTTTGTTTGTTTGTTTCTGGTGCTGCTTTTCCATAGAGAAACCCCAGGGTATGTTGAGAGAGCAGAAGAAACTCCAAGACTGCCCTCTAGGACTCTCCTGTGCCAAATTCTTTTTTCTTGCTTGTGGTGTGTGCTCCGTCGTTGTACTGCGTCCTCTCCCTCAGCCTTGGCTCCATCAGTCAGCCCTTGCCTCTGTCTAAATGCAGAAACTAATGCCCTACATTGAGAGCCCTAATCCTCATCTAGGGCAACTCCATCTCTCCCTCCCACCTCATCTCAGGACCAGGGCTCTCTGCTACTGCTGCAAATAGAAGTACAGAGCAGTTCCACAAGTGACTCCTCCTTGATATTACAAGGTCTGAGAAGGGGCCTGGGATTGAAGGTTCCAAGACTGAGGTTCCAGCTGCTCAACTAGGCCATCCCAAAGAGCTCATAGACACATGCTCTGCCCCCTCCATGCCTAGAGGAACAGAAGTGGTCAGTGAGGTCTCAGCAGTCAGCAGCTTTGGACAAGTATGACCACCTTTTGATTTGCTCTCTGGAATACCAGCATGTACCCACATGAACTGTTTGGTGGCAGAATCCCTTTTCCTCCTTCCCTTCAACACACATACTGTATTTGCTATGTCTCACACACGATATGCAATGGTTGGCTATTTCAGAGATATTTCAGAATTCTGGAAAAAAATTCCTACTCCAAACTGGTTTCCACCTCTCTTGGCTTGCCTTCTGCTGCCACTCCTGATTCCTAGGAAACCTTTTCCCTTCTCTTTCTTGATAAAAAAAAGTACTTTTGTATTTGAGCTACTTTCAGTCAGCTTGAACATCATCTCATATTGAATGTATTCCACCTCTACTACTTTTTTCAACCTCTTCACTTAAAGGCTATATAATTTTCTTAATATGTTTTAACACTCTTTAGAAGGCTTATTTCTTCTTAATATTTGATACTTTCTACTTTGTTCTGTGTTTTCTGATCTGTATGAACTGACTTCTTTGCTGATGTGTCCCTGTAATAACTTTTTATTTGCTGGGCACTCCTACCATCATTCAGAGGCAGTTGTTGACTCAAATAGCTTTGGGAATCTTTTCTTACAATTTTCTCCCTTTGCTTGTTTGGCAAATTCCTTCTAGGTTTTGTAATTTTGATTAGAGGAGATTTCAAGCCTCCTCCACATTCAACCCCCTGAACACTTCAGTCCAGTTGACTTTACTAACCACTTCCTTCAATTTCTCAAACTGCCCTCCTGAAATTACTCTATTTATTTTAAACTTAATCAACTCTTGCTCATACAATGCGAGGCAATTTTCTACAATCAACCCCTCTAGAAGGTCCTTAAGCCTTCACAAAACCTAGTCTGGAATAAGTAAGTGCAAATTCTCTTTGCCCTTTTGTGATTGTGACAGAGAAAATGAACAATGTTTAAGGGCTCTGAGCTTTTATGATTGTAATGAAGAAATAAGATCTGTAAATACAGTTTTCCTTCACAATGAGCCTTAAATTTGTATGTGCTTCATCAGAAAAAAACTTTTGTTTTGCAAGTGAACTGAAATAACATATTCTGAAGGTAAAATCTTGGCTTTATGGGAATAAACATAGAACTGAGTTTAGTAATGTTAGGACTTTTCCCAAGAGTTGTGAAATTACTATCAAGTATGGAAGCTCTCAGCCTGCCCTTAGAGAAGCTGGCTGTGCATCATGTCCAGTGTGTCAGGAAAAACAGGCTGATAAAAGGCATCTGGAAGCAGACTCATTATTTTTCACTTCTGCATGTACTCTGTGTGTTTTTGCAAAAGTCCTAGGTAATAGTTGGGAGTCCAATGTGGTAAGAAAATGTTGACCTAGAAATGAAATGTGAAGCTTAAAATACAGCCCCAAATTAAAGCATAGATGTTATAGTCATAGGCACTGGGGCTCAGATGTTATGTTCACATGAGGGGGATACAATTTTTTCGTTTAGTTTAGCCTGTTTCTGATTTATCAGCTTTGTAACCAAAGATGGGTAAAAATTTTAATAAGAACTCATTTGAATTTTGCTTCTTCATATGACAACCACAGGCTACCCTAATTTGTAGCTTCATGATACTCAATATTCAAGGAGCATTCAGGTGTCTAGCCTGTACTCTGAGTGCCCTTGCAAATCACAGAAATTCAGTGCAACTGTTTACTCTGTAAAATATTCCTACCAGGCATTCATTATCCTGTTTTGCACAAGAGTTTCCATTTTTCACTTGGAAGAGAGAAGTATTATGTCACACCACAAGCAACTGAGAGAAAAATCCCAGTAACAGATAGGCACAGGGCCATCTTCCCTCTAAGACATATGTGCACGTGGGGGACAGTGAGGAGGTGTGTGAGGCAGGAGTTCAGGGGGCTACTGGACAAGCTGGAACAGGTAATTTCAAGATAGTTTAAATATCCTTACAATATGTTTCAGTCCAGCTCCAGTGAGTGGGATACCACAGAAAAGACCAAGGACGTATCAGACCCTGTCGCTGTGGCATCACAGCGTAGAAAGCCAGGCAAATCATCCCACCACAGGCAGCACAACAGCTAGACAGGTCACACAGCCCCTCACAGGCATCTGCACCCTATTACTGGTGTCCTTGCACTGATCATTCAAAACGTAAGAGCATTAAATACTATTAAACATCACTGGGTATTAAGTTCCCATTTTCCAGTAAGATGCTTTTTGCAACACAAAATTGCTTTCAACAACGTTACTATCCTTAGGCATTTTGGATTCTGTGTACAATTACAAGTCAGATTTAAAACTGGACTTGAACTCATGGTTTGCTTAGGTTCTTGTGAAATCTTCCCCAGAAGAAATTAGCCCAGTGTGGGAGTTATGTGACTAATACCTACAAATAAAGATGACAGACACGAAAATCCTAATTACATGGCCCTGTGAGCAAGTTCTTAATATATTAACTGGTTTTATTTGAAGCACTCATATTGTGTTTTTATTTTATTTCCTCAGTTTCTCAGAAAGATGAGCACAAGGTCTGAGACACCTGAAGGAGCAGACCTGCACTTAGCTTGGCTGGTTTTCACATCTCATGTGTTCCCTTTCACCCATCCACTCTATACCATGAAGCCTGTTCTTCTTTACTACCATCTTGCATTTGAGAAGAACAAATATACATAAAATAGGAAACATGAGCAGGAGGAGTAAATCAGAGTGGACCACATATTGTAGTAAAGCATACAGCTTTTCTTCTCTACTATTTACTAGATAATAGATATCAGGTTTCTGATTGACCAACCAACTGCAGCAAGCTTTGTAGCCAAATGCACTTTTAAAAAGCCTTTTAAATCCAGGTTTCTCATGATCCCTCCTGACAAAGAATTAATCAGTTCAACCTGTGAGGGGGTGGTTTGGTCACTGTTGAGTTGACATCTGAATCGCATACAGACAAAAGAGTCTGTTTGTTTTCCTTTCAAAGAACAAATTTTGTTGTTTTCTGAAGGACCACCATTCATATTTATTCCTGAAAGGAAAAAAATAATATCTATATTTATTTTTTTGTTCTGAGCACTTATTTCTTTTACTTGGATGGTAAGCTACTAGTACTTAAGGTACCCAAGTACTTACTACTTGAGTGCTAAGCTACTAGTACTTAATAAATTGTGGTATTTCTGAAACTTGCCCTCAAAAGCGTGGTACCTTAAGCGAGCTATCAATGTTGTCAATAATTATGTTTTACAATTTCATGGTTGTCGTGTAAGAATTCCAGATAAGTAAAACAAGAATGACTAATTGCTATGGCAAAACGTTACGGAAATTTATAAATAATTTGTCATTGTAATGAATTACACCCTTATATTACAGCTAATTACTAATGATTGCTTAACTTTGGGGGGAGGGTGTGGTAGTTATTTGATTACTTATTATCATTTTCTAGTTATAGCTAACAGTCAAATATTTTTCTTCCATTTCTAAATAACAGCTATTAGAATAAAATGTGTCTGGGCAAATCTCCTATATGTTTGCACAGTTCTGCAATTGAAGCCCAGCACAGGGTAAAAGCCAGGGCTCAGGCTGGGACGCTGTTCTTTCTCATCATACAAGTGCATGTTTCTCTGAAGGCATTTCTCTGTCTCTCTTCTCTTATATCACTTGCAGCATTAACTCTCATGTTATGAGGCTATTTCTCCAGGAGTGAAACTCAGAGAGAAAGAGTGAATGCTTTTTAGCCAGCACCAGTCAAGAAGATGCACAATAAGACTGTGCAAGAGCTGTTTGTGGCCAGTGCCTGTAACACAGGTGGTACAGCTATTGGCAAAACCTCTGTCAAGAGCTGCTGTTCAGAAACCTGTATAGATATAGACCAAAGACAGAGATACATGCTCCACAGGAAAAGAACTACTGTTGGATTAAGGAGAATTTTAGAGGGGCAGGTCTTTAATATACCCTTTAATTTTGCATCAAAAGTGATATCAAGAGAGACTGCAAATGTCTTGCCTTCTCACATGTTGGTTAATAGTTTAACCTCCTAATAAACCTCCAGGTAAATGCAGCATGGCACTACTCTTTCCGTTTTGATTTATAACAAATAACTTGCTCTACTATCAGAACCCTCAATTATTTTTCCTTCCTAACATCCTGTCCAAACATATCCTATGCCATTTTGTTTATATGTATGCACCGCATTGCTTTGCCACATCAGCATGTCATCCTTACATTTCATTCTTGCTGTCAGATTCCAGCTTCATTATCTTTTGATAGATCAGTATTTCACCTCTGTCACACACAATGTTACTCTTTATTTAGTAAAAGCAACCCTTGTTTGAAGACATTTAGAGGAATCACCTCTGCCACTTCCACTAATGTGCTGGTGAAGCTCATATGCTCCTTTTAGTCCTCAGAGGTATTAATTCTTTCAAGGCTTTTTTTCTTAGTGTGGGAAAACTCTTTTGTCATTTTATTAAGCATCTGAACAATACCTGAAGCATAAAATTGGAACTGTTCATGTGCTTATTCTCTGGCACACTGTGGAACACTAGTCCTTCACTAGGGCATCTGAATGACCTCAAACACAACAGCTATACCACCAAGGATTCCAACAAATCAATCCTTATCCAAGTCAGTAAAATCAGGGCCTTCTTTTCACTTCCTGTGTAAGATTTTTACTCCTGCCTTTCTGAAAATAATTAAAACTACTGTACATGGACTTCCACGTACTTTGTGAAGCTCAGCACAAACTTAAATGATGGTCTAACCTGATGCACTGAACAGCAAACTTCCGTAGCAGAGGGGAAGGTCCATGGGATGTTCTTCTGCACTGGATCAGTAGCTCTGGCAGAGAAGTGGGGCCAGCAGTCAAGGATGACCTGTTCCATCTCCCTCATGAGAAATGTTGGAGCCTGGACATTTGAGTGCTTAGTGACCACTCCCCTGTCTGCTTCAGAGATAACTGAGGCTCAGAGAGAAACTATTTGCTCAGTTTTGGAATGTGATTTAATTACAACTAGAACCAATTCCAGTTATGTAGTTTTCAGCGTTATTAAATTCCTTCAGTAGATAAGCAGACTCCCTTGCTTAGCTCCTTGACACTCATATGGTGGGTTTTATGTCTCCATTAAATTACAGGACCTTTTCTCATCTTGGAGATGTTCAGATGTGAGTTTAAAGATAATTTGTTGTGTTGGAAACACAAAAGTTAATTTAATGGTGGTATTATTAATCAAAGGATTAGCTGCCATCTCTAGCTTTACCTTGAGTACCAGAAATTAAAAATTGTAATAATAATAAATAAATAAATAAATTAATTAATTAATTAATAAACCCAAAAAACCAAAACAACAACAGAAAAAAAACACCCCAAACAGTCTGTGTGCTAAGGAAATGTTGTAAACTTTAAACAGAGCCAGAAGGAAAGGCAGATAAAAAGTGCAAATTAATCTTAGCCGGAGAGAAACTTAGAAACTTTAAAAATACTGCCTGCTGTCTCTTCCCATATACCTTCAGCAGCAGGCAGCTACCAGCGAGTCAGTGTGTGTCTGTGAATACATGTAAAGATAGCTGATATCCCAAGGCATCTGAAATAGCTGCCACCAAACCCCGAAGAAGTCCTGAGGATCCTGTAGGGACCCTGGCAGTAACAGATAACAGTGACGGGGAAAAGCTGCAATTCACCTGTATTTTCACACATTCCCTACCATCCTTCCCAAGAAGAGGTCTGTCATCCACCAACTACCAACTCTTCTGGCTACGCAGATGCAGATACCGAAAACCGACTACAGAAGTTGCTATTAATCTTTACTCTTCAGCAAGCACTTCTAGACTGAAAGGTAACTTTTAAAAGGCTGATATTAAAATCTGCATGGCATTTGAAAGTGCATAAGTATTAATGGAGGGGTGGGGAGGTTGAAATGATACCAGGTGGCCTCCTACATAACCATGCTCAAGAACTGACAACGGGTTTCTTGCTAAAAGTCATCTTCTGATGAGCAACATATCTGAGTGAAATTAAACTCTCAGGACAAGCCATCTGTAATGCTTACAAACCAAGAAAGCATTAGGAAAACATGTAGAAAATAAACACAGCATCTAATTTGCCTCAACTGGGTCTCCACCTGTAGCTGAATGACTGGAGCATAACACATTCATCTTCTCATCTTGATCCATCTCACATCCTGTCAAGGACCTGTGCAAAACCTGGGCACCTGGAGCTTTGGTGGATTGCAATTTCATTAGGATATCCGTCCATGAAGGTGTTCCTGTCAGTCAGAAGTAGAAGACCCACCAGGCAAAAGGATAGGAGCTTTTGCAGTGCTTCGGGCCAAAGGAAGGCCCAGTTAGGGCTTGACTCCTACCTAATGGGAGGGTGAGCCCACTTGATTGAGGTCTCTGTCAAAAGGATAGAGGTCTTCTTTCAGTTCTCAGTTTTGCCCAGTTTATGCTGCACCTTGAGCAGCTGCAAACCCTCAGGTCATAGTTGTCCGTCTCCTTATCTAACAGGAGGTGTGAAAGGGGATTTTGCAAGAAACGTGCAGTGCAATTTCTGTTATTTACGGATTTTTCCTATTAGAAGTCATGGGGTTTTGTAAGTATTTAGCGAATCAGTTTTTTTCCCTAACCTCTTATCCCTTCACATTTTAATCTTCTCAATGGAAATGCTGAGAGGGAGAGGATAACCTGTGGGGACAGTGGGTAAAATCAGAAACACATTCAACATAAGAGTCTATGAGAAATCTTAAGGATTATTTTTTCTCTGGGGGAAAATATTTCTTTAAAGTCAGCCCTAGTTTTACATGGAAAGGGGGCTTGGTTATGTCAGGTTGGCCCAGAAATTTACTTTCATCAAAGCTTATAATGAGCTAAGCTTTTTAATGTTTCTCTTCTCCGTGATCTTTTCCCTAAAGGGGGACCAGATTGCTACTGCATTTTAACTCTGCCAAGTAGGTTTTCATACAATTTTCATCAAATTTCTTCCTCGTTCCTACAAGTTCAGTTACTGCCACGCCACAGGGGTTTTTTTACAAGAAAACTGCAAAATCTCACAAAAGATATAAAAATATTTTTGTGCCAGCTTCACTGTCAAACCAAGTCTTTTATGACCAAGATCTCAAAAGTTCAAATAGAGGATAAAAATTAACATATTTAGGTTCTGTTAAATAATTACAATAAGAATACCAAGTACACATAATTTGAATTGTCTCCATATTACATAAGAATAAAAAAGGACTGTCGCATCAAATTAGGTGTTAAACAATTAAGGACATGCTGTTTCTTTGGAAATTTGATAAGCAAAAGAAATCATGTTTTCAAAGTGCAAGATTAACAACCATTGGGTAATATTATTAGCAATCTGTCACAGAACTGCTTGGCAGGAGTTAATACAGGTATCTTTGTAACAAATTGATTTTTTTTTTTTTTCTAAAAGATAACTAATTTAATATAAAAATTGTGACAACCTCTGTTTCATGAAGCACAACATATTGAAAAACGCTATTACAACCCAACAAATGTTGGTGGCTGCATGTGTACTATGAAGGATGGCATCTGGGCTGTGAATTTTGCTATATTTATGTCCCCATGAATACTGTCAAGCCTGTCTTCAACTTCAGTCTCCCTGTCTTAGCACAATAGCTTTTCATCCAAGATGGGCACGTTCCTAAATCCCTACTGCTCTCTGCTGGACTTCAGCCCCACTGGCTGTGACCTGGAGAAAATGATGCTGTTCAGGCAGGTCGTGGCCCTCAGAACCAAACAACCCTGAAAGTCAGGAAATGCTCAGGAAAAACCTCTTTTTCTGAGATTCTCACATTGATCTTCTTCACCAGGTTTGTCCTCCTGCCTCTCACTGTTAACATGAAAAAGAAAAGGAAGAGCTGTTTATGTGATGGTTTGGATGAAAACAGTTTTAAAAAAAAATGAAAAAGAAAATGAAAATACATGAGAAAAGGAGACTACGCTGAGAAGTATGTAAAGGCAGACAGTAGTATGACCTAAAGCTTCTGCATAGTTGGTATGTCATTTAGAAAATTACATCTTTATCCCACAGCAAGAGAAATGTCAGCCTTCAGTCTTATCTAAACACCTTATTTTGTGGTATTTTTAATTTTTCCTCATCCTCCTGAGTTCCTCTGGGGAAAAGAAAGTGTTGTAGCAACTCCTGATCAACATAAACAACCTCTAGACTTTGGTGAGTTTGCCTGAAGAGCACATGCACAGAATTCTTTGAATTTCATTGTCATCTTAGCATAAACAGCAGGAGGTCTCTCATAGAAAAAGGCCTTCTTTTCCTGGATGTCTAAAGGCAAATATGCATGTAGCATTTATTTGTATTACAGTAACCTGAAGAGGCTCCAGCTGAGATCACAACATTGCTTTTTCCCAGGTGCTCTTTGCACAGAAAAATAGAAATCCTTGCCTCTGAAGGTTTACAATTTACCTATGGAAGACAAAGCAGGAATTATGGCCCCTTTTCTTGCACTGATGTCATTAAGACACCAAGAAATAAAATAATTGCTTCAGAGATCACAAGAGGAGTCCAGAATCTAAATTTCCCATACTTATTGCTTGGGTAGAATGACATAGGTTTTCCTTGCCTCCTGTTCTGGTCTGTCAGGTTTGATCTGATGTGGTGACAAATGTGGCCCTGTGAATGGTGCATAGAGCAGGCACGGAGCCAGGAGCAAACCAGTATCCAGTCATGGACACTCCAGGGCACTGCACAACCCTCCCAACTCAGTGTTTCCTACTCAGGAGAAGCCAGGGCTGTTTGCCCTAGCAAACAGTAAAAGAGGCCCCTTTAAATGACCCGTGTCTGCAAAGAGGAAGTCTTCCTTGTTCCCAAATCAGAGATTTCCTCCTCCTCCTAAACATAAAATTTTAGGCTTTTGGGATCTTTTATTACCACTATTAGCTTTACTTTGGATGATCTCATCATTCATGTAAAATTCAATTCCTACATGAGGAATATATACAAACAAAGGAGTCAAAGAAACTCAAAGGGATTAACCCTCTCTGATCTCCTTTGGGAAGCTGAAAGCTTTCTTATTTTTGGCCTGTTTTTCAGAGCAATAACTTTCTGTATTTATTGAGTCTTCTGAGAATATTCTCCAAGCTTTGAGAAAGTTAGCCAATCCTTCTCTTATCTATTCCTTATGGATATCCTGGCTTTTGTTTCAGTCATCTGTACCATAGATTTTTGTTAAACTATTATTGATTGCCAATAAGCCCTCAACATTTATTTATTAACTATTTACTAATTATTAAAATTTTATCTTGTAGAGTGCTTATTTGTTGTGAAGAGATGGTATACTTGAGTTCCTTCCTGCATCTTGCTCTCGGGAGCCAGCAAAGGGGAATTACCTTTGACTCTACCCAGCAGAGTTGAAAGTCACCAGCAAGAGTAAACATTTCTACAAAGGGTGTCATCCATGGAGACAAAAACTGGTTTACAGACATCTTTCAGTTTTTTCCCCCATTTCTTAAATGCAGGTATTATCTTTGCTAATATCCAGCTTTATGATAGTAACACATTCATTTTTCCTGAAGAAATATACAGCTGGACTAGCAAATTCATGCACGTGTTCTGCCAAAATTGTGGGAAAGTATTTATCCCTTGTTGACTACAGGAACCTCTTGCAGTTTTACTTCTGCCTCCAGTATCCACTGCTGGATGTATTCCTGCTGTCAGTCTTATCTCCTTATGCAGTCTCACTTCATCTACCAAAACAAAGTTCCAGTATTTATCTGAGTTTGGAGTAACACCTACCTATTCTGAATCTGTATCTATCTCACATTCCCTTTCATGATTTTCTTTTAAAAAATGCAATTGAAGAACTTCATGCTTTTTTTCCAGTGATCTTTCTGAGTTATGAGGCAGCTTGACTTAGCAATTCTCAGCTCAACACTACAATTTTTCACTTATAACACACAGTTCTCTTCCTATACCACAAAGTTTTTCTGTTTCTTAGAAGCTTTCCATCTGCCTGCTTAGGCTCAATATTCTTATGGTAGTTATTTATCTGTTTACACCCAGTGCTTCTTTGCAAAAATCTTTCCGTGTCACTTCTGCTACAAACTCTTAATGATACACACAGATTTGTGAGCCTCCTCTGCAGTCAGGCTTTATATTCTCCAGTCCAGTCTCATGAAAATGATCTGCCACATTTTATCAAAGTTAAGCTTTTCAATTTATTAGTCTTAGCTATCCTATTTGTGTCTCAAATAGGATTAGTTCATGTTCACTTGGTCCCCAGTTATTTTCTATAATGTCATTTCTTCTACAACTTCACTCACTGCTTACCTAAATCAAGTCTAATGAAATATTGCCTCTTGTTTCAGTGATTATTTAGTGAAAAGCTGTTGGCTATTATACCTTTGAACATCTGAACCACAGTTAGTAGGATCTTTTCTCCATTCTATTAATTTACATGTTAAGGCCACCCAAAATTACATTTTCTTTGCTCAAATATGACTTTGGGGTCTACAAACAACTTACAGTATCCTTCCAGTAGAATTTTTCTTGCAAGCCATCTCAAAATCGACAGTGACAGTTTCTTTTTTAGCCACACATATTTAATTTTTCCAAGCAACACACACTGAAGTATCTATATAATACCAGACAAGTCACCTGTTGCAAAGTAGTTGACAAGGGATTTTGTTTAAAGATGATTTGGTGGTTTGTGGAGTTTGTTTCTTTGCTGAGAGGTGGACAATGACATATTTGATTTTCTCCTTAGACATATTAAAACCAGATAAAAAGACTTCTGCTCAAGCCTTCAAAAATATACAGTTGCATGGAAGGCAGTAAAAGAAAGTATGATCTGCACAGATGAATCAGTCTTAATAATTTATTAGTCTAAGAAAAGAGGGCTTATAGCTGAAATCTTTGTGTATTTTTAACATTTGGTGCTAAGGCTCCATATAAGACAAGTATAAACTATACAGAAGGTTGTCAAAGTGATTAATTATTGTAGAAGAATGTAAATTCAATTTATACTAGCGGTAATCCAATGGAAGTTCATACTTTGGGAAATAAAAATTTTTCAAATAGAATTGAAACGCTTTATTTTTCAGATACTGTTTTACAGTAAGGCTTCCTACATAAATTTTGTGTTCCAGTAGAGGGCTTTTTTTCAGGAGAAAGCAGTAGAACATTTACATTTACATTTATGTTAAAAATGTGGCTGTCACTGATCAGGGAAAGAATGCATAAATCTTTATTTTAATTACCAAAATAAAGGAACCCTTATTGTAAGTGTGCTACTTTGAAAGTTGCAGCTCACTGATATCTCACTACTCTCCTCAATTGGAAGCTGAATGTTTTCACAATAACACACAATTGAGCTTACTTTCCTTGAAAGTCATAAGCAGTGCAAGTGTAATATCTAGGTCTCAGTATAGTAGTTGTACTGTTTATTTCAACCCCCTGAGAGCTCTGTTCAATTCCATCTCTCAGGTGCCTTTCTTCAAATCCCTGAAAAGAAAATTGTCTGACTTTCTGTGTTATAAAGGCACTTATGTTACATCATGTGTCTTTATAATTAGCTTTTTTATTTTTCATAAAGATTCCTTCTTTTCCAAAGGCTTGTTTTCTCTCACTGTTTAAGAGAGTGGCACCCAGCTGTGCAGTTGCACTGAATGGTCATAGGGTCTTTCAGCATTGCCATTAAAACCTGTCTATTTGAGTGTTTTATGATGTGGACATTTTTATTCACATCAGGCTAAATCTTGGCGAATGCATCCCCAGCTTAGGAATAAATTTTTTGTACAGAACTGAATTGATCTACTTGTTGCTCGGTGAGAACAATGCCAAAAATCACAGCTCCTGAGGTCAATTTCCACCTCACAGAGAAGACAGAGTGTAGCTAGGTCTTGATTAAACCTTGATTTGGAACAGTTCTGCCCACAATCCCTCTGTCCTACTGGTCAGCTCTGTCCTTCGTCTTTCTGCAGGAGCTTAAGTGAAAAGTGATTTCCTTCCTTATCAGACTGTTTGAAAAACATCCTTTCTATCCTAAACCAAAATATTGCTATTTTGCCAGGAACAAGGCTGACTCCAAGTATTATCTACCAAGTTCATCCTGAAGTTAGAACTCAAGACTAGACTGACAAGCAGTGCAGATGAAGATGTGGGACATCCAGGCATGGATGGCTCTGGAGAGGCCATGGAGCTTATCACTGGAAAAGCTTGCCTCTGCCATCTCTTGGGTGGCAGGCACAGGAGCACCCCATGCTCAGAAACCCCCCAGAAGTCTCCTGCAACAGGTTGCAGACCACCAGTACTCAGTGTAATATCAACTTACTGTTTTTCAGGTAGCCTACATTATATTTTTAAGATTAATGAGTTTTAATTTCAACAGTTCTTTTGAATTATTTTTTGAAGCTTCTCAAAGTGGAAATTGTACTGTCTTCTCTTCAAAACATATTGATTGTGTTCTACATGCATTGTACTTTATTAACCAAAAATCAGAAAACGGTAGCCTACTGGTGCAGTACTTCTTCCCACTGTTATTTTTAGCAATATAGACAGCACATAGAGGTCTGAGGGGAGGTGGTTGTTGGCTTTTTCCTTCTTAATTATGAGGCCCACTTTCATTTCACCTGAGACAGACATTATTTTCTGAGTACTAACTAAAAGTTAAGGTGTTGCTTAATCCTACTAGTGGACTTATTTTTTTATTACCTGTAGTTCATCACAGAAGTTTCAGAGGCTCTCTAGTGTCCCATTAGCCATGCCCACAAATGAAATCAGGCCCAGTAGTGAATATTTAACACTAAATTGTCTTGAACAGCTAAGCTGGTATGTTGCTATTTGCTTAAGTTGTTCCTTTGCTACCTCAATTGTAAGTGCCTTTGACATTTTTAGTTTCGCAGTTCAACAGTGTTAACAGACAGATAAAGTTTACATATTCCCTGTGTATCCTGCTATGTGAAGCTTAATGCCTGCTATCAATTGGCATGCAAAATAAATGATTTTTCAAATGTAATAGGTTACAATTACTTCCTCTACTTTAATGCTTTTAACCTTTGTCTTTTGGAAATCTTTCTATTATGTGGCACTTTTTCCTCAACTAAGTACATGAAATGCTGTATCATGTTATGCCACTTCTCTCTGCAAAAATATTGGGGGAGGGAGTGTTTATATGAAGAAATAGGATAAGAAGAACTAGTATTTTTCTTTTTATTTTCTGTTTGATATAAATTTTAAGAAATGTTTTTGATCAGTGTTGCTGTTCACTGAGAAACTGATTCTTCCATGTTTAGTCACTGCAGGTGAGTACCAAGTAGAGCTAAGGATGGTGGAACTTAGTTTCAAATATTACAGTATAGAGTGTAACTATCTACAATATCCCAAAGATTTCAATATCCACGCAGAGCAAATACCAGTTAGGTCATCTCGTTCATAGCTGTGACAGTTTAAAATAAACCCCAGCAGTGTGCACACAATTTTTTTTTTACATTTAGTTAAAAGCATTTAAGCTTTTGCAGTTTGTTATGGAAAGTGCTCTGCAGAAGGGTACACCTCAATTTCAGAATGTGCCTTCTGGAGGCTTTACTATTCCTCCACTTTGTTCGCCCCATCCTTGGCAATAACTATTTCAGGACTGCCCTCAGACATGGTCCTCCCCTTGCCTGACCTATTTGCATGCTAGACAAAAAAGAAAAAAGAGATATGCTGGGATGCAGACACACACCCAGCATCTGCTGCCAAGGCAACAGGAACAGGATGCATTTTCTAATGTTTCAGATAAAGAAGGTGTGACGTTTCAGGCTGCCAACACTCACCATTTCCCTCAGGAGAGGCCAACATTGCCAGTAGATCTAGAAGTCATCTAGTATAAACACTTTGCACTTGGCTTACCTTGAGTTTGTCTGACTGAGGCAAGTACAAAGTGTGACTTTAAACAATGCTACTTAGGAACTAAAAATTCTATTTAAACTATAATCTGGGCTCTTCCACATGTATATATATATATATATATATATATATATATATATAAAATCAATACAGCTCCTCTGCCTTCTTCCTGCACTGTGACCTGAGAAGACAATCTGATCCTGACAATATGTGTCTTCTCCATAACACTGGAACATGTCTTTGGCCACTTATGATGTTATTCCATTTCAGCTCTTTGATCAGGTTTTACACTTAGGAAGATGTTATGCTGAAAGACAATAGTCCAAATAGCAGGTGGCTACTCACAACTTGTGCACAAAACGGAAAACTTCTGCCTTTACCTTCCTGCAGGACTCAATGTCCCAGCAGAGGGATAGCTGGGAACGTTCCTGGGAACACCACAGCACAGGAAAGAATCTGTTAATTGTCTTTTGGAAGCCTTTTTCGAACACAGGAAGGGAGTGTCATGTCCATTAAAAAAGAAATCTATGCGCTTGGAGCGCCACACTTTCTATGAGAAGTCATTGGAGTCTGGCATTGTGGAAAGCCTTATGCAGCCAGCTCATACAGTATCAGGCGCTGGATTTTGTCAGCCTTTCAGACGTCCTCACAGTTCATCAGAAAACAAGTAGAAAATGCTCGCTGTGTACGTCCCTAAATGTATATGAAGCATAGGTGTGTTGTTGAGGCCTGCTTACTGAAGGAGCTCAAAGCCTTCTGAGTCAAAGTTGCTGCAGTGTGCAAGGGGAGAGGCTGCACACAAGCACCACTGCCTGAGACAAGAGACCTACCTCAAGCTGTGCCAGAGGAGGTTTAGATTGGGTATTAGGAAAATTTCCTCATGGAAAGGGTTGTCAAGCACTGGAACAGGCTGGCCTGGGAAGTGGTTGAGTCAGTATCTCTGGAGGTAATTAATACACATGTAGAAGTGGCACTTACAGACATGGTTTAGTGGTGGACTTGGCAGTGCTGGGTTAATGGTTGGATTCGAAGATCTTTTCCAGCCTAAATGAGTCTATTATTCTAAGATGCTCTTTCTCATCACCTTCTGCTATTTCCCACATGCCTAAAGAAAATGAACATTTGAGTGTTATGCTACAAAGCCAGACTAAAAATGACCTTAGAAACTGCAATGGTTGAATATGCACATGGTGTATTAGGGGACAGACTGCACATTGTCACCACAGGTGAACAAATCTCTAATGGTGAACCAGATTTAGATTGTCTCACACTCCTTAAAGCCAGTGATATAAACCATTATAGCATTCACCATAAATATTACTTGCATATTTATAGATATCAGGCAAGAACATTACTTACTGTGATTATTATTATTATTCTTAGGCAGACTTCTTCTTTGATCCAGACAATTAGATTTATTTTTTCATTTTCCTTAACTTTTATTTAACTGGTTAAAAACAGTAGTTGATACACCATGGAGGTAACATTTGATTATCTTTTGGAGTAAACCATTTTCATATGGAAAATTTTAGTAGTTTTGGGAAGACTGAGACAATGCTATAGGAAATATTTCTAAAAGCAAATTCAATTTGAGAGGTTGTTTCCACAATGTAAGCTATAGTTATGTGAGATAAAAAGTTTTTAGTGATACTTTGTCCCTGAACAGTATATAAAAAAGAATATGAAGTTTTACCTAACTTGCAAAGTTAGTTTAAAGTTAAATATACCTCACTGTGAGGTGGTTTTTAGAAAGTTTGTTTGTTTAAATGAAATTGTATTTCTAGGAAACTTTTAGGAAACTGTGAAATCAAAATTTCTGGCACTTCATACTTACTCTGTTACATGTTAAATCTACAGAACTAACCAAACAGTCTGCATAAATACGTTAAATTTGGGAAGATAATTGGCTTTACTGGAAATACAATTATGTATCTTCATATTCAGGTATTTTATGTCCACTGACAGTTATTTTTCAGGCACAGTGTTTTTATTTTACTTAAGCATTTATGTGGAAGTTTCATTTAGGATAGCAAATAATAAAAGTGAGTGTTAACATTCTTGGCCTCAATGCAAAGGAAATCCTCCTGAAATATATCTCACTGTACATTGAATCTTCAGAATTTATGTATACCCATGTCCAAGTTTTTATCATCTAAACAGCAAGTGGTTATTCCACTCCACCCATTCAAAAGGTTTCCAAAAGCACTCAGCAAGTGAGAGGGTTTTTCCAATATCTTTTCTTTTTTCTTGTATCCAACAAAAGCATTTTAATATTACAGCAGACAAAGCTCCTCTTGTGAACTGGCCTCACTTCCACAAAACATGAAACACATGATTAACTTTCAATGCATTTTTTAAATTTAAGCTCAAAATATATCCCCATATGACAGATATAGCTGACATATCACATATGTGAAAGTAAATGCATGCCGAAGTACTTTACCAAATATGAATGGCTGTCCTATGTGCTGAAAGATAAGTATGTGCTTAACTGTTTGGACATTTTTTATTATCAGTAGAGTTTTGTCCCACTTTTTTTATTTTTTTTATTTCTTAACAAATCCCATTAACAAACCATAAAGGAGTTTTAAAAGGGAGAGTTCATATGATTTTATGAAGGGTTTCCATTCATTAAATGCTTAGGATCATTTTTTACAAATGCATGTTAGTGCTTATTTTGTTCTTTCTGTATTACTTAAATGAATTATTTTTACAAAGTACAGTACTTCATGTTGTAATATCTTTGATTTAACTCAGGTAAATTATAACCTTTCTTTTTCTTTATTTTTAATATAGAAAGTATAATTTTATTTTTCCTTTTGCAGTTTCTTTCATTCACCTAAACTATTACCATAGTGCTTTTACTTGTGTATGCATAAAATTTACCCTTAAAATGAGGCAAATAATGAAAATTCCCCCAGAACATCATGGGTTTTTAGTCAATTAAAGCTAATAGTTCCACAGGGAGTAGGTATAAAAATTACACTCTTTCCTACAAGTTCAGAAAACAATTCAGTATGTTACAGATGAGGTGTCCAAACTCTATAGTTATTATCTCTGCTTTCTTTTCCAAAAGTTTCTGATCAACAGATTGTGTGCCCCAGAATAAAATTACTCCGTTATTTTGTACAACAAATATAACTAGGGCAGGACTTCAGTTGGGATGGCAGTGCTATTACTGTTATTTCTATTACTCTTTTTGTTACCAATACAATAACACGCTGTATGTTCTCTTCCTATCCTGTATCAAAGTGTCCCTTCATAAACCAGTATAGAGCTGATAGGATATTCAGCAGTTCCTTTCCCTCCTTTCTCAAATTCCACTTCTTCACTAAAAAGATTAGAGCTTGAATAGCAGCCAAATAAAGAACTGTGCCTAGTGTTTGCATTAAATTTATAGAGACTGACTAGAACTTTTGTTTATGAGAGTATTCAAAACATCTGTGTACAGAGAGAAGAGCCAGTAAAACTAAGCAATAATCATTTACACCAAATAGTGATGAAAAACCTCCCCAAAATGTGCATTTTTTCAGTTTAATTTTTTTCTGTGTTGTTGTTCATATATAAAAACAAAGATCTCATAGTACTAACAATTGTATAAAGTTTACACAGGTGTGTTTCCGTAAAGAATAGATCATATCCCAGTTAAGTATCAAACCTTACTCAAACTTTTCCCAGTTAACTCTGAGCTTTGCTTTCTGCAGGAAATGCAGTCTCATCACCTGAAATATTTGCTCAGATCAAGAAGAATTTCCCACAAACCAGATTTATTTTCAGCACAGCATGTTGAGTCATACAATAGAGATGATCTTGTATGAAGAATTTGTACCTATTGCTACAGTAACTGAAACTATTAATACATTTTCACTATCATCTGAATTCCTTCAGGTTAGAGCCTGTTTCTGATGCCACCAAATCAAAAATTAAAAAGAGACACACCTGAAAAATCTGTAGCAAATCTGGTTTTATACTTGCATTTCTTGAACAACTTTTATCGATATAATGGGAAATCACCACCACCACCACTCAATTCTATGTAGACATTGTCTTTCAGAAGCATATCTTTGGGTTTTTTGGTCTTCAAGGCTCACCCTAAGTATTTCACCAGTTACATTGCTCAGTCCATGACTTGAAATAAGACATACACAAGAGTTGCTGGCTCCCTTTCACACCATGGAACATTTTTATTATTAGCAGCTAAAACTATCCCCACTGTCTCCCACATCCTCACCTCCTTCCTAAAATACCATACCTTCCTTGCTCTCTGTACAGCAGTCTTTATGAGGCACTCTTTCCTGAGCATTGGATTTAAGTTTCTAAATAGGAGGAACCTTCTGGCCTTTTCCAGAAGCTCACAGACACCAGGAGAGCCATAAGTCACCCAAATCTGGCAGTAAACCTGCCTGCCTGTCTACTGTTTCTGCCCTCTCTCCTGTGCTTTCATATTTCATTGTGTGCCTTGGTGGTTATGGCTGTCTATATTTACCTAATAGCATGGTCTCTTGTGTGCTCTTGATAAAGAGCCCATTGTCCCACCTGGAAGGCTTCATTGGCACATGTACAGAGATGTTAAAGAAGCACAGACAAGCTATAGGTAAAGGCTTGTGGAGCTCATGAGGTTATGTGATCCCAGATGTGATTGCCCTTAAGACGGCAGTGAACCATACAAAATAGATACTCCTTTTGTCTGGCCTACAGTTTGCAGTAACCTGGTGATAAGCCAGGAAGGTATGCAATCCCACTCCTGACAGCTTTGGTCCTGCCCACAAGTATCACCTACACACTGCAGAGAGAGAAAGACAAAGGGAGCCAAAAGGTGCTGTACCTCTGGCACTACTGAGAGGTAGTTGTGACATTTTCATTTCCAGCTGTGATTGATAAGGCAAATGAAAGGGTCACATAAGGACCACTGTTTTCCTTCATTCTCTGAAGAGGTACGAGATAAATTGCAACCAGGCTGCATTTTTTTTTCTGTACTTTACAGCTGTAGTTAATGATCTCAGAAAACAATACATTTATTCACATTATTTGGAGCAATACTTTGCACCTGTGTTAATTTACAGGTTTTTGCAAAAGCAGGGCCAAGGGCTAGCTGCTGGAAAAATGGGAATGAGACCCAGCCATATCACTCCTGACAAGCTCCTTTCTTACCACTCTCACCCAGCAGTAGGAGGAGCTGCACATGCAACTGAGAGTTTTCAAAGGGTTTGTAAACATTTTATTTCTGAGTAAAATCTACTTTACATAATTATTTGAATCATTTTCAGTTTTGCCTGTTGAACTTTACTATTTTAAATGAATTTCCAACACCAGTAAATAACACTATTAAAAATCTTGCTGGCTCACCCAATGCCAATTGCTTCTACTACAGTGAAATCAATGGAAAATACACAACAGTGTCTTAAGAGATCCTTTATAAACTGCATAATAAAGTGAAAGGCTTGGATGAGATTAAATAGTCACCTGGATTTTTAGAGCCATATATGTAGCAGATGTGTTTGATTGTACAGAGGATACACAGCAGCTTCCTACTTCCAGTAGCCAGAATCCTGGCATATTAACATGGAATAAGTTAAATCAATGTCAGAGCAGTTAACCCCTATAGTAAAATTATATATAGTATAACCACAGTAAGTTATAACCTAGTATAACCATAGTAAATTATTGTTATTTACTACAATATTGTGACAGTCATGAAATAAAACACGATCTAAACTCAGGTAGATAGGCACTAAGACATACTGAATTTTCTCTTTCTCAATAGAGAGCAGATATTTTTAAGTGGATATACCAAAGTATTCATCATGTACTTAAATGGCTCAAGAGTTCATCTCACACACACACACACACACAACCTCCACACCCCAGTTCCGTGCATCCCACTGAGAGGGGCAGAGAGGATGCAACCCAACCTGGGCGATGGGTTCTCCAATAGGGAAGCAACTTTTGGGGTCAATGGCCACAAGGGTCAAACTCACACACTTACAACTGAAACCTGTAAGTATTATGAGAAATATTTCATTTTAAAATGAAGTGTGAAAAAGATTCATAAAGGAAGTCTATATATGTAGTTCCCTAGGTAAGCTGTGTCTTTCACTGAACGTCTCAAGTAGTTTTCACTCTCCTTGAATAACCTGCAATTATTTGGTTAATCAGCTGTTTTGTTCATTGAATCTGGACACCTGACTAGGAAAAGGAACTTTCTCCTTGTGATTTAGATCACAAGCCAGGTTAAAAGAAACTACTGAATTTCAGACTTGCTGCTTGAAACTTTATGAATTTCCATAAACCAGAGAAGCTTGCTTAAAAAGGTTTGGCCAACAAATATAAAAAAACCCAATAGTTTTGTGGAAAAATCACTGATACTACGTGAGAGTCCAAAAACAGGAGAAGGAACCAACCATTATTTTGTCCAAATATAGAGGTCCTCAGCTTTGTATTTAGGTGATTATTGATCTTTGAATGGAAGTTTAAATTTCAAGTGGGATCTCGTAAAAGAATCTCCCACAAGGCACACAGTGTGTCTCAAAGCCTGGCAACAGCCCACTGTCTCCCTGCCTTTTCTAAAACTTCCTTTTTTTGGCCAATACTGGTTTTAAAAAGAAACCATGCAAGTCTCTCAAACACATAAATAGATTTCATGTTTGCAACTTAGTTTGCAATCCTTCAAATAAATGTCTTTTCAACTCCTACCCTCCAGAAAAAGATGGATGCAGTAGGTAAGATTTAAGTTGGATTTGATTAAAGGAAACTCTTAAGTAATCAAGATCCTTTCCCTTCCATTGCAAACATGAACTATGTCCTCTCATACAATAGTGTTCCCAGTGGGGACTTCCTGTAGATGTTTTGTTAGCATTTTCACATGTCTGTGTGCCTGCCAGTGATAGTACAGGTTGCTGCAACACAGTGGGATTTCTTTGCTATAGGTAGTCCTGTGGCACTCACTGCCAAGAGCAGCACATTATGGAGACTCCCAAGAAAGCTGGTTGACCTGTTGGTCTGTTACCACTGTTATAAGCAGATTCATAGGTTTCTAAGGCCAGAAGGGAGTGTTATGATCTCACCCTAGTTTTGTATTTCTCTTTTTGCAGGTAAAGGAACATATGAGCAAGACTGGAACAGGACAGCACTAGAGGAAATAGATATCCTCATTCCTCATAAAGACAGTATTGAAAAGAAATGTCAGGTTAGGACCTTGTTTTTCTGACAAAACAAGGGATGATTATCAGCACTTATTTCTCGGTCTGTAACCTCCGCACAGGTTTTATCCATTTTTCTATGGTGAGGCAATAATCTCTGTTTATATCTGAACCACTCCTCAGTTTCAGGAACAGACTCTGTGTTCCAGAAATTTTTGAAGATCACTAACAAAAGCACCCAATTCTTCATTCCCATTGAATATTCAAGGCATAATCAATGAACAAAGCGCCTTTCAATAGTTTGAGGATCATTAACTTACTGCAAGAGTTAACTTCAAATGCAAAGTTCTAGCAACCAGAGCTACATAAAGACTACTGGATGGTCCTATACCTCCGAGGAGCCTTGACACATAACACTAAACTAACTAATTTATAATACAGGCATCATTAGTGGGAAGACACAACCATAATATGAACAAGCAGTCTCGGCAAACACAACCATGGCATGTCTGGGGACATAAACTGCCAAAGGGCTGGTGGGTGAGCTGCAACCCTTTTGACTCCCTTTTCCTCCTCATCCTGTCCATAAATCCTTGACTCCTCAGCAGCAAGAGATGCCATGAAACAGCTTCATAGCAGTAGAACATCTCTCCCCTCTGTCTTTGGAGCAAAGTGGGATAACAGAAAAGAGCATGAACTTCCAACTAATACATCTTCACAGGAGACTATAACAATTTTTTTGTGTGTATATGTGTGTCTATATATATATATCTATCTATCTCAACCTGGTCTTTGAGAGGATATTTTTCCATACCCTCAGAAACATTGTAGGAACATAGATGTGTGTATGTGCACTCACACAGCTGCAGTAACAGTATTAGGTGACCTTTAGAGCATAATATATACTCCGAGCCTGGCAGGGGAGTTTAGTCCATCAACAACAAACTCTGCTATTTTATCAGCACCATACTTAAATCGTGTTTGAAGTCTGGTGCATGATGCTGCCATGCAGCAGAGGACCAAGGTCTGATTCAGCTGCCAAAAGTGAAAGACTACTGCTTGTGGGTACAAAGCAAGAGGTTGATTAAAAATATTTGGATGTATGTAAGCAGAGCTAAATTCAGGGAAACACCTAAATCAATAAACATCAGCTTTCAGCCTCTCTTGAGGAAAGCCAGAAATTACTCTCACCTGTAGAAAAGTCTAATGAACACTTGCAATATAAAACTTCAATTCACTTAAATGAAATTACCTGACTATAAAAAGTAACTGATTACATACTATAAAAGAGAAAAGGCAATTACAGACACAGAATACAAGAAAATTCCATTATATACAGGATGAAAATTGCTGTACTGTAAATAAGATAAACTCTCGTTTATGTATTTATCTAGAGAAGTTCTGATCTATGATCAGAAAACCTCAGAAAACCATTGTGCAGTTGTTGAGTAAGTAAAATGGAATTTACATCACAGTGAACCAGAGAATATAATGTTATCAGTAGAAATGCTTTGTTTTTTTCTTTGGGTACAGTACTATTTTTTTCAAAATAAAAACCTGGTCCTGCAAACATTATCTCTTTTGTCCATGAGCAAATTTACTGAGGTTTAAACATTTCTAATTTGTGCTTGCTCTCAAATAGTCCAAGAACTTACTTATAAAAGGACTTTGATCTGAACAAAGGGATTTACCAAATAATTTGAGTAAAACACTTTTTAATCTTTGAGTGACTATCAATAATTTTATTTGGACTTATATTATTTGGGAGGGTCATTTGACATCACAAATGATACTATGCTTTTTTCCTCCCTCCCTGAAAGCTTTTAACCTTCAGAGTGTGCAGGAGAAAACAGTGAATTACATTCTGTCCTCCTGGCCTTTAGGTTAAGCCAAGTCTCCTCTGCAGTTTCATCAATGAAACAGTAACAATTATATTGCACTCCTTCTAAAAGGCTGCTGAGCATTAAATCTACACGGTGGTATTCAAAGGATAAATGTGAACAAATTATATTGGTTACAAATGCATCCTCTTACCACACATAGCAGACCTGATCCAATGTCCATCCACTTGGGATGGCATTCCCCTTTTTTAACCTTAGACAGTTAAAGCAAAGATATCTACACCTCAACCAAATTTTTATACTCATTGGAAGAAAATAGGTCCTTCAGGGTGTGTCCCATCTGACTCTATTTTGAGTTCTGCATGAGGATGGAATAACTCTCCCTCCTGGAGCTACTCTTTGTTTCCACTGATTATAAGGTGATCACAGCATGGCTTAGATGACTTTCTCCGAATCACATTATCACACAATATGGTGAGTTGGAGGGGACCCACAAGGATTATCAAGTCCAGCTCCTGACCCTGCACAGGACCATCCCCAAGAGTCACACCGTGTCACCCTGTCACCCAGTCCCAGAGATTTGACATAATTGGCATAACTGAAACCTGGTGGGATGAGAACTGTGACTGGAGTGCCCTATTGGGCAGTTATAGGCTCTTCAGGAGAAATAGGCAGTGAAGAAGAGGTAGAGGGATGGCACTGTATGTAATAGAAGGGTTAGAATATATGGAGCTCACAGTTGGTAGTGGCACAGTTGAGAGCCTCTGGGTAAGAATCAAGGGAGGGTCAGAGAGAAGCCATTCCTGCTAGCCCTGCTGTGTGTATTGCCATGCCATGGCCTCACTGATGTGCCATGCTTCTGTTCACTGCACTCCCTCCAGCTGTTTAAAATCCCCTCAGTTGCTCTCAGCACCAAACCGTCCTTGCCCTTGGCTCCTGAGGGCTTTCAGGTTGTGGGGTGCTGCTTGGGTGTTCCTGGGCTCAGGAACCTCCCTGTACAGCCAGCTCTTACCCCCTTGACTTTAGGAATGTCTGAAGTTGAGTAAGAGGAATGGGAACCTCTGCCTCCCAAAGATATTTGGTGGGTTTTTTTAGTCCCTACGAGTTAGCACCATGGTGCAAGTTTAAACCAGGACATGGAAATTTCCAGTCTCTGCAGTTGTACCTGTGATGAGGAAAACTTCAGAATAACCAGGAGAAAGAAAGGAGTGTCCAGTTCCTTCCCAAGAAATCCTGAGTGCCCCAGTGTGCATCTTCAGGGCTACAGGGATAACTGGAAATGGGCAGCAACGTGAGTGGTTATTTAAATTAGTTAAAATGCATTAAATGTAAGCCCTGAGTTGACATACACTGTGTTAGAAAACATAGTATTCTCATTTTACATAAGAGAAGACACCTTATGCTGTCTCATGCAAGCCCTGCACAAAAACTCCTCAGCCAGGACCTGTCACAGCAGTTGTGGAAATCTCAAGTAACTGTGGAGGCTGTGCCCCTAACCCTGTGCCAGGTGATGTCCTGCTTGCTTGTCCTTACTTACTGTGGGCAATTCTGTGGTTTCAGTGTTCCCTAATGGTACTGTCTGGCAGATTGGATTGCTGGGCAACAAACAGGATGACCGGGGCCAGCACAAGGCAAAGAATGTACCAGCAATCACTCAAGGGTATGGCTGTTTCACTAAATCCAAAAACTGTGAATGTATAAAACTCACTGTAGTGTAAATCTGCAAAGTGTCTGTTTTGTATAAACACCTTTCACCACCCCTGAATTTTCTACTTGCAGCATTTCAGATGTAACTCTAAGTTGTCAGCAATGTATTTAATATAATTCAGAGACTGGGCACTGAAAGAGACGGGTAAAAGTCTCTTGCTTTTATTCTAACTCTGCTTCCGATGAAAGTTACTGAAAAACCATATTAAATTATTTGAGAACAGAGTTAATCATCTTCTGTTTTGTTTTGTGAACTGCCAGGAGACGCTAAACATAAATATAATACTGTAACTTGAGGCACCTTTTCTCATCCTTAGTATTTTTGGAGTTAATTTGGTTTTATACCAATTATTTGATTTCTTATTTCTATTATGGAAATTTGCTTATTATGGAAGCTGAGAAAGATTCTTAGTCAGAAGTTTTGCCTGAGTAAGAAATACAAAATTCAGCTAACTCTGTAGCTTCTGTAAATGAAAAGTTGGCTTGTTTTTGCACAGACATATGTAACATTCTGTTTGTAACAAAAGCAGTTTTAAAAAAAGGAAATAATACAGAAAGGAAAAGAAAGAGCTAGAATTTCCAGTGGTGTACTTTCAGGCGTTTGCATTAATACTTAATGCTTCCAGCTCTGCACTCTCAAGAATCCATAAACAAGATAACTGGCTCCTTTATGAAAGAATAACATGGGTCTAAAATATTATATAATGCGATGCAGCTTCTTTTGAAAAAATTACTAAAACCCTAATTGCTAACATAGTATCTGCCCTTTAGGAATGCACATATTTAAATGCATTAATTATAATGTGTTGACTGTATTATCTAAGAAATTGTTTTGGTTTTTTTTTTTTTTTCCTTCAGAAGATGCTAATCAGGTCCTCTGGCAGATTTGTTTGAGAGTGTAATTCCCAAGCTTTTATGTTTCAATTTAAAATAAATTCTGAGAAGCAAATTTTATTCTCTCATTTTCCTTTTTTTTTTCTTTTCATTATATTTCCTCCTGTGCTCCCCAATCCATTCTGGAGATAAACATTCCATTTTTCTAAGTCCTGTTTGGAGATTTTAGGCACAAAATCCTCTCTAAGCAAACACAATGACAAACTACACATTAATTACTTCTGTGATGGTAAGATTCTCAATTAATTACTCAAGCACACTGGTGAACAGGGTTGAATTTTAACACTGATAATATGAGCGCAGTCCCTTTTTATACTTGGGAAAGCCATCTCTTTACCTAATGCTTCATACAGCTCTGCATTGCATTGAGTGGTCAGCCACAAGGACAGGTTTGTGTGAACACAAGGGCTTGGTTGCTGCTGGTGAACAGTAGTTCCAGCAACATGTTTGCAATTGGTCCCTTATTTTTTTATTGCAAAAAAATATAAATTAAATAGATAATAATTGCTGTTTATTGTAGTCATTTGTTTGGATTGGTCTAAGATTTCTCATCCTTTTTGCTGACCCAGTGAATGGTAATGGCCCTCCAGTCACCTGACACATGTAGACAGATCAGAAGGAATGTTGGTGTCTGAACCACTAACGCATGAGCTTCACCTGTAAGATAGGGAAAAAATGAATTAATTTAGCCTGTTACACTTATCAGAACTTTGTTCTGATTTGGCTTCATTTCACATCTTTATTCCCTGACTTTTGCCTCAGACCTGCTCTGAATTCTGCACAAAATTTCAACACCAAGAGCAAGTAGAAATAACTTAGAAATCCACTGATTAGTAATGTTCATTTTTATAGATTGTGGTTATTATCTGAAAAGTATACTTTAAGTTCATTCAATAACTTCCACAGCTTTCCATTCTCCAAGAAACTTGGCCTTGAAAAGGTAAATGTACCCTGGATCCCATGGAGAAGATAGAAGAAGTACAGGGTAACTGGACTACAGAATTGAGCACTTAGCTCACATGAGTACAAGTGGATAAAGAGGCAGACTGGGACTTGTAACTCTATGGCTGAAGGTTGGAGAGCCTTCCAATGGGAAGGGACATTGGGAGATTTGCCATAGAAAGGGAAGTTTGCCTCTGTCTTTCCTCCACTTCAGACTGTGTTGTTTAACTCCTTTTTCTTCTTTCCCAAGGTGAAAGAGGTCAGTTCATTAACCTGGCTGAGTTCAGCACATGGGAGAATTGGGTAATGATGATTTTGCACCCTTTCCACTCATCAGGCCAGATCAGGCCAGTGTTTTGGCATGTTGGCTTGAACATGAACCTCACTCTCAGGTCTCCTTCACTGATGGCCATGAAGCAAGCACTTACTTTCAGCTGCAATTGTGAGGCAAATGCCTCTTCAGATGGATCTAGTTTCTGATAGAATCCTATTACAGGTGTTTGAAATAAAGTAGAACCAAGCTGGGACTTTTTTCTCTCTGTGTCATTTTTACCTTTCTTTCTTTTTTTCTTCCTTTTTTTTTTTCTAGTCATTAAGCAGAATGTGACTTTTTGTCAAGACAGACTAATCCCTCCTTGAAGACGAAAAGTTGGGTTGTCTCAGATAGGTGTATGTGAGGCAGCACTTTGGGCTTAGCTCTGCTCAGGTTGATTTAGGCAAGCATTCAGAGGGAACACCAAATGCACTGAGAATTTAAGTACACCAGCCATAAACTTTGATGAACAGGCTTGTTGCCACTCTGCTGTCCTTCTGCAGTACCTTGTACTTTTTTGTGCAAAGCAGTATGGCCAAAATGGGATTGAAGTCAACGGAGTTATTTTAGCATCAGAGCTGACAACAATCCAACTATCCTCTGCATTTAATGAGGCCCTAGCCAAGACCACCCCGAGCAGTAGCAAACAGACAGGACTTCCTGTGGAAGCTCTCCACTAGCAGTGCCTGCTCCCACTCCAGCCACAGCAGCACCTGCCCAACACCTCTGATTCTGGGATATTCTTTCAGTGCTGTTTAGTGTGGGGAAAAGAGAAGGAAAAAATACCTGAAAAAGGCTGAAACTTCTCTCTGTGAGTCACACTGAGTACATATAGCTGAAGGAAAGGATGGGAGATTGCTGATGATTAATTAAATTCATGGTGCTTACTACTCAACAAAAACAGCATAGAAATCCCAAAGGTGACCGTGTGGTATTTCAGAGTGGTTCTGCTGCTGTTCTTGCTCTCAGTTTGTTTTTCTCTAATCCTGAGCTGAGATTTTTCTTCTAGAAATTAAAAAGAATTCCTGAGTTAATGTGTTATTGAGGCACTGCAAAACAATACATTCCCTCTACTTCCAGGGCACATCTTTTGTTCAGAATAAAACAGTAAAGAAAATAAAATTACTTTTATGCTATTCAGAAGAGGACTTTGTTAGGCAGCCAAGAATTTTCCCTCATTATTTCAGGCTGTCATTGAGCCTGACTTTTGTAATAATAATATTTTTATTACTTTGCATTAATAGGAAACACGAGCCAACACTAGCCAGATATAGCTGAGTGATCACAGCTCCCAGGGCTGCACACATAGCTCACAGCATCACAGATGCCCTTGCCTTCCTCAGCACAGAACACACAGCTAGGTCTGCACAGAAAACCCACCACCAGCTCATGGCACAGCCCGGCAGGAGATCCCCTGGGGAAGCACACAGGAGCTCCCATCCCAGAAACAAATGCAGGGGATCTACAAATGGAGCTTCAGGGAAAAGTAGCAGGTTTCAGAATCCAGGGGATCCAGGAGATGTCACATGCCAACAACCCCTTGAGAGGCTTTACGCATTATTGTAGTGATTTCCTCCTTTCTCAGTGCTGAACCTCTTATGTTTTCAGGATATCTTGTTCATTCAGATCCCTGTGTTCAGGTTGAACAGCTTTATGCCTTTCTGTCTCTCATCACATGCTACAAAGTCACTATCTGTAGCTGGGTCTGTATATTTGCTCCAAAGGCTTACCATCCTTCCACTTTAATCCCATCCCGTTTTGGTTTGGTCGTTATTTCAGCACCTGTTTACAGAGATATATATAATTGATGCCATTGCCTCCTGCAATGAGTTAAAGGATCTGGCAGAAGTCTCCTAGTTGTTCTTCCCTTAGTCACTCTACCTGATAAGGAGTTCGTGACACTTTCCTGTCTCAGATATCTATTTTCTATGTACTTCAGAACAAAGCATTCCCTAAGGTATTTCAGGAAGTCTCTGAGAGTTGAGAGCATATTTTCTACTTATTTTTCCTTTTTTTCTTTTTTTTTTTTTTTAAATTATTACTATATCTAATTAGGGATATACACACTCTGTGAATGTGTGTCCTTCTTTTAAGAAAAACTGGGCTGGGCAGAGCAGAGTGTATGTCTCTGATCTGACAACACCATGTGCATGCTTCGTGACTGAGTTCATACTCCTTCCATCTACACCATTATGTTTATTGTCACCAATCCCCTGCAGTCAACTCTTTAGACTTTGAAGAAAGCAGTCCTTCATTTCTGTCAATGAGATGAAAATTCCTACAAATATTTTGGCCAGGCTTAGGACTATTTATAAACAAAAAGCCAGCCACAATTACCACCATTAAATTATTATTTTAGCAGGAGAAAATCAAAAGAAATCATGCTTTCACTGGAAAATAAAATAGCCCATCAATCTGAAATCCCTCTTCCAAAGCATCCCTAAAGCACCATAATCTAAAGCAAACTACTGCCTCACCATAGTCTTGATGTGTTCTGCAACAAGGTTAAAGCTATTTGAAAGTAGTTATAATCACATGTGTGTAAGCTCTCTGATTTCAAATTTATGGTGTGGGAATAGCATTTGATACTTTTTGTCCCCTTGTAACATTAACCTGCTCTCTGTACGCTCAGATTGAAGGTTGCATTTCTTGTGTACCTCACAAGGTGAGTCAGTCTCCCTAAACCTACTCCCTGCCACACCATCTACCAGTTCTCTCCATCTCACCCACTAAAATTCATTAAACTGAATCAAATATTTTTCTTAGAAGAGATTATAAAAAAAATGTCCATTGCCCCACTAAAAGTGGGAAATCCCACCTGAGCTACTCGAAATAGTTATTAACTTTTGGTATGGTTAATGTCTTGTGGTTGCCTGATTTCCAGTCCTCTCTCAGGAGTAAATAGTTCGAATGGCAAGAGCCAATAAATTCTTGGGATGTTTTTGCAGTAAATATAAGATTCCGAGCTGACACAAATGTCCTGCTACCTAGCCAGAAAATGTGACTGCTCTGGCTACTGCAGTGCTATGCCAGTAAAAGAATCTGCCTCTTCATCTAGTACTTTGAGGTAAATTTGAGTCCAAAATCTATCTCCAACTGAAATAACAAGCTGTATTCAACCCAGAAGTGACAAAGAGCTATTCCTTTGGTTTAGGTGATCTGTGCAAAATAAACACTTTGGTTGAGTGCCCTCTGCTCAATACTCTGTTGTCTAGCTAAATGGCATCATCAAAATAAACCTTCAAGTGCCATCTGATTCATTTTCTAGGCTATGTTCAAAGATGTAACTTTAGCTGCAGTTTGGTTTGTAGGTACAAGAACTGTATCAACAAAGGACTCTATCAAATACCATCAAGCACAAATAGAGAGATTTGTCTCAAGTACCTCAACCTCCTACAAAGGTTATGAATCAAATCAATGGACTTGAAATGTTAATACTTTAGCTCTGGTTAATACTCTCTTTCTTGAATTTTGCCAGCCCATGTCTATTTTCACACAAAGCCAAGAACTCAGATTCTTGTATACATCCTTTCCTGCAAACAAGTATAAAAAAAGGATGCGTTATCCTCATGTTGCTTCCTCTGTATCCTGTGGATGTGCTAAAACAACTTCCCATGGCCACTACTTGTTTCAGACAGGTACTTTGGTATGAACTTTAACACAACTTTGGAATTTACAGGAATCTGACACACAGATTACTAATTTTAGTTCCCCTAATTTAGAATGCCCAAGCTTCTTAGGGTGTTGAGATACCTTTGCCCATTAACTTCCTGAGAAAGCTCTGTGATTAGGAAGAATGCATCTTCCTGTATCAGATGCTTCAATAATAGTCATAACATTCCGTAAGTCTCACCACAGAGAAAATAAAGCTCTTAACTGTAACAGTACAATATATTTTCTCAAATTAATACACTGAGTGAACATTTAACACATACCTTTTTTTTTCTATAGACGGACAGTCAAAGACAGGACAAGTATTATGGTGTTTTTATTTGAAAGCTCTGGTCTTCAGCCATATATTTATGTTTTCTGCAAAGTTATGTTAAGATAACATCTTGCATTTAGTTAATAAGAAAATCCCACTCTATCTCCATTTTATCTTCCTATTCTTTGTCAGGTCTTGTGGCTGGAGTCCACTTCACTGTTTGCACAGCATGCATATGTGTTTCTGCTTCCCCATCATGTACCACCCTGCATGAAGAAAGCAGTGACTGGAGGGACAACCACTTATCAGTCATTGTCAGGAGCTGGCAGTGACAACAGGAAAGCTAACAGCCCAGAAATCTCTTAAATACTGAAGTGCAAGAGAAGAAAAGAGTCAAAATAAAATAAGGTTGCAGACCTTGGAAAAGCAAAGACTACTTTTGAAAGGATATGGATACTTAATTGGCACCAAGGTAGATATTGCAGGAATGTCATGTGTTTGTAGGCACAGAAATAATTAACTGCTACATTGGCACTATTCAGTGTTCAAAAACATTCTTTCAAAGTTTTGTAAACTACAAAATCAAATATTATATTTGAAAAAGCCTGCCTTTATGTGTTTCTTCATGTCACAAGTAGGATTTCTTTCAGGCATATATACTGGCTTACAAATTATTCTAAATTATATTAAAAAAATTATCTTGAAAAGTTCACTCACAGCAGTGTTTTAAAAGAATATGCAAATATACCTGTCTTCACTGTTCTGAATTCTGAGGGACTAATCGTCTATTCTTTTGCTTGCTTAAGGTCAACTGATGATACCTTCTAAAAAGAACTCAAATTTTCTGCTGAAAATGAAGGTGTTTGATATTGGCAGAGCTGGATATAGAACTCTTTAGAATAGTGCGAGAATGGAGACTAGTCCCATAGTATTTCAGTGTTATCCTATTATTAAAAAAAAATTCCTTGCACAGTTTTAAGCAAATTTAGGGTTCCTTAAAGGCGAGTAAGTCACCACAAAGCAACTAAATTACACAGTGAATCTCTGCTCCTTGTCCCAGTGTTCTAACTAAGCTATTTTTCTTGTGGTAGCAGAGTGTGTGGACTGTGGGAAGCACTGTGCGTTCCCCTTCAAGAGGGGATGTTAAAGAGCAAGTCCACATAAACAGTGAGAGTCTAAGCATGCTGTTTCCCTGCAGGGAGGGGTAAGACACTTCAAGGAAGCCTTGTGGCTTCATACTTCTTTCCACCCCTCTAATGTGTCAGGGATCTGCACCCCTGGAGCAGATCATCATATTTATGATATCCATATGTGCACACACTGACCTACCTCAATTCCTAGTTTTACTCTTCTGTGTTGCTCTCCATCTTAGCCTAATAAAACAACATGAAAGAAAACTCCAGAACAGCTCTACATTTTAATTTTAAACAGGATGAAGCCTTTCTTCAATCTCTAACTCACTCAAGCCATGATGTAGTCCTTGCTTGGGGTGAGGTTTGCCACCAGGAGCTCACAAAGGGGGAAACCTTATACAGAAGCATGGGGGGATCATTCCGTGTAGGCTAGTGCCTTGAAAGTAGCAGATGGAGCTGTCCCCACTACGACCTTATCTTGGTTTCACCAGGCAAATCTGCAGCTGGATATGCACACCACTTTGCAAGACCACGTGGCCAATTCCAGCAAGAAGTTTCAGCTTGTTCTGCTTAGCCGAGGGGCACCACACACTGCAGCAAGGTGCTACAGGAGAAGAAAGTGAGTGAGGAGGAGGCAGCAGCATGCTGGCAATGTGGAGCCATCTCTTTAAGCGACTCTGTGCTCAGCCAAGGGAAATCCCCAGTACTTGGGAGGCAAACCCAGTTGCCTTCAGGACTACTCCATGTCATCCTGCTTCTCTGAACAACCTGGGACACTGCAGCCGTTCTTCTCAGGAGCCCAACCCCAGCAGCTGAAAAACTACAGGACAAGACTTATCCCTCCATGACCAGGAATAAAGCAGCACACCTTTCAGTCTTTTCATTTCTTTTGTCTGTTAAGCATTGGTATTAAATCCTTACACAGTGTCAGTCATGTAAAACTTCAGTGTAGCATCTCCTGTTAAATCTTCTTTGATATGTGGGGAGGGACAACTAAGCCCAATATGGATTTTGAGGCATTTCTCTTAGCTGAGGGTGGCTTACTGCAGCTCTAATGTATTCATCTCATATGCTGAGCTTTACGTCAGAGTGACAAGATAGCCAATTTCAGAAAAACATTTTTCAGTAATTCTCAGAAACAAGAAAACCTCAGCAATGGTCCAGCTGATCTTTTTTTCTCAAAGAAAAGTGTAATTCCTCTAAAATATGTGTAGATCATCTATGCAATCTGTAGATAAAAAAATAAATCTGAGTATTTCATTATTCATACTTGTCTATACTTAGTATTAACATAAAATAGAGTGAACAAGAACAGGCAGTCAATTTGGTTTATACATAAACACTTTTGGAAAATATAGTTGCATTACCAACAATGCTTAGCTTATTATTCTAAATGGATTTTGTAAATTGCTCTCCTTAATATACTACCACAATTTTTATAAATTGCTCTATTAGCACAATTTATGGAAATTGTGTCATGCAGATTGTTAGTAAATTGAGTCTGGTTTTGTCATTTATTTCCATTCTTCTTAGCCAAGGCACAATTCAGCAGAAATACAAGGATCAGTTTCTTCTCTCAGCTACACCTGATAGTTTCTGAATTACTCCGCTGGACTCATTTCTAAGAAAGTGAGCCTAGATCCTGATTTTCCATGTTATAAATCCCATGAAAGAAAAAAAGATTCTTCAAAATGTTTCTGCCATTGAGCTGAAATTAATTTAGCCATTACTAACAGGATGTTCAAATATTACTTTTTTTCTCTTACCACAGTATTAGGCTAGACAGTAAATTCTAATTTCATCAAAAATGATGTTAAATTGCCCATGCAATTATTGTCATTTGACCAAGGTTTGAGTAAATTATAAATGGGGGGGGGGGTGGGGGGGAGCATACTTAGGAAATTAGCAAAGTGTGTAGAAAAGGCAAACACAATTAACAAAAATGTGGAAATTATCTTCGCTCTAGGCTGACTTCCAAAAAATCTGGCGGCAATTCCCCATTGAACACAAATCTGACTGAAGTTCCTTTCCTTAGACTTTTTTCTCTATTATAAACAGTATGGGCCACATTTTTGAAGACATGCATTCCAGAGGATACAGAGTAGCATTGCAAACAGCTTAATCCCAAATATTTGGAAAATGTGGGGCTAGATCTTGAGTGCTTTCAAAGACCAAAAGGAATCCCATAGGGTCTACAGTAAGTTTTGCGCAAAAGCTTTAGCATTTCAAGTCTTAGAACAATATCTTAGGAACTCCCAAGAAAAAATGCAAATCTCTTTAATGTTTGGAGGACCTAAGGAATAAGGATCATACATAAACTCAGAGAATATGAAGGCAAGAGAGTCACTCCAAAGAGAAGGGAGATGATTCGGCTTCTCCAAAGTCTCACAGAGGTAGCGACAGACTTGATAGCGGAGGGAAATAAATGTCCCTGTCCCTTCCCTCCATAAGAGGCATTTCATGGAGGATAGGCACAGGAAGCCAACCTTATCAGGAAAGGTTAATAGTGCTGCTGGAAGTTGGAGGCTTTTGGGAGTGCCGTACTACATGAGGAGACAGCACAGAGACACTGCCAAAAGCACCCTGTCCAACCAGAGGTAGGGCAGAGGAAAGTAAGAAGCAGCTGAGAAGTAAGAGAGGAGACAATGGAGACAGGCACAAAAAGTAGAGTCCATTAGACCAGGTGAGATAGAGAGGAAATACATCTGATTGCTGGACAGGGGTGAGAAAGAAGATACACTGAAAATACATTTAAGGAAGAGTAACAGTTTTAGAGGAGGACCAAGCAAGGCAGGAAAGTGAGAATGCTGCAAGGTGTGATTTTGCCATCAAACCCAGAGATTTTGGCAAGGTTTTGCCATCCTGAGTGCTAAATGGCCTAGTAGGCAGCCCCATGGCTTTGGGGTAGGAGCATCAGTTGCAATGCAGTTTCTGCAATTTCACTCACCTGCACTGCCTGCCTAATGTAAACTGTGTTCTTTCATCTGATGGAAGGCACTAGTAAGACAACCAGGGCTCTGCCTCAGATGGAGCAATTTACTCTTCTTATTAGAGCAATTTGTAGGTCATTTGTTTCTCTAATATTGATAAAGGCTTAGGTAAACCAAGAAAATACACCCTGATCAAGATCCAAACATATTTTAAAAAGGAATAAAAGACTGTATAAAATGGGAGGAGAGGAAGGAGAGAGAAGCTCAAGAATTGAAATCCAAACTGACTGTACTAATTTTCATTTTAAATATATATTTTAAATTCATTCCATAACTTGATTAAACATTTCCAGAGGAATGTATAAATTTTAGTATTGTAAGAAGTCATGTGACAAGTGTCCTTCAAGCAACAGTCGTGTCAGTGTAATACAAGGGTGAACTGAAGTCACACAGTAAATTACTAGTTTTGTATTTGTTTTAACTGTGAATTGTTTTTTATTCCTCAAACTTACAATAATGTAAAAATGTTGCAAGACAGTCTCTTGAGAACCTGGGTTTTGCAGCAGTTTCAATTTCCATTAATAAAGTTTTCCATCCACTTCCTAATTACCTTTTCATACTTGGGACTGGGCTTGCTTCCATTTTGTGGCAAACTTCTTGTGTGTAGCCCCTAACAAGTGAAACAACAGCTTCTGATTTTAGCCAAGAACAGCAACCAGATCACCAGCAGGTCATCAAGTAGTGTTCTCACAGTTCACTTTTCTCCCTTCTAGTTTGTTGTTTTTTTTTTTTTTCTGTACGCAGCTTTATTATCACAGCAAAGAATGATGTAAATAGAATCATCACATTGTCATAGAATAGCTTGGGCTAGGAGGGACTTTAAAGGGCAGGGGCACATTCCACTAGACCAGGTTATTCAGAGCTCCATCTAACCAGGCCTTGAACGTTCCAGGGCATTCCCAGCTTCTCTGGGCAACCTGTTCCAGTGTGTCACCACCCTGTACCACAGTAAAGGATTTCTTCATAATATCCAATCTAAACCTATCCTCTCTCAGTTTCAAAAAATTCCCTCTTGTCTTCTGACTACATACCCTCACAAAAAGTGCCCCTCTGGCTTTCTTGTAGGCCCCCTTTAGATGGGGGACTGAAGGGCTGCTGTGAGGAGACCACCATCATTTTTGTGTAAATGAATGTAAAAGAGAATGCAGGTCTCCACGAACCATCCGTGCTTTACTTAAATACACATTCATTCATATACATGCAGGCATCTAGTAACGAGCCAGCAATGAGATGTTTGAAAGAGCAAGAGGCAAGGTTGCATTTAAAAGAAGCCTTTACCTGTACTCAAATCACTGTCATGTTTTCAGGGGGTGTGACTCATCTGATGAGCTTTTTCTTCTCCTCCCCAAATAGGTTGAACAGTGATCAAGAAATAAATGACAGGATTTTAACATGTACTACTAAAGAGACACAATTAGAAGCTCTGAAGGCTTAATAAAGGGAGGATCCATTGTAATACTCAGCTTGCACTTGCAGGCATTTTTTTATTCACTTGTGAAAAAAAAAAAGCATAAAAACAGAATAAGGACTGCTGATCACAGGTTCTGCTTCAGTTTCATTGTAGTTGATGTGACAATAGTTTAAAATATTTTCTCAGTCCCCAAATTCTTCAAATAGATGGAATGAATAGATTATTTTACACAGCCACTAAGAAATTACTAAAAATCTCATAGAATTTGCATTCCACTTAGAACACTGAAAAAAAAAAGTAGCCCAGTAATGGAGATGGCAAGAAAGATTTTCAAGCATCATTAATGTCTAGGATGCAAGTCTCTATGTAGACTTCAAATACAAGTATGTGCCTGAGGTTCAAAACCTGCTTCATTACCAAACAATGACAGATATAAGGAACCAGCTGAAGTTCTCCCTGTAACTGGAGCTTAAATGCTCATTGCATAGCCATACCTGGTAAGAATCAATCCACTCTTCACAGGGTATGACCTTTTACTACTGAACTTTACCTGCTAAGCGCCTACGCAGGAAAAAAGAAGAGTAAGCTGTGCCTACGGTGAAGGATTAAAGAAGAAAATATATAATTCTAAGAGAAGAGGCATCTAGGAGACACCAATCCAGGCAATTCAAAGACCATGAGATAAGCAGACATGGCATGGAGACAGTCATTACAGTGAGGAAGGGATGAAAAGTCAGGAGAGAAAAGGATGCAATAGAAGGTCGAGCAAAAGATAACTAAGGGGTAGACGAAAACTACAAATAACAGGTGGGAAGACCAAGAGCTGCTTTTTGAAAGACTAAATTCAGATTCAGTTGAATTCCCTTTACAGGCCAGGTGATGGGACTGGTCACTCAGATGGCTGGGCAATATGGGTAAGAAACCCTAATATTTGCTCAATGGTCGTACTCCAGCTGAGACAGAAGTCTCTTGGAGCACAGCTTTTCCCATCCCTTCTCTCACATATTTACCTTAGGAGGACACTGGAATGGGGGCTTTGTCTTCTCCAGGCTTTTGCTACAGCAGGGAGTTTTAAGCAGTTCAAATATGTCTGCATTTCAGATGCTTACTTTGGTCTGGGGAATTTGGAAATTTTATAAGAGGTCAATATTGCATGGTTAACCCCTACAGAAGGTACATTATAAAGAAGCCCTGCTATTGCAAGTGATTCTTAATTTAAATAACCCAGCTTTCTCCGGGATTTTAAATTAAGAATTCAGTTTTTTCTCACTGTTTTTCTCATTTTTTGATTTTTTTTTTCCCTCTTCATTGTACCAAAGTCTGTCCCATTGCTCCTAAACTAATATAGTTATATGACAGGAAATGTTTCTTTTTTTAAAAAGGGCAGGAATGTCAGAAGGGAAAAAAATATTCCAGAACAACAGAAAAAATAATCAAGGGACAGGGTGAGGCAAGTCCAATCTTTTTTTTCCTTCTGGTGTGGTTTCAAAGCAGTCTTTGTAACCTTCAAACCATATAATAGAGACTTCTTATTTTGTCTGTAATAACTTTTTATACTCGTCCTTAGTAAGTAAGTCTAATTTCCAATTTCTGTAGAAATCCTTCTCGGGCTTGGGTGAGTGAGAAACTGTGATTCAGCCGGGGGGTCTCTCACTACCCTTCCTCACCATCCTAGCACAGGGATGATTTTCAGCTGTGCTCTTCATACTGTTTGTCAGGAACAGGCAGTTCATCTCACCTCCCTATACACAGATTTGCTTCCCGAGGGACTCTGATGCAATTGAATCCATCTTTCCACCCACCCATGGTCTCTGTTTTGCTGCTTTTTTTCCTTCTTATCCCAGGAGTCTGAAGCTCCACCCTTTCCTCCCTCCGTGGCACTGACAGCCTACTGGTTAGGGTTTAATAAAAATACAGGATCTCCTCTTCTGTTTTCTACATCTTCTGAAGAAAAGTCACCAACTCTTCTCAGTCATTTCATCTAATCTGTTGCCTCATTGTATTCCTGGATAGTTTAATAATAAAAAACCCTCTCCCCTATTAGCTCTGATCTCTTCATTTGGGGTGATCCTGCAGAAACTAATCATTCTCATTTGGGGATCAGTGGAGAGGCCCCAACGTGGTATTGCCCTTGCTGACTTCTCATTTCATTGATCCACTCTTCAATATGATTCCCTTAGCATTTTCACTGTCAGAACTAAGGGGATGTTAAATGGCATAATTAATCTGCTCCACAGAAAAGGCTTTAAAACAAATTATCGTTGTGATATCTTTGTGACTTTCAACTTTGTGCTTATATACCAGGAGAACAGAAAGAACTGGAACAAAACAGCAATAAACTAATACAAGCTATTTGCATAATGGACTTGCTATGTTGCAAATATTAATGAACAAGGTTTCCCTTGGCTAAGTTAGAGGGCAAAGGAAATTTTCCAAGTTTTAACATCAGCCCTTTATGTTCCCTAATCAGGCTGCTATTGTCTGGTCTCTCTATCTTTCATATTTCAAACTTCCTTATTTTTTGATGCCCAGAAAATTTTGTTCACAGTTCATTATCAAAGTAAATTCTCCCACAAATAGCTTTCTGGACATACAGATACAGAAAATATATAAGTAATAATTTGCATTTCATTTCTCCATCTTCAGAAGATTGACCAGGAAAAGAAAGCAGCCATATACTGTGCTTCTACAAACACACAAAAGCATCCATCATCTCATGAAAACACCCATCTCATTTAGGTGCCTGAACTTGAAGTGATCAATTACCAAAAAGGGTCTGTGTCTGCACATGAATGCCTAATATTGGATGGAAGACAGGCAGCTGCATGTTGGGACAGTGAGTTAACAGCATTTTGGAGATCTTTGGCTTTTCAACATTTACATAAGCCTTCCAGATTTCATAAATGCCACATGGGGTTATGCTACCTTACTGAGGTACCCTAGACGATGAATGAGTGGCATGCCATCCTGTTCATTACAAGACAGGGAAGATAGGTAATGGGAAAGGTAGGAATAGCTTTGTCAAGATATGAGCTCTGCTTTCCTTTCAAATGAAGAAGTACCACCAGAGTAACATCACAAAAGCAAGTAGAAGCCCCTCTTCTGGTTTTCCAGGACTATTGTAGTTTGGTTTGCCACCCCTGTACGCTCTTCTGTCATGTGCTGTTTTCAGTTTGCCATCTCCCCGCTCTCAGGTATGACAACCCCAAAAAAAGAAAGCAATGGTTCATAACAACCAGTTTTCTTCATGAAAAACTGTCAAAAATGTTACTGGACTGGAGGATACTTTGTCCTCTTCAAACCTGCAAGTAGAAGTCCATTTTGCATAATTTCAGAAATATTGCTCTCTTCAACGGTGAATTATTATGGCATTATATGTTTTCTATGTGTGTACAAGGGCTCAGACCAAAAAGCAAGGCCGTCATGGTCAAATGCAGCCTGAGTCATGACTCCGAGGTGTCCAGCAGATTTTCTGTGTCATGCAGTAGCTCTGTGTCCCCAGCTGTAAATGATACACGGTAATGACAGCCTGTGCTTCTTGCAGAGACTGTGCACAACCCAGAACTGTCCAAAACATGGATAACAACAGTCCCTGTAAGCAAGACCAAGAATAGCAATGTCCATTCGGCCTACAAGGCCTGAGGTACAAATGAAATCATCAAAAAAGAAGCTTCACTGGTAATAAAGGGATGAAGGCATTCCCTTCTGTTTGTAGAAAGTTTTCAGATATGCAGTTGTAAAGTGCTTGATGAGAAAAATCGTACCTGATTTACATCTCCTGAAATAGATTTAATTAGTTATGGAGTATCATAAAATGCCTAGGAAGTAGCCACTTGCTGATGTATTCACCTGGGAGCAATCTGAGGAGCTGTTCTTCAGCCCTGCAGACATGCAAGATGAAAGAATAGACAGATCATTAGGCAACAATGAAATTAAAAAGAAAAATACAGTGACTGGAAAAAGCAATTATCATCTCCATTAAATTTTATCTGATTCACTATCACATGTGGCTGCACAAAAGGACAAGAATTGGTGTCCCAACACTTCCTTGGCAAGCTGCTGCACTCAGGACAAGAGGACATGAAAGGCAGCCCTCTGCACCAAGGGATAGGTAGAACTTTGACATATCAAATCCCGTGCTCCCAGGATCAAAAACTATTCACAGGGATCTGGAGAAATAAAGCTACCATTGATGAATAAGTCAGAGACAGGACCTGAATTTGGAGTTG
The DNA here is from genome assembly GCA_035222235.1 of Margarornis squamiger. Classification (NCBI taxonomy): domain Eukaryota; kingdom Metazoa; phylum Chordata; class Aves; order Passeriformes; family Furnariidae; genus Margarornis; species Margarornis squamiger. The sequence continues at coordinate 34,975,222 of JAWWTY010000106.1, read as the reverse complement.
CTACTCAGACCTAAAATGAATAGCTGTTTTGCCTACAGAAGAGCTGTGGGATTTCTAAATAAAGTCATATTTTTCATAGCGTGTATGAAGCAGCCAGCAAAAATCCTCTTCTGCTCTCCATGTGCAATCCTCTTCCAAGCCAGACACTTGTTTCTGCTAATTCTTAGTGATTGTGTGGCTTGGTGAGCAGCCACAAAATCTTCCCGGATGCCACAAGGCCAGGTATCCATGGCAAGGTCTGAATCTTCTCTCAGCTCCAGGTGCCAGTTTGCACCTCAGGGACTTCCCATCCAAAGCCATGGCACAGTGATCGTCACCTATTATGGTAACTTATTTAGACTTATTAGGGCTACAGCTACTTTACATAGAAAAATCTTCAAAATACTTGACTAAATTACCAAAAAGTGCACCAGTAATTTTGTAGCTTATCCACTTAACTGTATCCAGGACTATCAGTAGATCATTATCCTCCAAGAATGCTGTGTCAAATGAAAATCTCCAAACAAAGAGGATAAAGCTAATTTTGAATACTCTTAATGTCTGTGATTAAAGATATATATTTCTTATTTCTATTTTCAGGCTTTCTCTGAAGAATAGGTCATATTTGATGTCCACCATATGGGAAACAGCCCACCAAATGAAACACTTCTTGGGATAATTCCATGGGTATTCAGAAGAACACAAAATTAATTAATTTTCCTTCTGGTTCTCAAAATGTACCTAGACAGGAAAGAAGGGTTTAGGAGATGCTAATTTTCTTTCTTTCCCCAAATACCATAAGAATAATTTTCTTGATGTATTTTGCTATTTCAGATCTTGTCCTGATCAGAAATGAAAAAATTCAAAGGATGAACAAACATGAAAGGTTAGCAAAATGTATTTGCACCTCAAAAATGTTACATTTGCAGTTTTGGAGAAAGCTAAATGTCATTTCATACAAACAGATTTTCCCACAGCTCTCCTTAATTCTTAGAGAACATGATAACAAGGATACAGTTAAGAGATGAAACCAGGATTAATGAGACCTAAGTGAGGCATTTAATGGTTGAATCTGTGGGATGATATGCACAGGAAAATGATGAAATGGTCATGAAGCATGATTCAAGAGTGAACTTCACAAAAAAAAAAAAGTATGTATCACAGGAAATATATTTGCATTTTAAGAGGAGAGAACCAAATAAGTCAGCAAGACATTTCCGTTTTTAATTATTTGCTACTGAGGTTCAGTGACTGAATCCTGGGTTTTATGAAAATGCGTCTGTACACTGCACCAGAGATCAAAAGTCATCCATTTTTATGTTAATGTAAAGGAATACAATCTCAACACAAGATCTGCTGGCAAGAAAACCTTATAGAAATAAAGCATCCAATTAAAAGCAGCCCAATACCTCTGTTGACATAAAGCTCTACAGCACCATGCACGTTTGCAGTGTCCTACATTATCTTATTCAATTCTTTTTAGTTAATTTACTGCTCAGGTGACAAATCTCTTAGTTTTGTTTACTGATAAACACAACCTCTATTTTCACATTTCCCCTCAAACAGGATCCTAGATCAGGAGTACAGAGCTAGAAAGTACCCCACACTACAGAATATATGAAAGATGCTAAATTATTTTGAAGTATTCTTGACAGCTAGTTTAAAATACTGAAAGAACTCAAATGTTCCTTTTGCAAAATAAGGGCTATTTGTCTTAACATTTTCCTTGGAGAATAATTTATTCTTTCAATGTTGTGATTCTTTTTCTTTAATCACAATGTTGAAGATTTTCTTTTCCCATTGTTTGTCACACTGAGCCACGAATCACAGTTTTGAAATCCTTTATCTTGAAGGAAAGACATTCTGTTCACACTGATAGCACTCTGATTGATTCAACAGTCTTAGTGACAGTAAGCATAATGGGGAATTATCAAGATGCCATTATTTTTCAAAGATATTCCTGAGAACTGATGAGTCTAGATTTTAGATTAGCATTAAAGTTGCTTTACTATGATAAGTTTCATAGTTCCAGTTTAAAAAAAATTTATGAGAAACACAGTCGCTCTGTGTATTACAGGATACTACCATGGCAATTTTGAAAGGTGACTTCTCATTATTTTGTGTGTATGGTTCTTACTCTATGAATAGTAGAGGGGTTTTTGATTCTGAAAGATTCATTTCTTGAAGGTTAATTAATAAACTTCAAGTAGCCTACTTTTCCCCTACTCCTTTGTCAGCTTAAGGACTTCACCCTATCTGACAACATGAATCACCAACTGATAATGGGGCTGCTCATTGCACCTTGTAAACAAAACAAGTATACAGGTCCTAGCAAAATAGTTTCCTTCCTCAAAGCCAGCACACTCTGGATGTATGATCCAAACCACTAGGCTTTGGAAGGAAATTTGAGACAGGACAGGTAGCAATAAAAGAGAAGAGACAGAAGAAAGGGGTTTCCTTCCTTTAGGCTCTAATGACAGTAAAGTTTTATTAGAAGTAGGATCCATCACATTGTTAAAAGGGTTCAAAACCTGGCAGGCTTTTCCATGCTTTGCTTTGACAACCAAGTGCAACACCAGGAGAGGGGAAGGAGGAGGACAGCAGCACTTGGCACCTGCTGTGATAACCTCTCCAAGTTCTTGGAGAGAGGACTGTGGATTTGCCTGTACCTGATTTATGCTACTGTTTATAAGACTAGGATTTGATATATGAATGAATGAAAAGATGAATTTAGCAAAGGCAAAAAAATGGTATTATTAGGACAAAACGGGCCTCCAAAGATGTAGCTGCAGGTCTAAGCCCCATGTTGCGCTGCGGGGCATGCAAGCCTCTGTCCCCATCACTGTCCCATTGCTCAGGAGACAGGGGTTCATCCAGCCTTGCAGCCATGGCAGCCATGGGTAGGCAGACAGCCCTACTTATCCTCTCCATCCTCCCTCTCGGAGGAGGTGCTGCTGGGGGAGAGGAGAGTGTCAGGCCCTGTATCCTCTGGGGTCCCACACAGAGACCAGCGTGCAGGAACTATAGATGTGACTTGCTGACATCCCTTCCAGGGCTGTGGTCATTGCAGATGTCTCCACCACCTGGGAAGGCCAACTGGGAAATGTTTAATAAACCCTGTTACCCTAATCCTTGTGCCCTCAATAGAACCAAGCACTGACCAGACTTGGGAAACACAGATTTTACTTTGAAAACATGGAGCAAGGTGCCTTCTTAGGGATACAGATAAGGTGCAAGACATACAGAGCCTCTCAGACATTATGTATGAAACATCTGAGTCTCAAAAAGATACTCAGAGGAGTGTCACAGCTGTTAAACAGCCCTGTGCCAAGTACTCAGCACAATATCACTCCGAGATGCTATACTCCTCAGGCACCAGCTGAGTGGAGGGCATCACCTGGGCATCCCTGATGCTTCTAAGAGTCCCGTAAAAACTGAAACCATCATGATGCACTCTTTGTCCTGACTTATTTCCAGGTTGGGATATTCAACTATAACCTAAAACATCAGCTGGATTGTATGTTTATCCCTTCCCCCAATAGACTGGTAACAGCATGTGACTATACACAATTAAACAGCTGTTGGCTTTCTAGCAAAACTGGACATCATTCAACCATGGATAAAATAATTATGTATAGCACTTCATTGTGTCTAGCCATCCCAAGACAGCTGCTCAAGCAGTAAAGAAACAGATTTCAGGGCCCCTGGCTCCATTTTTGAGGTGTTGCATGACCAGCACTCTCCAGCACAAAGGGCAGTGCAGTAAGACCTGTTTCTAAGTAGCAGATGAGTGCCCATGACGACCTTTAGTCTGAGCTGGGGAATTTGGTGTGGTTTTATAATGCTGCTTTTTTTTTAATAAGGTATCCAACTCTCTAGAGCTGGTCTAGGTAATCCTAATAGATACTTAGTGATTTTCTTCATTTTATTGTTTAGGCTTGAAGTATAATAATGTTACTGTGCTACATGTGTTCTACAGATAAATCTCTTTCTATTTGTTGTTTCCTGATTGCCTCTTGGACATCATGTACTTTTTCTTCAAACCCTATCTCATTTGTAAACTGTGGTTGAGAACGATTTATGAAGCACTGTTTGAGCCAGGAAGCATTTTTAATGAGTATATTTTGCAAAGGGCAACAGCACCACAAATAACACTAATTAATAGCTTTATTTGATCCAGGGAGGAGGAAAAAGCAAATAGAGACTCAGATATTGATTTGTCCAATGGTCTGCCTATTGCAGAAAAGTAACCTTATGTGTTGTCCATCTTCAATTTTCATTTCTTTGTGTCGCATATGCAAGTCCAGCATCTGAGCAGAAATCAGAATTGGAAAAATCTCTTTCTGACAGTATACAGTATGGAACATATTTCTTTTGGCACTTGATCAGAAGTAACTTTAGTTCTAATACTGCTGAAAAAGCCCTGACTGGAGAGGCACATTTTCATTTCTTGCCTATTGTTCAATATCTACAAACTGACAAAGCAAAATAACTAGACTGGCCATTTTAATTCTTAAAGAAGAAAACAAACAAATACTCTTTAGTTCTTTAATGCTTTCCCAGTTGTTTTTCTTTATTTTCTGCATTTGTCAAAAGCTTACAATTTTCTTTCCCTCCCTGCTCCTTCAAGACCTTACTTAATAACTTAGTAAGCAGGATCCTCATGAGTAAATGAGGATGCATGGAGAGTAGATGAGGGCAGGTTTCACAATCAAAAGCAAACAAGCCCTGCCCAAAGGTCTGTACTTCCCACCAGGCCACACAGAGCCTGTCATTTTGCAGCAAGCTACCAGCTTATTCTGCATTAGCTCATGCTCCTCTGATATTGATACCAAAAGCACTGACTCCCTAACTCTTGAGCAACCCTTCTAGCAGAAGTCACCCCATTTGCTGCTCTAATTGTAAGATTTATCAGATTTTTTTGTTATAACACCTAGATTGCCTCTCAGAGCTTTCTGACGGTATCCTACTCCCTCTGCACCCTTGTTGCACTTCACATGAAACAACAACAGAAAGCCCTGGAGCATGGCTTGCCCTGTGTGACAGAATGTAACAAAAATTAAAATAGACTTCTTCAATAATACTGTAGATTTGAAACACACTTTAATATAGAACACAAAGATTATACAGATGCTTCTAAAGTATGTCAAATAACAACTAAAAAAAAAAAGATAGGAGATTTGGCTATATCCATATCTATTTGGTATTAAAAAAAAAAAAAAAAAAGCAGATGTGGAGAAATAGCTATAGCCATCAGGACATTTTCACGGCTGCTGAAAGTCACTCTGTTTGCAACACCCTGAGGGACTACTGTCACACGGACAAGCAACACAAACAACAACAAATTTTACTATTGTAATTTCCTGGATGCAACTTTTCATATGTAGGACACCTGGTAAGGGGGAGTAAGGGGGGAAATCCCCCGAACCTCAGGGCAGGCAGTGATCCAGCAGTGTCAGATCATCTCCTGCAGCCTGGTCACTGCCTCCTCTTTCTTCCCAGCTCCTCGTGGACAGCTCCAGGACTGCAGCCACCAGGACTGGCTCTGGGTTAAAACGTTAAAGAAAGCAATGAAGGCATTTCAGATGACAGGGACAGAACAGCTGCAGAGAGAAAGAGAGAGAAATGAGGATTTAGTTTGCCACAGAGTCACAAACTGTTTCAGTGATGTAAGCTTCAGGTTTTTTCCATAGGGATGCCTCCTGATCAATAGAAGGGAATGCCTATCTGACTAAGGGCTTACCAGCATGCTCTGCTTTGCAAACTAAATTAAGAACGTTTCTCAGGTATGCACACTTTAATACCAATATGTATTTGGATTTCTTCTAGGTTTGATATTTACTGTGAATTTCCTAGATTTATGTTCTGGAATTTCCTTTGTAAAGCAATATAAGATTTACAGACAGTCAAATACCCCTCTAGTAGAGCCAGGCAGTGTTGTAACAACATGGTGCTCAAATGCACACATTTTATATGGTGAGTTGGTTAACTTCAACCTGAATGTCCAACAGGACTTATAAAAACCACTAACTGTTAGTTACACCAAGGGCCAAAACTCATTTAATGTACTGACAACAAACATGTGGTGCAGCCTGATGAAATTTCTTCCTGTGGCCAAATATCAAAAGGACAACCCAGAAGGGTCCCACAGGGATCTTCTCTCTGATGAACCCACCAGTCAGAGAGAGGAGGTAGTGGCATCCCTGAAGTCAGTTGCAAGCTCAGCGAGGCAGAGACATCACGTGAGCTTCTGCATGCACAGTGTGTTTCTGTGGCAGATAATGCAATATATTCTTTGCTCTCCAGGTGACTAGTTTTCAAGTATATTACAGGTGTTTTGCTGCATGTTATTAAACTGTTATTAAAGCTAGTGATGTTGCTTTCTCTGTGCATGCCACTACCACCCCTGCGTGGATGATCCCATCCTTCAAGGACTTTCCCCATCCAACCTCACCACCTTGCAGACCACTGTGTCCCTGTAGTAATCCAGAATGAAGGACAGGTTCACTGTCTGGCTCCTTCCCTCCTTCTTGTCTGTCCCCTGGATATTTCAGCGTGTATTGAAAGAGTGAAATTGGGCAACCAGCCTCCAGCTGGTTCTGCATTATTCCAAGCAGGTATTATGGAGGCAAAGGAAGACACACATTTAGCCAAGGCTGCAGAGAAATACAGTATTTCCTTTTAAATATGCATAGACAATTTAAAAAGAGAAATACTAGGATTGCTTCAGGACTGCCTTTGGCTCTGATTAAAAACAGCTGAGCAAAGCAAAATGCTCAGCTGTTTCTGCAAAGAGATTAACACCTGTTGAAGATGGAATAAAAATATGTGACAGAGTTTAAGAGAAAATATCAAAAGACCATTATTGTAAAGCTAACAGTAACACCAGTGACTGATCACATCCCCACCCTGTCACACTACATCACTCCTGGGAGGGAAAAAAGCACATTAACACATCTACAGCATATAAGCAATATGTGCACATATTTTCAGATCTTTCTTCATACACAGCTGTGAGAATGGCTCCTCAACTCTGTTATCCAAAGAAAATTTACAGATGGTATCAGGTCATCATGAAATAACATCTACCCAGGCATGCCACATACACTTGAGGCAGACAGCTGTATTATAGCATGTGTTGTTATAGTGCATGCTAGTGTTCCCTTTGAGGTAGGTCTGTATGTGCAGACTGGGGAACAATAGTTTGGAGATCAATGCCATGGAAAGGGATTCTGGGGGTTGTGGTCGATGGCAAGTTGAATACGAGTCAGCAGTGCCCTGGCAGCCAGGAGGGCCAACTGTGTCCTGGGGAGCATCAGGCAAAACATTGCTAGCCGGGCGAGGGAGGGAATTGTCCTTCTCTGCTCTGCACTGGTGTGCAGTTTTGGGCACCACAATATAAGGATATAAAGCTATTAGACAGTGGTGAAGGGTCTAGAGGAAAAGCTGTATGAGGAGTTGCTGAAGTCACTTGGTTTGTTCAATCTAGAGAAGACTGAGGGGAAACCACACCACAGTCTGCAGCGTCCTCACTAAGGGAAATGGAGGACAGGCATTGATTTCTTCTCTCCAGTGACCAGTAATAGAGCTGAAGGGAATGGCCTGAAACTGTGTCAGACGAGGTTTAGGTCAGATATTAGGAAAAGATTATTCACGCAGAGGGTGGCTGAACACTGAAACAGGCTCCCCAGGCACCAAACCTGTCAGAGTTCTAGAAGTGTTTGGACAATGCTCTCAGGAACATGGTGTGACTTGGCACTGTCCTGTGAAGGTCCAGGAGCTGGACTCGATGATCCTTGTGGGTCCCTTCCAACTCAGGACATTCTATGACTCTATGATTCTGTGTGTGATTTTCCTTATTTCCTGTATGCTGCAGGAACAGCAGGAGTGGGTTGTCCCTCACCGTCAGTTGGCTGAAGGCATCTAACTGCGTCAGGGACCAGCTTCTCCTACACCCCACAATGCCAGCTTTGCCCCAAAGGGTACAGGAAAAGAAGGCCTGGCACTGCTGGAGCAACTCAACCACCCTGAAGTGCTCTCCCAAGGGCAGCCAGCCCCTGTGGGATGCTCTGCAGCAGCTCCCCCTGTATTTGCTGCATATGAGCTCACTGCATTTTTCTGAGGCTGATGCTGAAACTGAAGTAAGTGACCTCACATTTTTGACCCCAGACCAGAGTTTCTTTCCTGATGAAGGCCAATTGCAGGAGCAGTCCAGATTGCAGTGTGCTCCACAGTTCATCAACGTGGAACTGTGCAAAGGGGCTACCAGGCACATCTCAGGTGGTGGGGCTGCCTACATACACCTCAAGGGGGGGATACACTCCCAACACTGTTGAGGGTTACACTTGCAGGCTCAGTGTCTGGGTATGTGCCTCAGGAGTGCCCTATGATGCAGACATATACCAAAATGCACCAGACCACAGCTGTGGGCATCGTCCACCATGCTCCACAGCAAGGAGCCCACAGCCGTGACCACAGGTATGGTGGTGGTGGTGACACAGCCTAGGGCTGTGCTCTCTCAGACACGACATCACAACACGAACTCCACAAGACCTCCACAACATCAGTCACTAACTCCCCACAAGAGTAAACATGGCAATTGTACGTGAGCCACACTTGGGTGTGTGCCAAAGCTGCCTATGGTGGCAGAAAAGGAGAGCCCACACCAGCCAAGCTCTCTGCTTGCATCTTCCCACCACCTTCTAGAGACCACTGCCACCTCCAGTCATGTAAAAAACTGGCTGAAGTGAAGGTCACCCCTGGCTTTCCTCTCCCTGCAGGCTAAGGAACTGCAGCTTGTTTCTCTCCTGCAGATGTGCCATTCTTCAGGCCATGCCCAAATGGAAAAGCTGACAAAATGGCTGCTTTCAGCACACGTCACTGCACAGGTCCCCTACTCCCAGTGGCTCAAAGATTTACACTTGCTAAAAATTTTGATGCATGCCTCCTCAAAGCCAATTTATTTTTATTCCAGAAGGTATAAATAATAGAGAGGCCTGGGGTTTGTTGGCTGAGCTCTTATTTATTTTCTCTGGTCATTTATTGCAGCTCAGTTTATTTCTTTCTCTAATTTCAATTTCTGCTCTGGATTCATTTTGATTCTAGTTTCCTCAAACATTATGCACATAAATTAAGTAGCAGTATTCAGAAAAAAATATATCTGGGATTCACCTGTGTAACCCAGAAGCTATGAAAGGATGCAAAATGCAGGGAGCACAGAGAATGAGAAAAAAATACAGATATTTTTATTCTATTTCATTCCAGTGTGGTATACAGGATGCTGTATTTCTTATGTTATTTTTAAAAGAAAAAAAGACAGGAAGAGTTCTGAAAATATACTTTGAAAGAATAAAGAAACTGGAATACTATCCATAAGAAGACAGACTGTAAAGATTTAAAAAGAGAAGGGATTATATGCAGTAGGTATATCTAGTAAAGGACTTTGAGAGAAAGTAATTCAATACATCCTTTTTCCATATGATAAAGAAGATACTAAACCTGTGAACTAGAACTTCTTTCAAGGTTTGCTGAAAGTTTATTTATTGATTTAGATTGTCAAATTTTCACAAAGTCACTGGATAGGTTTAAAAATAATTCATAATAAACATTCACACATTATACTTAGTGCATTATTCAAAAACTGATTGCTGTATACCATTCATCTTGAAATATCTTGCTTATACCTCTGGAACATCTAATATTATCAGCTTCATTGTTACTAGCTGGACTAGGCTGACAAGCATTGGAAATGTTGGGGTTTCTGTAACTGTGCAGACTTTCCCAGGTCCAAATGAGCAGAGCTAAAGAGATCTATTTATTCTCAAATGCAGTAGTTTATTACTTGGAGCACTTGGTTTAAAAAAGTATAACATTTTGCATGTCAAATACTGCAAACTAAAAAAGTAGACAAAAAAGAGACTACTGAAACTAAGACAAGGTTAATAAATCTTTTTCATGCTTGAATAGCTAACAAGGAAGGGCATGCAAGGACAGACTCAGTGATATAATCATTACCAAAAAAAGGACTTTGTGTCACCTACTACAGAAGTGTAGAATTTAAAACATTTGAAATTATTGCCTGAACATGAATTTCCTTGGGCCAAAATACCATATTTCTGGTAATTGCTTCATGCATTATCTGCAATCACAAATTATTTCATTCTGCCATTCACATGAAAATAATCCAAGGACTGCCCATGCAAGTTCGAGCCTATTTTTCCCTGGACTGTCACTTTCAGGTGTTTTTTACTTTCAGCAGTTTTTACTTCTGGGTCCCCCAACCAAAGGGATCCATCAGGCTACGTACAGCACACAGAATCAGAAAAGAAGTAGCAGAATGCTCTGTTTACATCTTATAATGATTCCTTTACTTCTGAAATTAGCCCTGCCTGTAATTGAAGGTGCTTATTTAGTTCTCACATCCCTGTTTTAAAGGTCCCACATTTTAAAAGTCATCAGATCTCACTGCTGGAAGAGGCAGCCATGGTGCTGTCCTCACCGAGCCCAAAAGTTACTGTATCAAAGAGAAATTGTCACCTACATGGATATAATAGTGATGTCCCTAAAATGAGTCTTCAGAGCATCATTTCATATCAAACTTGCACAAAAGTAATCAAAATGAAATTTCTGTTAATTGCCTAGCTATCCAAAGTTCCCCAGTAATTTGACAAGCTACAATTAGCTGCATATTTTCCAGAGGGACACTCTGGGAAGGAAGCAAGGCCAGGCAAATGAGGTATCCTATGGAAATAGGAGTTTTCAATGCCTTTCATTTTCTTGTATTTATGGGTATAACACTACATATGTACCCAGAGCTTTTACTCCTTCTTGTGAAAAAAGCTTATGGGTACCATAAATGAGGCAGTCTTCAGGCACCTATTTCTACCACTGTCAGGCAGGCAGCCATGGCAGCAAGTTCTGCAATTGCATGGGAAGCCAAATGTTTGGCAAGGCCTTGGCTGTGGGCTGCCACAGTTACATTATCACCTGCTTCAAGACAGGTTGGTCACGTCCGTATGAACATCTAGAGCAGCTTTGGCAAGAGAGCAGATGTGGCTACATGGTGCAATTTTTTTCTCTATTAAAAAATAATATAATTTAAAGTTATAAATGCTGGAGCTGAAAATCATTGATATTCTCTGACCATGTATGAAAGACAGCAAAAAATCAGAAGTTACTGAATACACACATGAAATGGAAGAAGTTTAGCCCACTTCTTTGTGAACTGGTTTGGTTATTATGAAAGTAGTCCACCAGGTAGAGCACACTAACAGGCAGGGCTGTAGACACATAGCAACCCACTCACCTCCCCACCTCCATGATGCAGAGAGGGGCTGTGGTTGAAGAACCTTCTCGCAGAAGGCTGTGGGTGTTCATAGCCAGCAATGGCTCCACACGCCAGTGTATCTTCCTCTGAGAACAGCCAGTGAGAACAGCCAGTGACAATCCAGGATTTGTTCCCCATGCTCTCAGGTATGCAGGTAAGCACCTTTGGTTATTTCAAATGAAATAACATGTGGTCTGAAAAATAGTTATGATCTCTTTAACAAGGCGTGGAGCTTTTTCTTTGAATTTGTCTTCTTTTTGCAATTTGTTCAAAGCAGAAATCAAACTGACAGGCTTAATAATTATAGGCAGTGTGCTTTGGCAAGCACGGTATCTCTTTCCAAGTAGTGGCAGCTGAATATAGTAGGTAATTCCCAACCTCCTACCCCAAAGTGGGTAATCTCTGTCTTCCCTTGCTGTGTATTTCCTCAACTGCCAAGTGCTAAACAAATATAGAAGAAGGAATGCTGTTGGGTCACATCTGAGTCCAGAAATTCTATAGATCAACATAAAACAACACTCTGTAGAGAACAAACCCCCTTACTTATACCACTATTTAAAAAAAAAAATAAAAAAAAAATGTAGCAATCTCCACATTTCAGTATTGCACAGGTTTATCTGTGCACAGATTCACTTGTGCAATTGAGTAAATTGCCAAAGAGACTGTAGTTCTCTCACTGTTGCTTAAGGTAAGGGAATTGGGCAGGGGAGGAAAAAGTAAATTACATTTTAGAAAACGCCTCCATGTGTCAATGTGGGGAGTTTGATTTCATGTGGTAGGTGTTCTTGGAAGTGAGCATTCCAGATTTCACGTGCTTTTTGAGCTTTAATTAAATAATTTGAAAAAGAATACCATATGTGCACAGACTTCTCAAGGGATAAGAATGTAAATTTCTACATTGATATTTGCAGACTGTCAAACTCATACCAGCATGGGGGAAGGCTCAGGGATTTTTCATTTCTTCCAAATAACTACCTGAGTAACTACCAGAGAAACTAAGTGGGCATCCAGTAATCTTTGTTACATTCTTTAAGGTTCAAGTTCCCCAACATAGAAACTACTGCATTACTGAGAAGTTTTCCCAGAAAGAAAACACACCTTTATGAGCATTTTTGTTCTCCCATAGTAATAATAAAAAAACATTAAAGCACACATAATGCAGCAGTCGGTACATATTCTAACTGTGCAGTAAAAGGAGCCCAGAAGAACAAAGGGAAGGCATGAATAAGTGCTAACACAGGCACCAGGTGGAGCGGCACAGCCATCTGTACCCTGACTGACTCACTCACCTGCCTTGTTTTTATATCCATCAACCATGAGACAAACTCCACTGTTATGTCCAGCTTTGATAACACATAATCGGTGATTTCACAACCATCAAGGTAAAAACAGGACAGTAATCATGGCTGGAGGAAAGAATGAAATACCAAAAAAAAAGGAGCTGAATTAGCCCCTGCAGCCAGCAATTTTCTGAACTCTTTGGGTAGTTTGTCAGACTGTAACAATAGAGGTGATTTTGGAAATAGGACCAGTTCATAAAGTGGCAATGCTGCTGATTGACATTCCTCTTCCAAATTAAAGAAATGTTTGTGAATCTGTAGTATAGAACTCTCTTAGGGAAATATTTTAAAACCTGAGTAACTACTTCAAGCATTGTTTTTCTGATCAGAAGCAGGAGGTGAGTGACAGGCAGAAGACAACTAGATGCAAGGTTTAATTCTGGGAGAGACTCACAACTCTCATCAAAAAGAAAGCTCATCTCTGTTCCTTACACGGAAGAGGATGAAAAGACGAGTCTTAAACATAACAAAAATTGGTCCAAGTCCTCACTGCAGTCAATGTGGAATTTGCCACTAGCATTAACTAATGTAAATATCTGCTGAATTCTACTATTAAAATGGACAGAAATATTTCCTGATAGGAAGAAAGCTCTGAAATTAGCTCTGGAATCACCTATTATAGTGATTATGTATTTATTAAAATATGCAACATAATTGCAGTTTTAGGGAAAGGCTCTGATGGCTTACAAATATGAACACATTTTTTTAGTTTGCGATAGCTGGGATCACAGACTGGGAAAAGAGCTTTTACCCAGTCACTTTATCATTCATTTCAGCTGCCTCTCTCTGACACAGAGGAAATTCAGTCCAAAAAGCTGACCTGAAAGCTCCAATTTAAATTTATCTTCTGTATTTATACATAGGTATGTTCCCTTATGGAAAACTATTTTTGAACTAGCATTTTATACACAGCTGTAATTCTCTATGCAAAACTTTGTGCAGGAGAAAGAATCATATTTGTAACTTGCAGACTCAAACTGGGCACAGTTCTGTGGTTTGGTTTTCGATTTTGGCTTTTCTCCAGCTGATCTCAACAAAGCAAGAGATCAACTCTATTTTTCAAGTTTTATTAAAATATAGAAATGGTGTTCTGGAGTTGAAGGCAATCCTAGACTTCAAAAAATCTCAGATTTTTGCCCTCAAAACAATTCCAGATTGTGGGATTTCTGAGTTGGTTATGATTCTATATTTAAGATTTCTTAACATTCCAGTGCATTCTAGCTTAAATTCAATTATAAACTCAGTTTAAGAGCTTTAGTGCAGAAGTGAAAAGACTGATAAAATTTATCACAATTAAAAGATTCATAAAAGCAGGCTTCTCTTTCACTCACTGATTTTAATCCTGAGTTTTCACTTAAAACATTAGACAATAAAGAAAACCTCACACTTTCCTAACTGTGCAGGAACTATCTCAGAATGAAAATTACTGACCCAAAGGTTATTCTCCTTTAGCTACCTTTGCTTAGGCATAAATTCTCCTTACAGTTCTCCAGTCACCCTCCTCTCTGTTGCTCTGCACAGTTCTGGGAAAAAAAATAAATTAAAAAAACTCACAAACATATTTTTATATATATATATACACATATATGTATGACAACTGGGAAAAAAAGTAAAAAACAAGCCTTAAAATCTAAGCATGAATTTTATTCTTAATAAAATGAGAAATACACAATATTTTAAATCTAAAATATTACAGCAGTAGTTCTGATGAGATAAAATGTGTGTTGGCACCCCAGTTACACAGACAAAAACCAAAAGTCCACAGTGTAATAGCTTGTTCAAAGGGAGAAGAAAGTCTGTGTGCATGCATGCTAGCTATAAGAAAGGTGAGAATTGGAGTTGCACAATTTTTTCCACAGCATTGACACAATGTGGTCTACCATACCAAACAACAAGAAAAACATAGAAAAAAAAAAGAAAAGCCCAGAATTTTACAGTTAAAAATTGGGCACACATGATGTCAAATCTTCAGTTTTCAGTCAGGAACCATACTGCCCATTAGGTCATGCATTGGTACCTTTGGCATTTTAACAACTAGCAGTGACTCTGGCAACAAAAATCAAGACGATCAACAATGATAATGAATCCAAAATGGTACTGCGAAAATACAGGATTAAAATACAAATTAAAATATGGGATTAAAATACAAAGCTATTTTTGAAAAAAATAGTTTATATGTAGACTTCACAGAAAATGTAAGATTTTTTGGTAAATTCCATATTGATAAATAGTGTTGTATAAAGCATATAAAGACAAAGATTCCTGCTGAGAAGCTGACTTATAGTTCATTTCCAGAACAGAAAGTGAGAACTTCTAAAAAGTAGCTGAGCTGATGAGATACACAGTACATTTTTATTTCTTAATTTTGCTGACAGTGTTGACACCACTTGTTGTCAAGCTGTTCTGGAGTTTATTTTCCCCAAACAACTCCTTTAAAAAAAAAAACAAAAAAAAAAAACAAAAAACCAACAAAAAACCATCTTTTAAATGCTGAACACTACACAGAATAATGGCATATTGTCAGTTTGGGACCCCTGCCTCACCAAAAATAACAGCAGCTCCCTCAAAAGCAGTGAGTGCTACCATTACATAGTGCTATGTATTCATTTCAGTGATGCACCTGAGTCTGTTTAGGTATCCATTTCTGTGGCATTAAAAGCACAATATTCTTGTGACTTAAAGAGCTTTTTTTAATGATACTTGCTGTGTAAGAGTGCATTCGAGCCCTATTGTACCAAATTGAAAGGTTCATCCTTGGAGGAAGGCACTGCAAATCTGATTGAGGGACATCTGAAAATGCAAATAGGCTTTGACTTTAGGACAGCAGCCTGTATTGCCGAAAAAAGACTGAAATTTCAGACCCTCTAAAATTTCAACCTATTTGGAATTATGGCACCAGCCAGCAGCATCAGCATTTCACAAAGTCTTTCCCAAAACCAGGAAACCTGGTTTCACAAAACCTCCCTTGGTCTTCAAGAGGGTTGTGACCACTGCCATGTCACTTCTCAGCTGGAGTCCTTACCTCTCCTCTGCAAGTGTGAAGGAGTAAGAGAGTTCAAGAGGGAGTTACACTCGTTTGTCTTAGTCATCAATTTTTTCTTTTTCTATTTTTTTATGTAGCAGACACCCAGGTCTTTTTCGACTCTTCAGTTTCCTAGTGTTAAAGTGTAGCTTTATATTTCCAGATGTGCACAAATTTCTCTGAAAAGAGGTGGGAAGGAACGTTCCTGAGACTCAGAAGTTATATATAACTTTGCATGAAATTGATCTTTAATGTATTTTCTGGGGCCTCTGTTTGATACTGAAAGACTTGAAATTGCCATCTGCAATTTCTGGTAAATAACTTCTGACAAACTTCTGCTTATCGGGAGTGTCCTCTTCTGAGACTGTGCTATATATGATGGCACTCGGGAGGTGGAAGTAGGATTTACTCATTACTGAAGAACAGGATCCAAAGAAGGAAGCTAGATAATTGGCACATAGAAATGGTGGCTTCACCACTGAATAACCCAACTCAGTGCTATATTTCTGTGTGGCTCTGGAAAATGTGCTTTTTGAAATTCCTACTTAAACAGTCATGTGCTTTCATAGATCATCAGAGTTCATAAACACTGTGGGTTTTCATCAAGCTGGCAATTTGGTTTCATTTTGATCCAGTGCCGCAGTCAATTTGTTAACTTGATTTTGATATGATGTCTTTAATGCTCGACTGTTACTTTCGTGGAATACTAATGCTAGATTGGCTCTGATTTCATGGTTCTATTTTAGTTCAAGTTTCTTAACAAAATGTATTGAACTGATCCTTCAAATGGGATTTTCAAAAGTGCTTAATGTGCACAATTTTTTCAGTATGCAGCCTCACTGCAGAGTCTTTGAAGACATGGTTAAGTATGAGCTAGTCAACCCAAAACACCAACTGGCTCTCAATGCAGCAAAGGGGTTGCTGAGCACAACAGTAAGTGGAATAAAAACATCATCCAATGGAATAGGTACTTGTGTGGGGGAAAAGAAAACCAACTTTTTTCATTTAAACTCCTTTTTTTTTTTTTTATAAGAGTAATTTTTTCTACAATGTCTAAGACAGACCAGAACTTCCATCCTTGATTACCATCAGTCATCCAAGAATGCTTCTGAACAGAGACAAAGGGTATTTGCACACGTCAGTGTAGTTATTGGAAGTGTCCAGCTAGAGCCCATGTGCCACCTGCATTGCCAGAGGACACAGGAGGCTGTGCTTGCAAGAATCTGCCTGACAGAGACCAATCCTTTAAGTCATACACCTAACACTGGGTAGGACAAATAGTCCATAGAGCATGCAGAAATGCAAATGCAGTTTCTGCATTAAGCGGAAGGTTTTCTGATTGGAGGCAAGGATTGCTGAACTGTGAGTAAAACACCTCATGGAGCGTTTTGTGCCATTTTTTTTCTTCACAATGAAGGATGTGGAAGAGTCATTAGGGTCTGCATACACAGCTCCCTACATTCACATATACAATTCATCACACTGAGTACACTCATCCTGCCATCGGTGGCTGAGTTGACAGGAGGCATGCAATTTCTACATCTTCACCCTGTGCTTGAACTGCAAGGCAGTCTTGTCTACACTTCTGGACTGTATTTGAAGGCACCCCATAGCTAAAGTGAGGCTAATTCAAAGCTAAGGCCTTTCACAGCTCTCAACACTCTCAACCACTCCTGTCTCAAATTGATATTTTAAAAGATGGAAATTGAGAAACATAAATGTTCGTGGCCTTAAGGCTGTTTCATCTTTTCAGTCCAGTTGCTCTCTGGCTTTCTCCAGGCTCTAAAGATTTTTACTCTATTACTATGCTGAAAAGCTAAGTTGGGGCTGCCACAGGTCACCTTCTCATCAGTTAGTTTTAATCTGGACTTGCCACTCATCATCCTCAGCTCACTCTGCTCAGAACAAGTGCCCACTTCTCTGAATAACAATTATAGAACCACAGAATTACGGATTGGGTAAGGCTAGAAGGGACCATCATGGGTCATCTGTTTGAATCTCCCTGCTCAAGCAGAGTCACCCTCGAGCACATTGCACAGGACTGTCTCCAAAAGGTTCTTGAATATCTCCAGTGAGGGAAACTCCACAATCTCTCTGGGCAATGTTTCAGTGTGCGGTCACCCACACAGTAAAGAAGTTCTTCCTCATATTCAGGTGGAACTTTCTGCCTGTTGTCTCTTGTCCTATTGCTAAGAGACTGGCTTCATCCTCTTGGCACCCTTCCTTCAGATACTTATAGACATTGATGAGGTCCCTTCTCAGACATCTCTTCTGGATGCCAAACAGGCCCAACTCCCTCATCCTTCCCTCATAAGAGGGAATCCCTTAATCATTTTTGTAGCCCTCTGCTGGACCCTCTCCAGTAGCTCCATGTTTCTCTTGTACTGAGAAGCTCAGAAATAGACACAACACTCCACATGTGGTCTCACAAGTGCTGAGTAGAGAGGCAGGATCACCTTCCTTGACCTGCTGACATAATTATGTTGATATATTCTCTCTGTAAATCAACCAAATAATGTAACTCTCTGTAGGAAAGCAAATTCACCTGATAAACAGTTAATTTTGTTCCAGCAAGGATTCATAGGGGTTAACTGATGGAGATTATTGTATGAAACATTTTCCCATCTGTCTGGAAGTTGGGCCTGGTATATCCAACCTCCTTTCCTCAAGTGCTCATCCTCTTCCCTGGCCTGCCTGTCAACACTTCTCCCCACTGAATTCCCAGGCCTCTTTGCTGCAACCCCTTCCCCAGGCTGTCTCTCCTTCCCCTCCAAGAGGCCTTTCCCAAGTACTTGCCATATGCCTGGCCCCACCAGTCAGTGCTGTACCTCTCATAATTTTGTAGTTTTCAGCTCCCACAGTCAAATGATTAGGTGAGAATCTTGGCTTACTGGTTTAAGTTTCCTAGACCTCGTGGTAGCAAGGAGAAACTTAAAAACATGACTCAAATGCACCCTAAAGGCTAAGAAACCTGAAGGCAATAAACCACACCCTCAACTTATTTTCTTTTTAAAATCTCAGTTTTAAGTTTTTAGCCAATCTCAGGCCTTTCTCAGACTTTTCTTGTGATTTGTGAACATCTGGGATTGGCAGTGCTGCAATCTGAGCACACAGGTTGAAAAACATCATCCTACAATCCAGCTGCTCCGTAGGGTCCAGTTCCCACTGGTCCCACCAGACTTCATCTCCTAAAATGACCTTCTGAGATGCACCAGGAACTCCAGAGGGTCACACAATGAGTCACTGCATTGCCTCAGCCACTGCTTCCCCATTGCTGTCTTTGGAAAAGTTAATGACCACGTTGGTTTTCTGAGCTATCCCAGGGAGAGTAGAGTTCTTCAGGCAAGCACAGATATCTGGAAGCAAAGAAAGAGGTGTGATCAAATCCATGTGTTTTTTGTTCCCAGGGGAGTACATATTCAGCTTTCGCCAGCAAAATCCTTTTTACTTGTTTTTCCTCTGCAAAAGAGTGATTGCAGGCACTCCTTCAGCTTGGTAAACATGCATAACCTGAGGTTGGATTTTTCCAAGTAACAAGCTTTTGTTTCTTTTGTTGTAATTTCCAAACATAGCAGGCCCAGAATAAAGATTTGTATAAGATTTGCCCATCAAAGATTATTGATTTCCTCCCTAACAAACGTGGCATTTCACTCCAGTTGCTTACCCTGGTTTTCCTCTGTATCTTATTCTGCTTTCAGATCTCACTGTTGCACTAGGCAGAAGAGCCTGACTCCATTATTTCATCTCTAGCCTCAGTAAGTGCTTACATTTTAACGTTAAATTGATTTTTCCCTCTCTTCTGTGAACACTGTCACTTGGTCTTCTGGCTACACTGGTCCGCCCACAACAGCCAGCAGAGTTTGCAAAGTATATGTTTTGTAAGAAGCCTGAAAAATGCTGAATTATAATGAAACAAGGCCAGTGTAATAAAAAGCACTGAAATTCAGTGCTGATGGTAAGACCACCACTATTAGACTCAGCCCTGCTGCGATGAGAACTACAGGGGTTATTAAATGTGTCTTCCTTCTTAATAGTTCAATTGATGGTTTCAATAGTGATACACAAGTTGCTGCACGATGTTAGATAAAAATAGCTAAATACAGTATGGTCACAACAGTGCTGATCAATATGGGTTATGACAAAGAGTCAGATTGCCCATGTTTGGTTTACTAAGGGTTAGCTGATTCATAAAAGTTAGTTGAAATAGAAAATAACTTTTTCTTTCATCTATGCACTCTTGCTGGCCATGATCCATTACTGGAGGACAATAACAAAGGTTGTATTTTTTATTAATAATCAATACAAATATACCAGAAAAGAAAAAAAAAAAAATGTCCTGTTATTTCAAGGTAGCTGTTAAAGCTTAAAGTCATTGAAGCCTTGGGCTTTGTTGTTGGGTGAATAAACAAATTATTGGAAAACCTGAAGGGGTTCCAATGACAGAAACCCAGAGTTCCTGGGCTGGAGTACCAGACAACAGGAGATGACTTGGGGCATCTCATCTTCAAAAAGCAACTAATATCTTGGTGACCAGGCAAAAAGGCTGCATCAAACTAAATCAGATACAAGAGCAAATGAGACAATCTGCAGGTCCTCTGCCTACCAAGCAAATGTCTAATGTGTGCCATACACAAAGCACATAAAATATTTAATGAATGCCTTGATTTTGTTACTGACCTTCTGAAAAACATGTTTTCTGTCGCTGAAAAAAATCAAACTCATGTGAAGATGAGCTGCCCCTTCTTTCTACATATGAACTACAGTGACCTCCCCCTCAAATCTATGCTTCGCTAGATATATAAGTGGGAACATCAGGAAATCACCTTGTGACTGAAACTTGTTGGCTACTGAGAAGAGCTTCAGTGGGACCTACACAAAGGTGTTAAAAGCTCCTCAGAATGGAGGCAGACAGCTGAAGGAGGGAGGGGTGGGGAAGGAAAGTATAGAGAGAAATGAGACTCCAACCTGCTCTGTTTGCTGCTTGATCTGTGAAGATAGCAGAGCCTTTTCTTAATATATGCTTTTAGGCTAGGATTGAAACACTCAATAAAAATATACCTGGAGCTAACAGACAATTAGCTTTTATTGCCACTGCTTTTTGTCTGTCACTACTCCTTAGATTAACTGCTTTACTTTTACTTCAGTATTTGAACAAATGGTACTCTTACAAGTCTCTCCTCAGAACCAGTGAGGTGGTTTGTTTTGGTAGCTAAGAGTACATTATACCCCAAAGACTATCATCTAAGTCCTGAAAAGAATAAAAATCTTTGTACTGTGCTAGATATGAAGTGGAAACTGAAAATTTTATAGGCAAAAAAACACGACACTGTAAGTGGCATTGTCCAACTTCACCAGGACTCGAGCTTCCCACAGAGTTAGCTTCTCCCTAATTGAAATCAGTTTTTAAAAAAATGCACACTGGGAGCTCTTATAAACTTTACAGGAACCAGTGGATGCCATTATGCTGGTCTGAAATGCATGTTAAGGTAAACAAGCTCCTTTTCTGCTTAGCCCCCTGCCCCAGAGCACTGCAGTCACCTGGTGAAGAAGCAGAGGAGAAACATTTTTCTGCTGATGGGCACCAGAGGCTGCTGTCCTTCAGGGATGAAAGGGACCAAGGGGAACTCTAGAACTCTCTAGAGAGCCCAAAGTCTGATAGTGTCAACATATGCTTACATTTTCTCTTTTTTAACTTGTAACTCTTATTCTTGCAATCCCAATAAGGTGCGATCTCCCTCTTGCTTAGGCTGAAATACAATAACTTTTTGATCTCTGAAATTG
Source organism: Margarornis squamiger (assembly GCA_035222235.1). NCBI lineage: Eukaryota > Metazoa > Chordata > Aves > Passeriformes > Furnariidae > Margarornis > Margarornis squamiger. The sequence continues at coordinate 34,953,774 of JAWWTY010000106.1, read as the reverse complement.
TCTGGTAGCTATGCTCAGTTTTTTGTTCAAAAGCCAGGTAGTGCCTACATTTACATGCCACAGATATTGGCAAGATCAAGGCCAAAGCTGTGCCCCTTTTTTCCCCTGGCAGAAGTTGAGTCACTAAGAGCCCTGTTAAAAGCTGTGTGTGCTGTGCCACATATTGTGAAGTAAAGCCAACACCCTGGCTAGGGATCAGTATTGAACAGAGAGATTATAAAAATCACTGGGGAACAGAAATGACTCACTGACTTTGCATTCAGCTCCACACCTACAGCCTCATGGTCATTATATTAAAAATAAACTAGAGTGCTTTATATTATCAGCTTTATAAGGTAGTATTAGTGACAGCTACCAGGGTGCTGTGTTTCTGTAAAACTCACACTACAAATATTAAACTACACAATTATTTGTAAACGTGGTAGTTTTATAAAAGAATAAAGATATGGTAAATGCAACTAAACCCATGCATTTAAGTTCAAAAATAGATAAATAATGAATGGAAATGTCATCCTGTCATGAAAACTGAGTGACAGATTAATAATTTTTTCCACACACTTCAGTATATTTATCATAAACCTTCACTGAGCATTTCTAGTTGTGACATGTTTGCCTAAGATCCCTTCTCTTTTAAACTGAGTTTTAGCAAATCCTTAGTTTCCCAGAAGAATAATAATGCTGGACTAGACCAGTGGTTCACTGGGTGAAATTTGTAACAGCCACAGTGCTAATGCAGCTGCAGGATGAACTTGGCCTTCATCTTTAATATTCTTGTGAGTAAAGCATAACTATAAATGAAAGCAAGTGAATTCCTAACACTAAAGTTGTCAGCAGGTTATTTTCTTCCACTTACTTCTCCAGCACTAAAATTTCACCTATAACTGAGACTGAGAGCTGTTCTTAATTGGTTTATCCTAAAGCTTTTTTTTTTCTTTTAAGATTTATAACATATTTCTTTTTACTTTAACCTCCACTTAAAATAGCAATAACACCTTGTTTTTCCTCTCTCCTGAGTAGCTGAGACTATTTTTCCAATTATTCTTTCTGCATGCCTTGTCTTGCATTACTCAGTAATATTTTTCAGCTTTCATTCTACCATGCTTTTGTCTCTTCAGGTTCCTCAGTCATCTCTCATTCAAGATATCCAGAATCACTTTGTCTACTGCGTATGTTTCATCTCAGTGTTCACCTACTTTTCGAGAAAAATATGCATGTAAATACATGTGCATTCAGAGAGGGAGCCTGAGGCACATCAGTATTCACCTTTACCCATACTAAGAACTAACCATTTAATCCTACTTTACTGAGGTTTTCTTGTCTTTCAGTCTGGGTGGCACAGCACTTCAGCTCTTCTGAAAAGAATATTCAATTTAAATATCATCCCATTTCTTCACTACATTTCTGCTAACTTGTTCAGGGATTTTGTTTTAATAGAGAAGTTTTGATTTATTAAATGAAACACAATCTGGATTAAAAATATCTGAATATTATATCAGTATATCCAAGTATCAGCACTCCAACCTGGTAAAATCCTTTATTTTTGTTCCTTGAAAAAAATAGGTTTCAGAACAACATATTCACCATTAATTCATATGGCGAAGATTGAGACAAATCTTTCACCATATTGCAGTACTCACCCTCCTTAAATATAGTTCAGCAAACTTACAGGTTTTCATGCAGATTTTCTGATTTCACTTTATTGAAGACTTAAGCTTCATTTGGTCTTCTGTATCTCTGGTTATTTGTGTTTCATAGGTTTCCCACATCTCTGAATTCTTGTCTTTTTGTCCCCTTCATTCCATTCAGTTTGGCAAAACTACCATTTCTGGAAGAATTCCTGTTTGCTTAGGAATAAACCACTTGAGCCTTTCCTTTGCTCTTACCATCCTGCTTTTAGTTGTACCTATCTCTGTTAAGAAATGCTTCCAGGTGGCCTTCACATTGGTTTCTAATAATTTTCATATTTTAAAGTACCCTTTTCTCTAGGATTTACTTTTTTTTTTAACCAGATTTCTCATTACACAAAATTTTTCTTTTTAAAGCAAAGTGTTAAGGTGATAATTATTTTCTATTAACTTATTCCTTTGGAACATTCACCAGGGGCTTTTAATGAAAGTGTCTAAATTTAGGTTGAAAAATAACTAATTTTATTTTTCTAAAGCACTGAGCTCTCTGGCACCAAATGGAACTGCTCAGCATTTTCAAAGCATTATATTTGGAGGTAAAATTTTCATACCTCTTATTTTAAAGTCCTGAACAATATAATTTCAGAGAGAGAAAACAAACTTTACATGGCATTCCAGATGTCCAAAACAAGCAAATAACATCCACAAAACTAGGTCTGCAACAGCACTTCAGAAATCTTAGAGAAAGCAGGTCTGGTCTGTACATGCTTTAGGGCCAACTCATAAACAAAAACTTTATGACCAGAAATCTGAGGACACTAACTAATTGCTAAAGATGACAGAGCAATTTAAATCTCTTCCTCTGTAAATAATATTAATTACCAACAGTTTTACAGTACTGCAATCAACAGAACATACCCAAAGCTCCCAGAAATTACTTAGTGACCTCAGCTTTTCTTTCCCCTAGCTATGTACAGATTGACATGCTTTCTGCAGGGGAACTTGACTTCAGCTGATGAAGTTATAACTCAGTAAAAGAGAAATGCTCAAACAAAGCTTCTTGTTTTGTTATTTTGCTCTTTTTCCAGAATTTCCCGTAAACAAGATGGCTGCAGGAAGAGTATCTGCAAAGCAACTGTAAAGGGCATTATTTTGCTACACCAAATGCGTGGAGCCCTCATTGGCTTCCTTCTTTGGCTTTATGTTAGTAGCTATACTAAAGAAACAGAAAAAAATAAAAAAAAAAAAACCCATGGTCAAAGTAAGACAATATTTTTGGGTTTGTTTTTAAAATAAGCAAAATCAAAGCAATTTTTTTTTTATTTTAAACTGATTAAATATTCAGTTCAACTGGAATCTCTGAACTCAGTTCTGAGTCACTTAAACCTAGCTCTCACTTTTTCACAAATTTCACAAGCCAGTGGACTTCTTGACACTTAAACAAACTTCAAGAAATTCTAGAGCAAGCAAAAGAAAAATATTTTAAGAAGCTGCTTCAGTGTTTCACATGATGTAATCTAAAGTCCCTTCCCTTAATAAATCACTTGGTTAATTACGGCTACACCATCAAAGATAAGTGCTGTCATGCATCAGTACTAAGGCTTTAGTTTCCCTCTGTTAGTCTAAGTAATAGATTAGACAGTAATCTAACGTAAGGCATGTATTTCAAATACAGGAAAAAGGATATCCATTTTAATTCAACAATAACATCTAATGTTCATCATTATTATTACCAGTTTTGATGGCCTTCTTCCCCAAGAGGCTCTTACCTTCTTGAGACAATTAACTTCTGCTGCTAAAAAGAATAAATACGTGTTAGACATTGTGTTAAAAAAATATTTACTATATCAAAATCAATTTACTTATGTTTTAATATTAGTTCAAATGCCAGAAAGTGTTTTCTCACAAGACCGTAAAAACCTTTCAGGTACATTTTGGTACTGAATACACAGATGGAAGCAAATTCTCAGTGAGGGTAAATATCATGTCTTCATCTACACCTAAATGATTTATTCCCTCTGATGATATGCCCTGCTAAATAACCATTTCTTGGTTCCTTGTTTACTACCTGCAGTAGCAAGTGATGGCTACTGCAGGTAGCCAGAAGTAAATTGACAAATGGAGTGATGTGAATTGACTAACTCTGAAGATAACACAAAATGGAAATTCCTACCAGAGAAGTGCTTGAAGACATGTTGTCAATAATTTCCCCAGTCATTAAAAGAGCAGTGCATTCAGTGCTGACAAACTTTTTGAGACAAGATATAAAGTTCTTCTCAAAAGAGCTCACCTAGGCCCATCCAGGCTCTCCACCAATGGACAGACAGGCAGGCAGGTCACTCACTTGAGCCTATTTAAACTCCATCTCCCTATCTGTCAAACCACAACAGGATCTGCACCTACACCCCAAGTCTGTCTCCACAACAGTCATAACTGGTACTAGTACCTGCTTTAAAAAGAGAACCCAAACACACAGCAAGTGATTTCCTAAGAGCAGATCGTGGCATGTTCCACAGGTAGCACGTCACATGAGTTTTTTTACCCTGCTGTCTTTCATAGACATGCTGGTTTGCAGATCTTTCTCCAGCAGCAGACAACGCAAAGTAGACAATCTCATCTTAATTGTGTCAGGAATTTAGGAGACCTGTATATTGGAAAGATGAGATTTGGCATCAAAAGTCACCTGGCAATGACCAGTATATAAGATTACCTGACATTTTTCATTTTTAAAGTAAAATTCCCATCAGCTGGGAAATTAAAATACAAGACAAAGGAGATGAGGAGGTGAAGAACTAAGAAACTTTTCCTTGTTCCTTTTACTCAGTTTTCATCACACATAACCAAATCATTGTCTTTTAGGTCAAACAGTCCCAGGTACAGTAGTTGCTGAGCAACACAGTGACACCCTTATGGAGAGCAAGCTGCCTTGTTCAAATTTAGTGAACATGCTCTTCAGCTTCTAATGGGTTTATATAATATTGTGTCTATAAATTAAAATGGTTTGTGTTTATTCTTCAAAAATATTGCAATTGTGAGTTGCCCATCACTTCGTATCTTCAGTATTTAACTGCTTTATGAAAATTAAGGTAAAATAGGAATAACCTATGGCAAAAGTAGGAGTACTTACGGCCAGTCCAGGCTCCTTTTGCACAAGGGTGGGTACCTGATGAGCCACCTTGCAAGGCAGATGTGAAGGCGAAGGGGCTATCCTCCTTTCCTTCCCATTCCACCCGGTCAAGCCGGGCTCAGGCCATGCCCAAGGGGGGTGCCATGTTTGGGACCCGCTCCCCCCGGCGGGGCCGGAGCCGCACCGTGCTGTCAGCACTAGAGGGCACTCCGGGATTAGGAAGCAGTGCTCGGTGCTCCCTGGGGTGATGGAGGCTCTGCCGCCTTGGGACAGGCTGAGCGCCCATCACGTATTTCCCACCAGGAGCCCCTTGGCTCCATGAAAGCAATGCACTCTCTATGCTCAGCTCAGTAAAGGAGTAATAGGGGGTGTTATGCTGCCAGCGAGGACCCGATCAGGTGGTAACTGCAACTTTGTCAGCAGAGATAAATAATAGTAACCTTAGGTGTGAAGCACAGAGCTTGGGAGGTGAGGTGCCTCTTCCCAAAGGAATGGTCAGTGTAGCACTTCCTAGTCACCGTGCTGTTTCTTTCCTCGTGAGGCAATAGGTATTACTTTGGCTTTCTCTCCAAAAGCTTATTCTTAAAGAAGCTCAGTTTGTGACTACTTACATGTCTTGCAGAAAATGCCATGCCTTTGTGAATGAACATCTCCACCTCCTCAGCAAGGCAGGGAGAACAGCAGACTTCTAGAGGTCTCCTTTTCCTCAGGTGCTAATGAGAAAGCAGTTTAAGAAGTGCACAGCTAATGGGCTAAAACATGAAGGAGGGGAGAGGACTACTCAATCAGCCTGTCACTTTCCTGAAGGAAGAAGAAAACCCTCACTGAGGTTCAAAAGACTGCCTGTGGCTGGAACATGAGAGCAGCCTGTTCCTAGTGAGCTCTGCTATCCTTTTTGTGATGGGAGGCTTAATTTGACCTTAAACCATCTCCAGCTGTGCTTTAGGAAGTTTAGCCTTAAATAGCCTCAATGATGTTGATTCTAAAATATTCCCTTCATGACTAATTCATATTTTTCCTTGATATTTAGTTTGCTGCAGGCTAATCCCCTTAGCTTTTGGCCTGTTGACAAATGAAAATAACTAGTCCCTGTGCTTCTCTTCCTTCTCTCTGTGGATCTATGGATACTTACTATCTCTTAGGTGTCTTTCTTCTGTTTCTTCAATAATTCCTAGAGCATGAACACATCTGCTGCTCTTCTTTCTAGTTAAGAGAGAAGATTCCAGGTGTTCAGAGATGGCTTAAGCAGACACTATTAGCAAGTTGTGGGTAAATGCTACATCCCCCATACATCTATCTAAATGAAATTCTTTGTGCCTAAGTGCCTTTAATTACCACCTATAGACTCCTACTGAAATACTTATCCCTGAGGTGTTTTCCTCCTTGCTCTTCTGGGTAATATATCAGGGAATCTTCATTGCTCGTGTTGGCTTTAGTTGAACAGCTATTACATGCTTCGTTAATATTTTAGGTAATGCATGCTATAAACCTAATGCTTAATATGACCCTTTCAAATGGCAGTAGGTCTGGTCTTGATCCTTAACTACAACATTCCACAGATTCTTTACAGGGAACTTCTCAGAGAGAGAGAGAGAGAGAGATAGATAGATAATTTGCTCAACAAAATCTGACATGCTATGGCCACCAAGTTGATGGTGACTAAGAAAACAATGTCACTTTGTCATCCTAGAGGAAGGTTTGTATTCTTTTCTTTTGTTTACAAAATACTCTGAAAATCCAGACTGCAAAAAAAGATGGCTCAGTAGTTAGTGTAGCAGGTGGGATAAAAGTCCATCCCAAGTTTTCAAAGACAGCCTTGGGCAGCTATTTTACCTACCCTGCATCTCTCAATTTCACTTCCATAAACTGAAGATAATGTTCATTTCCCACCTGGGAAATGCATTGATACTAGTGAGATATTTGGATGCTATACAAGAAGAGCTAGGCAAAGCTTGTGTGCAGTCAAATTATAAAACTCCTAAAAGATAAACAAAATAAATCAGATTTAATATTCTTCAGCTTTTGTTTACCCACCTTCAACACTAGAAATTCTCTGAACTCAGTGCTACTCCCTTGTGTTTTCTTCATAACTGAAGCCTGGCCAGATAACTTAAACTTGAGCAAAGTTTTTTTCCATGAGCTGCCTCACTTTGGCACTGGTTTAAGCACCCAGCCCCAGTGGTGGCTGGGATAAACAAAAAAGTTCCTTGGGACATGGATTTCTTTCTGGTTTGGAGTACCATGCACTAAGCAACATATAATCAATGCAACAAATCTTTTAACCTCTTTTGGCTATATTTTAAAAAGAAATCATTTGGAAGCTAAAGTGGATAATAAGAAACTTCACCTTTAAACCCTGATTTTTGTAACAATACCCATTCTGCCTCACAGGAGGAGAAAAGGAGAGGCATTCCCACCTGCGCCTTAGCTACCTGTGTACTCTAAAGCAATGATGCATCCCACAGGCCAGATTCTTCAATCTTGGTCATGCAGGCATCATCTATGGAAAAGTGTCCAGTGCTGGAATATACATTTTTTAAATGAAAAATAGTTAATTTAAGCATGCTATAGGTATATATGGGAAGCCATCAGTGAAAAAGCAAATCATGCAAGCTGAGCTTAATTTCTAAGCCCTTGTCCCACAGAATTACTTAAACATGAGAATCCAGGATTTTTCAGGTAACTATGGAGCATTTGAACAATATAAGGCAAGTTCAGAAAGTACTGGCCACACTGTTCATGCCCTGCACAGTCTCAGTGAATATTCAAAGGGAATGTGAGGGCCTCCCCATGCATGTGTGTAAGCAATGATCTGCCAGGTAGAAATTTTTCACTGGCAAAATTGTGCTCACACACACCAAAGGGCTGTGTCATGGGGCTGGAAATCCCAGGTAAAATGAGCAGTTCCTCAGAATCTTCCCAAATTTTCTATGGGAGAAGAAATAATATTCAAGGGGAAACACATATATCAACCCTGTTATCAAATATTTTATTTTGATTTCTTTAACCCCCTGGGCAGCAACCACTGATGAATGTAAGTTACCACAAAGAAATGAATGGAGTTACTCACATATTGGTTGTAAAGAGGTGTCTGCAGGATTCTGAACCTGCTTCACAATTAAATTTTACTGCCAATGGCACTAAAGATGTAATTAGCATTATTGTAATAACGGCATAATCTTTTGTCTTGTTTCTTTTAGAAAAAGGAAATATAATTATATCAGTTTCCATGAGAGGAGTGCTGGACCTGCAGAGTTTTACAGAACACTGCAAGCATCTTGCTAGTGCAAATAAGAGCAACTCACCATAAAATTAAGGGAACAAATACTATCCACTCAACAGCACAGAGCACAATGTTGCTCTTTATTATATTATTTAAAAGGGGCAGATTTACTCAGTCATAAATTAATAATTCAGAAGGTGTAAGAAGGCACAGCCAATTAGCTGCAGTAATTTGCATTTTTATGCTCCTTCATTAGTTTTCTAAGGTTCTTCTCTCCTATTATAGCAATGCAAATGCCATCTTCCAAAAGGTGAATAGCCAACCTGTTTTTTGTTTGCATGGTAACGAAGCCTTTTCAATTATTAAAAGACCAAACAATTTAATAATTTTTAAGAAAAATTTTTGTTGCTACAATATCTCTTCTTTGTGTTGTTTTTCAAGAAACATGTTTTTTAAAATGTAATTTATTTTAACCTGAAGCAGTGAGTTTAGCAAGTGACTGATTTTCTGAGGTTCCTGAAATCATGCCTAACTTTAATCATGTGAGTAAATATCTTGAAGGGAGCTATTAAAATCCTTTCTTAATTTAGGAGCTGACAAATAACTCAGTGTATGATGTCTTTGTTTGCAGCATAGGGTCTCTTTACCCTTTGTGCAGGAATAAATTGAGAAGGGTTTAATATATATATTTAACTGTTAGGGGAACTTCCCTTTCTTATGCCCCATGCCTCAGATATCTGCTGGCACAAGCACCTTCAAAAGCTTCATGCCGCCTGCCCCAGGGATCCCCCTTTTGGTCATTACTATCTGTGGGCACTGTCTTGCTAAAGCTGACACCTCTAGCTTCTGAGAAATACTCCTGAGACCGGCAAGGTTAAAGCTAAAAGTCCTCCTGCAGGAACGACCAAAGGCCTGGTGACCAGAGTGCTGCAGGGCAGCTGTACTTGCTTCATCGCTGCCTTCCCCTGCAGGGCACCAGCAAATCCCACTGGCTTCCCAGAGAGCTGCTCCTAACCTGCAGCTGGCCTGACACGTACTTATTTTTCCATTTTTACTCTGGTATTTTCCTTTCCAAATGCTTTCCATGTGAGGCCATTTCATTTTATTTTTATAATTATTTTATTTTTAATACGGCCCCTCATTCCAGATGTAGATAGTCCACAAACACACTCAAGTATACATATAAGCAAAGTAATGGTGAGGCTGCACCTTTATAGAAATGTATCTGAAGTAGAGCGTAACCCAAGAGAAGTCTACAGATACTTCAGAGCGCTGCTGGATACTAATATATGCATATTAAAAACAAAAAAAAAAAAAAACAAAACAAAAAAGAAAACACAAACAAACCAAACCCAACCAAAAACAAAAGCCAAAACAAAAAAAAAACACCAACAAACCTAGAACACTAAGCAAAGATATGGTATGTTTTCAGAGGCAACCTCTGAAGGGACCTGGCTCTTCAGGTTGCTGTGAATGCTGTCAGACGGTTGAAGAAACCACAGGAAACCTGCCCTTCTCTATTTACCTCTGCAGAATGGCTTTGGTGTGTCTTTTGGTATGTTTGTATTTTCTAGGGGCAACCTGGAGCAGTGCTCTCTCCCAAGGAACATGGCCACTGAAATCCACTCCATGCTGTTCGCCAGTCAGTTCAGCTTTTCTTTCTTTTAGCAGAGGTGGTGTTCACAAACTGTACAGATCATCTTGGAATTTTTTGTCAACAAATGACATACACAAAGGTACCATTTTTGTCATTTCACTGATAGTGCAGATAGCATGCCTGTAACACAGACCAAATGACTGACCATGCAAGTAGCAGGGTGTGTTGGTGTGTTTTAAAAGGCTTTCTTCCTTTTCATGTTAACTTCTGGGTGAAGGCTGCATGTGAAGGTCAGGCTCTGAATCACTCCAAGCAGCAAGGGCAGGGTAGCGGAGGAATGGATGGCTGAATCAGCTCTAAGAGCTGTGACTCAACAGCAAGTGACATTATGCCAGCAGGTACAATGAGGTGAAACAGGTGCCAGCAGGTGCAATGAGAAAGAAGAAACAAAATGGCTTGAGTTAATATGTATTGTTAACTAGAACTGACCAAAACCAAAAGAAAATATTGAGCAAATAAAGCCATCTGAAAACATAAAGAAGAATATTTTCTAACATCATAGTAATGGCTGGAGTCTCTATGCCCTTACTTCAGCCCCTCTATCACCTCCTCTTGCCCCCAAGCCCATGCCCAACACATCTCCTGCTTGGCCCCATGCAAGGGCACAAGGGTGGCCCACAGGCAGTCTGGGGCTGTTAGTTGTATTCCCACAGCAGCACAGAGCCTCCTGACTCCCAGAGTTAATCTCTACAGCTGCAGTGTGTTATGCTTTTCCCTTTCTACATGGACAGAAATGAGCATCTCTGAACATGCTTATTTGGAGACAAAAGACCAGATTTTGTAATCTAAGTGAATTTCTGTTCTTTACATCTCTCAGAAAAAGCAATCTTTTATTACTTAGTGAAGAATTTGAACTTTTCATATGCCTGATATTTAGCTTATAAATTAGAATTATTTGCAAAGCACATTTTTAAAGAACAATACTAAGACCTTGTTGCAGAGCATTTCAGCAGAATAATATGAGCATTTTGCATTTTTGACTAAAATATATTAATATTAAAAGGGATCTATTGATTATTTAATGTGACTTCTTTCACCACACATCTACAGGACTCCCCTAAGTGTATCAAGGCCAATAGTGTTGCTAAGCCAGACTAAAAACTGATCATGGTTTCAAATTTTCTGTTCAGAGAAAGTCCACTGCAAGCCTCAGTAAGTTTCTCCTGTGGTCAATTTGCTTCTCTGTGGTAAGTTACTTCAACCTTAAATTTCTCTAACTCCAGGCAATGGATTTTGCTAATCGTTTCCAGAGAAATTAGAGATCCCTTTGTACCATTTTTTTGTTCTTTAGTAAGTCAAGAGTTTGAACTTTAGTCCCTCATTTTCAGCATATTTTCCAGTTCTTTAAGCTCATCCAAAGTTCCTATCAAACTGTTCTTTTTAAAGAAAACCAAATAAATAATGTTAAAAAAAAAAAAAGGCAATATAAGGGAGAAAACCAAAATCCTTTCCCACAGAGTAAGATCAGCAGTGATGAAGCATGGTGGATGGCAGCTGGACCACAGCACAGGCATATGCAAAGAGTTGTGCAGTGCCCCACTTGCTCCTCAATCAGAGGCACAAAGTCCCAAGCCAGACCTTGCCAAGGAGCTGTGGTCTGTGTAGCACTTTCCCTTTTTCCTCACAGTAAATCTTCACCTGAATAATGCAAGTTCCCTGCTTTCATTCATATTCTCCTCATTATAGTCCAATGACCATTTTAGCACTTGGTTGTGGCGCACCGTGGGAGCTCCACGTGTATCTGATTATCCATCATAAAATCAAATCCTTTTCAGTCCCTATTTCCCAGCATGGAGTCTTTTCCATCCTACAAGTGTGGCTCACACTGTTCTCACTGTAGAGGCTTCCAAAAAAAATAGCTTGTTCCATTTTGTAAAGAAATTCAGATTGGTCTCTGTCATTCACCAGCCTTATTTATCATTTAATCCTCCACCAGTTTTAGTGGTATAAGAAAACTTCATCAACAAAATGTCATGTTTTCTTGTCTCATTAAAAAAGATAATGTGTGTGGGGTGAACCTCACGAGGAACAAATCCCCACCATGATAGTTCCTCATTTACAGTTATAGGACCTATTTATTTTTAATTAAATTCATAGATGTTAGGTGGATTTTCTAGTGCTTTATTTTCTTAACAAAATGTCTTCTGGTGTGAATGCATGTCCTTTCAAAAAGTTTATTACATCAACAATATTATCTTGATTGAAAAGAACTTGTAATCTCATCAGAGGATGGGATCAAATTAGTCTGACAAAATTTATTTTTGTGAAGCTAATGTTGATGGACATTAATTGTGTTTGAGCAAGCTCAACTTGATAGGCCCTTAATTTCCTGAGTTAGTTCTGTTATCATTTTTAAATATTGGCACACATTAGATTTTTCCCAACTTGAAAATTCCCATGTTTCAACACTATAATCACCAAAATAAAATGCCCATGGGGGTCTTTTGCTAATTCTTTTAAAACTATCAAGTGCAAGTTAAGTACACATGCAGATTTTAAAATGTCTAACTTAAACAAACTGCTGTGTAACTGGTTAAAATTAAAAGGACTGCATCATCATGTCATATGATTACCATCTGGCTTTCCCCAAATGCAGACACCAAGTGACTGAGATTCTGCTTTTCATGAATTCTTGTCAGTTCTGCTATCATCATACAGTCACAGAACAACAATGTTATCGGGATTCCCAGTACAACTGGGAACTCCTCTCTCTATCTTTTCATTCTTAGATCTGATAAACATGGATTTTTGTCTTTAACATTTTGCTTCCACTATCTACTTTCTAAAATCAAAGACAGTTCTTATTATGACTATTCCAGATTTTTTTTTTCCCCATGTTTCACTATGATTTAGAGATGCTTTTGACCCATACTGTTCTTTCTTTAAGTCACTGCAACAACATCATTCTGAAAATGCAATTTGGACATCTAGTAAAATGTTATTCAACAATGGACAATTATCCTTCTCATCTTTCTGTTTACGTTTTCTCCAGTTGGTTGTCTCAAAATTATTTTCAACTTTATTAAATTGTCCTTTTCAACCCCCTGAGAACACGTATTCTTGGCAGAACTCACAATAAAACTGTAATCAAGATAAAATCAGTTTCATCTATTTTCCAGTTCTGTGATTAACTCTTTACTTTGTAAGGTCTTATACATGAGTTCTGCTCCATTAGATACAATTTTTCTTTATATAGGAAATTGTTATATATAATTTTAAAAATTCAAAGGGTGTCTTAAAATCAGCAATCTATGTCACATGTCTTTTGAACTGATGCCAACCCATAAAAATATTTGTTCTTGCTACATGCTGTAGCTCAGTAGTTGCACAGCCAATTGTTTTATTCTCTAGTGTGTTTGCACATTTCTAGCAGACCAAAGCTAGTAAAGTCTCTTGTGCCTTGATCCTACAGAATCCTTCTCTTTTTATCAGTGGCCTGTAATTTGAACTTGAGCGAGGCCATTTTAGAACAGAATGTCTCTCACACTGCTGCATTTTTCATTCAATCTTTTCAACACAGACTGCTACAGCGAATAATTTTAACATTATCAGCATGGGAATCTTCCTATTTTTTTTTTCAGAACACCTAACCTTATGCTGATGAATGAGAAATTTATACTGTGTATATAGTACATAATAAATGAAACACTGTACATATTAGAATCAAAGAAGTTGCAATTAATCTATGTTATTATTTTTGCATTTCCCTTTTATGGTTATATTGGCCATAGACAAGGTCAGATAACTTCACTGAAGTCAGTGTGAAATACCAGAAAAACCAGATATTCCCTATTTATTTCACTATGTTTTATTTTCTTCCAATCCTTCTACTGGTTATAATGAGTATGAAGTATGACTGAGTCTAGACAAATGTGTTAAGGGCTTCTATTAGCAAATTTCTTGGTACAGCTGTCATTATTTTTTTTTAAGTTGCTATGGAGATTTACTAGTTTGAGGCATCACTGTTTCAAGGATTTTCCATAGCAATACTGCTTTGGCTCCAGTGTATACCCCAAAACAACCATGAATGTCCTCCAGCATAATTTATCTTCAGTTGGACATACTAAAATATCTACACAATTGCCTAGAATACGGTAGAAAGCAATAAGATGTGAAATAGGACTGACCTACTTGCTAAAACTATTGTTAGATAGAATGAGGTTCATAATTAAGAGTTCAGTTAAAAAACAGGTAAAAATACATAGCTGTAATAAAATAGGAAATGCAGAGTATTTTGTCGAAATAACATTTTTATGCTTTCCCAATATTTTAGATTTTAAATCTCAAGACCAGAACATGCTTGGTAAAACTCAGACTCCTCAGAAGTTAAAATACTCAGTTTTGCCAGTTATATTTTCTTCCTCTTTATGCCCAAACATAAATAACTATTTTCCTTTTCAGCTAAATGATGCTTTATGGAACCGTGGAAGGAAAAAAACTTTAAGAATTGCATAGCCCAGTGGCATTAGTGTCAAATGACAAAAATCATAAACTACCTTTATATGGACAAAGCATACAGTTATTATATGGATGGATGAAAATCTCTCACTGCAGACAGATAAAATATTCTGTTCTGAATTTAAAACACTCAGGACTTGATATATTGTCCACCAAATGTGCAGAGATACAAGCAGCCAGGAGTAATTGGTAAATGAAAACAGAGTACAGGAAGTCACTCCAGACTGGGAATGAGGGGGACCTCACCACCCAGAAGTGCTGGGTAGGTGGAAAATGCACTGGAAAGTTTACTTCCCACCCTTCATTTTCACTCCTCAGCATTTTGTTGCAGCCTCTATCTCTTTACAGGACAAACCCAACACAGACTTCTAGAGACAAAAAAGGACAGCAGTTCAAGTGAATCAAATTCCAGTCAATCCAATAAATTTTTGCCAGTCCAGTGATATTTCAGACCATTGTTGATTATTTCAAATAGTGGATTCATTATACAAAAAGGTCACAGAAAAATTATCACTTTGGAGAAAAAGACTGTGGTTCTTTTTGACCACTCAGAACCACGACTTCCACTCTGTTGGTGAGGAACAGCGGAGGAGATGTCCTCACACTCACCTGCAGCCCTTGAGCGGAGTTCTAAAGGAGCGACAAGAGCCCTGTGCCCCCTTATTTCTCACCATCATTTACATCCCCACACCTGGCTTACCTTAGCCCTCAGGTAACTCAGGGCTACAGTTGAATGTTTTTCATATGTTTTTTATCACTTTACTGAAGTCTATTGATAAAGAAATAATAGCAATAAAAACCCTTCTTGTTTTTCTCTTAATTTTATTTCACTATTTGGGAGAAGTACCAAGAGACATCTTCAATTTTTCAGATGTGTTCTGTTTTTTATTTTCCTAATGTTTCACACCGAGAGTAAATTTTGTTCGGATGTATTTTGCTTGCATTGCCAATATATTTTCCATTAACATAACCCTTTGTAAGCACACACAGACCACATGATGCTCATCTGAGAACTTTTTTCCAATAAAATTGCTTCATTGTGTGTATAACTTTGAGTTTTCACCCCAGCAACACACCTTTTTGTTGGGAAAAAAAAAAATTTCTTCAAACAATTTGGAGTCTCTGCATGCTAGAGATACTGTCTTACAGCAAGGCTCTGAGTGGGTTTTGGACCAGTAACTGAGTGGCCGAACTGGTGCTATGGACACAGCTGTGTAAGTTAATTAAATTCTGTCACAAGGAAGCAGAACAGCACTTTCATTTATAACCATATGGGAAACTCTTATCAGTGTATGACATATGGCTTAATTTTTTTCTGAAAACAAGCTTACATGGAATACCTCTATTGCAATGCAAGAAAGTAAAGATGCAAGATTGCAGCATCTGGTGTAAATGGGCACTGTACAAAATATGTGGACTAGTACACATTGTATTTTCCCTAATATGGAGTATGTTGACAACACAGAGTGGAACATGCAGAAAATAAATCAGTGTGGTTGATACCACAGATCTGACACTTTTCAGTCTGGAATACCAAAACAGTCTGTATTTTAAGGTTGTGCCCCTAGTCATTTTAGTTGTTTATATATGGACATCAAAATGACCAAACTGTATCAGACCATAGATTCATCTATTCTAGTAGCCTAAAATGGTCCCTTTGAGCTCATCAAATGACTCTCTAAGGCTGTGACAGTGTGGGAAAATTCTGCTTGCGTAAGTAATGTTTTACTTTGAATAAAAATAGTCTGTGATGCATGACAATAACAGCACAGTTAAAATCTGAAGTATCTATCCATTCAAATACTATTAAGAAGTGAAGAGTGGGCTTTTTGCTATTTTTTCAGACTCTCAACAGAAAAGAAGAATCAACATGGTTACAATGTGTAAGATGGTAGTAATAAGAATTGAAAATAGTTCCAGCTTTCTGATGAATTTGTTCCTAGCTTGGGATTTATAGAAGCATTTTACTTAAAAAGTTGATTGTATCTGCTGTTGAGAAAAAACATTCCTGTCACCACTCAGACCTTTTAGGAGGAATACCCCAGAAACTGACATATATACACTTACTTCTATCCAGCAGTTAAAACTCATATTTTGCAATGAAATTTTTAATAACTTGTGTGACTCTGAATTCATACAAGCAAGTCAGAGGCAGCTGTGAAAAGCACCCTTGTACAGAACTGGTCAGAGGCTATGAACTATTACAAACCAATTGCACCCAAAAAATTGATCCCCATATGCACATATGGACTGTCCCCTCCCTCAGACTAATATGTGTCCCCAAATGAAATAGGTATAAATTAAAAGAGATTAATCAGCCTGTTTTACAGAAAGCTCAATAAGACTTCCATGCAATGGGCAATGTGCCTTTAAGGCTAATCAATCAGAGCCAAGTATGATTAAGAACCATGAAAAAATGGCTAAAACTCTGGGATAATGATATTTGAGTGAAGGTACAGCTCTGCTTGCACACCCTGACTTTTGACTACTTAGTTGTAAATCTAAGTTTACATAGTCCATTGCAGGAACACATGTATTGACACTGGCTATCAGTAAGGAATACCACTGGGACCAATGAACAAAAACAAAATGCTACAGTTCTTTTTAAGAGTCCATCTACTGAATATGTGGGAGCAGATTTCAGTACAGCTATTTCAGGAGACACCTGAGTGCCTGTGGGCTTGGAAATGACAGTCGAGCTCGGCCCAGGATGAGAGTGTACCTGTGGACATTCTGCCTTCTCACAGCTGACCTGCACAGGGAACAAAAGCCTGCTGCCGACTGACAGCCAAAATGAGATATCAATCACAACAAATAGTGCAAATCTTCAATCATCCCATTTCTTATAGGGAACAAAAAAATTAACATGAAATTACTAAACCTCCACTGAGATGAAGGGAATAGTTTCAAGCTCATTAAAATTGTTCAAAAAGTGGCTTGGTGTTTTTCTGCCATGTGACATCTTCATATTAAAAGACTGACATGTTCACTTATGTCAATCTTTTGTTCCATTTTGATTTTTCATAAAGAAAATTGTTCACACAAAAATCAGTATAAATGAAAATTAAAAAAAAAAAAAAGCTTGCCAAAACCCATATAGGTTTCTCATCTGAAAACAGGTTTTATAATATTTTTTTTAACCAAATAGAGATCAGCCTTGAAAACAGCTGTCATGAGAAACTTGTAATCAAATTTTCCTCTAAATTTTCCTATTAAATTCCTTCTGTAATTGTTAGACTTGGTTTATCTTTATTTCAGATTCTCTTCACAGTCAAAACAGATGTTGAAATACAGGTTTCTTTAAACTAAATAGTTCTGGAAAATGCAGGTAAGACATCTAATGACATGTCCAATGACATCCAGCTACATCATTTCTATGGATAGGGGAACGACACTTTTAATCTATATTTCAGGCCCAGGTAGCATTTGATACTCAGGGGATCCTGAGCTTTTTGAGGTATTTCAGCTCCCTGTGGTGACACCATGCCCTTTGCAGCATTCATTATTGAGGAGCAATGGGGAGCCAGAGGTTGCCCCTTTTGCAGAACAAGAGGTGAAACCAATCTGTCTGATTTTCCCTTTGACAAACCAGCCACGGTGCCTCAGGAAAGGGTCTGTCAAAGGTAGCTGTGAAGCAACTCCTCAAGTTGCAATTCACTGTTGGTTCTTTTTCTCAAGCAGACAATCCTTAGACTATAAAAACCTACTGTTTCTGCCTGCTAATGTAGGAAATCCTTTCCTTCAAGTCACAGGTGTCTGTGCAGTGGAACTGAAAGCCTGGATCCAAACACAGCTGATGACTCACTTGGAAAGCTGCTAAAGCCACACACAGCAGCTCTTGTAATACCAACCTTTTTTTATTTTTTTTTTATTTTGATAAAAACACCCAACATATTACATGCGAAAAGGAAAGCAGAATCTCTTTCATTTATGTTACTGAGTTCTATATTCACTGTTGTCTTTTTCCTGCATAGTGAGTTTTATGACTTTAATCCCTGAAGGTGAAAGAGTAAGAAGTCATCCCCTCATTCTTTCTATAAATACAAATTATATTAAGTGCAAATAGAATTCTTACACTGGATGTGCATTTGGTTTGTATTAATTATACCTCTGTACATCTGCCACCCAGTTTGCTCCCAATATAGCCACACAGCTTCAGCAGCTTTACACAACTGAAAGGAGAAAATAAATCATTGCTCTAATGAGAATTCAAAACTTTGTTTAAAAATTTGCTGGAAGAAATATGAAAATAATTCAATCTGGACCAACTTTGGAATAAAAGAGAATATTTCAGTATGTATTGAAACTTGACCTAAAAATGCCAGTAATGCACTCTTCTTTTTTCTATTATTTGAACTGCTAGAAGTCTCTGCAGTCTCTAGAGTAAAAGTTTTCATTCCTGGTAAAATCGCAGCATGTGGATTTTTCAGTGTTGTATATTTTATGTTACTGAACTTCAGATTTTTAAATTGTCACTTCTGTTTATAAAACACCAGAACCTACTCAAGAGATTGTTCAAAATATCAACATTTGTCCTTTAAGCATGAGACCTCAAGAGCACTAATTAATCAATAGTCAATCTCTCCAACCAAGATCTTATCGCTTGGGGGGAGAGAGAGAGTATGTGTGTGTGTTCTAAGATACTAGCACAGGGTGTTTGTTAATCAGCTTGGCTTGAGGAGAACATAGAGATGGAAGAAAAGGGGGGATTTTCTGTGTGGAAAAGACAAAAACTGCTAATGCACATAATAAATTCATATTTTGGCTGTATTTGTTTGCTATTGGGCTTGTTCTGAGATTCTGAGTTTACACTAATGGGTTACAAATAAGCACACAACAACTGCAGAAGCTCCAGTTTTGAACTTCTATTGTAAGGAAGTCAATTGTCCTACATATGTAGGGCAACTCTGGATGCAAGAGATAAATTTGCATCTCTGTTTGTGACTTTCTGAACATTGCATGATGAATGACGGTTTGGGGAATCACTCCCAGCTGCTTGCTTGTTTTCTTTTGGAGATAGAAGGCATGCTTCACACTGTTATGTTATCTCTGCAGCATAGCTGCAAAGCAATTCCAAAAAGCAAGATAAATTAATTTTTAAGAGATAGCACATTCCTTTGTGTGACACACCGAAGACAAGTCACATTTCAGCTTTAAATTAGCTTATGAAAGTTGTCTTTTATTTATAGTAAGACTTTTAACTGCAGAAATACAACAAATAAGCAGAGGAGACCACAATGACTTCTTAAGTTTATAAAATGGCAAGTGTGAGCTTGGCTTTTGGTTGTTTTGTCACAGATGTCACATGTGCAATGGGTCATTTATGGTCATGCAGAGCAGGTATGAAATATTGCAACCTAATCCTGAACTTAAGGAAAGAAACAGTTAAAGAAAATATATGTGCCTGTACAGTAAACCAAATAATCATATCAAAAATTATCACAGAATGGTGCAGGGCTCTTTCTTCCTAAAATCAGTACTATTGGTTCACCAGTAATTTCAAATTACTGATATGACGCAAACATGATAACACTAAAAAACCTCACAGTGTTCCGTACAGAATATCCAATTAATTTTATGTTTTCTGTCATTCATTTAAACAGAGTGGCTTACTGTTGCACAGATAAGCCACAGTTTCAGGTGCACAAACAGCAACACGTCTGAAAGGAGCCTTATTTGCAAAGGAGCAGCAGCCAGTATGCACTGGACTAAGTCAATATAGCCTTTCCAAGTTATTTTCTTTTTCAAAAGAGTTTTGGTTACATCCTGAGATTATCACAAAGAAAAGAGGGACAGATTCCAAAGGCTTTCAGAAACTATGAGTTTAAGAAACATAATCAACAATACATTGTTTGATGTTCATATAATAAAAACTTGGAGTGCATGACAGAAACTCGCTCTCCAAAAATCAACATGAGATCTTCAACCATAATGCCAAGATTGTGAAATCCATGCTTTGCTTATGTATAGTTACAGCGAGTGAGTGTTTCAGCGAACAAAAGCAACTGCCCAGAAGCCAGCTGTGTTCATGTTTTTATCTCTAAAACAGCTGCTGTATTTGACTATGCCCCTAATAGAGAAAGAGTTTCCCCCTTTCCCACTGGCCACTATATTAAGTAGCTCGCTGTAAGTGCTGCACAGCACTTGGCAGTTGCAGGCATGGTAACAGTTAGCATTAATGAAAGTACAAACTGCTTTCACAGTTGCGTGTTTCACAGCCATATGTGTGAAACGTATCACGTTTAGCGTGGACAAACCCAACATCTACGGCACGGATGACTGCAGGTTGTAATAGAACAAATGAGTTCAGGAAAGTGTGCATCCATGTGGCCACATCCAGTGTCAAAGTTAAGTAATTACGCGGGTAGAAAATATGCAAGTATGATGATTACTGAAATCACTATTTATTTACTTCATGTTTCAGAGCTCCATGTTGCACTAATAAAAATTAATAACATTGAGGGACTGCTTTAATTTAAACATGAATGCCTTACTGCATGAAAAATAATGTCTCTGTAGGCATGTTTAGATATATTTTTCCTTACACCTTCATCTGTGGGGAGGGAATGAGTCAGAGAAGCCAGCATATAGCTCTATCTGTACCTGCCTATTCCCAAAATATCACGACAAATATTTAAGGATCTTTTCAACTGACAGAAGTAAAGGTCAGGGTCATAGCAAAGGGCAGTTTGTGGAGGAGGGGTTTAGCATTTCTCTAAGTGATTTCTTCTTCCATCTACTTTTTTGTATCCTCTATAAACAGTCCTCTCTAATTTCAAACACATTTTTTGAATTCTGCAGAGAAGTCAGTTCTAAAAAGGTATCGTCCAAAATAAATGTTTTTCTTGGCTCATACATCAGCTATCCTGTCTTTTCTAGTATAGATACGGGTGGGAGAAGGCATATGTGAGTGTATATTCTGTATATACGCAAATATCAGGGTAGCCTCTACTTAGCATTCTGTACTCTCACACCATTTATGCAAATGTATTGACTGGAGACCTTGTTACTAAGAGTTTTTTTGGTCTCCATTTCATTGAAAAATAATTATTTAATAGATTGATTAGATTAGCATTTATCTGTTTTATCTGACTAGTAGGCTAATGCCAGAAGAAAGTTCCAGGTGCTCAATCCCTTTACAAAACAGATCTTTATTTTGCATATCCAAACACAGGGCAACTCTCCAGCATCTCTTTCTCTCTCTCTCTCTCACACACAGACACACACAGACACACAGACACACAGACACACACACACTCTCTGAATTCTCCTCTTTTAAGCAGCTGTAAACTGTGTGCTAGGTCATCTCCGAATTCAATAGACTACATTCACTTTTCATTTATTTTTACAGATTGCCTTTAGATCAGGAATTGGTAAATGCCTCTCTGGAAGGGTGACCCCTCCATTTCCACCCTCTGCTTTGTCACCATCCAGCAATAACCAGCTGCTCCTGAAATAAAACTAAATGCAGTGTTTCCTAAAGATTGTAATATAGAGTGCTCATTTCAGTTTTTCTTCACACTTTTTTTTTGGCAAACAGTTTTCCAGGTTTTAGATGAAATTGCTCAGTAAATAGTTTTCTCTCTCTCTAAATGTGTGGCCAAAATGCATAAAGAACCCAATTCTTAATAGCTTTTTAGTTCAGGTCCTCACCTACCATTTTTCAAAATGAAGACAGACAAGGAAAACAGAACCACTGGTGTGACAGCAACTCACAGGCATCTCATCCAGGTATAATTTATTTCCATCGAAGCTGCTGCCAGCAGTGGCATTCAGCCCCATCCCTGCCTGGCTTCATGCATGTTGGCACAGCAGATTACAGACATTGTGTAAGAGACTGGAGGACTGAGGGATGTGGAAGGAGAGAAGGCTCCAGAAGCACCAGCCCTGGCCCAGGACTGGCCATCAGCACCGTTGGGGCAGCAATAACCCATCCACACCATTGGTAAACCTAACGGTAGGCTTGCTCCCCAAACTCATCACTGACAGCACCTGTGGCTCTCCCTTGCCCCAGGAATGCAGGCTATGCCCTGCCTGCTCAGGTTTCCTCCAGGCCTCCACCAGCTTTTATCCCTGTGCTGTCTTCAACAACTGATCAGTGCTGAGCCCAAGCAGAGCTCAAAACAGGACAGTGGAGGCACAGCCCAAAAGTGCATGAAGCTTTTTCTTCACACCTTGGATTGCACATGTGACAGAGCAGGTAAATGCACTAAACACCTAGACTAGAGAAAAAAAAGAACAGCATATATCATCTTAAAAATAAGACATGCAAAGTAACTTGGGAATTTGCTCCTGATTTCAGGCAAAAAAGTTAAGAATTTGGGACTTTCACCATATAGTAAATACATGTAAGAGGTTTTAGAGAGGACTAGGAAGGTAACTATAAATAGGTAGAAGTCAGTTCTGGAAATGAGTTTCTGTGTTGTTTGGCTGACTTTCAAAGGATCTGATCATTTCAATACTGTAGGTATTAAACTGTTCTGTTAATGATGTGTTAAGGCAGTCATGGATTTACTAGAGGTTCTATGGAGATCAAGGCTACATCTTCCCCACTGGGCACACAAAGTCTTGGACAGGCATTTAAATCAAGGAAAACATAGTAACTGCTTTCTAGAGCTTTCTGGCCTTTTCTTGCATATATATTTTTTTTTGCCAGAAGGATGACTGCAGGAATGTTTCATTGGAAATTTTACATAGCTTTTTCATTTTGGGTTCCCTTGGTGCATGGCTATATATTAACCCAGGTTATAATACTCTGTATTGGCCAGGAGATATAGCCAGAGGCATTTTGAATCACTTCTTCAGAAGGAGTAGCCTTTATCGATATGGTTTTAGCCAACTGGAAAAATAAAGGCTGAAACCTACTTGTCAGTCACAAATTTTGCTGTTCCATTGAAAGAGATTGGGTTTAGGCTTTTGAGCCTGCAACACCATCAGTAAAAATTTACTGAAGGCAACAATCCTGTATCATTTGTCAAACAACTCAGGAAAAAAACAAAACAGTAAATCATGTGCAAAGGTGAGATGACAGATCACAGGCTATCAGTGATCTTCTACAGATGTTGTTAGAGTCATGCAGATACACAGAATGAAAAAGCAAGCTAGATCTCTATTGGTCAAGTTCTTAAGAACTGTGAAGATGGTTAGTTTAATTGTATGCTCAAGCATGAAGTCAGCCCATCCTAGTTCTTAGGTTAGCTGGCTTTTTTATTATTTACCTTGAAATATTAAGAGACAGATACTTAATACCAAGAAATCTGCAGTCCTTTTCAAAGAACAGGCCACCAGCACATGGAAAGGCAGGGTTTCTCATGTGCAGACTGGCACTTGGGAGAACTGCATCTTTGTCCCAGGTGTATAACTGCTTTCCTGGGTAGCCATGGAAAACTCATTCCCTTGTCTCCTACCACAGCTTCCCCCTCAGAAAAGTATGAATAATAACATCAGGTTTCTTTGGAAAGAACTTTGAAATCTATGAGTGGAGAGCATTGAGTAAGAACAGGGTATTATTGGTAATTTTTTTATTTATTGTTCAATTGTGTGGATACTGGTCTAATGCTGCACTACAGCAGTAATCACAATAAACTTTACATTCTTGGTAGCTGAACTACTTCCCTTGTGTTCAGTGCCCAAACTCTTGTTCCAAGTCCTCTGTCTCCTGCAGCTGACAGGTGGAAGTTCCATAACAGGTTCTGACCCATTCTAGAGCTGGACCTGCCTTTGTAAGTCCTGTGCACCCCAGTCCCCAACCTCCTCTGGCTTGGGTGCTTCCTTTCTCCCTCACAAAATCCATTCCTCTGTAGTATCACCTGGGCAGTGATCCCCACTACATCACCTGCACTGTGCCAGCTGAGGCAAAAAGCACCTCCTTCTGCTTCCTCACTCTTTGGTGAGGGCTGTCACAGTTTGGTAAAAAAAAAAAAAAAAAAAAAAAAAAGGCATTAATATAAGCACAGCATCTAATGGATGTGCCTGGCTAAAAGATACTGACAGCAAACTGGATGAATGCTGGTTTCCACAGATGTCCAAGCAAGCAGTCATATATCAGACTGGTTCCCCACCCCATGAGTAAAGACTTTCAAAACAAGGAGCATTCTCCAAATCAGTAAAGTTCACAAGCATCACTGAATTAAAGGGAATGACAGGATGGTTTGTGTATCTGACCATTGTTATATAATTTTGACTGGGGAGGCGGGGAACAGCCTTCCCAAAGATGACTACTTCATTAACTATATGAGAAAGCGTGCAATTTTAGGGTGAAACCATTCTGTGTAACCGGCAAAACATATTTAAATAATACACAGGATGAGGCCTTGAAATTGCCGTTGAAAATACCCTGGGAGCTCAAAACCTATGTAATAACTAGTCATAGTTTCATTAAGTTTTCCTCAAAGTTTGGTCTCTCTTTTCAACTACTGCCATTCCTACAATACAGCTTAGTCTCTACCAATGGAAGATTAATTAAAGTTCTGATCTAAAAATTAAATCTTCCATCATATTTTCATTAATTCCCAAGCCAATTCCTTTAACTTCTTTCTACCTTAATCTTGTTTCACCCCTGCATCACCTCTGCCTTCAGAACTACCAGTTTACTAACACAATATTTACATTATTTTGATCCACAGTACATCATCACAACAGAGTCATTCTTGGTGGTAGGTCTGTGCTGCCTTCCTCCCTATTTTTTTTAAATCAAAACAATTCTTTACCATAGCAACTTTTCTTGGCTACCTCCTCATTCCAATAACTTGCGAGCAGCAAACACTTGACAACACTGATCAGACCACATTGTTCCTGTGCCAAATTGAAAGGCAACTCCTCCCTGGAACAGTAAATGTAATCCCAAAGTTACAGGATGAAGCTGTTGCAGGCCTCTCAGAGAGCTCATATTCTTTAGAAAGTTATTGAACATGAAGAAGTTGGCTGTGCCAAAACTTTCGGTACTTTAGAAGTAACTCAAGGGAGCAACTCCTCCCTAAGCCTTTTAATTTATGACAGGAAGCAAAGAGCTATAAAAGCTAACAAACTATTCATAAAACTGGTAAAGGAAAAAAGTGTTCAACTCAAGAAAGTATCAGACAAGGAACAAAAGGTACCAAGAGTCACGTTGAACCAACTTCTTCCAACAATACTTAAGGCACTGTCAGTATGACATTAGATTTTTAAGAATATGTGAAGGCAAGAACCCACTTATTTAATAAGGGTTGTTATTTTACCTATCTAATCATAACTTTCCAAATTACACTTTGGGTAAAAATATCACAATATTATATTTTCCTTCAAAAGTTTTCTGCATAAATTTCCTCATGACCTAAAGCTATATATGTTCCAACATTCTGAGGAAGGAAATAATTTCAATATTCATGCTTATGTTTTCATACTGCAAAACTTTATGAAAGTGAAACTACAAGCAAAGGGCCTTTTATCGACTGACTTGAAAATTATTGAGAATTATTAATTATATTTATCCTATCATACTAAGAAATAGCACTGAGAGTCTCAGTAAGTCATTTTATATTTCCAACTGTGTAGTTATTAAAAATGAGAGATTTTGAAGAGGAAGTAGCTGCAATGTAAGTACAGTAAACAATATCACCACATAAATATTATAGGATCCCATATATTACATGGCCATAAAAGGTGGCATAATCTTAGTGATACCCCTCATTCCCTAATTTTCCTAAAAACTACCATGCTGTTGAAATTCTTTCAAGATTCAGTTTCTAGTCTTGTTGCTAGAGATTTGCATGCAGAGATAAGACAAATGCTGCTCTGGTGCTACAGATAGAGTCAAAGATATGGAGCAGTCACGCTCCTTCTTTTTGGAGCAACCTAGCTCTTACTGCTCAGATCCACATCTGGGGTATTTGTTTTCTCCAAAGCCATGTGAAACAACAGTAGATTCACCTCTACTCCTGAAATAAGCCTTTCTGTCTCTGCTTTTTCCTGTCATTTACCAGGGCATCTTTTCTTCCCTACTGAGCCCCAGACTTCGTTCTTTCCATCTATTCACCACTTCAGCTGGCAACTTTAGTTCTTCCATGAAACTTGTCAAGCTTTTAGGATGTGTCTTCCCGATGCCTTCAAATGCAGCTAGTACTGCCTGTCTCCCTGGTCCAGGAGGCATCTGTACTTCTGTTACTCAGACCCCCACCAATATGTGTGAGAAAATGCTTCTGCATGTCTTGTCCTAAAATTCTCCAGGTCTCACTCTTCAACTTCATTTTCCTACCATAATCTATATTGGTTAGATTTTTTTCTTCTGTGTAGCCCATGAATCCACCTCTGCCACTCTGTATTGCTCCCCATCCACTCCTCTTCAGCAACCTGCATCCTCTCCTGTTCCTGAAATAGAAAAGATTCCTCCTCTCTCCTCCTGTCACAGGGAAAATCTGCTCATTGAACATAGCTTAACCAAACTGGAATCAAAGTGTTTTAGTGACTTTTTTTTAAATGACATAATCAAGTGGCAATGAGTGATTCCATACATTCATTCCCAATATCAATAGCAAAACAGATAAACCACAATATTATATACCTATGACATGCTCATAAATACCCAAAAGTTTCTAAACTCCCTTCTGTGAGAAATGCCAGGAAGGACCATTACCCCGTACATACAGCTAGATACACATTCATGCACACACACACACACACACACACACACTGGGGGTGTGGGTTACAAACTCTCTTGTCCTGGGAGCCCAGGTACTTGCAGACACCTCCAGAGGGCGATGTGGATGCTGTCACTTCATGAGGAGCCCTGCTGCACCCTACAAGGCACCACCTGCACCTGGTGAAAAAGCATCCTAGAAGGGTGCACGTGCACACCCTGAGCATGAGTCTCTGGTTGCTGCACCCCATGCCATTAGGCTCCTAGCTGTGTGCAAGCTATAAAGCAAGTTATTAAAAACTCTATTTAAACATTCACACATCATGCATCTTATTTTAACTATTCTTTTATTCAGTATTGATAACACCTGAATTAGTACAACAGACTCATGCTTAGGCTATCAGGTTATGGATGCCTCCTCTGCAGCCTACAGAAGTCACCTTGCCTGAATTTTCCTCAATTCAGTCTTGTAGTTTGTACCCTTCTCCTTGTTAATGTGAGAGCTGCAGGGAAAATGGCAACAGCCAATTTGGACAGCTGCAAAAAGAGAAACAGGCTTCAATCTGTAACCTCAAAACTCTGTGTAAAAGACCCAAATTCATCAAATCAGAAACTTGCTAGAAGAATTCAGTGCTTGTCACCGTTTCTGTGAACTGTTCCAAAATGTGAATGTTAGCTGATCCATTTCAAACTGTTTTAAATATTCCAAGATTGTTTGGAGTTATTTTTCTCAGAATGACAATGGAGCATTTTGGAAAGAGTATTACCTGATATATTTTTTAGAGGCTGAGAAATTAATAGAATAATTCACTGAGAGCTTGCTTTGTTTTTGGCAAACCTTATTGTGTTTGCATTATCTATCCCTTTCTTAATTTGTCTATATTTCTTCTTTCAAACAATCAGTAATATAAAGTCATTTGAACCCCATGTCATGGAACTGGTTACATTTTATCAATACGCTTCGATCAATCCCTGATTTCATCTTTGTTCCAGCCTCTTCTCTGACCTCAGATATTCTGCTTACTCACAGACCTGTACCTCTGATAAAAATCAAAGGCTTATGTTTCAGAAAAAAAATAAATCTATATTTTACCTTTCCTTGTCTGACATTTTTGTCTGAGAAAGAATATCATATTAAATCCTAATTAAGACAGAATTTTATAAATAAATAAGGTATGCCTTTCCGAAATTAAAACTTGCTTGGTAAGCAGCAATTGATTCCTAACTTTAATAATGGAAGACATTTTAAACCACTAATACTGTTACCAGATGATTATTTGTGAATCTATTAAAAAAGACCTAAAATTAGGTTTATCCAGAAAACATAAAAGTAATTAGCTATATAATATTCACAGGGACTTAGTTGCAGCACCTCCTGTCTGAAATATTTGCACTATATTTCTGAACCTTGCTGATTCACATTTTCATTTCATCCTCCAGAAGAAATCTTACCTTCTGTCCTGTATCTTATTTCCTCATGCAATGTCCTAAATTGCACTTGAAGCTTTGCTTCAGAATTTCTCTAAAGAAAGTTACTTCATTTGTTTTGGCACTTTCTCTTTGCAATTTTTCCAGTTGTCTTCATGCTTTCACTAATATTTTTTAAAACATGACTCAAGAGGATTCCATCACGCATTGTAGATGCATATCCTATCAGATGAACATTCCTGCTGATAGAGAGAAAGCATGAATGATCCCAATTTCTTTCACAATCTGGCTGCACCAGACCTAAAAAAATCAAAATTCATTAGCTGTCCCCGTGAAAAATACATATGGAAGTGGTGCTATTGAATTAACTATGTTTCTTTCTCTGGCCTATTGTGTGCTATCTTTTCCTGCACATCTACTGAGAGCTCAGTAGTTTGGATTTAATTCAGTGCCAATGTTCCTTTGTTGTATTGCACAGCATCTCTACATGGAAAGGGCAAGATTTTTTCCCCCTCTATTATTCTCACGTTCACAATTATAACTTCTTTTATATTGAAATTATAATTTCTCCAGAAGCCTTTGCACTGGCCTACAGTCAGGGTATCCCACTGCAGTAGGGCAGACAGGCAACTCACTGCCCCAGCAAGAGTTCACAGACCTGAAGTCTTCATGCACAAACAGAAGGGCCCTGCGCTGCCAGCTTCTTGCTGCTGAAAAGGGATATCCTGGGAACTCTCAACTTTCTGAGAAGCAGCATTGTTTACCTGAACATGATCGCTAGGAGTCAAAGAAAGGGTGAAAAATAACATGCTGCAAAGCTAATCAGAATGTGTGAACCTAAGATCCAAGAGAAGTCCTTGCTCAGAATTTTAGTCTTTCTTTTCTCACAGTACAGTTCCTAGGATCCTTCTCCCATCTTAGTTTCAGCCCACACAAGACATGCAAACAGTACATTTCTCAGCAGCAGACCCTGGCTCATTCCTCTATTGGCTCCTATCAATGCCCACCACTACCTCTTACATATTCACAGGAAATCCACTGTTTTCCTCTGTTCATGCTCCCTGTTGTCCCACTGAGACCTGACAATTACACTTAGACCCAGAAAGGCCTCTAAGATAATCTCCCAGACATGGTGTCTGATCTAATATCTGATCTCCTAGTCTCATTGAATGGGAAGATTTTACTCACCATCTATTCAGCAACATGTTCTCTGTTCCAACTGGTACAAACATTTGAATGGCAAAAAATCTGCCAGTGATCTTTCACAAAATTCTACTCATAAAACAATCTCCATTCACACGATAGATTGAAATGAGATGCTTTACACAGTCAATATTATGTTTGTGGGCTCTATTTATGGTCTTATTTCAGTGCAAAGAAAAACAGCTGAAAACATAACTGAATAGAGAGTTGAAAAGTACTGCAGATTAATATAAAATGATAAGAACTAAACAATTCAGCTTCTGTAACAGTAAACATGTGTCTATAACCTATTAAAATTCTTAGAAAGAATTAATACAATGATAGATAAAAACAAACTGAGGAATACAATTAATTTGTTCTTTGCAAAGACTTTTAAAAACCAAATCTCCTAGAAGTGGCTCTTAAGAATATCTGGAAATCATTTGAGAGTAGATCCACATCAGAGTTTTAATTCAAATCGCTCCCACTTTCTGTGGTTTGGGTTGCATTGTAGAGCTGCCTCAAAATGCACTAAAAAGGTTTCCTTCCAGACAGAGCTAAATCAGATGATGCAGGACTCAAGCAGACTTGTGACACTTGAAATGCTACTGGCATATTTAAACTCCAGACTGTATCAGAAGAAATTTTGCTGAGTACAAGCTCCAAAAATGCATGAAGCACGTACATGAGGGACTTCCAACTGTTTTGGCCTACAGACTTGCTCACTCTGAGCTATTCTGCTGGCTGATGCAGACCTAGTCTGAGGCTCATATTCACCATGTGAAAGTTACTATATCAACTCATCTATCCTAAGTTAGGATGTCCCTTTGGGGCAGTAAAAATCAACCTCATGTGAGTAATCATCTGTCTCTCAGGTTGTTAAACTAAATTACTCAAAGCAACTTACTATACAGGGAGAACTGGTATGTACTGTGGAAGGAAGCTGGTGGTGGGAAAAGACTAAGGTGGCTCAGCACACCAGTGGAGTGAAAGGACTTAAAGGCAGCTAGCAGACAGTGGGGCAGATGGTGAGCGTGGGAGAATTTGAAGAGAGCCGGGGGGATGAGGGTCAAACTGAGATGGAGCAATGGAGCTTTCTTCAGGTGTCTGTGAAACAGGGATTAGTGCTGCTTGTCTTTTGGCACACTCTCATCCCTTTCTCAGCCACAAAGCAGAGAAGGAGGAGGAGGAAGAGGAGGAGGAGGAGGAGGAGAAAGAGGAATTTGCCATTTATGCAGCACGTTCTCTTCTTACAAGCAGCCCTCGTGCCCTTTGGCATAGGCAAAGCTGCTGGCTCTCCTACTGCTACCTACCCCCTACTCTGCCTGAGCAGGAAGTTGGCCCTCTCTTGAATGATACACCCAAAGAACAAGGGTCCTCACTAGTGTGCCAGCTTTACAAGCTGCCTTGCTGGCTTCTCTGACTGAGATAGACTCCAATGGTGCCTGTTACAACTCCCCTCTCCCTGCAGGCATATCCTCTACTGTCTGTAGTTCTAATATTTTGACGAGACTAATTGCAAGTGTCACAAATGACAAGTGTCCTGAGAGAGTTCACTGCAGTCAGATCATATCTAGCAGCTAGTCTAAATGATAGAGGCAGAGAAAAATGTATGTAAGATCAAGAAAGTCACCAACTGCCCCTGACACCAGGCTTGTATTCTCATATTAAGAAGCTCTGCATGTTCTTTAATTGTTATCCTTGCATTTCTTTGGTATTTAAATCTACTCAGAAAATACATTTATCTTCAGCCATCCTCAGTAAAACAACATGTTCTCAAGACTGCAGTTTTATCATCAACATTTCCCTGGTATTTTGCTGCTCTTTGGGTGTCACCTATCTGGCAATGCATCCTGGCCAGCAATCTAAAAAGGGAATTCCAGGTACTGTTTACACTGGAACTTTACTGAAGCTCTCTCCTTCCTCTCTGATACAGCTTCTCTGTGTGCAGCATCAAATTACAATATCCTTTTTTTACTGGCATATTGTATTGCAGTCATATGAATTTGCTACCTACATTTAGGCCTGTTTCAATATTCCCTCAGAAGTCAGTATTAATAATAATCATTATCCTTTTCAATATTAATACTCTATAAGAGACTTCAGGAACTGCCTACATGTTCTCCAGATCTCAGCCTCATGACTCTGTGCTTATTCATAGAAAATATTTTACATAAATTCAGTCTTCTCTCTCACTGCTTAGAAAGAGAAACAGCAGTTAAAACAGATCTGTGAAAAACAAGAAAATTAACTTTTTTTGATGAGAACAACCAAGCAGCTTAGCTGAATGTCCAACATCAGTGTCTTTGGTGTATATCCTCCACTCCGAGATACTGTGACACCAATAATTTTTTTGTTTATTGAGTATCTCAATAAAGCAAGGTTTATTTCCAGCAGTAGTTATTTCAGTAGGGTTGCTTCAGTGAAAAAAAAAGGCAAAACTTGCACCTAGTGTGCTGTAGTAAGTTCCCACAAACCCTTCCTCTCTCTTGCTTCCTCTCTATTTTGAATGTCTCCTCTTGACACCTTTTTACTGAAGAAGCATAGCCAATTGCAAGATAGCTTGCCTTCATTTGAAAAAGAAAACCTGGCCACTCTCCAAGATTTCTCATTTTAAGTTACCTGGAACATCGTTTCAAACAGGATCCTCATATATTTACTGGTAGGCAACCCAATAGTTTCACTCTCCACAGGAATTTTGGGATGCATACATTAATGGTATAAGCATGGGGGGAAAAAATTACTCTGAATGAGAAACCTAGTGTTTACAAAAGCAATGTTTGATACTTCGGAGTGGAATTTGGTTTCATTCCCCAGCATGTTAAATCATAACTAGGCATGTGTGATTTAATATAGCAGAGTGATTTCCTGATTTGTTTTTAATTGCCAGTATACACAGACTGCATTTTCAGCATGAGTTATTTTTATTTTAGATGAAAGAAAATGGGTACAATAACAAAGTCTTCATGAGAAAATACTTTTCTGCAACATATCATATTGACTATGTCTTGCAAAATGTGAGTTTCAAGAAATGTCAAGATGCCCAGAAAAGGAAAGTAACAGCCTAAGTCCCAGATCAAGGAAGGATGCAACCACAGTTAACTCCAATGGGATTTAAATACATGCCTTGTTTAAGCACATAACTAGAAGTCTTCATAAAACACAAGTTTGGTTTATATATTCATACATATATATACATATATAATACATATGTATTAATTGCTGCTCATTGCAAAGGATTCACAAATAAGAGAGCTACGTGTAACATACACCCAACATGGTTCCCATTACATGTTTATACATAAGCTTTATTCTGTATTTGCCCTATAGGTGAAGATAGCTTGTTAGGAGGGGAATTGGCATTTGTTCATTCTCAGCCCTTCATCTGTATTAAAAGATTCACATTCTACTGTAACATTTTCATTTACAACCCCTTCAGGCCAATAAAAAGCATAATCATTTTCCTCCCCGGTAACTGCATGAACATCAGCTTTAATTTCAGCACACTTTTCTCTCCCTAAACCTTTTTGTCTGGTAACAGCTGGTCAGTATATTTCTTCATTATAGCCCTTTTTCCAAAACCAGCTATGCCATGGTCCCAGTAATATACCTTCTTGACAATACCTTTGTCCTAATTGTTTCATCCTTTGCAATTTTATGCACATCCGACTGATGGATGCAGAATGTCTGGGAGGCATATATTACAGATTCTATTTCCTCCACTGTATTTATCCAGTTCCTGTGCAAAATAAATCATATCTGTAATAAATCACCAAGTCTAGAAAGACTTCAATTAAAGTCACCGGTGTGGTGGACTTTGATACAGAGTTTGTATTTGCAAATAAAATTTTGCTTCACTTTCTCCAGTGCTTTTTCAAATGTAAGCACAAAAGCCTTGTTTATCTATTTGATCCTGGGAGATAAGCAGTAGTTCTAACATGCTTTAGTGAGTGCATCTGAAATTGTTTCAAAACAATTGTGGACTGTTATCAAACAATTCTTCAGATAATCCAGAAACAATCAATAAACTCCATGAGTTTTTGATGTTCTGGCCAGTCAACAAAGCTATGTGCTGGCACAAGTACCAGCTACAGCTAACTTTATGACTGATTATTAATCTCTGCAAAATCCAGATGTAGTCTTTGTCTCATTTATGTGTCCTGTAACAACATGAAGAATTTCAATCCCATTCATTTTCTGTCACTTTGCCACCCAGAACAATTATTAAAGCTTCAAACTGCATTCTCAGGAAGCAGCATATTTTCTGAGGCTGCTCTTTCAAAAGCCCACTTATTTAAAGTAATACTGCACACTAACCTCTACCACTTTTTCAGTGCCCTCTCTTCCATGCTTTAGGAGTACTTGAACTCTTCCAGTTCTGGACATATGACCTCTGGCATGTCTGTTTAAAGAAATACTAAGCTGCTGGCAGGCTGGACATCTTAACATTGGGTAGAACCTACTAACTATTGTCATCTTTGTCAGTGACCTTTTTCCATGCTCATGAGAAATTAGTGATGATGTTTAAATTAAGGCAAACAGGAAAAATAAAATTTCCATGAAAGTGCTAAAAGACTGTCTTAACCTGATGGGTCAAATATTCTCATTGCTCAAATCCCTGGCAGAGAAAGAAATAATCTTTTGCAATTAAGAAAAAGATAACAAAATCTACAGCCAAAAATTATACTGCAAGTAGCACTAGTAATTTTGGTTCCAGTTCAGCAAAACTCTTTAAGACATATTTAACTTGTTTGTTTTTCTGCATCAGAGTCATCAGTAAGATGTTCTTAATCACCTCCTTTAGTTAGTGAAGGAAAATGATTTTAAGACCAAATCAACTGGAGATTGCATCTAAAGAACTAATACAAAATATGAGATTGAGTGATTGGTGGAAAAAAAAAAATGGAATCTAAAGTTTAAGCCATTTTAGAAACACGTTAATAAATAATCATCATCTAAATATTACAATCCCTAAAAAAAACCCTACCTTCTCCTTAGGTTAGCCATTATTAGAGTAATTGGCTGATTTTCTATATGCATCCTCCTTATGAGCAATCTTAAGGCAGAAGGTCTGAAGGACATCATGAGTGGCTCTCCAAATTATTTCAAGGGAGGCTCTCCATAATCATGGAGCAGCACAGGACAAAGCTTGGTGACATCTGTACCAGAGACTAAAAAATGCAAACTCTTAGTGAAGAGAACGTGGCTGCCACAAGGACTGACAAAGGAACTGGGAACTCTCAAGGACACATGAAAGTACAGACAAAAAGCATGAGGATCAAGAGGAAGTATTTAGTTCAGTCAGGAAGCTGAGACAGTCCTTGCAACCTGATTGTCGCTGAACCATCAGATTTCAGGCTATAAGCCCTGTGAGACCTTCGCAGGTCTACACGGCAGTGTCGTGCTTTCTTCCTTTTCTGTGCCAGGCACAAGTTGCATCTCATTCTCTCTGCCGTGTATAAAGAAAACATCAAGGAACAGTGTAAAAATCTCAGTGCAGTTATTTTGATTCTTGTGTTCAGTAAAGACATGATGGCTGAAGTCTCTCAGAGCCCTGAATGTACTCAGGGCTTTTACAACTCCCCCCTTAGTCCATTCCTGGGAGCTTGGCTACCTGTACCCAAGGACACTATGGTGCAGCAGTGTCACTTTGGGTCAGACTTGGGAAAGAGCTGTGAGAGGCCTCCATGGGGGTCTCCATCCTTCACCTTGCAAGATGCATTCAGGCTGAGGCCCTTGCTTCTGGCTGTGGCTTGAGAGGTGTCTCTGTTTTATGAATGTTTGTGGCTACATCCCAAAATCCTCTTCTCAAAATGGAAGACAGCTAAAACACCCAACAGCTCCTTCTACCTGCTTTTAAGACAAATCTCTGGGTGCAATAACTAGATTAAGGAGAATGCTTGGACTGAGGGCTCATCTCCACATGAATGTTGAACTTCTTGACCTCTAGCTAGTGGTTAACCCGAATCCCCTCAAATAAGCTCAAAGCATTTCTGTCAGTGGATAAAGGTGTGGCAAGACATCAGGCTAGACACCATACCTCTTGAAGTCAGGAGGGAGAAAGGAGACCATAAAAACAAGAACTTCTAAGGTTTGCTTTCTGGATGTGTTTCATTCCTGTTATCCAAAACATAAGTCCATATATGTTTTTGGTCATATTAGCCGTGTGGTAGACACAAACATAGACACAATACCTGTTTAGATAATAGCCCATGCAGAGCTGAGTAGCTACTTCTTAACATGCACATGCCTCTTGCCCCCATTTTCCACCTCTTTGATCCCTGAAAATATTTACCTTACATTGAAAGCCAAAACCTCCTTCTACCTAACTAAACCAACAGCTGCACAAACTTCTAAAAAACAGCTCCAAAGTTTTCTCTACCAAAAAAAGGACTATTCTCTATAAACTTGCTTTCTCTGTTTATGGATCTGTTCCCTTCTGGAATGTATCTGTTTGCTTGGTTGTAAAGGGCTTCTGTGTGATGAATCATTCACATATATGCCTGTCCCACATGCAAACTGCATGCTGAGCTGTATCAAAAACTGGCTTAACACTTTATAAGCAGCTGCAAGTTTGCTCTGACTGGGAGCTTCTCAAAACTTCATACTTGGGCCTGTGTAATTTTTGTTGTTTGAAGACATATTTTTGAAATACTACAGAGAAAAGTAAGAGAGAAAGGGGGGAGGAAATCACTTAAGTATGTAAAATGGCACATTTAAGTTTGCAAACTGGCTCCAAATAACTCAGAGTAAAAAGAGGGTTGCCACTGCATTCTGAGCATAAATGTCCATGGTCCATCAAACTGTCTTAGGGCCAGGTGCCTGAAAACAAGACTATGTCAGCTCTATTAGCAAAAAAAAATAAAAAAAATTCCCCGAAGTGGCTGAAAGACTGACTAAAATGTTCCATGTTTCGCAGCAGACATAAAGGGAAGGAAAACGAAGATGTATCAGGAAACATGGAGGAGAATTGGCACAAGGGGTGGTTATTTTTGGTGGTTACAACAGAATTCCTGCTACGAATTTACACTTCGAATTTACTCGTATAAATATAAAGCATTCATGCAGTTCATCTGTCATGCACGCCATGTGGCTGTGCTGTCAAATTCGTCTACGGCAGGGATTAGAGTGGGACGCCTCCACATGCAGCACTGATCTCTCACTCACACAAAGCAGTATGCAGCTTGCTATCAATAGTCAAGCAAACCATGTTTTACCTCCATTTATCACAGCATGGTTCAGTCAGGAATTGCAGGTTTCAACAAAAATGAATAATTTTACTAGTAAGGCACACAAACTTGAGCTGCCCTTCACCAGTCTCAAAATATCTTGTTTTCCTGGATCGCGTCCATAGCCTGTGTGTCAGTGGTAGATGTGGTCTAGCTGAAGAGACTCAGTCAGATCCAAAGCAAAAAGTGGGGGGTTTAATATAGCTATTTATGCTGAACCTGCGATTACTTCATTTTCATGTAAATTTGCGGCATCCTGGGTGCACTTCGGAGCCAGTTCCCGATCTCGTTCTCGGCACTGCGCTCCCTAATGGACCCTTGGGGACATAAATTCTAAAACCAGTGCAACACCCCGCTCATCAGAACACCTTCGCTGCGAAGAGCCCGGGAAAACCCTGCGGGGCTGATGGAAAAATCCCTGCCTGGGCGGGCGGGCGGGCGGGGCGCGGCTTCCCACCCAGCTAAACAAGCGGGCGATAAGGCTGCGGCGGGCCGGGAGCGCGGCCGCGCCGCTCCCAAGGTCAGCTATTTGAGGGACAATAAACAGGAACACACGGCGGCGGAGGCACAGGCGGCTCCACCCCTGTCCCAGCCCCAAGAGCTGCTCGCCCCGCACCGCCCCTGCCCGTCCCAGGTCTTCTCTCTTGTGTAGGAATAGTGGGTTTGGGTGAATTTTCACGAGATGGGCAGTCCAGTTAAATCCCCCGGCGCCGTGTACTTTTTACTGCAGTGGAGCTGCAATACCGAACCCTGTGTGTTTACGGCCCCCCTGCAGCCCCAGCGCGGCGTGCCTTGCCCCCGCGTGGGCTGTACTTGGAGTTCTCGCTGGTCCGGAGTGTCCCATGAGCTGCGCTGGCTTCCCTGGACCGCGGCCTCAAACCGCAAGGGCTTCCCGAACAGCTTCCCAGCTGTTTGTCTTTGCGACAGGGGAAGCCCCTCAGTGATACTGTGTGAACATACGCTCAAACCCAAATGTGAGTAATTCTTTATAGCGATAAAATTGCATTTCTGGGCGAGCAGGATAAGCAGACTGTTTAAATATACTTCTTTCAAAGAACTCTGCTTAATCTTCTGAATAAATCATTTCAGAGAATAACGGCAGTAACAATCTATTCTTTTCAGTATCAAAATAGCAAGAATGTATTTTAAACCAACTATTTTTTCTGTCCCAGGAAATGGCCTGCCTACCT
Organism: Margarornis squamiger; assembly: GCA_035222235.1. Lineage (NCBI taxonomy): Eukaryota > Metazoa > Chordata > Aves > Passeriformes > Furnariidae > Margarornis > Margarornis squamiger. The sequence goes on along the minus strand of JAWWTY010000106.1, from coordinate 34,916,042 downwards.
CCCTCCTTTTTTAAATACTATTTTTATAACTCCCCGTGGCCTGGATTCAGGATGGAGTTAATATTTTTCTCCATGACGCAGTAGGCAGAACACGCTGAAACTTTATGAACCCAGAAGTGTATTCTCTATGATAAACAAAAACAAACTAAAAAAAAAAAATCTCTTAAGAGCTCAGCAACTCATATGGCTTTTACCATCTGGCACACAGTCCTGGCACACTGTAAATCTTTGCAAGTGGTATCTCCTTTACAGACCCTAATACATAAAAGCCATATGCCAGAGTCTCATAGAGGCCAGCCCCTCAAGTTGCAGGCATTACACAGTGGTGTGAGATGAAGACAAAACTTCTGTAATATTTCAGATGGGCAAAAAAAATCCATCACCTCAAACTGTAACAGTATGGGCACCAACAGTGAGGAAACTTTCAGTCATGATTCCTTTCTTTAGAAATGTCACCAATCACACTCAACACGGGGAGCTGGGAGTTGAGCAAAGGCAAAACAGGAGAGGGGGATTGAATGTTGAGTGCTTTAAAGATAATTCCAGGGTTATCTCTGGAAAAAATTAAAACAACTCACATTGAGACATTTAGTAATACAAGATACCAAGGTTACATTTGATGAATACCAACCCTAATGACAAATATACTCTGTGTAAATCTGAGCTCCATGACTTTTGGCAAGGATATAAGCCAGCAGCTCAAACGTCCTGGCACAGAATATCAACATGCCCATAAATTTCTGCAGGCACAAATACATCTGTTAAATCATTCCTCCATGCTTCCCTTCAATATATAAAGTCGTAAGTGTTGACCACTTCATCACCAAGCTCTGTTATAGGCCATACCTCACCTGCCCAGCACAAAGGGACTGGAGCCCCAAGGAAGCCCTGAGCAGGTTCCCTGAAGCAGTATGTCCCTTCCCAGCATCAGAAAGGACACTGAAAAGCAAAAGGCACTTAAAAAGTTAGGATACACTGAATAAGGACTGTCCTTATAGATTACTGCTAGATTTTGATGCCAGAAGGCATAATCAGGTCTAACCCTATGAATAATACACATGTGGTAATGGGTCCAGCTTATCTGCTCTCTAGACCCAGAATCTTTTTGATCTGCTAAAAATGAGGCTGATGAAAATACAGGATGTCTGCATCTTCCCCAGACCTTGTTTGCTTTCCCTGAGGAATCATCACCATTTCTGACCTGAACTGGGAAAGCAGTAGAACTGTAGTAGGATAATCACAAATTATTTCATCATTTACTCTATTCATGGGGGCATTTTGCCCAAATATTGACGTCACACAGCAGCTCTTTGTAATGGCATCACTGATGAAGGAACATCGTATTTAAACTGCTACTGCTGTGTCTAGCTTATCCTGGAAGGTGGATGTTGAGCAAGGGAGCTTCTATGCAAAGCATCAGCCTAATGTTTGTACGCACACAGAAGGTTACACAACTTAAAGAGCACATTCAGTGTGAGGTATAGTAAGAAAAAAATTCATCCAATCTGGAAAATCAGTGTTTGTTCATGAATCCACTTAAAATTTGCAATTAGTTACTTTTTTCAAAATAGTCAGATAACTTGATCTCTTCTTTGCATAAATGTAGAATATTATTAGAATTTCTACCATAATAATACCAGCAGCAACTTCCATAGCTATTCATGGCCATTTTCTCTGACTAAGGGCTGTACCAAGAGAAGTGGAAGAAAGCAACTTTTCTTAACGTGGCGTCCAGTGACTTTTATCCCAATGTGCATTCTCCATTGTTCACAATTTTCAAATACAGAAACTCTATCAACATTTTAGTACTGTTGTAATATTTTTATGGAAAGGATAAAGAGATTTTTAAACAGATAAAGAGATTTTTGATTTCATAAACCACTAAAATTTGTCCTGTAAATGTAATGCTAGAGAAATAATAAAAGAATTTGGTTAAGGTATATTATATTTTATACTCTTAAATTAGTAATTGTTACTGTATTGTAATAATTGATTCTTCTTACCATAGCAGCTGCAACCTCTGTCATAGGCTAAGATTTCATTGTACTAAGAATTGTACCATGGAAAAAGAGAGGAAAAAATAGCCCATTCCCCAAAGCCTTTAAATTTAAAGGTACGTACAGTGAGTCTCTTGTAGTAGAGGGGCTACAAACAGAGAAATTCAAGAAACAGTAAAGCCAGTTTGATCAATATTGACAGACATTGAGATAATCTAGCTGCTCTCAAGAGATCTGCAAAAAATTTTGCACAGGAGAATTTTAAGAAAGTGTTTACAGGCAGATGACATGTCAACCTTGCATAGGTTCACATGAAGAACCTACAGCCTTCTCACTACGTGGAAAGCAGACTCAGAAAGGCATGTTTCAAAATGTTAACTGGTGGATGATAGATGCTAGAATCTTAATGTGACAGGAAGCGGAGGCAAAATATTAAACCTGATCTAAAGAGATGAGTGGGAGAAACAACGTGGGAGGAAGCCTGAGTGGAAAGAACAGGACACTGCTCTGTAGGGGTTGAAGAACAGGGAGGCCATGTGGTGATGCACAGAAAGGGATGACTGTCAAAGACAAGACTGAAAAAACCAGTCTTTGCAGCAGAATTTTCAATGAATCTCCTTCCCTTTATCAAGTTTAGAGGGGAAAAAAGACTTAGTTTTAAGATATAGCAGGTATTTCACAAGGTAGAAAGAAACTGCTTTTTGCAGACACTATAATGGAAAAATCTGTGGGATTTAAACACAGCACTACAGCACAGCTCCAGAGAAGTCTGAGTAAAACAGTGTTACTTATTGTCTAGAAAAAACATTCTGAGTAAGGATGGAGGATTACATCTGAGCCTGAATATGAGAAGGTTTTAAGAGGTTTTGTTGGGAGTATGATAAGTGGAATCTCTTTTTCTATTAAGTGGTGAACTATGATTTCTGTTATAAATAGGAAAATATATGTATCAATATAATTTTGACAGTAATATCAACCTCTGATAGAGAGCACCATAGTAAAGTGAGTGAAAACAGGGACAATAGCTGAGGAAGTAAGAGGAGGTAAATATGATTCTGGAACTTATGTTCAACAGATGTAGCGGAAACTACAGTGAAAAAATATTCTATATATCCCTTGTCATTTAAAATTGTTAAGCAAGAAAAGTGAATGAAAGCCCAAATCAGAGTTGGCTGAGAGATTTCATATCATCAGCATTTTTTATTGAAGAAACCAAAGGCTGTCTCTTTGTATCATCTTTTCTAGGCATCTTGTGTAAGTTCAGTTTTATGATGAATTTAAGCGGATCTGAAAACAGCCTGATGCTGAGATGCACGGTCCAGCTCTCACCACATTTCAGCTGCTTCTTTTCTATTACCAAGGTAAGCAAATTTAAAGTTAACCTTGGAAGAACATCACGAGTTTTAAGTAATATTAGTGGATTGACCTGATCTTCCCATGACTGAAAAGGTCACTATAGCTGATGCAATGGAGAAGGCAGAAATGATCAGCACTGGGTGGGATGAAGAGAGGAAAGACAGGACTTCTCCTGTCCATGGCAACAGTATTAGAGCAACTTTAAAACAGTAATACCAGAGAGTCAAAACTGGTGTCAAAGGTAGGTGCTCTGAATGATGATTGGGAGTCTCTAGGTTTTCTAGTCTTTGGGCATTTCTCTCCACTCTGAAATGGTTTTACAGTAGAGGAAAAAACTGTATATATAAAAATTATAAGAAAAATATCATATTCCATGAATTACTATTTTTCATGGAGGAAAAAAACAATTGCCACAGTTTTTCCTCCACATTTTTCATTCATTTCTGTCCTTACATTCTGCAGAAATGCAGCCTTATTCTACACAAGTGACATAGTTCCAATTGTTGGGGATTCAAAGAAAATTTTCACTTTTGAGGAATTTCTCTATCCATATTTTATTTGCAGATTTAGAAAAATACAGTGTCTTAGTCTGAACAATTGAATTTGCTTTGTTTTTCCAAAGTATCATAAAAAATTCAAGTTGTTCATATCTTCTGTGTTCTGGGTTTTGTTTCATCGTTGGTGTTTTTATACAAAAATAATTTTGTGCCTAATGCAGTGATCATGCAAAGAAAAACCCCCCAAAAAAACAGGAAAAAAAACAAAACAAAAAAAAAAAAAACAAAAACAAAAACAAGCCAACAACAACAACAAAATCCCCATTATGTAGCAAATAAAAGCTTGGCAGGATATTGCTGCAAAAACTCTGCAATTATTCCATCACATATGTTAAAAAACCAAAAGTAAATAATAAATACAGCCCCAGCACATATTTTCTGGTAATATTTTGCAATTGAAATTTACTGACATTCGTGTTTGTTGAACTTAAAAAGTGCAAGCTTGAGCTCATAGAAGTAGACTTTAGACCATTCATTATTTTACTAATACCTGTTTGCATGCTTATGAAATCAGGTAACAAGAATAATGTGTGATTTATCATGTTTACTCAATTAAGCAAACCAGCTCATAGTTTAAATATCTAATAATGACTCTTGAACAAATTATAAGTGAATTTAAAAATGCATTGAATGCATTCCCATTGTGGGTCATTTGGGAAAGACACTTTTCTGCTGTGGATAAATCTCAAGAAAAAAAATTACATTTTTCATTTGAATTCAATGTTTATCTCCAGCAAAATGACACTGAGCTGATTTTAGTTGTATCCATAAATGCCAGTGAGGCATTATCTTTTTAAACTTATTTTATCTGCTTTGATTTGCTCTCTAATCTTAATTCCTTTTCCTCCTTCTTTTGTCCCTCATTTACTGCTACATTTCTAACTATTGACATCTAAAGTATGTTGCCCATCGTTCGCATTTTGATTTTATACCACGTGGTAATTTTTGTGTCTTTCATATCAACATGTCTTAACCCTGTGAAGGTTTCATAAGAAACATGACATCATAAAAAAAGACTATTTAAATTTAGAATTAGGAAATCAAGTGGGGGAAAAAACTTGAGAAAAGTAAACAAGGGCTTCTATTGCAGTAATTGCACTGAAAATTGTGCAACATATCCATTCTTAATGAAACAATATGCTGAACAGATCTGTTCTAATGATACAAGTGTACACAATACCTTTCCTATTTTAGGAATCCACACAACATCTAAAAAAAGATGTTCAGAAATCAAACAAATACAGTGTGTAACCCTAAGCTATGCAATTATAAAGAAAGACAAATTAAAATAGAAGCTGAAACAATTCAAACTTACAACCTTTATTAGAACAATTAATATATTCAGACAGTACAAGGAACATTGTTCTGAGTTCTGCGCAGAATGAAAACTATTAAAGAGCAAAACCAAAAGGGCAAGATCATACTTGTCATGAGCTGAAACTACACATAGATGCAGCTCTGGCTTTGCCTTTGCTGTTGCGATTCTTTTAGTGGTTCTGGCGGTACAAAAGACACTGCTAGACATCAGCTCATAACTTCTGTCCTGCTTTATTTGGGAGCCTAGCGTACTTCAGAATATCCTGTATCCCATTTCCAGAGGCCCGTATTAGTCCTTAAAGGCCTCCTGTTCAGGTAAGTGAGCTTTAAGCACGTGCTTAATCACTTTCCTGAATCAAAACCTAGAAAATCAAGTTTGTTAGTGCAGTTTATAATAGATTTTGTTGGCAGAGCATTTTTTATCATATTAGTAGAAACAATCCACCTTGATGCCTTTATCCTTTTTAATAATTGATATTCCCATCTAGCATTTTTAAAATTCTACATTAAGCGTGAAGATTTCCTACTGAAGGTATAAAATAGCCCTTCTGAAATATATTGGAAAGGAAACATCTCAACAATATGCTGAAACTATGCTGATTCTGCTCTGACATTCACCAAAGATAATGAGATAGTTACCTTTCCATTTCTTATAATTTTAGTTATTACTGAGGTTGAAGTCATTTTTCTTCCTATAAACCTTCACGTGCGTATTTACATGAAATCTATAGGTAAAAAAGAAAAAAAAATATTTTCAAAGGACATGCATTTTCACACAATGCTTATGATGTGATTCTTGGGTCTGCCCTGTGCAAGCCCAGGAGTTGGACTTTGATGATCCTAGTGGATCCCTTCCAACTCAGAATATTCTGTGATTCTGCGATTCTGTATTACTCGACTCACTCTATTAGACTAAGATGGTCTATCAATAGCTTTATTACCTAGAACTTACGACATATGGTAGGATATAGAATAGCTACCCCATGATACAAGATGTTGTTTAAGCAGTGTTTGTATAACTGGAAAGAAAAAGGGTTCATCTAAATATAAAGTAGTCTAATAAAATTATCTCATTGGTCTCTGTGGTTGTGATCACTTTATTATGCTCAATCCTTTAAAATTTAAGAAAAATTACATCCTTTCAATAGTATATAAGAAATATACTTCTCTTTTAAAAGAAATTCTTGGCTGTCAAACTTTGTAAAAAGCAGCAAATCATCATACTCCATCCACAGCATCTATCACTAAACTTGGCTCTTTTCTACTTATTCAAATGTGAGAAATATTTTCAGAGGCCTACATTTTATAGAGTTGACATGCCAAAAGTTCACTGACCACACTCATCTTCATAATAGCTTTGTTTGCTAGTTAGTTGTTTCTGAGTGCACTTATTCAAAAGGATTTTGAAGCTGCTGATGTGTTGTATTTGGTTCTTTTGAAATGCTGAAAACAGTGTCTTATTATGTTTAGGTTTTAGCTTACCTTTGTAACCAGTTCTAATTGTTTAATTTACTCATGCTCTTTTAAGGTGGACAGCAGAAAAATCCTCTCTTTTCAAATTACCTGAAGATTATCCTTCAGTCAAAGGCCATTACATCAAATAAGTAAATAAATGGCTTTTTCATTGCAACTAAAATTACAGCTGTGAGGTTAATGCACCCAGATGGAAATCAAGAGTTCAGGGCTTGGCCAAGGCTTTGCTGCTCAGCATTGGGCAGGACTCTCCATCTTCTTGCACCTAAGTTTATTCTTTGTGAAATGGAAAAGTATAGCTCACTGCTTCTTCCCCACCTTTATGCATTACTGGAATTTTATGCAATAAGGATCAAGATCTTTCACTAATTATACAATTAGAACCATAATTTGGTAACAAATTTAACAGATTCATGATTTTAAGAACAGGAGTACTCCCACTGAGACACTCCTTATGTGGCCTATCTTTTCAGGGTTGTTAGGACTAGTCACAAAATGTAAAGATTACTGTGGTATTTTTGCAATTAGATTGCCTTTTTGCTATTAAATTGCCCTTTTGCTCCCATTTTTAAGAAAGACTTAGAGACAGCTCTCGACTTAGTCAGCATGAGAATGACCAATCTAGAACAAAAAGAAACTGCATTTCCCTTTGTATTGTGGCATTCTGAATTCAGGCAGAAGGTTAGATTTAGCCTACCTTTTTATGACACTGAAAATGATACATTTTTATCTCTAAATATCAGGTGCACTTTTCTTCAGCTGTCAGTTAGACTTAATTCTGTTGTTAAAAGATTTGGCAGATTGTGACTATTAAAAACAGTTTGCAAGGGATATTGTTGCCCTTGGCTGAGTTTTGCATTTTAGCCATATCCCTATTTTAACCCTCTGTATTTTCCATGTCACATGAATTGTCAAGGGTCGTCTTTCAGAAGAACGGACAACAGCTTACACTAAAGCATGCAGAATATACCTACCTTCCCAATGTGGTGTTTATTTGCTTTATATATTTGCTTAATGTTTACTTAAATGCACATAAAAGAAAATAATAACTGCCTGTTGCACCAATAAGCATTAGACTATAAAATCATCACAAAAATGAAAGTAGAATGATAGAGTATTCCTTGTATATTCACACCAGGAGCAAAATGTAGAAATAATCTAAATTGAATATTCCCAGATCTAAAATTTTCAAATAAAGGACAATTCAGGCTGCTCAACATTTCTCATTTTAAAGTAACATGCCTTGTAGGAGAATAAATAAATTTAAGCTATTTCAGTTTGGACAGAAAATGAATTCTGATTTGCAGACACCTTCTCAGTAATTTCTATTCTTAGCAACAGAAGAAATTCTGAGTACCTCAGTGACTTACGTTATCTGATACCTAATATTTCTGAGCAGTTTCTGAGGGGGTGGAACAAATTCCCACATGAAGAGACCGTGGGTATGCAAGTATTTGCTTCATCTATAATACAGTAAGTTGCCTTTAGAAGAGAAGTGTCTAAAGCTAAAAGAATGTTTTACTTTTTAATTGAGATAAACCAGCCCTATTGATTGATTTGAAAAAATTAATTTCTGCTTGGAAAATATGCACTATCTGCATTTGTATCTTGTTTAAATAAGATTTAAACTGATTCTTCTGATTCTTTTCCTAGTCACATTTGTTGTAAAGCTCTTACAGTGAAAAGGAATCATGTCTTAGTCTGATAAAATACCTGTGTTTCTCTGTGTTTATGTGAGTAAATTTTATATATATGTATACATTTCCAAGAAAGGAGTAATTACAAAATAGGCTCAAAAGATTTCTCCAAGTCTCTTACTTTCTAATATGTTATACCCTTGGTAGAGAGAGACCTCTCAGTCTTTGAATATCTAAACCAATATCTGTCAGCATTGAGTATGAAGTTAACACCAGTTATGAATACAACCTTCCCACTGGGCAGTCATTAGAAAGTTGTTCTTTCTGATTCCTGTGTAAATATCTAGGTTAGATTCCTAATAAAAATTCTGTGAACTTTAGCTGAAACAAAAATAACAGAACTATTTGAGGTTTGTTACAGTCACTTCTATATCCAGTTGACCTTGTCCCAATTTAGATTTGTTTCCCTTTTCTGTGTGGCTTCTGGGAAATTGCTTTGAAAACAAAATCTGCTCAGAGGGTCAAATCCTGAACATCTTACTCTGATAAAACCTTTATCTAGCCTTGCAATGCAAACAATTGTCTTTGCTTTCCTCGTTTTTTTCAGAATCAGAGCTAAAGTACAACTGCTAAGACAATGAGAACCTAGAACAAATTAGAATATATTGAACACAGTCAATTTGTGCCAAACAAAGATTTATAAAAGTGGAAAAAATTTTCTACAATTCAAGCATACAGGAATCTTAATAGTAAATAATGACTGTATATTTAACATTAAGAACTTGGGGATTTTTTTAAGCTGTGGTGAATTTGGGGGGGAGGGGGGTTGAAAGGGGGGTTAAGATGTAGTAAACTAACTTTACCTGAGAAGCTAATATTAACTTCAGCAAAGTATTTTCACTTCAGACTTTATGCCAAGGACTAGACTATGCTTTTAAAAAGCAAGTACAGAGCACTTTTTCCAGGTTTTCATCCTGAGATGAGAGGGGAAGAAAGGGGTAGTGCACATGTTGCTTCCCTCCTCCATAGCAGAAGGTTACATTGCCCGGTTTTTAGCACTGCGCTGGGCTATAAAACAAGATCAACACAACCACCTGCCTCTTCGTCCCTTTGTGCCCCATGCTGGGTGCACGTACTCCTTGTGTTACTTACCTGGTAACACTGAAAATCATTTGTTTGGATTTTTTTTTCTTTTTCTTAGTTTCTTACTCTTCCTTAGTTTCTCTGTTATTATTATCTTGACCTATTTTGTAAAGCACTTTAAAATGCTTATCAAAAATGCTACATTGTTTATATTAATTTTTAATTGAAGTAATAGGAAACAATTGCAGGATCACTGGTAATTTCTACAGCAGTTTTGGTTTTAAATAATATAGACTGTTCAATGATGATCAAGTATGTACCAGTAAAGTTTAAATTTCTGTCCCCATTTCTTGAATATGTTAAAAATTTATATTCTGCTCTGGTAAGCTAAAGAATCTCAAAATTTACATCTCAAAGGGCTCATAAATCAGAGTTTGCTCAGGGACATAATATGTATTTATTGTGAAATTCTGTAATATAAAATCAGAAGGCTTAATTTGTAGCCACCATTGCATCGTGAGCATTTTGTAAGCAGAAGATGGGCTTCTAAGTGATAATTTCCACATAAACTTTTCTGATCACGTAAGTGGCCACAATAGCCAAGCACAAACACTCCTGTGTGCAGTCCTTGCCCCTGTAAGGGTAGCAATACAGCATTAACACAGTTGATTGCTAAGCCTCAAATGCTGCTACTCAGTATACTGTCAGTGGCTAAGGATAGATTTTCACAGCCTGATGAAGCCACGGCAAACGAAGCACTCCCCAGTGCAGACCTGAGCTGCACTGACCTCCACAGTTGCATAGGTAAACTGTACAAGGCTGTCCCTGGCCTTTTCCCAAGTCATCTGCACGCTATGGTACAGAAAAATAAATTTTGGAGGATCGCATAATGCATCTGTGAATGCCATACTTTGCAAACCTTCTCTCTGTCTCCTGTTGTTTTTTACCAGAAACATGGAGGGAAGTATAGCTTTTGCATCCTTCTCACTTTACTCAGAGTACTAAACTTCTAAGTCTAATAGAAATAGCCACAGGATTAAAAAAAGCAGGATCATGCTCATCTATTCTGATGTTTATTTCTTCTAGTAGTATAGCTGTTGATGTTGTATGGAACTATCAACAAATACTGAACTGGATGTTATCCTTACTGAAGTAAATGTTACTAGTCCCATAAGGAGAGCAGGTGCCAAGAACTTGTGAAACAGGTGCTACAAAACATATAACTAAATTTGGAAGAGATTTTTGGATACCACCTACATGGCAGAGAGTGCAGTGTTCATTTCAAACTCTTTAAACATTCACTTGTGGAAACCCCACACAAAAGAAATATTTTGAGAGGAAGTCTGCCGCAGGATGGATACGTACTCAGAAAAATATGGCAGCAATTTTATAAGATAATACACTACTAGATGAACAATAAACTACTTACTTAGGATATAAAATTCTGTGTTTTTCATTTTATGACCAGAAAAAGATTTGCAAGTAAAACAGTGACATACTTAGAGTTTTGAAAACTTACCATCTTGAGCAGCCAGTAGGATATGAGTCGTTCCCAAGAGCATCATAAGTCCTAACATCCTCTAGAGAACAATAAATGAACCTTATAATGTGTGTCATAGGTAAATTATAGTCTGTTAGCTGAAGTAGTAGACTGTAAAGCAAGCAGATACACTTGATTCCAAATTAAAAATGGTCTTAAAAGAATGCTAAAGTAGCAAAATGATAAAATGTCATGATTAAAATAACTTTGATTTGACCTACTTGAACATATGCACTATATCACTCTTGTTCTACAGTACACAAAAGTTCCTGGCAAAGTAAAGCTTCTTCAGGTCTCACTTGGGCAAAACCAAGTAAAAGAGAGCATTTCTTTCTTTCTGTCTATCTCTTTTGCTTCATCCACTATCTGTCTCAAACTCTAAATGGTGGAGAGGAATATGGCATTAATTAGGCATATAAATTAGCAAAATGAAGATTACACAACATGTTACGTGCACAAAATTAATGACACCCACTTGGAGAGTTTAGTCAGAAAGCTCAAATGAGAAGTTTTGAGACTTTTACCAGTAAGTCTTCAATTCTACTGATGATATAGAAATTATGTTTCAAAGGTTTACAATTTGGACAACTCCCCCTGGATGTTCCTTAGTTTGATACATTCATCTGCCTTATTTCAGGATTGTTCCTTCTGTCTTCCAAAATGATCTTATTACAAAACACTGATTTTTGAGAAGATGAATGAATATTTGCACAAATACTTCTTTACCTTTCATTCATTATTTTTCTTTTGAATTTAAGTTAAAGTATAAAATCTGCTTGGAAGAGAGGATAAATGTAAAAAAAAATGTTGAGATTGGCAAAGATATAGCCAATTGTAATGAAAAGAACTATGCAATGTTGACTTTGAATACTAGTACTAATTCCATCTAAAATACATCAATTTCAATATTATTTACTCCATAATGGAGAAATAAGTTGGAATTTAGGCTTTTATATTTATGGAATGTTATAATATATTCTCAACTATTAATTATTAATGCAATTCATTTTAAAAACTGTAAGGATCAAATTCCTCCCAGAATAACTGAAGCAAGGTCAATTGCAATGGTCAGTTTGACCCAGTATGCTTCCTACTGCTTCTGCAACAGTCTTTTTGAAAATGCAGTCTTGAAGGATGGAAAGAATGAAGAAGAATGAAAAAAGACCACAAGGTCTAACACTATGAATTCTTCATTTCCCTTTTCTGGCTTGTTGAAGGACTCTTTCTTTGTTCTTAGAAGTGCATTCCCCAGAAATTAAGTAAAATCATTCCCTATTTTGCTTACCAGAGTGCAGAGGGAACCCAGCCAAGGTATGTTCCCGTTCTGCTCCGGCTTACAAAGCAAGTCTTAATTCTTGATGGAGTCAACTGCTCCCAAAGGCATGTAGCAGTACCATAAATATTTCAAATACCAACTGTATGCTGGGAAGCTCCAGGAGGCATTGGGGTCTCAGTGGAACAAGATGCCTCCCCTGGGAAGTCATGAGGTTGTGTAATGCTGAGCTGTGCTTATAGAGATAGCCAAGCTTCCTGTGTTGCTTATTAAAACTTAGATTACTTCTTGTTCCTTTTAAATCTACATTTGTCGTTTCTTATTAACTGTTCCTTTAGCATATTATCAAAGTCTGATGATACAAAGTCCAGTGTGTGCACTCCTCTACTTTTAGTCCCTTTTCCCCAGGAATGTGGCTTGCCACTGTAGCATTTGTAAGCCTTCTCTTCACCTATCCGCCAGCCCCTAGTAAATCTGTTACCTACTTTTGCCCAAATTCAACAGGGAGCTAGAAGACTCGTCTGTCTACATTTCCTACAAGCCTCATGAAAAATAAGTGGACTTGGACATTGGGAGGTGTAGTGGGTTGACCTTTGCTGAATGCTAGGTGCCCACCCAGCTGCTCTGTCACTCCCCTTCCCAGCCCAAAAAGAGGAGAGAGAATAAGATGGAAAGGGACTCCTGGGTTGGGATAAGTCAGTTTACCAAAGCAAAAAGCAAAATCTTGCTTGCACAAAAGCAAAACAAAAAATAACAAAGTTTATTCTCTACTTCCCATCGGCAGTGATGTCTGGCCACTTCCCAAGAAGCAGAGCGTCAGCACATGTAATGGTTTTTTAGCAGGCAGCCACTGGAAAAAATGAATGCCCTTCTTCCTGATCCTTTCCTTAAATTTTATATCTGAGCTGACATCATATAGTATGGAATAACCCTCTGGTTAGTTTGGGTTGGCTGGCCTGCCTGTGTCCCATCCCCGGATCTTGCCCTCGACTGGGGAAGGGATGTTACAGTGCTGATGCTGTGCCAGTGCTGCTCAGCAGTAGCGAGAACATTGGTGTGTTATCAACACCCTTCTAGATACCAATGCAAAGCACAGCACTGTGAGGGCTGCTGTGTGGAAATGGTCAGCCAGACCACCCCCAATCCATGGGGATACAGACATTGCTGTCCTGGCAGCAATGGCTGCAGCACAAGTGCAATCATGGTTAGGCATAAGAGAATCCACACGAAAATTCACCCTCAGATACAAATGATGCAAAATTACACTCCATTATGCTTATGGAACTACTTGATTTAGGTAATATATCTAGAGTGGAAAATCAGATGGTAGTAATAGCTTTGTTAATTTATGGATCATTAACAATTTTGTTTTCTAATGTATATAAACAGCAAGACATATCAATCGCCTGATTCAGCTCCCACCAACATCAAAGGAATCTTTCCACTGAGTTAAGTGGGAATTGGACTAGGCCCATGCACAGTATTATCCATCATAAATAATTGTAATATAAATATTTTAAAACATAATTATTTTGTAAAAGACTCAAAAGTGGAAACAAAGATTTTAATCCAGTTTTAAATGCTGTGGTAGATTTCACTTATTTAAACAGCAGCAAAAAAGGAAAACACAAATTCATATCCGTAAAGGCATAAATGAGTGTACCATGAGTGCAGGTAATGTTCACTTCCTTCACTATTCCTGCAACTTTATTATATTTTGGAAATGAAACTTTCCATTATGCTAGTTCTTGTTCAGTTACACTCTGCTTACAGAGGTGGCTTTCACTGCAGCACAAGATGGCCAAAGTTATTCTGCTGGATGGAAAATTAATGTATATGAGGTATGGGATTCCATGACTCCTTTTTTTAAAACATCTATATAAATTAACATAAAAATTTTCAGAAGACTTGGCTTTCTTGGATTCGTGGAAGTCCTACAGAGGTTTTGGTAAATGCCTCCATTGAGGAAATATTTCATATCCTCCAGCAGACTGCTATTCCACCCAAGAGAGCATTCACATGCTTTTGAACATAGGTTAAAGCTCGGTTAAGAAGCCATTAACTGTCCAGATTAATCCTGAACAGGAAAATCTTGCATGGAGAAATGGAAATTCCATGGCAAACTCTTAGCAGAGTTTCTGCTGTATTGTTCTTTTAGGGAGAAAGAAGGGCTGTATTCCCACAGAACAGTCAGTGGCCTCTGACAGCAGTCATCAGGGTCTAGGAGCAGCAATCACACGTAAAACTTCTGTGTCTTCTGATTGCATTTTGGATCTCCATCTCCCAAAAACTGTACTATCAAGTTCTCTCTCTCTTGTTGTGACTGTCACAGGAACAAGATTTGGAAGGTCAGTGAAATTTATATAGTTTAAATGTGCTCAGGGCAAAGCTAATGTTAATTAAGAACTTCTACTGGTAGGTCTAGGTCTCTAGTTTTGCTTCTCCTCAAAGGAAATCTTCAGGCCTGTGAAAGAGCATCCAAAATAGGAAGAAAGTTCCTGAAAACAGAACATATTGTCCATGCATAGGATTTGTCCTGGGGTTTTGTTTTTTTGCTGCTGGAAAGTGTTTAGAGTTCTTAAGCCTACATTAAGCTGCTCACCATTGTATCAGTACATTCGTGCACTCACCAAATACTTTTTAAAAAGAAAAAAGAAAAAGGTTTAAATATAAGTTATAGGGATAGTTTTCAGTCCTGGAATGTGCCCTGACTGGATCCCTAATTAATAGCAGAGCAACTGTGCAAGTTAGCCCTTCTCTCCAATATTCCTGCTCTTCTTGTCTCCATGAAAAGAAAGCACATACAAAGGCCAGACCATAGCATGGTCCCATCAAGTCCCTTGAACTGGGTAATCATGGGTACCTGGTAGCATTGATAGATCTTGACTGTTTTAGGAGACTAGATCCTGATTTTAAATCAATACAAGCATATAGGGTTTTACACAAAGTATATTCATCACCTATCTACATTTGAAAATCTAAACTGCGCCTTGCTTAAGCCAGATGGGATGTAGGTTCTTCAATGGGATTTCTAAACTTAAGTGCTTTAATTAGCCAGGGCACTGTGGAAAATTTTAGATGTCATTACTCTGCTAGTGCACTTGTTTCAATCTCTTACTGAATGAATTTGTCATTTCCATGCTTGTGATACAACTACAGTCTGTGAATTCTCAGAAGAAAGAAGTCTTAAAATTCAATATCCATTAATGGCAATATTAATTTTGGTGTTAATTAAATAGGACCAAGAGCAGGCTATATTGTCATTGAAACTGTGACTCTATGGTAAAAAAGCAGATCATGACACACCTGAAATTCAGTTTCTTCTGTAAAGATAATTATTGATAAGAGGTCTTTTGTTTCTAAAAGCTAGAGATACTGTTGCTGATTTGAAAAGAACACTTGGTATGTTCCGGTTCAGTGGATTTTGAATTACTACGTATCCACCCTAACAGATCTTTTTCTTCAGAAACTTCAATTATAAACCAAAGGTTTGTAAACTGTCAGGCAAGGCACTGACTAATGCTATTTCCAGCTTGTATAATGTATTTTCTTTTTGACACTCGTACTAAAATTGGTAGTTTGACTCCTTGTTTCTTACCTGTTTTTCTCCTATATCGGGCAACTCGTTACACAAAATATTTTCGCATGATGATTTCTTCAGCAAAATGTATTTGAAATCTTTTTGTGTACACAACGTAAATTAACTTCATAATCCTTAAAATTAAGTATTAATATATTTTCTATGCACTGGTTTAGTTTACTGTAGTAACCCTGCTACTGAAAGAAAGGAAGGAAAACATGTGGCTACTTCTGTTTATTTCTTGAAATAAAAATAGAGCTGTTCTATTTATTTTTTTAACATTTTCCAGACAAGCTCAGCCTGCTAAATGGCATGTATAAAATTATATTTTTAAAAAAAAATAGGTATTTTGCTTAAAGTGCAAGTGTTGGAGATGTCTAGTCTAAGAGAAACTCATCACCTGATTGCTGATTTTGATTGTGACTCAATTAGTTGGGAGAAAAGGCTTCAGGTGGGAAGGTCACAGAGTCACAGAATATGCTAAGTTGGAAGGCAGCCACAAGGATCAAGTCCAACCCTTGGCCCTCCACAGCACCATCCCCAAGAGCCACACTACGTGCCTCAGAGCATTGTACAAAATGCTTCTTGAACTCTGTCAGGCTTGGTGCTGTGACCACTTCCCTGGAAAGCCTGTTCCAGTGCCCAACCACCCTCTGGTGGAAGAACCTCTTTCTAATATCCAACCTAAACCTTCCCTTACAGAACTTCAGGCCATTCCCTCAGTCCTGTCACTGGTCACCACAGAAGAGAGATCAGTGCCTGCCCTTCCTCTTCCCCTCACAAGGAAGTTGTAACTGCAATGAGGTCTCCCCTCAGTTCCTCTTCTCCAGGCTGAACAGATCAAGTGACCTCAGCCACTCCTCACACGGCTTCCCCTCAAGGTCCTTCACCATCTTTATTGCCCTCCTTTGGACACTCTCTAAGAGCTCAATATCTTTCTTATGTTGTGGCACCCAAAACTGCACACAACATTCCAGGTGAGGCCACCCCGGTGCAGAGCAGAGTGGGACAATCCCTTCCCTTGACCGACTGGCAATGTTTTGCCTGATGCTCCCCTCCTGGCTGCCAGGGCACTGCTGACTCATATTCAACTTGCCCTCGACCAGGAACCCCAGGTCCCTTTCCATGGCACTGCTTTCCAGCATCTCCTTCCCTGGTCTGTATGTACACCCAGGATTGCCCCTTCCCAGTGCAGAATCTTGCATAAGCATACTCTATTTTACTCTTCTTGTATGGCAGCAATTCTGGGTGAAGCTCTTTTCATAAGGAGATCACCATGTCCTGCAAAGAACTGAGGAGGACAGCATGCCACTCAGTGCTTAAGAAACAGAACACTGCATTACAGTTTAGTTTATCCAAAATATGTCAGAAAAAGAGAAGACTGCTGTGAAGGACACCTGACTTGCCACAAGAGAACACAGTAGAGAAACTGGATCAAATTATTATCAAAACAACAAGAAATAAGACTGCATTAAGTAGTTAACTATGTCTGTGAGCAACTTCCAACAACTAATTCTGCAGATGACTGATCAAGAAAGATTATTTGAATGATCATTTTTCTGAAGGAGGCAGAAATAGAAATGAAGTGTTATAAATTCCTGATTTGTTCTGGGTGGCAATAATTCTGTAAGTATTCTAATGAAAAAAAAAACCAACACAACTTTACCTGGATAGTAGGAATATAATGCAGTACAGTTTTTTGTTTGTAGAGATCCCTCTTAAATTCCTACCTTTCTGTAACATTCTGTTAAGAAATCTTGCGTACTATCAGTTTGTTTACAATCATTTAGACTTACCGTAGTGGTTTTAGTGCAAAGGAACTGACATTCCTCATTAATAATATTCTGGGAGGATGTCACCAAAGCATACAGAAACTGGTCACCAGTTCAGTTTGAATTTGCCAAGCAATTTTAGCAGAAATGTTTTTAAAATATCAAAAACTAATAATTGACATATCTACAAAACAAATTGTGTCAACATAGCAGTGTTTATGTACGTGGCAAACAAGTCAAAGAAAAGAAGGACTACATCATCCAGGTGAGAAATGCAGATGCATGTTGCACTCCAGCTTCTTGAGAAATTTTAAAGTACACTTACTGAAGAGTTGCACTTACTGAAGAGTTGAACTGAAGAGTTCCCTAACACACTATGAATTAGGCTTTCTTAATGTCTCTGATACTGCTCATTGTAAGAGGCCTATGTAGAAAAAGAGAGAATACAGTAGTTGGTGGCTGACAAAGACATGAAATATCTGAGCTCAAAATGTGCTTTAATGCAAAGTGGAAGTGTCTCCATCTGAAGAGATGGAGGATCTGCCCAGAGTCATCTGTTCTGTCCTATGGCCCTTGCTGCTTGGGAAGGACGATAATACAGATACAAGTCCTCTCAGGTGGAGAAAGGGTCTCCTCACTCTTCCCTCCTTCCTGGCCTGTCTGATACGAGGAGAAGGCCTGTCAGTAATACCACTAGAAATCTAATTGTCCTGACTTTTATCAGTGTGTACCTAAAAACTGAAATACTTTAGAAATGGCAAACTAATGATTAAATGCTACCAAGGTATTTCAGCTTTGGAGAATCAAAAATACAATTTCCCCAGTTTGGAGGAATTGGTTTTGATTCAGTTTTCTGGATTTTAATATTGGTGACAAGAAATAAAAATATTCAAATAGTATTATAGTCTGTGTAATTTGTTTGACTGCTAAACCAAAAAACCCCAAAAACACCACAACACAAAACCCAAAAAGAAACAGAAAAAAAAACACCAAAAAGCCCCCTCAGAGTCTTTGCCCCCCAAGCAAGGTCCTTTGTGTAATGCAGCAGAAATGAGTGTCACCCTTCAAAGACAAACTATTTCAGATTGTGTTGAATAATTCATTTTCTGTTTTCTGACTGAATTTCATAACAGTTGGTTGGCTTGTCAAGAATCCATGTGATCATGTAGAGCACATTTGGATACATGTAAAGATGTTCAGCTTTCTCATCTGTGTTGCTGGGGAATGAAAATTGTCTCATTATCCATTAGATTTCCAGTTGACATTTGCTGATGGAGGTGAATGGTCACTGAGGCACAGTATTATCATCACTGCCATACCTCCTGCACCTTAAAAGAATGTCATTACTACACTTGCTGCTGTTTGCTTTTGTATAAAATGAAGAGACTTGAACTAAAAACGTCATCTGTTGAGCACATATGCTTCTATTTCCAAGAATTTGGAAAATTTAATTATATTATCTGTTACAGAATGTGCTTCATACAAAAAAGTGGTATTTGAAAAATTATTTTAATTCATATTGAATTTTAATGCATGTCACAAAATGTCAAATTTCCCCAGACAAAATATGCTGGTTTTGACTGATACGATGTGGGTAAATTCAGGTGAAATGATAATTTAGTCTATTAAGTACCACTTCTGCCAACTGGCAACATTCACTCTCTATCTTTTTTTGTTTTATGTATTTGGTGCTAGTAGATGCTGTATACCAGAACTTACCTTCAGCTGCTCTTCTGAGCTAGTATTCCTTCTTGATTTACTGCTGCATCCTTTGGCTACTGCCTCAATTTCTTTACTAAGGTTACAATTTTAGACTGTGCTTCAAATAATTCCAAAACTCTTCGAGTGAACTTACATATAACAGTGTTAACTCAAACAAGAAATGAGCTCTGTTAAATACCAAAAATACAGAAATATTTTTCAGATTCTTTTCCCCCAGCTTTAATATAAATTCAATTTCAATTTCATAGGATTGTGTGAATAGAGATAGCTACAATTCTATGAAATCTGTAGAAAATGTGTAGAAAATGTGTACTTCTAAACCTGCCTATCAGAAACATCTTCACACCTCTTCACACTTGCCTATCAGAAACCTTCTTCTGCATTTATGAAAAAAAAAAAAAAGAAAAAGAGAAAGAAAAAGAATAAAGAGGAAGAGGGGAGGGGAGGAATGGGATGGAATGGAATGGGATGGAATGGAATGGAATGGAGTGGAGTGGAGTGGAGTGGAGTGGAGTGGAGTGGAGTGGAATGGGAAAGCAATTAAAACCAGGATGCTAAAGACCAAGACTGACTATTCACAGAAGTGAGAAATGTCTTACAGCTACAAAGGCAGCTTACAGATAGCTTCCCTACATGTCCAAATTCCATTGCTTTACACAGCATACCTCTCTGCATCTCAGAGAGATTTTGTCTGTATTTATTAACGTTTCCCTAAAGCCACTCCAGAGTTCCAGCTAATTAAAGAAGGATCTGCAGGTGTTGTCTCCAAAAGATTTCAGTACCTGACAGAAGAGACTAGGAACCAGTGGTACCCTGAAGTGTGAAGGTAGCAGCTATACTACCCAAACAGGACAAAATTGCCAGGTACCAACTTCCCTGTCTTATCATGCCCATATGATGCAACAATGTCCAGTCCTTCTTTTCCACCACTGCCACTCCCTTCCTTCACCAGCACTGCCTCTAACTGTGTTTGAAGCAACACAGAATACAAACTGACATGCAACTGTGACAGAAAACAGCTTTTATTGAAGTTCAGCATTTGCTAGTGGCACACAGAAATTACCTTCTTGTCATATATTAGATTGAAATTATTTTTATTTGTCTTTGCCGATTTTCAGTCTCTGTATTTAGGGTATTTTAACAGTATAGTTTTAACCCTCATATGTCCTGAAGGAAGACCTACAAATATGTGTAGATTTAGAAACAGCACTTAGACTAACATTAACATTGGCCACTTCAATGTGATTTTTAAAGATACTGGTGACTTTATTGTTGTTCTAGCAATAGTAAAAAAGAGAAAGGAAGTGTTCTGCGCACAGCACAGCTGTGAAATAAGCAGAAAAATACATCTAACTGGAGTCCTAAGACTACTAAAGAACTCTTTCTCTGCCCCCCTTCACCAAACATATTGACAATTTCTGATTTCCTTTAGGTTTTACCCAGCAGTAAAGACCATCAATAACCTGTCCCCCCTGAGAGAAACTGCCAGCACGCAGTAGCACTTGAGCTTTCATCTGACTCTTCTGAAATTCATGCCACAACCAGCGACAGCAGTCAACTGCACTGTTCCCAAATTTTTGAAAAAGCTCATTTTATAGCCCTGGTGAACCTTTGTATTGATTGAAATTAATGAAAGCTCTGAACTATAGAACACAGGAGAGTGATTGAGAAAGCAGGCAGAAATAAAAAAGTATTTTGAAATTAATGGGAAGGGTACATGATTGCTCTGATTTAAACTCCTAACTGTATTTTCAGACAACATGGTTGCAATTTAATCAAATATTTCCATATCAGACACAAAGTGCTTTGTAGTGAGCTCTCGGGAAGGGAAAAAACCAGCCCTATCTGCTTCTGAATGGTCTTAAATACAATGCCTAAGAAGAATCTAAGATCAAGTGAACACTATTCCCCAATGAATATTTTCCCCAGCAGAAGGTTTAAATAGAGACACACTTTGGCATTTAGAGGAATATAATTTAAAGGACAACTGTCAGGTTTAACCTTTTACATGTCACAACCATTAAATGGATGAGGCTATTGATAGACAAATGTATAACAGGAAAAGAACAACTAAAAAAATTAACCTCAAATAGCTTATAAAAAGCAATATTAATAACTAATGTTCTCACATCTGAGAACTGCAAATATCCTGATAATATTCTAAATGTTGACTCTTCCTGGGTAAGCAGTCTTGTGTCCTATTTATTCTACATATGCTATCAATATTGTCATGGTTACAGTCCAGCTAAATTATTAATACATGCGTACAAAAATTCTGAGACCTGTCAGACTTAGAATGAAAGTAAGTATTACAGCTTTGCACATTGCTTCTGTGCCTACAAAAAAAAACAAAAAAGAAAAAAAAAAGGAAAAAAAGGCAATGTTCAGAAGAGAGGAGAAATCAGAATCATAGTTGAATGAAGATATATGTATTTCATATAAGTAATTATTATCTAGAACTTTATGAAGTTAATTAGAGCATTTTTACTAGTTTTGATGGATGTTCCATCCTTTAGTTATTTGTGTAAAGTTCTTGTAATGGAAAGTTAGTTTCAGTGGGGTTTAGGAGCAAGCCAAATTAATATATTTATATTAAAAGTATGTTAATCATACTTATAAACCAAACTCTTTTTGTTACTTGTAAGCTTTAAATATCAGTTACTAAAAATTACATTTAAATAGCAAAAAGGCAAAGCATGGAATATAAACTAAGGTGTCTATTTGAATTATTCACGGTGATCTGGAAAAATTAATTGATACAGAGAAAATAATAAATATCCAAGGAGTGTTCCTTCTGGTAATTTTCACTTTTCTTTGTCTATTTTGTAAAAAAAACCCAATCCTTTCCTTACAATAAGTGTAAAATATCAAAGACATTATGAAATGATTTGTAACTTAAATACCCAGGTGGAATTGAAATACTGAATAATACTCAAGCTTCAGCTTAAGTTAAAATTACCTTAAAGTATTTATTAAATTATTTATTAATTAAATTATTACCTAAAAATACCTTATCTTAAAGTTTGTGTCTCAAAAGTGTTATATTGAGAATGAACAGCAACAGAACTTTAAGAATTAAAAAACAGTTCATTTGTATATTTTGTTTGTATTCATTCCAAAAAATTAATTCCAAAATTCATTCTCTATAAAACATATTATATTATTCTAATTGCATCACTTAAACTGAATCAAGAACCCTGCTTTCTTGTTTAAAAGGCGGGGGGGGGGGACGGGACGGGGGGGACGGGGACACCCAAAACAAACAAAACAAATTAAAAAACCACCAAAGCTGTAAGCTGAGAGATAAGAAAATATTATTAAAAATCTCATGTATTGGCACCTTGATCTGCTGAAGCTTATATTGGATGACCAGAAAAAGGAAGGTGATTCAAGATGCTTTTCCCCTTCCTTGATGCTGACTACAAAAAATGAATCAGAAGGTGTAGGGAGGATGTGGACTTTGCTTACATTATGCTGCCAGCTGTTCAGAGTCTCTTTCATGTTAAATCAGGGGAACTCTGAATTGTTGTGCTCTTCCTGATCACCTGCTTGTGTTCTTGAGACAGTATCAGTGGGTTTATCTTCATAAAGTCTACTACAAAGAGTAATATGACAACAGGACTGGAACAGCACTATACTCTCAGTCTGACCACATGATCAAATTGAAGGCTGAGGAAACGTTTCCAAAATGCAAGTCAAGACGGTGACAGCGCTACACTTTCTCAAGATGGACTGTAGCTGAGACAGTATGAAAAAGCTTTCTATGACCTGTACCATAGTCACAAGTGTGATCTGCTTGCTGCTTGTAAATCTATTAATGAAAAATAACCTGTAGAACCAAATTAATTGCCCAGTAAAAAATATCTCTTTTACTCCTACTCTGCAATTGCTGCGGTGGGTTAAGCAGGCAAAGAGTAACAGCAAATCTTTTTCTTCATTACTAAGTTAAGGAAACTCTGAACAGCTTCGCTGCCGTAAGGTAATAGGAGCACTGTAGCAGTGTTTCTGGTAGAATTCAAAGATTAGCTTGAGAGAGTTAACTTTTTTTTTCCAAATTTGTCACCTAAACTCTCTGTATCTTCTTTTCTGAAGGAAAAAATTCAGTCAAGCACTCAAGAGAATATGTTAATTATATTAAACCTTACAAAGTCTTTCATAACTATCATAAGTTAAAGCATGCTAAAATCTACCTACTTAATCTACCTACTCACTCTAGAGCCTAATTAACCTGGGGGCAGGTTATAGAAGGCTGTCATCAGCTGTGGGGGCTAGACCAACTAGCTAGGAGAGGAGATGGGAATTGTTGCTTTAATATAATCATATGTTAAAGCATAATCATAATGCCACATAAATAAAGCATTTCCTAGAATGGGGGATCTGTTTCAACTCAAAAGCAATGATGACCTGAAGGTTTCATGAGAAGTGAACCCCTCTGCTTTAAAGGGGTTTAATGCTGTTGATATTAATCCCCTATATATTGAGCTAGAAGGAGTGGGAGAATAATACCAATGATGTCTTGTGGTTTTAATCTTTTATAGTTAGGAAGTGATAGAATTTGAAATGTCTAGGAAACTGCTAATATACTGCAAGTTCCTACCAATCATAGGATACTGTTCTCCATAAGTGCATCCAAGCCATCTTTCCTATGGTTTGAGAAAATTTTTCTTGTCTGCCTATTCTCTACTAGTCTGTACTAATCAAAGCATCATCTTTCCCACCTTTCTTAGTGATGGTCTCTGCTCTTCAAGGCCTGTTTCCTCTCACAATCGCTTTTCATGTAAAATGACAATTTTTGAGGCAGAAATGTTTTGAGAAACAGATGCCTGTGTTCTCTTCCTAACTGCATCACTGACCCTGTTACAAGCAAGTCGTCTTACCTTCCTGCTTCTTTCCTTAACCCTCATCCAAGTCCCTAAATTTAAGATTCCACAATTGTAACGATAAATGCTGTTCAAAACACTGAGTATAAAGCTACATTAATTTGCTTCTTTCAGCCAAGCCAGACCAGGAAATCTACTGAACATGTCTTCTTGCAGACTGAAAGAAAAGGTGCACAAACTTGTGTGATGTTGAGTATTTTCTGGTGTAGGATGAGTGCATTAATATTTGTTGAAGCCTACCACAAAATCCAGACTTGCAACATCTCTCAGTCTACTTAGCAATTTACAAGTTGAGTCACTGTATTTCTCATTATGTACAGAAAAAAAACCCCAGAAGTTAGCAGATAGTTATTGCTAATATACTGAAATCAGCCATGGGAGGCCAATTGGTATCATGACATGAATAAGAAAATATTAACAGGAAAAAAACCCAGTCATGAATAAGTAAGGCCTAGATACCCTTGAAAAAACTATAGTAATCTGTGGGGGTTGACCCTAAGATGTTAGAAAAACTAACACAGACTAAAAAATTGTTATGAATGATAATCTATATGCCTTGTTCTCTCACTGTAACCATACCCCAAGAACTGTAGACATATATATAAGGTATCTAAGCTGTGCATGGTTCTAAACAAGCCATTAAAAAGATGAGCAGCTAGACTGTCTACTAACTATCCATCAAGACAAATTAAGAAGCTCAAACAATTTATAGAAATACTGGTTTGCTCTGGGAAAATGTCTCTGCAACATTATCTTCCTAGGACTGGTGGATGAACTACAAAAATCTGATTTCCTCAACACACCTGGTAGATACCAGAAGACAAACTCCTTAATTTGGCATACATGAAGTTGTTGTAATCAGAGCAGCCATTTAGATTGTCCTAAACATTTTTGACAATGTACATCATCATCTGCAGAAACTGAGGAGATTATAGACATGAATTGAAAGCAAGTTAGTAGGAATAGGTGGCTTTTACGGACAGTGACATTTTTCAGCATTAAAATCTAGAACAAGCTAGGGAAAAAAAATGGAAAATTGCTGTGATTTCTTCAAATTAAAGCTTCTACCCAGCTTTAATAAAGACATCAAAAATAGTTTTCATTTGCTAAATAAGTAAACGGCCAGGTTGAGATTGTCCTAATAACTCCTGGCATCTGTGAGTTCCAGCAGCCAGAATATAGCCAGAATATGCAACGGTGCTTGAAAATGTTAGAGAAACATTGTCAGAAAACTTACAGGGGTTTATACAGCCCACTTGTCATAAAGCAGGATCAACTATAGCTGCTTCTCAATCAACTGCTGATGGGTTGTTTAGGCTATGGATTAACCATACTGCAAGACCGGAGACTCCTGAAAGGCTCAGCATGAGCTGTCTCATATCCATGAGCAGAAGAGTTGTCTTGTGTTGGCAAGACTGACACCCTGACTGGCTCCACACCTTCCAGGTCTCCACACACTGCCATCACCAGTGTCACCAGACCACTCCTTTCCCCATTCCATTCTCATGGCATGATCCCAGAGATCATCTTGCCTGGGAGATTGACGTAGGCTTGGATTTTTGGTGTTTTGGGTTTTTTCCTTTCCCTTTTCATGTTACTCGTAGTAATCAAGAGCTGAGTAGGCCCACACATATGAATGTACTTGATGAAGTAACATTTCTCTAACACAGAAGATATATTTTGGAGATGTTTTATAGGTATAATCCTTCTAGAAAAAAAAAAAAGAAAGGGGAGATCTTAATTGTCATTGATGTCATAATTATAAATCTTTTTTCAGTGGTAGCCACTCACTCGTAATTCAACAACCTTTCTTTCAGTATTTGATTGAGCTGAAAACTAGAGAAGAAGCCATTTTGCCCCTATTTGAATAAGTCATTTGAAGAGTTTCAAGCTCAGATAAGTTTTGATGAGTTTCAACTGAAATAGAGAGTATTACAGCTGGGCCTTCACTTACCCACCAGTTTTGTCTGAACCCACGAGCTTCAGCCTCTCCCTTCAAGAGTTCAAAACTATGTTCAGAATAGGAAGTACCTTGCCTAGAACTCTAAGAACTTCTCATGGACCTACAAAGCTAGGGAATTAGCTCTGACAAACCGTAGTTCACATCCAGCGTATCCCTGATCCTATTTGATTTCATCTGTTTTATACTGCAGTTATTGGTACACAGGAGATTGCACTGAACTAAACACAGTATTTTGAGATTTCTATTTTAACATCTAAAATCTTATCAGTATGCAGCACTGTAAAGAGGATTGTGGATGCTGACCTAGTCCACCTACTTGTCTGGTGGCCAGATTTTCTGTAATAAAAATGCAAATAATCCCTAGAATGACATACCAGTTTAAAAGTCTTATACTTTTCTTCTGTAAACTGACAGCAAATTGTCTTTCTTTGCTAGATATGCTTATTTGTTAAGAATACTTTCTTCATGCTAAAGAAGCTAAAACAAACGTGACCTTGAGTGTGATCAATTTAAATACAACACTGCATTTCTAGATATAGCAGTTATTTCTCCCAATATCCTCCTGGTAGGTAGCCTCAAATAGATATTGAAACTTCTAGCAGCTTCTAACAGAAGCCATTCTTCCTCTTATAAAAAAAAAAAAAAAAACTAATCAGAGAAACCCATGATACTCCCTAGTTCCTCACTTTTGCAATTTTAAAGTTATATATTCTAACATATTAACATCTGAAAAAATTCTTAGGTTGAATGCACAATTTCAGTGATTTACGTGGAATGTGAAGTACTACACCTGTAAATGGCCATTCCTATTAATTTATAATTTTGTTAATATATAGTTTCCAAATTTGAGAAAAAACATTCACAAGTAAATCAGTCATGCAATTGTATTTTAAAATTGCTTATGCAGTTGCTGTGAGGCCATGAAACACACACATCTTTTTACTTCTGTGTTCCATATGAGCAATCAAAGATGTATTAGGGAAGAGCTACAAACAATTCTGTCTGTTAGTTATTCCAAACTTAAATTTTGAACTACTGAGCTGTCCCAAGCTAAAGATTCAACTGAGAGGAAAAGCTTACAGGGCTGAAAAAAAACCTCTGAGACTTCCTGATGGGATATTTATTCCTTATGAAATGGTTCAAAACAATTCATAAAAATATTGTTTCTATTAAAATTAATTCTTAGATTCACTTTCCCAATTTCCCACCATTTTCCATTTAAGGATTTTGAAACACCTTGCAGCTACTAATGTAATAAGCCCATTGTATCTCTGTGAAGATGAGAGAAATTATTCTCATGTGGTTTAGACTGATTCAGCACTGCTTGTATTAATGGCAGGTTTCATCTTGATGTTTTTCGGGTTTTTTTCTGGTAGTAGAGATTGCTCATGGGTATAACCTGTTTACGAAAGAGTTTATGTCAAGAGACTGCTATAAAGGAGACATAAATGATCTTAACAGACTAAAGAATAAAAAAGAAATGTAATGTGCAAAAAAGACACAGTGAGGCACAGAATAGATACAAAGCATTTGCGTAGGAAAAAAAGCTACAAACACCAATGTTCCCAAAATTCAGATATATAGGGAGTTACCAGTATATATTAGCACAGTGGAAACAGTCTTTTGAATTGAAATGGGGACATTTTGATGCTTTATGTAGTGTTAAGGGAGGGGAGAGATGATTTTACTTTGGTAGTATAAATGCTATCTTCATCTATGTCATAAATTGTCACTACTGTGAATATCAGATTTACAGGAGATTTATTCTGAACACCTATTTCTCACATGGAGAGATTTACCAGTAGGACGGGAAGTGGGTACAGGACTGAGGATCAGTGAAAACTATACTAGTTTTCTCGTAGCACTGTGTGGTTTTGCAAAAGCTTCACGTTCCATGATGACCAAGAAAGCTATACAGCTCCACTCAATTACTGCTGCAACTTCATCCAGCCTAGATGTGGCTTTGATACAACACTAACACTACAGAAAAACAAGCCCAGGAAATTTCAGCTGTTACAGCCTGTTTATCAGAATGCTTTTCTTCCTCCCACAGTTGTATTCAGCATTATTTACTAACCTGTTACTAGGGGAAATAAGGAGCTGGATTTTCACTTCAGTAGCTGAATCCACTTACTTCTAAGCTATTTGGATCAGTAGAACCCTTAATAAATCAAGATAGGAGCAGGGGTAAGGGAATTTCCCAGTATGGATCCTTCACCGCTTCTTGCTGGGGAAAGCAGGGATATTCCCTTTCCCCGCAAAGTCATCCGGTATCAGATTTGCTGATTTCCAAGGAGTATCTTACTGCCCCTATGAACTCTTCTTGGGTTTGGGGCAGGAGAATTCTCTACCTTTCCTGTTGAATCTGTGCCACTGTGAAATGAAGTATTTAGATTCCTGGGGCCAGAAAAGGGAAACACAAGCATAAGCATGAACAGTTTGGGACTTGTACTGAAAGGGCCAGGCATAAGGAGACAAGAACCCTAAATTTTGCTCCTTGTTCCATAAACATTTCCATATTTTGCTCCCTTACATGCAGCTATCACTGGACAAACTATATGAATCAGGGTACTAATCCTGTTCACAGCTGAAGCCTCTCTGACCTGGCACTCAGCTCAAAAGTTTGCTCTCTTTTTCTCAGGGCCCAACAACATTCTTATCTAAGCTGTCCATAGCTTTCCTCTTCATCTGTTTTTGTACTGCTTCTAGCAGTTCTTTGTTCATTCCCACACAAGCAAACAGGCACAGTAGGTCCAGTGAATTCTTTGTGCATTGAATATACTGCACAACAGTACAGTACATGACTGGTAGGTCTGGCATGTCTGGGAAATATTGAACTGCCTGAGCATGCAATCCAACATGTCTGGGATTTCCATGCTGGCTATGTTCACAAGTCCTGGAAAAATACCTACATACTTTTCATAGACCAATTCATTTTTCCACATGAGGGGATTAATACACTGTAATCAGTTCACTTTTCATCTTTTGAAAAACTAAGCTTATTAAATTCAAGCCTCTGATCATGTATTGTATCGTACAGCATCCTCTCTAGCACTAAAATCACTATTGTGATTCCCTTCTGCACCATCTCGGGTTTGCAAAGAGTATTTTAAAAATACAGTCGCAGGAACTGTATGCCTCATGCAAAAAGCAATCTCAGCGATGCTATACATAGAAGGCAAAACCCCTTCATGCGCCTCGTCAGTAAAAGACATGACCAAAAGGCAGTGTTTCCAGTTCATAGGAAGCAGTATGTTTTTACAAACTGCTCTCATCCAAATCACAGCGGGTTTTTTGGTGTAAACTTCTGGTGAATCAAAAGTACTCTGACCCCTGCAGGTGCTTCGGCAAACTGACAGGAGAAGGCTGAGCACGAGGGAAGGAAGAACCTGCATTTTTGAGGAAACAGCACAAAATTTCTTGCTTGGTGTGTTGCTTCACCCAGGAGTATCATCCATTTGCTACAACATTCAGAGTTTGAGTGCTCATCTAATATGACCTTCAGGGTGCTTTCCTGACCTACTGCTTTCCAGAATTCAGGAACAAACAATATTTTTGGTCTTCTCAAATTATACATTGGGTTTGTTTATACCAAAACACAGCACCTGTAGGGAGATCAGCTTGTCATTTACGTTTCAAATCTGTTAAAAAATGTATCACAGTAT
Organism: Margarornis squamiger; assembly: GCA_035222235.1. Classification (NCBI taxonomy): domain Eukaryota; kingdom Metazoa; phylum Chordata; class Aves; order Passeriformes; family Furnariidae; genus Margarornis; species Margarornis squamiger. Next base: position 34,886,227 of record JAWWTY010000106.1, on the reverse strand, counting down.
TAGTTCAAATACCATTGCCCAGTAGATTGCTGTTTGTCCGTTTGTTGCTGAGAGATGTCAGCTAAATGGCCCTAATTCATGGAATGTATGCTGTATCAATAGCAGTTTATCACAATAATGGGGTTTCACTGAAAAACAGACCGATGTCTTGCAAACTATTGGGGCTAATTAAAACAGTCGCTCTTGAATAATAAACTTCTACAATTTAGTTTAAGGTCTGAACGGATCATATTACAGCCTGTTACTCTGCTACAATAAAAGCATTATTTTTAAAAAATAGACAAATATGGCAAATGCTTTCTTTTAGACAAATATGGAAATGCTTTATTTTTCAACATCATGTTAGATGGCTGCACTGTTTCCATTAGCAATGGGCCTGTGCTAGTAATACAGAACCTTTCCTACCAGTAGGTATTTAGGCTGGAGTGAACTACAGGGGTTGTAAAACACACCAGAAAGGCATGCCAGTTCTGACAAAGCTTTACACTACAGTTTCTTCTCTTCCTCGTGGCAGTTTGTCCTTTGCCTTGCCAATGGGGACCTTTGCCCTTCAATTGCAGCACCCTGGTTGACATGAGAACTGGTTCTTTCTGCTAAAGTGGTCGAGCATGTGGGGACTGGAGAAACTGTAGAACCCGTACCATGGCTTCCTCCATAACAACCTATACTAAGTTTCTGCAACCTCTTTCCCAAATCGCTGGCAACCTAAGCCTTCCCATGCTCAGCACCCTGCACCTGACAAAACCCACCTGCGGAGCCAGTGGCTTCATCCTCTGAACGCCACAGCTCCGCGGGATGCGTCGTTCCCCGCGCTGCCTTCGCACCTTGGGCTGGGCTGGGCAGGGCAGGGCAGGGCAGGGCAGGGCAGGGCGGCGGCAGGTCCTGCTCTGACATTATACCGAGGGTCTGCCCTGTGCAACCTCTCGCTTCCCTGCGCCTCCTCCGCCCGCGGTCCCCGCGCAGAGCGGCGGCAGCGGCTCGCCCTTCGGTAACACCTTTCCTTCTGGTCTCCCTCGGGCCGCCCCCTCGCCCCGGCTCAGGGCAGGCACCTCCCGGCAGCAGCGAGCGCCCGCCGAGCGCTGCCGCCTGCCGGCGCTCCGGGGCCCCGCCACCGCACCGACCCGACCCGCACCGACCCGCACCGCCACCACACCGCATCGCACCGCC
>JAWWTY010000106.1:34829431-34884167 GCA_035222235.1 Margarornis squamiger | reverse complement strand
CGGGCGGGCGGGCGGGGCGGGGCGAGCGCGGCCCCCGCCCAATGGGGGAAGGGCAGAGGGCGCACTCGGAGCGGGGCGAGAGTCGGGCAGCAGGCGAGTCGGGACGCAGCAGCAACCACAGCCACAGCAGCGACCGCGGGCAGCGCCGCAGCCGCGGGCTCGCTCGGCGCCGCGGGACCGGGAGCCGCTGGGCGAGGGACGAGCGGACCGAGGGACGCGGCTTGCCAGAGCGGGCAGCGGGCGGAGCCGCCGCCCGGAGAAGTTTGGCCGAAGCGGCCGCCGCCGAGAGAGGAAACTTTCCTCGGGGGGCCGGAGGCGGGGGCGGCGGGAAGGAGCCGCGGCACGCTCGGGTCCGCCGCCCGGCGAGGGGGCTTCCGAGAGGCTCCCCCCCGGCCCAGGCCGGGCTGCGGCGGCTGGGATGTACCTGGCAGCGGTCTCGGCGGGGAGGAGACGCCCGGGCGGAGACGGCGGCTGGCACCTGGCGGCGGCGGGGTGGCTGTTCCTGCTGGCCCTGCTGCTGGGCGAGTCGGGGACGCGGGCGCTCGTCTGCTTACCCTGCGACGAATCCAAATGCGAGGAGCCGAAGAGCTGCCCCGGGAGCATCGTGCTGGGCATCTGCGGCTGCTGCTTCATGTGCGCCCGGCAGCGGAACGAGAGCTGCGGGGGAGTCTATGGGCTGCACGGGGCTTGCGACCGGGGCTTGCGCTGTGTCATCCGGCCGCCGCTCAACGGGGACTCCATCACCGAGTACGAAGTAGGCGTCTGCGAAGGTGAGAGGCGGCGGGACATCACCCGTCCATCTGTCCATCCCCGGGGAGGGGGTTCCCGCTGGACGGCGGGAAGGGAACGCGGGCGTACCGGCGTCTAAGGCGTCTTTAGGCGCTGGTGCGCCCTCCTTCCCTTCCCGCCGCCCGCCTGTCCCATCTGCGAGCGTGTCTTTTAACCCTCCCTGCCTAAAAAACCAAAAAAACCCCAAAAACCAAAACCCCCTGCTTAGAAGTTTTACTCTTAATTTTTTTACCGTGAACTTTAAGGCTCTCTACCACTTCCCCCTTCCCGCAGCACGTTACTGGTTTGCCAATAGCTTATACCGGCTTATACTGATGCCCAACTAAAATTCCTTGATAAAGGACTCGGGAAGGGTTTGGCAGATGGAGATCGGCGGAGGTCAGTCGTGCACACATGATGCCTGTTCCGGATTCCCTCCTCTGTAAGGAAACAACAAAGGCTGATCATCTGTTGTAAAGTTTTCCTTCCTGTTCCTGTCACTTAATATCTCCCCGCCTGTCCTGCTCGGTATATGATGATAAGGGGTGTCTTTTTCCCTGCTGGAGCATCAAGGGGGTGGAGGAAATACCCACAGCAGAAGTCCTCTCAAAGTCACTTCAGCTCCCTGCCGGTTGCTTGTGAGGTGATGAATTGGTATGAAATGCCAAAGGAGTTACCCCCACTCCAAATTTTTTATGTATCAGAGCGTTTAAGATTTATTTTTTTATATGTTATAATTTAACAGAAGGCCAGAGGCAAATTTTTAGTCTCTCTTTCTCTTGCACCTCCAGTTCCCTTTTCCCCCAAGTTGAGGGAAAACATGGCGCTGTAAAGAGATTACAAATAACCAGTAGTTTAGGATATGTATAAATGTATATGCGAGTCGGAGCGGGAGCTTCGACAGTTCTGGAAAAGGAGAGGGAAGGCGGTCTCTTCTCTGCGGGTAGAGGGCAGTAGAAAGTCCAGAGAGCTGGTGAGGCAGCATCTGTCCAAAAAACTTGCATTTAAAATGATGCACTATTTTGAGAAAGCTAAACTCGGTCATTTTTAGTGGGCAGCTGACCTTTCTCCTGGCTTTCATTATTAGTTTAAAACGCCATTTGCCTCCGTAACAAATAAATTGCAAACCGCAGCAGGGCAGGGCAGTGTGTCCTGCCTGTGCTACAGCCAATGCCATCAGCCTCAGCAGCTGATGCTTAGGTAGGACGAGCTCCAGGGTTAAAAGCTATGTTGTTAAACAATTAAAAGTGACCCTAAACTATTTTAAAGTCCTTAATTGAGAGCATGTTGGTGAATATGTACATCGTTGTAGTCTCTCTTATTTTTAATGTATATTGGAAAAGTTTTCAGAAATAAAAAAGTACAACCAAAGGTACTTAAAAAAACTTACCTGGTTTTGAAGGAGTTTCTCTTGTTGTGTGTTTTCAAGTAAAAGCTTGGCTAAAACAGCTTCCCCCTTCCCCGTGGTTAAAGGAACTAAAAGCCTGTAGTCATTAAATGCCTTAATGTTCAGACTCCCTTACTGTATCACAGTACGGACCTCTCTGGCAGTTTAGGAGTATTTCATTCCTTTGAAGTGATGCAATCTGTACGTTGCTGTAGTTCAACTCATAACACGTCCCGTTTACTGTTGAAAATAGTATGAAGCATTTGTTGGCAAGATTACATTTCAATTAGTGTTGTGGTTAGGAACTAGTTCCAGCTGTCCCTGTAGGAATAGTCAGGGAGATAACTTATCTATTTAATTTTCATTTTCATTCTTGTAAATGAAAAGCAACTGAGCTGAACTGTCAGCCTAATAAATAGTCCTGGAATACCTATTACTGAATTGTCAGGAAACTGCCTCATTCTAAGGAACAGAAGTAATGTGCTTTTCTTCATGGTGTGTGTTGTGCACATGAGGTGGCAGCAAGGATGAAAGGGGACTTATTGTACTGCCTCTGGTCACAAAAATGAGGTTGAATAGCTGCTTTTTCGATCGTGATGACCTAAACAGTTGTGCGGTTTACAGGCACATGTGCAACAGGCTAGCGTGGTGATGCTTGATGTGTGAGCAGTACTAAGCCATGCCTTTATCCATTAACAGAATAAAGGCTGCTTTTTTTTGTTGTCTTCTCTACTGGGAGTGCAAACCCTTTCCTACCACAGTTCAGGGAGGAGGAAATGGAAGTGTCCTATAGAACTCAATAGGAATTGGTGTTTTTGCTCTTCTTGTCTCTAGCCTTTTTTTCACTGCAGTTTTTTACACTGAAATGACCCCTACTGGCTACAGTTATAAGCATGGGTTTTGTATCAGTTTTGAAGCTTCATCAGCGTCTTATTTCAGAGTATGAACACATACTAGGCTACAGAAAACTTTGAGAGCTGGAATACCAACAGGTAGAAATACTTGTCTGGTAACTTAGTATTTAATGTACTTGACATAAGTGAATTCGGCAACACCTGATGGAGGAGTGTCTGTGGCATCTGTTACTGGTAGCTTCTCTTTGTGAAATTACAAATGGACTATTCTTTGTTAAAGCACTGTTTATTAAAGAAATCTCTTGCTGGTTTCGAAGTGTTTTGTGGGTTTTTTTCCTCCGTTGTCCTTCTAAAACCTGAAGGAAATTCTCATTTATCTCACCACCTTAACTATTCATATATCTATTCAGTTCTAAGGCTCCATTTGTGTCATTATCCTGAAGCATGTAAATGCCCTTCCTGAATGCAGTTATATACTTAATAAATAATTCTGAGGTCAGCTTCCCGTGGTGCCGGTGGCTACCCCTCTTGAAGGGCATTCTTGATCAGTTTGCAGATTTGCAGCCTCTGTTGCCTTTCTAGGGATGCTGCTGGATTGGTTTGATGAGGTGTTGAGAGCCTACAGCCCCTTCCAAAGTGTCTTAGCATTGGGAAATTTTGAATGCAAAGCAGGAACTACCCTTGCTCTCTGTCTTTGAAGGTAGTCCTAGAGCCCCCAGTGAATTAGGCTGAAGTTCTCCGGAAACACCTTAGCCTTGGCTTCTGCAACAGTGCAGCTGGGCAGGGCTCTGGCTTCCTGGGGGATCGGAGAACCTTGGAAAAGTCTTGCCAAAGAAGTTTGGTTACTCTGTGAAGGCATTTCTTGTGATGACTCTCTTCTAGTTTCAGCTTCCATGCTTCCCTGGTTTCTGGTGCTGTTAGATGAAGGGCCATAGATTGCTTTGCTAAACTCTTCAAAGGCATGACAATAGCATATAATATAACACTAAAAATGAGCTGACATTATATTTAACTGAATAATAAAAACATGCTTTTGTAATATATTTGAAAATCTTAGTTAACAAAACTCCTAGTCTCTCTGTGTTCTTAAGTTCTTTTAGGATATACTTCCATATAAATTAGCCTCTGGATACACATGCAGAGAAGGTATTTCTGTGCCAGTAGCTTACCAATAATATCTAGTACTTTGGATTTGGTTTATTGTTTGGTTTTTTTTAGTGAGGCTTAGATGTGTTTGTGTTTTTTTTGGAGGAATGGGGGATACAGTTCTGTATTCTGCATTCTTTTTGCTAGCTGTAGGTAGTTTAAGGCTTGCCTTGAATACTTGAGGCTTGTCTGCACAGTGCATAGCTTCTGAACTGGGGCTCGCTTGGGAATGGGAGAAAGCTGCTGTAGCAGATTTTACACAAGCATTGGGAAGTATCTGGGTTAATCTCCTAGGACAATGGCAGAAGCTTGCCTTGCCTAGACTGTGTCTAGTCTTAGTCTCATTTACTGAACTGCATCTTTTTGGGACCTAGGAGCATTACAGTCTGTCTGACTCCTTGTTTGGGGTAAGCTGGGAGAGCTTGGATATGTCTGTTGTCCCTTTCCCCACCTTCAAGCCTTGCTGTGGACTAGTTTTCCTTGCTTAGAAATATGTAAAGGCACAATATATTGAATGTAACCAAAGCACAGTGAAACTTGAGCTGGTGAGAAGAAAGGCAACTTTGAAAACCTAATTTTTTTTAAAAATTTGGAAGAGGAAATCTAAGCTTCGTTTTGTTTTATTTTGTTCAGGTGTTGGTTTACACATATGCTAATGGAGTTCTTTCCTTCTTTTCTGAAGTAAGAATAACTTTCTTACTGACTTGATAATATTTTTATCAGAGGTAGTGCTGATACTTGTAATTTCTGCAGCTAGTACCCTTGGGAGAACCTTGTTTTCAGTCCTGTGTTCTTTATCTAATGGATCAATGGACCCATAGCCCTCAACTTGATGCTTTGTCTCCAGACAGACTTCTCTACAACATGCTTGGCTTCTTGCCTGTGATGTACTCTGGACCCCTAAAAATGAGGCTATATTTTGCTTTTAGTACAAGTTATTGAAGTTCAAGTAAATTAGAAGTCACATGTGGGTAACTCAGTTGTTTATATCTGTTAGGACTGGAACAGTGTTGCCCAGATTTCTTTTTGTTTGGTTTTGGGTTTTTTTTTTCCTTACTTTGTTATGTAGTGAATGACTGGGGAAATATCCAAGTGGTTCTGATGTCCATGTGTGCACAGAGGACTTCCTCCAGTAAATCAAGTGTTAGAACGGACGATCTAGTGGGGACTTCATCAGTATTAAGTGGTGCACCAAATGGTTGTTGGTATGAAGACAGTCAAAATACTTTGTTCAAAAGGCTGTCAGCAATCCAGACTATCAGGGGAACAAATTGAAAAATTATTTGTATTCTCAAAAAAGAAAATTATCAGAAAAGTTATTTAACTTGTGAAACTGGAATGGGAAGTAGTTCTTTGATGGTGGATATTCAGCTTCTAATATGCTAGTTTTGATCAAATTTAATGGTCCCTTCCCTCACTGCCCCCCAGAAAACACTTACTAGGAGAATGCTGTCTTCTTATGCACAGACTGGATAATTTATAACCTATTTCTACTCTGTATTCTGTCATTGTGGAAATCTCAACATCAGTAAGAACATGTAACTTTGAGTGTGGCATGGAATTTGAATTGATCAGGTGCTTATCTGACTTGGAAATGGTTTCCTCACTGTTTCTGGGCATCATATTTTGATTTTTAGAAATCACTTGATTCAAGTATTTCATGAAGAATTAAATGGAAAAGTCTAACAGATATGAGGAAGGATATTGATGCAGGAATTGGTAGGCTTTTGATGCTGCGGATCTTTAGTTTTGCTGACATAGTTTCTTTAAACAATTAGTTTAAAACAAGAAATCTCACTGGGGATAGGCTGGATTACTAAATATTTAAACTTCTGTAAGAGGAGTATCCTTTTAAAACCTTGTGTAGCATCCTCTGTTTATGTGAATTTTTCCACATAGAAACCATTTACTTCATTAGGTTATCCAAAATCATGCTGCCTATAAAGATTTCTTTTTTTTTAAGCTACCTTGAGACTTGCCCCTAGGCATGTTTGCTGGTTTAAGTACCCTTTAGCTGATTCAAGGATTCTTGCATAATTTAACTTCTTGCCTAGTACTTAGTCAAGCAAAATGTCATTTTACTGACAAGCACGTTATGCAATAATTAATCCATTAATATAGTTCAAAAATGCTTTCTTCTTCCCTTCCTTCCTTCCTTTGTGCCCCCCTCAAGCATTCTTCATCTCAATAAGTTTATAGAATCTTGCAGACAGAACCAAATATTTCTCTTTTTTAATGGATTGAATACTTTGTAGAGGTGACCTATTAAATGTCTCTTGTGACTTTTAAACTGCTTTCATTTGAGAATTCGTTTAATCCACAGGGAATGTAAACTTGGAAATGGTGAACTCAGGGTTTTGCGTGACACTTTGAGTGGCACAAGTTGTGTAGTCTTAGAATACTGGAATTTGGAAGATGACTGACACTGACATAGAAAGCTTACGTATATGAAGAAACTTACCAACATAAACTAAGATGGGAAGATAACTTCGTCTAAAGGATATCTAGATTAAATTCCACATAAGCATAGGGATTAAAAGATGGTCCCTGAGGGAGCTCTTGTCTGAACAGACTAGTTTGGCCTTGTCTAGGGGGAGAGTAGGGGGGGCAAGTAACCCCTTAGTAATGTTTAGAGATGAATGGAAGCAGTTCACACCTTTACCAGAGGCAATATTCAGTCCCTAGCAGCGTTCACTGGGTATACTGGGCACTTAACTTCAGAATCTGCAAATCATGTTAACACCTTGTGGGTCATGAGTGTACAAGTCTTTAATAGGAAAACAAATGGGAACACAGGGTTGTGGACAGGAGGAAAAGTACTGGCTCACAGGCATGCACCAATTCCCATGTTCTTACTCATTTCCTAAACTTTAAGCCTTATATAGCCAGCTACTGTGATGCTGTTAGGCTTCAGTTGTTTGCCTGGTTCTGTTTTTTGTTTGTTTGGTTCAGGTTTTTGTTTGTTTGTTTTTTTAATTTTATTTTTATTGTTGGGGGTTGTTGGTTTTTTGTTTGTTTTGTTTGGTGTTTTGGGGGGGTTCTGCTTTTGTTGTTGTTTTTTGGTTTTTTTGTTTTGTTTTGTTTTGTTTTGGTCTTGTTTCATTTTGTTTATAATTAGTGAAAAAGTAGCAAGTGTAATGTTTCTAAATCCAAGAAAGCCCGTTCTGTTGGGTCACTTATCCTTGAAATGAATTACACTTCAGTGTTTTGCTACAGGCTGTGGGGTACTCTCCAGGATTTTTTCAGAAAGCCTGAATGTGAGTGTGTTAGAGTTATTTCTTCCCCTCACTGATGGGCTGTTGATAAAAATGCTGAGGTCGTACTGATAATGGTGTTACATGTGCTAATGTAAAATATGCTGCTTTCATAATAGAAACACCAAACTTCATGTCTGTCTCCGAGTTAGTTTTAGAAAAAGAAAAAAACCTTTAAGCTAACCTTATAGCCAGGGTAGAGTTTTTCCTGTAGTCTCCTGTGACTAAGAAATTGGGTGCAATTCCTCTGAAACATCTTGTAATTATGGTGTTCAGTGATGCTGCATTAATGACTGGGGGAAAGGTGGCAAAAATATTGAAGATAGTGGGTTTCTTCTAATAGCATAGACTGTTCTTGGTATAGGTTGCTTAGTACATAGCCTTGTTCCAGAATTTCTCCTAGGGAAAACTTTTCCTACTCCTGTCAGCTTTGCCTCTGCCTAGCAGCTGCAGCAATCTGCCAGCCAACTACTTGTTTGCAGTGAAGCTGATGCGTGCTGCTCTACATGCAGACTTCTGTAGTGTGTGGGTGCAGAGTGCAACTTGGAAAAAAAAATTTGGAATTTTAGCCTCCTTTGGAAAACGGTTATGAAGGTTTGGGCCTTTTCTGAGGCCTTAGCATTTATTTTTGTAAAGAGTTTTCTAGAGCTAGGGGAAAAATCTGCTACAACAGCTGAAATGCTGCTGTCTGTGCTTGTTCTAGTCAGGGGGGTACTAGCAGAGGATCTCTCTGATCAATTAAATCATAGGGCACCCTGTAACGTTTTTAATCAGCTATTTACAAACAAAGCATGGTTCTGGTCATAGGCTTAAAATAATTTATTTGTAAGCCTTTTTTTCAGGTGTGTAAATGTGTAGGGGTCAGACCTTGAAAGTACAGATTTATTGTTTCAGACCATCTTTGGGGCAGGAAGGCTATTGGAAGTACCATTCAGTTTTGTTGTGAGGAATCCTAATAGTGAAAGTAATAAAAGAACAAAAGCCAAACTAAACTCGCTTTTCCTCACCCTGCTACCCTCCCCCATCCTCACCCCCTCCCTCCAAAAATAAAAGATCGGAGAGGTACGTGGAAAACTAAAATATTCCAGACAGTGTAGGGAAGGGAAAACTTTAAAACCTAAAATAGTTGTTCGCGTCACATGCTTCACTTAACATTTCCATTTATCTCCTTGCCTTCCTCAAGGCTTCTGTGGAGTTTCTGATAATTGAGTGGAAAGCTGGTCTGTTTAAATACTTTCTGCATTCCTTAGTATGAAATAACTGTCTTGAGATACATGCAGAGCTGCTGCAGTGAAAATATTTCTCACTATGTTGGGGATTTGATCACCTGAGATAAATGCTCTATTTTTGGATAAGATAAAGCAGTCAGTCAGATTTTAGACAAGCCTTACATGTATGTGTTCCTGAGGTATCTAAATGTTATAGTACAGTTTTGCTTTTTAGCTTTGACTAGATATTTTCTCAGGACACTGCAAAACCCTTTTGTATTGCTGCACATTCCGCATGAGGACTTGGTCTTGGAAAGCAGACCCTTCCAAAAGGTGGAAAAAAATGCTTTCTCACAAAATTCTCAGCTGTGTGTCTTACCATAAAAGTTTCTGCCAGCTGTGGTCCTTGATTCATGTCTTCAGTGAAGGAATAAGTTGCGAGAGGGGAAAGGATTGAAGCCAGTATATGAGCTCAAACTCACTTCAAGGCTAGTCTTCCCTTCTGCTGCTTTTCAAGGTCTGGGGCTGGGTTTCAAGCATTCTTTAGTGGTGATTAGTCATTTCTATTGTTCAGCTCCTCCAAAACATGAATTTCCTTTCCATCGTTCTTTTTTCCTGTTCAAAGAGAAGCCAAAGCCTACTGGCAAGAAGCATTTCCTTTTTTTATTTTAGCAAGTCTGTAGGATCCTTTCAGAGTCTCATACCATCTTAATGAATACCACTGATTTGAAAATGCTGTTGTGTATACCAGTGTGCTGGAGTGGCAGGGCTCAGAACTTGGGTCTAGTTTGACGGAGGAGCTTCTGAAAGGTTCCCCCTTGGCTGGTTTCCAGAGTGCAGTGCTAGTATCAGTAAGGATTGCTTCTGTGTCACTGTGAAACCTTTCTTCTTTAAATGCAGGATCTAAAAGGATGCAAGAGTCTGTAAGATGTGACTCAGACTGTTTCACTTTCAGATCAGCAATGTCTCTTTGCTCTTTCATCATCCTGAGAGCTACCTGTCATGCTGAAATAAAAAAGGTAGAAATAGCTGAGTAACATGCTGCAGTTAAATGTAAATTTTGGGAGTTCACTCAATTCACCCTAGTTAAATTATGGTTTAAGGGTAGGGAGGGTAAACATAAGATTATTGTGGGTGCAATGCTTGCGTATTACTTTATAGCAGTGATATTTTAGTGACCATTTCAGTGTGTTGTTTTCTGATTTGAGGTGTTGCATTATCTTTATAAACAGTGAAGGAGAACAGTATTGTGTTTCCCAAACAATAGGTGATAATCCTTAAATGCCCAGAAAGAAGGAGAAGTGTTGGGACAGGACACAAAACAGAGGTTTTTGTGCCGGGCATAAGGAATTGAGAACTTGAAAGAGAAGAAAGCAAAAGTTTAAGTAACAGAGGTGTCTGAAACGGTCTCTCCTTGTACTTTTTTTACTTGCACCTGTTTTGAGATGATCCTTTCCATATGGAGACAATAAACTATAGTGAGGTGCTGTGTACCTTAAAAAGTAAGGCTCAAAGTTAGTTTCTCAGTTGCATGCTCTTTTGAAAACACATCTTCAGGTGAAGATGATGAATACTTCAATCATGAGCATGGTGCTGTGTTGTGAGAGCTGGTATGTAGGATTTAGTACGAAAGAAGTGATGGAATGCTGCTTACCAGAGATACATTTCTCAGACTGTTTCCCAGACTGGACCTGTTTAAGGACCTCTTGTTCAACTTGTTAATGCCTTAATCCTCCTCCCTACTTTAGATGCATGCTATGACAGGACTTGGGAGTTTGGCACCCCAGAGCTGTGCGTGAATTTTTAGCAAGCTGAAACATTTGCTTTGCAGAAAGCATGATTATATGAATGATAGAAGAAAACGAAAAAAGTTTGGAATTAATGTGAAGTTTCCACTCCCATGGCTTCCTTATGGTATGAAAGCACACTTAGGAGACTTAAAAAAGGTATTATGTCCAGGACTTAACTTTGATCTGAGTAAATGCAGAACTACATTATTATCTGAAAAGGGAACTTGCCTGAATGAGTTGGAAAGAGTAGGGATCTGCACAGATAGAAATTATTTGAAAGAGAAATTACTTTGAAGCTGTAGTTATCAGCCTGCTGTGAGCATTTGAACTGCTTTGAGGCATGTATGCAAAAGGTACTTCTGTGACTGTATAACAAGAGTCCAACTCAGGGCTGCTAAAAAGTGTGGCCCTTGCCTTTTTTGCCCGTACCTGATCATGTGAGGTAGTGAAAATCACAACTAAACAAAGATCAGTTAGGATGAAAAGTGGCAGTTTACATGGGCTTCTTTTCAGCTGGATTGCTTCTAAAAACTCAAGAATGTTAAACACCTACTTGATTTTTGTATTTTTAGATATACTAGAAGTCAGCAAAGAGACAAGATGTGCATACCAAGGCTTGACAGGCTCAGATTCTTACATTTGGGTTTTGTCAGCCCTGCGTGGAGAGAAGTAAAGCTTTCACAAATTATTTTATCTCAGTTTATTCCTTCACATCATTCAGATTTCTGAGAGATAGGCATTAAAAGACAAGGATCCTGAAGAGGAAACCGTAGAGGAGGTGAGGCCGAGCACGCATGAAAGTGTTTGTTACAGCCTGGAATAGTTCATGAACTGTCCCAGGTCCCAAATCATTGGTGCGTAAGTTTGTTTTTTGGAATAGTCCACAGGATGTGATGATTTTTGGGATTAATAGAGCCTAGGTTATATTTTTTTTGTTCAAGACATGATTCCACTGTCATTTGAAATATTGCTGACCTCTAAAGGACTGAGCTTGCTCTACTGGACCATGATTTATGTGCATCAAGGACAGCACTAGATGCCTTTACATCAAGCATCCAAAGCTTTGAATTGAAGTGAGGCACTTGATCCATCTCTGTAGCTCACATGAATGCTTTTCGTCTCGTTGTACTTCCCATTTCAAGGAATTCTGTTCTGCCTGTATTGATGTGACATCTGAAGGTTTCTTCTAAGTGGTAAATAATTATTCATTTAATGGGATCTTGAAATTCTGTTCATAAAAGAAGAAAATCAACTAGGAAAAGAAGTCTTAAGTCTGCATGAAAATTTATTCTAGACTTGGCATTGATTTACTAAACTAAAATAAGCTCCTGTTACATTTTTGTTCCTTCATTGATGCAAATCTTGTTTCTAAATGAACTTGTGTGTAAAGCAGACTGGTAGATGTGCAGGCTAAAACTGGATTTGCATTCTTTCTGTCTGAATGTAACTTTTTTTATATTCACACTGAGTAATGAAAAATACCATGTTTCAAGATTCAGGAGATGTTAGAAGTGTAGTCTGCAAGCATTACTGAGGGATTTCTCTTCCATGTTTTTAATGGTTACTGAGGTAATTTTTGAAGTGTGTGGCACTGAAGACTTTAGGTGCAGCTGCTACCGGGCCATGTTCTTCTGTATAGTGCCTTTTTTGGAAAGTCATGAGAGGCAGCAGGTGTGGTATCAGCCACTAACCTGTCCTGGGAATCATGATGGGTAGTGCCACAGCATGCAGTACATCTGCATCAAGGTGTTCTGCCATGGATCACGGACAACTGCTTTCCATGCTGGGTGGATCTCACCTTACCTGGGGTGAGCAGCTCTTCTGTGACAGGGATCCTGCTGGTGTGTCAGCCTTGAGAAGATCTAGTGCTGAAATACCACAGGGCAAAGCGGCACAAACACTCTGAACCGGTTTGCTAGAAGAGCACCAACACAATACCATCTGTGTGCTGTGTGTGTGCTGCAGTGACCTGGGAGGCTCGGGGCTGTGGGGGCACGAGCACACCCACTGCCTCTGGCCCTGCAGCTGCCAGGGCAGGCTGGGCTCCTGTCCTGCACCCAGGGGTCTGGAAGGAGAGCCCATCTGTCAGAAACAGGGAACAACTCAAACCCTTTTGTTAGACTGATATGGATGAAGCTGTGGTTCCAGTGGTTAGAGTTTGAAACAGTGAGTCTTGGACCGTAGGTGTAGCTTTTGTTCTTGCTGTTATGTGGATTACTGCTGTGATTTCTAAAATACAAGTTGTCCAGGATGTATTCCGGCTTCTCAAAAACAGGATGTATTATTGTTCTCCAAATTCTCAGGATTTTTTTTTTCTTTTTTTTTTTCCCTCTGCATGCATGGCCTCCTCACAAAGTGTCCCAAGCATTACTGAAGGGACATCTTCTTTTGAAAGAATTTTAGTAGTTTCTCTTCAGGAACTTCTTCATTTCCTTTGACTTTCATTGATACAGTTGCTGTACGGGATGATAGGTTAACATTAACTAAAAAAAAGGAATTACTTCCTGGCGTTAATGACTACTCTTCCTTTGCTATTTTCATATAGTGGGAGAGCCGTGAAGTTCCCATGGATTTTCCCATCTTCATATCTAAAATTGGCTTTGTTGTTTATCAGTGCTTTATTTGAGCAGGATACTTTGCCAGCTCATAATAGAAAGTAAGCAGTTGGCTGTACAGGGAAAAATATACCTGTGAGAATCTGCTGTGACATCTCCTGTAGATCATGTGCAGTATTGAACTGGTAAACAGCTCTTTCCAGGTTGTGTTTTTTTTATTTTCCCCAAAACAGGAAAAACTGCAGGTTAGCAGATACTCTGCATGTTTCTGAGTGAATGGTACTTACATGGCAACCTCAGCATATGTGTGTATATATACACTGTTATTTACTATCGGTTTTCAGACTTCTGTTGAGCATCAAACTACTGAATAACAAACAGTTAGCATTTGGCTGTGGCCTCTCATACTGGAGAATGGCTTTTGATAACCCCAACAACAACAAAAAAGCTACCCTTCCTAACTCGAAGATGTTTTAACTTTTTTTGAAGTATTTCTTGGCAGGATATGTATTGGAAACTTGCTTGTTGATAGTATATAAAGGTGGGGTGAACTGTTTAGAATGTGCAGTGTGATTGCTGCTGTTGAATGTAAAGATTGAAAATATCTATTTGTTTCTTTTGTCATTATAGAAGTCAGTGGGGTTTGCGAATATTTTGTAGTACTTTTATAGACAGACAAGCTTGGAAAATTATCTGGTGTTCTATAGCAAAGAATACCTCAATCTTGCTTAAAAAGCATGTGATAGGACAAGGGGGAGTGGCTTTAAACTGAAAGTGGGTTTAGATTAGATATTAGGAAGAAATTCTTTACTGTGAGGGAGGTAAGGCATTAGAAGAGGTTGCTCAGAGAAGTTGTGGATTCCCTTCCTGGAAGTGTTCAAGGCCAGGCTGGATGGGGCTTTGAACAACCTGTAGAAGGTCTTGTAGAAGGTGTCCCTGCCCATTGCAGGGACAGTGGAGCTAGGTGATCTTTATGTCCCTTCCAATCCATGCTGTTCTATGATTCTGTCTTGCCTGAACTTCTGTGTTGGTGGGATGTTGCTGTATGTGCACTTGACCTAAGGAAACTGAGATTTTGTAGAACTGGTAATCTTGTTGAAATTTTGGGTTGACTGGATTTTTATCTCTTTCTGCAGAAAAGAAAATGTTGTTGCATGTAGCCTTCTGAAATGAAAATGGGCATTTGTATAGTGGGAACACCAGTCACACACATTTGACAGGACTGATTCAAAAGGTGCAGTTATTTGAGCAGAGAGAGTCGTTCTGGTCCAACTATCCCCAGCCTCTTGACAGCAAGGAGTGCAATGTGCTTGATTGAGTCTCCTAGAATATGTATGATAATCCAGGACTGCTGGAAAACTCACTTTTGGTCATATAATAGAATCATAGGCCTGGCATCTTGAGGCATTTTTGTAATAAAAAGTTATCTATGTGAAGTGAATTCTATGTGATGCATTTCTTAATCATCTTTTGAAATGGTCTCTCTCTGACTCAATTTTGACTTCTATAACAGCTGCAGATTCTGTCCAGTGTTCTCACTTCCATTATAAATATAACTTCAACTGTCTGCAAAAGTTATTTCTGTTAGAATAGCTCTCATTTGTACTACAGCTATGCATTTCCCTGAGATGACATAGTTTTTCATACAATTGGAAGTAAACAATGCCAGTTGCTGTAGAAAAATGGGCAACGGAGTAGCTGAGAAACATTGTATTTAGCAAATTCCACCGCTTAGATTAATCCATTATTTTTTTAATCTGTTGTCTTCTGTCTAGCATTATGTTGAACTTGATGTGAATTGCACCCAACTCGGAAGCAGCTGAATTTAGGTACTGTAGCTGAAATCCAATAGTGAGAGAGTTTATTTGTTTATTTTAGATGAAAACTGGGATGACGATCAGCTTCTTGGATTTGAACCATGCAATGAAAACCTTATAACAGGTTGTAACATAATCAACGGGAAATGTGAATGTGACACCATTCGGACCTGTAATAATCCCTTTGAATTTCCAAGCCGGGATACTTGTCTGTCGGCCTTAAAAAGGATTGAAGGTAAGCACTTGTCTTCAGTAATTCAGAGTTAGTAATTTTTTCTGTACACCTGGTGAAAAACTAGAATCTAGTTTGATATGTTTTAGGATGACTTGCATAGTTTCAGATTCACGTGGTCTTGTACTTTTCAGAAAAGAGGTGTATGTTTTAAAGGAAGATAGTATCTCAGTAAGCTTGGCATTCCAAATGCTGAAGTTTAAGAATGGAAGAAGCTAATACTTTGTGATTTGTGTGCTATGATGTTTGTAGATTTTAAGACTAAATGGTTCTGTTTGTAGTTTGTGGTAGCTACCTTTGCATATCTTTAGCTGTAAAGCAGTGTGAAATACTCTCTTTAGATGTATTTATGTGACTGAACCATGAATAAATGCAGTGGATTTTAATAGTAAAGGTCTAGAAATAGAAGTAGGTGTTGATTATACTTGTATCCTTCATTATATGAATGCATGAATTGCTGTTTTAAGTTTAGATAATGTAACATTACCTTAATGCTCATATTTAACAGTTTATATGTTCCTTTGATTAGATTTGCATTAGGCCTCATATGTGTATGTTTTTGCATACATCCATGTTTGGTTTTTTTTTTTTGTTTTTTTTTTTTTGCTTTGTTTTTGGGTTTGTTTTTTGGTTTTGTTTTGTTGGGTTTTTTGTTTGGTTTTTTTTGTTTGTTTCTTATGGCTGAACTGGAAATGAGTTGGTTCAAATATATTCAGATGGAATTAAATTTCCATGGCGTATTTCTAGAATTGTTTTGAACAGTTATCAAAGGAGAGATCTTGGACCCTTTCTATAATGCTGTAATTACTGTTTATTCTCCAGAGTGTTCAGGAACATGCAAAAGGTGATTAGTGGTGTGGACATGCTTAATTAGTCTACTTTAAACCAATATTTAAAGTCATATTGCAGAAGTCAATGTATTTATAAGGCTACTGACCACATTTAAAGTTACTAACTTTAAGCTAAGGAAGCGGGATATGATGTCATCTGTCATATTTCTTTTGTGATAAGAAAATTGTTTTCAAGCTACAAACTTTAAACAAGGAGATCTTGTGAGAAACTGCGGAAACATACCCATAATAATTGGTCATGATGTTGCTCACTAAAGGCGTGCAAGTGCTTTGTTTGGCCTTAATGTGGGGGTTTTTTTATTTCTAGGAAGAGCAGAGGCAGAATCTTTGATCTTTTGTTGCTGTAATAGTGGGCAGTAACATATATGGGTTCTTAAGGATTCTTACTCACCAGTTCTTTTTTAGCTTGTGAATGTGTGAGTAAGGCTGTAGTAGTTCAGTGGGACTCCATTGGCATGACAATTCATCATGTGCTTAACTCGCTATGAAAATCTGCTGTAGGTCGCCTTTTTGTACTCTGTAGCCTCGGAAGAAATGGGCTTAGTTTGTGGAATGGAATAGCTAAAGCAGGTTGCTTCTTTGAGCCATTTGCAATCTCTTGCTTCAGCTAAATTTCCATTTTAAAAAGGGCAGCATTTTATACTTAGCCATGAGGTAACAATATTCTACAGAAACTGTTTGGTATAAGAGCAACGGTCTAGTTATTTTTTCAGAGATTAATTTTTTTTTAATTTTTTCGTTTTGTTTTGTTTCCTTGGGGAGTGGAGAAAGTGTTCTTCCAAATCCTCTAACTACAGAGCATCAGTAGAAGTGTTTAGGGGCTGTTGTCTTTGTAATCTTTCACAGTTGTGAAGGATGGCTGAAGCACGTGTTGAAAGTACAGTGGTACCCTTAAATACCAGAAATCTGCAGTTACAACTTCAGTGTTATAAAAGCCCAGTTTTTACTCATAAGAGAGTGACTTTCCATTTGCATCTTTAGACTATCAAACTGTACCACTGAGTGGTGTTGGAAGTTAAATCCCTTTGCATTTCCTAATAGATGGGCAGAAGTCATAATGTAACTTTCTGCATTTTGACAGCTGTAGTCTATCAAATCTTCCTACTGTGTCTTACACTGTAAATGCTTATTCCCTCTTTCTCCAACTAGGATTGGTAATTGAATGCTAACTGCTGACGGAGTTTGTTTCTTTAAATGCATTAGTTCTTGTTTTGGTAATTAAAACCAAAGTAATGCTTCATCCTTTACCTAAACTAATGGAAAAGAAGAATAACTTTTTTCCACTAGTGCTTGCCACATCCCTGTTGGCTAAGCAAGCCAAGTCTCTTAGGAATGGCTAAATGGAATAGACACTTTTGTGTGTCTGAGCCAGTATTTGCTGTTTGAATATTTCAGGCTTTCAAAGTTTAATAGTCTGAAAGTGGAATTCATCCATTTGGAAAGTCCACCTGAAACACGGTTTAGGTAGTATGCAAACCAGAGGGCTCTCTGAAAAGAGAAAGAAGGATCTTTCTGTTTCTTTAAGGCAAGCTAAGTCTTCAACTGTAGTGTCATGTAAAAAGGGATGATTCATAAGATCGGTTAAATATGTCAAATTAAGATTTTCCTGAAATCCGAAGTACTGATGTATACTTCACTCTTTTGGCTTGTCTGTTAAAGATAATAGCAGGAAGATTTGAAAGTAATAATTTACATCTTTAAATACTCTAATAGAACCTGTTGCCATGGAAAGTGGGACCAGGGGAGGGTATAACTTTCCTCACTACACTTTGCATGGATAATTAAATACACAATGTGATTAAAAAGACCCAGATTGAGCACCTGAATGATGGATACACTATAAGCACAGTTTCTGAAGAAAACTGAGACAAAAAGTGCCATCTAAGCAGGCAGTGTGTTTTCACGTGTTTTCTTCTTTGAGCATATAACGCAATTGAAAATATTTTGTGTTGTTCAGTGATGCGTCACTCTACAAGACTTTGATTAGTTTGTGTATCATTCACATATTGATGAACTTCCATAACACAACTGGAGGAAGGGAAAATACTTAACCCCATCCTGCTGAGCAGGGAAAAATGGGTAAGGTAGCTAGGTAACTTTCCTTCTAAGTGTGAAGATAATTGGGAAGGAGGAAGGTCCTTCCTATCAAGGGAATTTATTTTTTTAACGACAATATTGTTGTTAAAGCACAGATGAAATAAATCTATATTTTTACAGAATATGTGTATTCTGTAAAATAGAAAAAAATAGAAAATTAGTATAGCCCCCTTTTGTTGGAATTTTTTGTTGTTTTCTTGAAAGAAAGAAAGGTGCAGTTAGTCTGCCCTAACTGTACCAAGTATACATATGTCCATTGTCAGGAGGTGCTGGGGCTAATGTGGAGCGTTACCTCTATCAACCTGCACAGCTCTCTGAAAGCCTGCAGATAAAGAATCTGTTCTGTAAATACAACCTGATAAATAACAAACAGTGAGCTGCAATCTGGAGTCCCATTTCCAGAAGTGAATGTGCTGAGGGATTGGGTCTTTTCCATATACTTCATTTTCTTGTGTCTCTTTGTGCTCACACCTTCCTTTTCCAAGAGCCTTTCCAGTCATCTTCCATCTTTATCTAGTTTGTCTTTAGCTTCTCAGGCCGTGTGTGGTCTTCCCTTCTGGGCTTGATTTCAGTTCTGGCTTTTTTACTCTGCTAACCCCAAGTTTTCTCTTGTTAGCTTCATGTAGGGTCTCTCTTGCCCTGTTGGCTTGTGTATGCCTGCCTTCCTGGCTTCCTCATATTTCATTACACCTTTACCTTTCTCTGTCTCCTCTTCTTGTTTTCTTTGCCTACTTGTTGCATTCTGTTTGCCCTCCAGTTCACTTAAAGCAATTTTTTTTGTCTTTCCTGAAATCAGCCTGCATGGGAATGTCATGTCATTGAGAGGGCCTAAAGCCATGTTCTTTGTTTTGTCTCCCTGAGTCTTGCTATACCCTGTTCTGGGGAAACTTGTAATGAGAACAGCTTCTTTAATCTCTACTCAAATATATGTAACCTCTATAAGTGTGCACCGATGTCTGTTTGCAACAAAGTATGGCGAGTCTAAAATGCAGTCTCAGTAATACAGGCACGAAAGGCAGTTGTCATCCCCATATTTTGCCCTTGTTTTCCTGGGAAACAGTAGGATTAGATACATTTGAAAGGATGGGTTTTGTCATAGAACTTGGTACTTCTCTCCAGTTTTCATGTAGACATGATGCAGATATTCAGAGAGTTGTTACTTCAACAGATTAGCATATAACGTAAAGCATTTTTATACCTCAGAGACCTCTTCCAATTCAATTACCAGGCTTGAAGTGCTTGTTTCTCTACATGGTTTTGTAGAGAAGGTTTATATAGAGATCATGATCCTGCTATGAGGAAATGCAGACTTTGGGGACTAGAAAAAAAGCTGTCTGGAAAAGCTATTGCGTACTATAATATTAATAATAATAGTAATAATAGATTCCTGTGTTGGGGTGATTTTTATTTTTTTTGTTATTATTTAAAATGCTTTTTGTTATTGTCTTGATGAGTGCCTGCTCTGATATGGTTCAGGAAATCCTGTGTTCTTGAGCTTGGAAAGCTTGTTTCTATTCAGGAGACTGCTAATGATGACAGCTTGGTTGAACTTGGACTGCTGGAGTGGACTGTGAAAAATATGGCCAGAGGTTGGAAAGTGATGAGATGCCTGCTGTCTGCTGAGCCACAGTAACAGGCAGGAGTCTAATAAGCTTTGTCTGTGCATTCTTGCAGTCATGATCTGCGAAGAATTAGCCACAGATGTGTGAGATACTGATGATTGTGGGTGAGGGAAGTAAAAGAGGAAGTAATTTTTTTTTCACTGAGATAAATTAGTAGGGCATTGATAGGTAGTAGCATTGAAAACTTGTAATGTAGTCCAGTTAGCTCAGAATCAAGTTTCAAAGACTATATTTCAGTTCTGGGATCTTTTGCTTTCTCTCCCTCTATGCCTGAGTGGCACCAATTCAGAGAGCCCAGCAGAGTTTCAAAGAACAGAAGCCAAAGGATGTTCTTCAGCCTGCTCCTCCTCTTGTGTGCTCTCATGAGCTGCTTCTTCAGAGGCACCATTAGGTCCTTGCAGTGATAGATGTTCTGGCAGAAAACTTTTTTTAAGAAGAGAGCTATCTCCTCCTACCTCTGGGAAGTGAGGAGAAAGCTGTGGATGAGCAGGGGGAAAGCTGTGGGTCAGAGGCATCCAGTCTTTCTCTAGGTGGGTTGTACTTAGAGTTGGGTTTTCTCCAACTGGATTTGCTAAAAACTTCAGTCTGCAGATTCTTTCAAAGATAAGTGTTTGCTTTGATAATACCAGGCACTGATGTGACACAAACAAACATGTTTTCCAGAGAGCGTAAGTTCCATGATGGTGGTTTTGTCTTCCAGGTTCTCTATGTGGACTTGAGCTCTAAGGGGAGAAACAAGTTGCCTTTATCAGTTGTACTCTACCAAAACTATAACCATTTTACATGTCAAAGGTAAACCCAGTCTTTATTCAGAAAAAATATGAAGGATAGAATTTGTACCTTTTTTGATGAAAGATGTGATTAATGCTCTAGGTAAACAAACCCTTCACCTGCATCTGTCTGGATGTAAAACCTGCTGCTTATACTAAGTTTTTGAAATTGTTATTTTAAGAGTTCCTTCTTGGTTTACTGTCTTGCACCTTTCTGAGATATTCACTGTTGTCCTTCATAGGTGAAAGGAAAAGGCCTTTTAAAGTTGCTGGTATCTATTAAGCTCATTTATTGCAACACACTCCTTGCATTCCATTATTTTTTTACATGTAACTGAATAACTTTATGCTGACAAATGTTGCAATACCTGTTAGACCAGTCCTGGAATAACAAATATGAGAAGGTAATTTTATTCTAAATGCTTGTTTGGTTGTTGTTAAGTCTGATTTTGTGTTAAACTTCACTTGTGTGGTCTTAATGGCTGAATTGAAAAACTAGAAGAGAATAGATTCTATGCTGGTTTATCAAGCAAGGAGGGGAGTGTAAGACTTTCAGATGTGCTTAATCTGATATGCTTTCCATTCTCCTTGCACAACAATTAACGTATGTTTTTGCTCAAATAACTCAACTTTGAAGGTTGGCATGTGTTTGCAATAAGGAATGCACTTGTGGCAGAGATCCAGATTTTACCTTTGAACATGCTTGTGAGAGCCAAGTCAGTGCATTTGAAGGCAAAATTTCACATGAAACACAGAGGAAAATGTCAGTATTACTTTTGGGCTTTTTTCCTGAATGCACAGAGAACAGAAGGAAAAAACCCATTTAATATGGAAGTAATGTGGATTAGGAATATTAATATAAATTTAAATATATAAAGAAATTTTCAAAAGCAAAAAGGGAAGGGAACTTGATCATTAATTGATGGGAGAGTTTTGTGACATTGGCACAACTGGCAGTGTAGTTGATTTCACAGCATGACAGCATGGTGTTAAATTTGCAGGACTTGTCACTTTTCTGATGCTAGTTCCTCGGAGAACTGCTCCCTGATCAAGGAAGTATGATCTTTTTCTAATGTATTGGCTCTTTTTAGCAAGTCCTATTTTTAAGATGAATTGTCATACAGACAACATCTGTGCCATGAAATTTCAACTAACCAGAGGAAAACCTTGTAGAAGTTTGAGAAAGATATCAAAAGGGAAAACTGACTTTCATATTTCTGTATTGATGTGGCTGGATACCTAATTTTAGGCTTAATTAGATTATGAATAATGCAGTTTGTATTAATGGGGGAAAAGCTGCATTGCAGAAGGGAAGGTTAAATAAAAAACACAAAACTGAGCAGCTGGGTAAAAAACCCTAAAGTGTTAGCATTACTTACGATTGTAATTACTTAAAATTGTAGCTAATGCTATGTATTTTTCTTGCTATTTTATGTAAATGTGTGGTGTTTTTACTGTGTAGTAACTGAGCTTATTGACTTGCTGTACTGCACTTGCTCATGAGAACTGCTGTACAGGTGCCACGCCTGCCTTTCCTTCTACTTCATCCAAATCCTTGGGTATGTAATGCTTATGGAGAGGGTACTGAATCTTCAATTTGTGATACTTCAGTTTCCTTTAAATTTGCAGTTTTTGAGATTGCTGTAGACAAAAATGTAACCTTAACTGTAGGCCCTGGAATAGGACTGTGTGACAAATGCCTCCTACAAAGCTAGCAATCAGATGTGGATGGTCAAAGCAGGGTTGTTCCTAGAGACAAAGGAGCATTCTTCCAGCCTTTTTCTGTTTCAAATGCTTACCTGCATTAATCTGAAACTGAATACAAGATAACTGATTGTACCTGGAGCCTCTATAAGAGCAGCAAAAGAGCAGGGCAGGTATCTTACAGCTGCTAAGAGCTTGCTCTTGATAAATTCAGCGCTTCCCAGATGTCTTTTTTTCCCGTGTTGGCAAAGTAGGCTGTGCTGAAGCATGTCTACTTTAACTGTAGTGGTGAGTTACAGGTTTTAATGAATGCTTGACCTTTTGTTTAACTTGAGGAAGAGAGTGAAAATGGAGCAGGTGACTTTTAGCAGAACGCTTCCAGATGCGGTGTTGATTTTAAGGATCAAAAGTTATCTACACGTGACAGGAGAGACCTGAGCAAAGATCTCAAATTGAATGGTGTGTAAACATTAGGTTAGTGTTGTATAGTTGCAGGAAGCTATATTCTTGTGGCTGGGTCACAGGTCTTGTTTTGACAGGGCAAGTTTTGTTTGGATATATGCAGCATTGATGCTGACAGAGATAACTGAGTGTTGAATGAATGAATCCAGTGATAGTGGTATCAATGACATACAGGTCAGTATGACAATTTTAGAATGATAGTTATGTCTCTATAAATAATGAGAAACTATTGTGAAATGAAGATTTTTTTTTTTGTTTGTTTGTTTGATCACCTTCAGTAACTTCACAGTTGTCTCTTTAGATGAATGATATACCAATATTTTGTGATTCTGGATGGTTGTATAGCGTGGTGACAAGCCACTTTAGCTCTTTGTCTCCAAATTTAGACATTGAAATTGTTGTGGTGTTGTTACTTTCTAAATAGAACAAATACTATGCATCTTCCATATCATCAGACTAATTTTTCTTTGCAATAGAATGAAGCATTACCAGCAGAGTGTTTGTCTCTAAGATGGATGGATGGAGACTAGAATCGAAGTAAGACCCTGTGAACCAGTTGGGTCTTAGAGAAATTTCGGTGAAGTTGAATAATCCCTTTCAGAGAAGGTGGAAGGGGAAAGGAGCAAAAGAGCAGTGTTTCTGAAAAACTTCCATTAGCTGTTCTTCAGAATACACTGCAGGTAGGATGCTTAATAAGCTTGGTTTGCCCTGGCAACTTTTAAGTAGTGCAAGGATACCCATATAGCTGTTTTAACAGTACCCTTTTCAAGACGCATGGAAGTTTAACTCAGTCCAACTTAAATATTACAAAAAATGTGTATGAGCCCATTTATCTGTATTCATTACTAGAAGATTGAACACTTCTTCCTCTCCATATGCAAAAGCAGTTTCTAATTAATACAGTAATAAAAGATAGCCCTATGAAATAATTTGCAAATGTAAAGCATTTGCTCTGTTAGAAAGCAAAAATATTAATATTTGCCATGGAGTTGTGATATTAGAGTGATAAGAAAACAAAATTATTCCCCAACCGAACGTATGTTTGGTTAGTTGTTTTGTTGAATTTTGTTACAATTGTTATAATACTTAGTGTTCTGCATATTAACTTACATAATATGGGACCTGACATGCACTTCACTGTTGGCTTTTCTATGCTGGTAAATGCAGGGGAATTTTGTTTACTGGTCAAACCTTTGGGGTCAGGCTGAGCTCCTGGCCCCATTGCCTTCAGCCTCAGATTCTACTCAGGACTGCTGCAAGCAGTGGTGCTGATGTGCAGGGAAGGAGTTTCTGGTTTGCTTCCACATTCATCAGAAGTGTATCAGAGACTCCAACATAAACCTCTGGGAAATAATGTTGTGATCAGGATACTGTCCTGGATCTATCATGGGGTTGTGCATTGAGCATTTGCACCATTTGCTTTGTTAGTTGGTCTGGTTTAGTGTGTGTTGTTGTGAATCATTTCAAGTAGAAGACTTGGCCTACTTCTGTTCCTCTTCCTTCCTTACTTCAATTTTTGTTGTCTACTTTCAAAGGCCTTGGAAGTGCGATGTTTTGTCTGAGATCATTTTTGTTTCTTAGAACTTGCAAAGCTTCCTTCTATGGCAAGTGAATACCTCATAGGTCTTGCTGGGAGGCACCTCTTTAGTAAACGGCCCTTTTATTATTAATGGGTGTGAATGTTTATCTGATAGAGGTACACCTTTGGAGAAGAGCATGGCTATTATAGCAATTAGAAAAATCACTTCTGAATCCCTTTTAGATATGTGGCTAACTACTTCTCATCTCCCCACGGGGTTGGGTGGAACTTTTTTTTTATGTGACTTTGCATTATTAAACTTTGTTTCCCAAGTTACCAGACCTTACTAATTCAGTAGCATTAAGTCTGTCTGGATGCCATGTGGCAAATCCATAGTCTATCCTTCCCCTTTAAAAGAGAAGGGATGGGGAGAGGGGAAAAGTGTGCAAAACCATTTCAGGCTTTCCTGTAGCCATGATTGCTTCAGTCTAATTAGCTGTAATCTGTCACTGACAGGCTGTTCTAATGATCTAGGAAGTTTTATTCTGAGCTTATTCCTTCTGTTTGCGCTTTACTCTGCCCTTTTAGGTTCAGTATGAGCAGGTGTTGCTTGATTGTACGCTCTTGACCCCCAGAAGAAAATTCTGCATGAAACTTATTAAAAAAAAAAATTCTCTTACAAAGACATCCAGTAAGATTTTTCTCACCCTTCCCAAGGCATGTTATCAGGGCTACAGCTGACAGTATAAGCAAACATCCAAATGTCTGTTTAAGGGTATGGAAACCACCTAATTGTAAATGGCTTTTCAGGACTAAGTTTCACCTCTCCTGGTGACTCTGCAGTGAGATGGTACTCTGGCCACTATCCTTAGCTGCTGGTCCTGAGTGTAGGAGGTACATGTATGTCCCCATGGATGCTTAAAAATAACATACCTGCTCTCCAAATACTGGGACATCTGTCCATCACTCTCAGTATATACTTTTCAGGCATGTGTTTGCATTTTTAGTTACTGATAAAGGATTCATCTACACAGATAATTGAGGAGAGAGTGGGTCTTTTATATGTGAAGCCTGACCTTGAGGCTGAACGGACTTCTCAAAAGAAAACCCAACCAAAGTCTTTTTTAGCCTCAGTGCTAGTGAAAAATAGCTCTACCCTTTCCTGAATTCCTGCATATGTTCTTTTCCCTGTTCTGGATTCCCTCTAGCGTTCTGTGTTCAAAGTATTTTTTAAGCTCTTGCTGTTAAAATCCAAGAAAACGTTTCCTCATTCATCAAGTAACTAATACAATGTGTTCTAAGTAGCTTGTCTAGAATCAGATGTTATGTAAATTCTGCCTTTCTGTCCAGAAGAGGTAAAGCTTTCAATAACTCTTAGCTTCAATTAGGAAGAACAAAATGGCACTTTGGTATGTTTTAGAGACATGTAAAAATTGTTGTCATAGTGACAAACCAATCTATATAATTTAAGGTGCTAGAATTGAAATGCCTTGTCAGATACATATGCCAAAATCACAGCTTCTGTAAATGACTGCACTAATAATGTTAAATGTTAAACATATTTGACAGTAGCATATAACTTTAGAAGGACAAAGAAAACACTCTCCTGATTTAAAACAAACAAGCATGAAAAAACTCCAAACGCCCAAACTGAAAACTTAAATCTGCTTTTGACCCCTGGTTAGGAGCTGTAGTCTTATACAGCAGAAGAGGAAATGCCTGACATTCTAGCCATGTGAGCTCGGGCTTCCAGCCCTTTTGGCACATTTACACGTGTAGGTCTGATGTCTTTTCAGTTGTCATTGGAGGCTTCATACAGAAATGAACAGAGAACACAGTAATGCCAAAAGCAACATGTTTCATCTTTCTGTAATATGTATTAATTGCTTTGGGGGAATTTGGAACACAAGTTCCTAAACTCTTGTTCATTTTTAGAAGCCAGGATAGAATACTAGTATTAAGATTTTACAACTTGAGTAAAAATAATATATTTTTTTAAAAGCTAATATAGGTACTTCTGAAGAAAACCACTTCAAACATCAAAAACTGTTGAATAAACTTGTGACTGATATACCATCCTAGAATGATGGATAGAAAACAGGTTGTAAAATAAGTCTGTTAAAGAAAATTTGCTAATTATTGAGCTGCTATAGTTTGTGGGCAGTGTGGGTATTCCTTACCTGGGTAGATCATATGTGACAGAAAACTAAAATAGCCATCTGGATGCTGTTGCTTTTCAGTAGTCTTGGGCTTTGTACTGCCATGTCGGCCATAGAGTTAGAACGTGTGCTTTAGTTTGTGGCATTGTTCTGAACATCCAGTCCTTACCATGGTGCAAGCCTCTGCTTTCAGCTTCCAGCTTACAATAACTGGATACCTTCTGCTGGGGCTTTGATGTCCTGCAACATAGAAATACTGGGTAGAAGGGCAAACAGCTTGACCTGGAACCCACCTGCTAGAGCTGGAGAGCTATTTGGAGTTAAATGCTGTCAGTGTCCTTGAACTGGATCTGTCCCTGAACAAGATGCTGGCAGCAGCCAAGTCATGAGTAAGAAGAGCAGGGTAAGGTGGGGCTCCTCATCCCAGCTTTACTAGAAGTTGAAAACTCCACGTAAGCCAAGCTAGATCAAACTGGTGTGGAGAGTATAGGTGGGTGTGAAGAAAGGGGCCAGGGTAGGGAGATGGAGGGGGGGAAGGAAGGAAAAGGGAAAGAAATACCCATTTGTTTTTTCCTGACCATCTCCTTCTAGTGTTGGAGAGTTAAAATGCTTAATGGATCAGCAAGTTAATGCTGTTTGTGTGGCAATAGGTGTCTTAAACAAGAAACTGAGTATTTCAGGAAACTAGATTTTTGGGAGAGGATACAAGTAACTGAGGGTGGATGGAACTTGGAGCCCAACTCAAAGTTTGTACCTGGGTAGCAGGACTCTGTTCTTTATAAAGAAACAGGTGACCTGACTGGTTCATCGATAGGTCTGGAGCTCTTATAAAACATGACACAGACAACACCTGATGAATGAGTCTGTGGTACAGGAGAAAATGATGAGAGGAGAAAATTATTGCCTTTATCAACATCTAAAGTGTGCAAATTTAGAACTTTTTATTACTACATAAAGTTATTCTCACTATATGAAAGTCTTTTTTTTTTTTTTTTTTAAAGTGTGTTTACTTAGTCTTTTTCAAAACTCTGTAGCATGTTACTGAGATTCCCAAACCAGGTCTAGAGGAGCTAGAACCGTATAGAGGGATGGTACACATTTACACATTGATACTGCCTGAAAACAGAATACTTTCTCCTTTGTTTTTCTGTTTGAGAAAGCTGTTTATTGAAATGAAAGATAAGGACTCTAGTTAACATCTAATTAACAGTCCCTTATGAGGATTGTCCTGTGTAAGGGGCTGTGATTTATTACTGTATTCTGCAGGTTGCTTAGGTTGCAGATGAGTTTTGACAGAGCTTTTTAGTATCAATGTGAAGTGAGACTAAGTGGAACTTGAAAACTGACATAAAGCTGTATCTTCACAATAACACATCCTAACTTCTTTTGAATGACACTGTAATGTTCCAGTAATGTGAGTAGCTCTCTTACATGTAGAGCAGAGCGTGAGTGCTCACTGTAAGAAAGCCTTACACTTTCTGTTCACCACCACAGGTTTGGTTCAGGAAGCTGCAGACAGAAGATGTCTGTGTCTGACTTCTACTCTTGCATTTGTGAAGCATTGCTTTGCCAATGATTTATTCCAACATCGTCTGTTTTCCTTCTCAATCCTAGGCACTGTTGCTATGAAAGCTGCTAGCTCATTGATGAGGGAAAGAGAGCTTTGCTTTCTAGCAGAAATCTAGTCTGTCTTTACAGCTGCAATCCCTAAAACTCATCACTGTGTGGTCAAACGTGGTTTCACATAAAGACACATCTGCACCTCTTTTCATCACTATGGTACTTCTCACTTGCTTGATACTTTACATGAGTGAAATTCAGGTCTGTGGAATATGGAGCAAGAAATGAAACTTGCTGAAACCATCTCTTTCTCAACTCCAGCAGAGATCTGTGAATCATGGCTAGGTCTGCAGTAGTGGCTCACCTGTGAATCTCCTGTGGTACATCTTCCTCTTTTTTTTTTTCTTTTTTTTTTTCTTTTTTAATCTTCTTATTCTTCCCTACCTCTTAGGGGGAAGATTGTTGTAGATTACAACTAAGGAACTTTCCAGGGAGTATAGGGCTTGATACAGAGTTGGAGGAAAAAAAATCAAGAAGGCAAAGGAAAAATGTCAAAAGGTTAAGACTCACAACTGCATCATGCTTGTGATCTTGCTTATGTGTTAGTGTTTTGTTGTTTTGTCCTTACTGTTTTGTAGTTTTGTGAGGTATTTGGTTTTCTTTTGTTGACGGGGGATTTTGTTGTTGTTCCTTCAGTGTTTTGGTTTTGTTCTTCTGGACTGAAATTAAAATATCTGAACCTATCTGTTTTTCACTAGGATATTTGTAGTAGATACAGACCAGAAGTCCTCATGGCTTACCAGGGCTACAAAACTGATAAATGGGAGCTGGAACCTGAAGTATCTGTGAGGGTATAGCCTAGTAAGAATACGAGATCACTTTAAATTTCTTTGTCAATACTCCCAGAGAGGAAATATATCTGTCTTATATGGAAAAGCATTGTTACCTGACTATGTCTGTGTGAGGTGTGTCCTTTGAATGTGCCTTGGATAAGGCTTTTCCTAAAAACTAAATAAAAAAGAAGTGAGCTTCTTTGTGCTTTGTGGTCCAGTGGTTTTGACCCATCCTGCCTAAATTGAATGAATTGATACTTCCTTTCTCATCTGTGTTTTGTGTAAACAAAGACTGACCTAGTTTAGGCATTAAAGTGCTTCTGGCTTTGCATCCCAAGTGGAGAAGGGGGCTTTTGAGTTTATGGCCTGGCAAAAAGTGGGGTTTCTGCTAGCTGCTTGCCTTAAGGGGTTCATGCTTTTATGCTCCTGTGTCCCCTCTCCCTGTTGCCATGCCATGACATGCTGTGTGTCCATGCTGTGAACTGGGCAGGGGAATCCCTTAAGCTGTTGGAGCCAGCAAAGATTCTTCATTGATGAACTGTGATGCAGACAGTGTCGTGAAGAAATGAGGCTTTTATCATGCTGCTGCTTTTGCCTCTCAGTCTCTGCCTTTTCCTGTGTCCTGCCCATGATTACTTTTGAAATCTATCAGATTTGAGCAGTTCTGAAAAAGGGAGTAAGGATTTTCAAGTCTGCCAGTACTGCAAATGGGCAGGTGACTATAAGAGAGACTATACAACATGAAATCAACATCAGTATTAGATAGCAGAGAATCTGTGGAAGCTGGAGGACTGAAGAAGAGAAATATACTGTGATGACTTGAACATCTAGAAAAACTTCAGTTGAAACTCGTTTTGAGTACTACGGAATGCAGTTCTGAAATGAAGACACAAGAAACCAGGTTTAGTAATTTCAGTGCTGGTGTTCTCTAATCTAAGATGTGTTGTCAAACTCTTCTGTAAAAAAAAAAAAAGCTAATAATAATATGATAGATACAGTCATTTCAGGCTCTAGGTGCCGCTAGATGGCAGAACTCCTGCATCTATTCTGTGGATTTCTTTCTGTGTCTTGATTTTTCATCTGAGTATATTGAAAATATTTTTCAGCTATAGTGTAATGAGAATAGACATCAGTAGGCACGCTTACATGCGATCCTAATTGGGGTCATATTTGCTATTGTTGTGGGAAACACAGGACTTGCAATACACTCTCCTTTCTTGTTCAGACTGCAACCCTTTCTGAAAACCCTGTTACTCAAAGTAGTTGCTTGCATTTAGGTGCCAATGCACAGCTCTTCTATCCCTGTTTCTTGGTTCTGTTGTTACTAGATGAGATATCAGGAGGCAACAAAGTGATGTTTAAGAGGAATGCATTGTAAGGAATACAGTGGCAGGAACATGGAGATGGTGAATGATTTAGCTGGCGGTAGAAGGTATGATTTTTAAGGGTTGGAAATTTACTGTTTTGGAGTGACTCCTTTCTATTAGTGATATGCCTGTAGTTGAATAGTTACCAGTTGGAAACAAATGTGTATTGAAGAATACCAGTTAATGATTAGTGTTATTAATGTTCCTCTTCTCAGTGCTAGTCTTCAATGGCAACGTGCTTGTCATCCACTCGTGTGGGGGATTATTTTAGCTTCACTTTATTGCTGTTTTGACTTACAGAGCAGCTGGGGCAGTGGCTGAGAACAGTCCAAGAATAGGGTCATTCATTGCCTGTCTTTATTTACTAGTAAAGGGCGATGTAGGTGGTGGGTGTGGGAACATGATAAATTCTGCAATTATTATGTATGTTTCCATGTTGCATTAACTGGCGTTCAGCCCTTATCTTGCGTTAGGGGATACAATGTGACCAAGGCAGGAGACATCCACATCTCTGTCATGGACTTCCTAAGTACCCCATCTCTTTTAATGAAGACCTCTATGAGTGTATGCTTAGTAATGACTGATAAATACTGAATACTCTGAAAGCAGTGTGGGTTTGTTTCTTTAGGTGCTGAATTTTAGAACTATCTAAATATTTGAGTTTGGAGTATTAAAACTTAAGTGTCAGACTTCAAAGCAACTTGATTAGGGTTTTCAAAGGCTGTTAGGATCACTTAACAGAATGTGATACCTACTCTGAATTTTGTATACATTTGGTGCTGTGCTGCATGAAGACAGTTGAATACAGAGATTTCTGATCACCTATAAAGAAATGGGAAGGCATACCAACTTATTCCATTTGTTGAGTAAATATTGTTTAGTTTATAACTTCATTTTGCTCTTCTGAAACAATCGCAGGAATGAGAATGACCTTTTGAATGTAGTGTCTTGGAGGAATGGTACAAGTCTCCCATTTCTCAGCAAGTCCAAATAGAAGTTCAAGTGCAAAACGCTTTTTCCCTTTTCAATTTTCTTTTAGTGCTACAGTCAGCTGTGCAGTCTTCTTATTCCTTCACCATTCTACACATATGCTATATCTACTCCTAATTATCTCTTCCCCAGCTACCCTGCATCAAATCAGTTGTCTCCTCTGATGAATTTCTGGGCATGCCCACACCTATGAATACCTCATTCCTTCGTCCTCTGTGGATCTGCTCTGAACAGTTGATCAGGAAATGCAAGTGCTATTGCAGCCACTGTCAAGCTCTTCAGTACCACTTTGGCGATGTGATACCAATGTTTAGGAACTTGTGTTCTTGGTGGTGGTAGATGTAACTTGCATTTTATTCTGGACAGGGTTGTGGTTTTCTTGTTATGTTGGATGGTTTTGTGTGTTTTAGTTTTGTTTTTTTGGTTGGTTTTTTTTCTTTTTTTTTTTTTTTTTTAAGAGAAGATTTTAGACGGTCAGATGCAGACAGTGTGGCCTTGCTTGAAAAGCTCCTAATTGGTACATGTGTCTGAAGCTAGTTTGTCTTTACTGTTTCTTTAAAATTACTAGTGTTTGACTGAAGAGTCTTTGTGAAATGTGTATGGGAACATTGAAGGAAGTACTGTGAAGGAAAGAAATTCAGCCAAAAAAGTAGTTTTCAGGAAGGTGCTACTTTGGCTCTAGGTTTGTTTATCATAGAAAGGTAAGTTGAAATAACAACCCCAAATACCAAAAAGTCATCTGTTTTTAATTTAAATATATTTTTAAAAATACACTATGCTGGCAGAAATGCCTGAAGCATCTTGGTGTTCAGAATTATGTGTAAAGTTTCTCTTTTGCATCCTGTTCATGTCATCAGCTCCATTTAATTGCTACTTACAAACCAATACCACAGAGATCATTCAACAGGCTTTATTTGTGGTGTAAAAGCTATGGGTGTTTATGTATAACATGCTTCCAGTTTTTCACCTCAAGTTATTAATTTTGTACATCATAGAGTATTTTGAAGATGATATTTCCTGAAAGTATGAGGTTGGTTTTTATCAGTTTGATTATTTTTTTTTAATTAGAACTTGGTATCTCTTTAAAAATTGTACATAGAAATCAGTCTTCCTTTCAGAAGGAAATTTGTTGACTCTGTGCTTTCCTGTGCCATATTGAAAATAGCTGATGTTTGGACTGTGGCAACTTGAGGGCTCCAGTGAGTGAGATCTTTGTGATTCCTGGTGATCTTACTACTGTCATTTCAGACAGTATAAGCCTAGCATATTAAACTGGTGATGAAAGTGAATTTGTGCTGAGTAGGTGAGCAGTGATGCCTGAATGTAACATCCCAATTTTGTTGACAGTTTGGAAGTGATAGTGACTTCTGATGAAGTTATTGCAGTGAGGTAGAAAATAAACTTTTTAAGCAAGTTTTGGAATACTTCAGATGCTGAAGAGTGTTGGTGAAGACTGTTACTAAAAAAATGCCCGAAAACAAATGTAGTAGGCATGTGGAGTCACTGAAAATACTACAATTCAAAAGACAGCTGTGGAGTATGCATTAAGAACAACACTATTAGAGACAAAGGTGTGTTTTTGTCTGGTTGATGAGACGATGATTTATACGGAAGAGCTGTTCCCCTTTGTGGCAGAAGTCTTGCATGGGGTCCCAGTGGGTTTTTGTCTGAGAGGAGCTGGAAATCCACCATGAGGGAAAATATATTGTATAACCCATCAGCCTTTGGTTATATCAGACTTTGTTGTGGAGTATGTGGAACACTGTGTGATGTCTGCCCGTGAGATTGGGTGACATGCTTGCATGAAAAGAGGTTTGTCTTTAGAACACTGTTTCGTCCCGATGTACAGGGTTGTACTGAGGCTGTATAAGTGCAGTGAGCTTTATTTGGAAAATCCTAAAATGATAATCCTTTGATCTTTCTGAAACAAGATGCAGAAAGGACTGACAGTGCTGGTTTGTATGTCCAGATCATGGCTGTGGTTCACATGAGTTTTCTGACAACTTCTGTGTGAAGAAATGTATTTTCATCCTTGCAGCTGTTTTTCTGTTTCACAGTAGACATAATTGATGACTGGTATGCAAGTGTTTTAATTCTGCAATGTAGTTTGATGTGAGATTTTCTGGTTATTTATGTGTTTGGTGTGTTTGGAGAGCAGTGCATTGGTCTGGTGTGTCTTGTGCCCCTTAGGGACCTGAGTGACCCTGAGCTATTTGTTTCCGAGTACCGTGATTCTGCCTGGCCGAGAAGCTAGGCAGTAATGTTCCCTAGGGACATCACACTGGATTAAGTGAATTAGATTTGGACTGTGCAGCCAGTGGTTCTTACCAGCTCCAGCATGATCCTTTTTAGCAGGTGGATTAAGTCTGTCAGCTCTGCCGTCCCTGGCTTCCATCAGTTTTGAGTCTGTGGATTCGTTGGCACTGGAGAAGGTAAGTCCCTTAAAAGGGAATTTTATTTGGAATAAAACCCCCCATCAAACTCAGCATCACTTTCAGTTAGTTTTGAGGAAGTAACTGTCAGACTTAGTGCTGTGTATTTAGAATTTTATCACTAACACTGCCTATGCCAAGTTGTCACAACTTGGGTCATAACTTCTGCAGAGAAGTGTTTTCTCAGCTTGACTTTTTGAGGCTCACAAAGTTCTGCTGGATCCAAAGGGATCAGAGAGTGCTCAAGAGCAGTACTGTGGGTCTTCCTCTCATGGTCCTGCTGTGCTCTGTCTGGCCAGGGTGGGAGACAAAGAACAGGCTGCAGTTACAGCCTGTGAGCATCTGCAGAAACTACTGACAGACGTTTCTTGCTCATCTCGCTCTACAGTACTTGGACTACAGCTGATACCAAGAACTGTGCAAGAACAAATGAGCCAAGCAAGAATCATGCCTTCCAAATGTTGTGAGACACTCTTCTTGTGTGTACAAAGGTGTTGAGCTCCTTTCCAGAAAGCGATGGTGGAATTTCTTTCATGTGTTTTAAGTGGTTGTTGCCTTCACTGCCCCATTAAGACTTGGCGAAAGGAATGTTAAATGTACATGTGTCTTATCTGTGAAACCATGAAGTATCTCTTTTATGGTCAGGTCCTACAAATTTCCCTCTATTGTTGTAAAGTTCCTAAATGGACTGTGGTTCTTAACATCCAAAAATGATAAAATGATTGAGACTTCCACTGTCTGTGGTTTGAGAAATTTACAATTCTTACTGTTTGTAGTGAATGTTGTATAGGAGTGGAAGGAAAAATGACCATTGTCTAAGTCACTCACCTGCTCCCACTGAAGGTCTTGATCACATAGGAATTCAAATGCATTTCACTTTTTGATTCTTAATCTACAGAGCTTGAAATAACAGTTAAACAGAGGGAAGCACATTAAGAAAATAATGATGGATCAAGAATTTAAAAATTGGGAAAGAGGGATAAGTGTGAAAAAAAATTGTTCCCAACTTGCTTTCTAGACATTGATAGTGAGAGATTTTGGGTTTCTGATGCACACAGGGTTGAAACTTCTCCGCAGAGGCCATATTTACAGCCTTTTTGCCTGGAAAACAGGTGCTGAATCATGAGCGAGTGTTCTCTGGAATTATGGTATTGGTGCACTGTAGTCTTCACTACTGAAGCTTCTGTTGTAGCAAATAAGAGTTGTTATAATCAATGTTACATTGTAGGTAGCTTGATTTGTAGACTTCCTCTTCTGTAGTCAAGAAACATGATGGTAACTGAATCTCCTCTAGTTTTCTTGTTCATTTTATCTACTACAGTTTTCTACCTGTAGTCACTTTCCTTTACGTACTAACATTTGTGTTGACTTTTTCTCAGTTAAGGAAGGTATTCTTACATTTCCCTTAATTCACCCCTAGGGTTAACATTTTAGGGAGAAGCTCATTGTTCTCGATAATAAAATCCTTTCTCTTTTAGTCAAGACATCAGCTTTGTTCTGTGCTGTATTCTGCCAGAAACTGTGAAATGTTACCACTTCAATATTATGCTAAAATTGCTCCTTGCTAATTGCATGTGGAAGTACAGAACAAGTTTATATCACTGTTTATCATACTTTCCTTTCTACAATCTCATGGTTAAGGGACCAAAAAAAAAAAAAATCCTAAATGTTATTATAGAGGTTAGTAATGAAAATTTGAAAATTATATTTGTCAAAAAAAACCAACAATGAAAAAAGAAATCCCCAAACATCCCGGAACAAAGCAAATAACCCCCCAAAAAACCAAAACCCCAAAACAAACAAAAAAAAATCCCCAAACCCTACAAACAAACAAAAAACCACAACCAACAGTTGGAGAAGGTAGGATAGGGGAGGGAACCACTGTCTTTCTCTTTCAATCTCTTCCTTATAGAAAACAGATGGAGTCTAAACTGCATTAACTCCTATATTTTAACTACATTAACTCCCAGTATTTTGCTCTTGCATAGTCATGTTTAGATTCTCTAGTATTATGCAGCCTGCCTGTCTGCCAGTTAGATTTAATAATAATAATAAAATCAATTTCCTTTATTTTCTTTAAGTTCCAGGTTATATAAGAAACAGGTTACTCTTCCTAGGGCAACAAACCTTTAACAAATACCATGAAACCAAGTGCTCAGAGAGCTTCCTAACATTTAAATATGGTGGAAATTTCCTTAGTTGCAGTTTTCAGCTCAGAAGCAACCTCATTCTCATGCTTTTGAGCATGCTTGTCCTTTTAACATGAAGACGAATAACAAACAAAAGTATTCAAAACTGACTCCTTGCGAATTCTCTTTAATTCTTGTGTGAAACATTTCTTCCTTAAGATTTAGTTTTTGGATTTTTGATATAACTTTGGTAGTAATTGTGAGAGACTGCAGAGTACATTAGCTTTTCTGGTAACTTTTGGAATATGAAATATTTGATTTGAATGTTGAATAAATCTCAATTTTTGTCTATTAAATAGTTTCCTTCCTTCCCCCACACATTGTGGACAAATCTTTGCCAGTCTTAGTACTCATCTGTAATATTTCCACCACTGTTTGAGATCTTTTTACTCTGACGTGTTTGTACAGACCTAAAGAATTTTTTGTAATTTCACATTCATCAACATTCCTATTATATAGTGCTCCCATTAGTTCTTAGTACCCAATACTGATTCTATTTCATTTCATATTGGGAGTTTTCTAACTTTGTTTTGTTATAGCACACCAATGACTTTATTTACTAAGAATCCTGTTTGGTTTATGTATTTATGTATATAATGTATATGATTTCAGATTATCTGTTTTATTCTTATAAACTGATATATTGCTGATTGAATTCTAAAATGTCACTTTTAAATAGTATATCTTAAGTCTCAGTTTAAAAAAAGGGAAAAAAAAAAGACAGACTGTGTGTCCCTGTAAGAGTTGAAAAGCAACACTAAAATATTTTTGAAGTAATATACTATTGTACTCAGCCTCATTCCTGTCTCTGCATTGCCTGCCTGTTGCCTTTTACTTTCAAAGCTGGTGGTACAGGTAAACACTTCAAAGATTGAGGAAGAGGATGCACTTGAGCTCCCCTCAAACCACTTTAGAGAGGAAGTACAACTGACTCATCAGTGAAACTGTCTATACAGCAAATGCTGGTAAGTGTACTAAATGAACTGGAAAAAAAATTGTCTATGATCTTTTAATTTTAGCAGTCCTGTAATAGGACTAAGGTGTTTAGATGAAAATGTATGTTTGCTTTTCAAGTTGAATGATGCTAAATTAATCATCCTATCTTTAATATATCACTTCTCTTGTCTTGGATTTACAGTTGTCCATTTCTTTCAGATAATACAAGAAATTACTTTCCCTAGGCTACCGCCTTTCTTGACTTGCTTTCTTCCTTTCAGTATATCTTCCTGTTCCTTTCACAGTAAGAATCTTTCTCAGCACCAGCTCTACTTATCCACATGTGATCTTAAAGCATTACTTTTTTGGCAGAGGAGGGAATTGTTTCCTGAAATGTCCATGGAAGCTTGTATGAAAGTGTCTTAGATCTGCACTTAAATCTTGCTGATTATTTGTTAACAGTGTTGAGTGTTTGTTACACTCAAACCATTTTGAATCCTGTTGTGATCAGATTTACTTTGTCTCTCTAAGATGTGGGGATACATGAACTGATAATAGCTAGGCCAGTGTCAGCAGATTAAGTTGTAATTGCTCTTGTCCACATGCTTAGTTTAGTGCAAATGCAAATTAAAATTCATAAATTTAGGTGGAATTTGCATTTGGGACAGAGTGAGCACCCTGTAATTTCTTATCACAGATCAGCTGATAAATAGTGGCTTGTTAAGGCAAGGTCATACTAAAATGGTTTAGTTAGCATGTTTGTGTCCTTGGTATCACTGGCAGTGAAAATTTAAAATTTGACTATTATTATCCATATTTGATTTCTACTCTTGTGTTTGCTTTATACAGTACTGCTGCTCTAAATTAAAAATACTTTTTTTTAGTAAGTCCAAGAGGCCCCTTCAGTAATAAAATAGATTTTTGTAACCTCTTTTAGAGAAACTTTCCATGTGGTAATTTCCTAGAAACATTTGCACAAGGCATTTTCCAATGCTTTGGGTTTTGTTTGTTCTGAATTAATCCTCCCTGCCCTACCCCCACCTCCTGCCTGCAAAGTTCCTAATGCACTGTTGACTCCAGAGATCTTCAGACCTATACTTCTGATTTTAGATGTTCATTTCACTGACTGAAAAATCTTGTGCAAGTTATGCTTAGACCGTTAATGATTGTATCCCAGTGAGACATAGAATTTTTGTGTACTTTAATTTTTTCTGTCCTTTTTGGGGGGGGAGCTGCATGTAGTAGGCTTTCCATCAGTGGAGGCTGGAATTGTAATTTCCCTTTAGTGTTTTTAAACATGATTCTTCATGGCTTGAGTGACTGTATTTTAAGCAAATCACTGCTTACTTATCTTAAAGACTTTGCTTACATTAACAAAAGCAAAAATGCTTTCTGAAATACTAGTTGTCCCCTCAGCCATACAGCTATTGAACAGTCTTAATAACACTTTACTCAGTTCATACTTTTCTGGTGCTGGCATCCCTGGTAAAGCTTTGCCATGTTATAATTACGGATTTAGCTAATAGAAGCAAACAGGCTTTCTCAGGCAATTTTTTTTTGTTAAACCTTGATGGAAACATCTGTTAACTACAGTAAGGATCGAAGTAAATGCTATGCTGTCTCATGGTAGTATTTTTGAATTTAAGGCTGTAAGGGGCTTCCATAATTTGATAGTTTTAACTATGAGACAGAAAAATGCAAAGAACAGAGAACTTAAAACCTTCTGTTTGAATATCGAGAGGCAAATGCTACTTCACAAAAGTTCACTTTTATGAACTGCTTCTGTTCAGAAATGCCTATCTTCAAGAAGAGTGATACCAGACAAGTGTCAATGTGTGTATGTGCTATAACGTTGTGCAAAGGGACTGGAAACTGAAATTGGATAGAATAAGAAATGTAGTAATGCCTGTTGATGGAATCTTTGATAAAGAAATAGGCAGTGGCATGACCAGGAATTGTATGGTTTAGATATGAAAACAGAATAAAGAAACTGAATAGATGATACAGTTGACAGCTTAAGGTCTGGTTGAGCATCAAAAAGGAGAGATTGAGGTGTGGTGGTAGCTGGTGTGGTACACAGGAAGGTCTGGGAATGGAAGTAACAAAAGAGGTGTTAACAATATAACTGAAGATGATAACTGAGAAAACGTGTAAATTATATGCAGCTTTGAGAAAAAGAAAAGGGAGAAGGTGGAGAAAGCAGTCACTAAATAAGATTCTAACTCTGTAGATGTAACTAGGTCTTGAGAAGGCTGCAAGATGCTTATGCTGCATGAGAGCAGTTGAGCAGAATGGTTGTCACTGTGAATGGAAGAGTGTCACTCTTCTTAAGGAAAATTGGTTTACTGGATGATGAGATGAGTCTGGCAGGGAAAATACAGAAGATACGAGTGAGCAAAGTGAAGAGTATTAATTCTCCAAGGCAGAAAGGTCAGCTGTGGATTTGGAATTTAAGGGCTCTCTGCTTTTGATTTTGACAGAAACACAACGTCTAACAGAAGCAAGTGATACCGCCATCCTGGAAAGTCATTGTAGTGTTAAATACCTGTTGTAGGGCTTTTGGCAGCCTGATGGTTTACAAATGTGTTCAGAGAGCATTCAATAAGATAGATACTGAGCAGTGGCAAAGTGCACTCCGTCAAGATGAAAAACCACAGTATTGCTCACTTACAACCTTGTTTTTCAGAGTCAACACATATGTGTGAAGAAATGCTCATTGAGTTACTGAAAATAATTTTATATTGATGAAGGGAGTGGAGGTGGGTGGGGAGCGGAGTAGCACTTAACGCAACTATTAGAAATATTGGTTAGGTGTTTGCCTGAAGGTGTTTTGTGCACTTCTCCAGTGTTTCTCATGTAGTCCCTACTCTGTCGAGATTTTTGAATGCATAGGGTTAAATCTTTACTGCCCTGGGGTATTTTTTTTTAAGCAGCTGAGCTTCATATTTAATGAGATGTTTTATTCAGCTTTGAAGTTCTGGAGGTATTCAGCTTCTGGCTTCAAACTGGGAACTTTTAGCTCCTCTTCCATCCTGGCTAATTCCACATGTAAAGGTTCTCAATTTTCTCTAGGGATGTTTGCTGTGTTTGAATGGGAGGGAGGACAGGGTACACTTCTACATTTATTTTGGTGTTACACAAGCTAAATGCTTATTTCATTCCCCATTTAATATACTTCCTGGTTTTCCTTTGCCGTGTTTTTTCTGCTTGTATTTTGCTGGTAAAGGTGTCACCATAATTTTGGTTGTGT
The DNA here is from genome assembly GCA_035222235.1 of Margarornis squamiger. Lineage (NCBI taxonomy): Eukaryota > Metazoa > Chordata > Aves > Passeriformes > Furnariidae > Margarornis > Margarornis squamiger. Next base: position 34,844,415 of record JAWWTY010000106.1, on the reverse strand, counting down.
TTTTTTAAGCACTGTCTGAAAAACACAGATGCCCAAATGTAGACACCTGTTTCCATTTTTGCTGAGAAATGAAACTAACATTTTTGTGGAATCATAGAATGGTTTGGGTTGGAATGGACCTTCAGTCCAACCCCCCTGCCATGGGCAGGGACACCTTCCACTAGGTCAATTTGCACAAAGTCTGATTTCAGCCTGGCATTGAACACTTCCAGGGATGGAGATCCGTAGCTTCTCTGGGCAGCCAGTTCCAGTGCCTCACCACCCTCACAATAAAGAATCTATTCCTAATATCTAATCTAAAGCTACTCTCAGTTTAGAGCCATTCCCGCTGCCCTGTCTCTATGTGCCCTTGTAAATAGTCCCTCTCCAACTTTTGTGGAGAGGCCCTTTAGGTACTGGAAGGCTGCAATTAGGTCACACTGAAACCCTCTCTTTTTCCAGATTAAACAAACCCAGTTCTTTTCAGCCTTTCTTCACAGGAGAGGTGCTCCATCCCACTAATCATCTTTGTGGCCCTCCTCTGGACTTGCTTCAACAGGCCTATGTCCTTCCTGTGCTGGGGAATCCAGGGCTGGACACAGCACTCCAGGTGGGGTCTCACAAGAGCAGAGTAGAGAGGCAGAATCACCCCCCTTGACTGGGGGTACCATGCTGCTTTTGATGCAGCCCTGGATACAATTGGCTTTCTGGACTGCAAGTGCACATTGCCAGCCCATGTCCAGCCTCTCATCCACCAGCACCCCCTCAGCAGGGCTTTTCTTGATCTGTTTGTCCCCCAGCCTGTATTGATACTAGGGATTTCCCCAACCCAGGTATGGCACCTTGCACTTGGCCTTGTTGAACCTCATGAGGTTCCCATGGGCTCACTTCTCAGGCTAATATTTTGAGTTACCCCCTGTGAGTATACCCTCCAGGAATACTCCTTGGCAATCTGTAAAGAAAAGACTCCATTCCTTCAACTTTTTCACTTTAGTTGGGATGTTGTCTGAGCCATGTTTACCTTAAGTGTACTGAGCTTGATAGGTGTCTCAAGTAAGTAATTCAAACAGATACAGCTTCATTGAGGTGATTTCTTTATTTGGCATACAGGATGTTTTCTGTGGTTTAATTTATTTTATCAAATAATAACAATTTTTCTCACTAACTAATTTTTCTCATTTCACTCCTCTTTCCTAGATAGCTGTAGTTGCTGGATGCTTACAACTGCATGTAACATGCTGTACAGAACTAAAATAGAAAAAGCTATTTTGAGGTTTTTGACTTATAGTTTCTGTAATGTAGATGGTAATGTTCTGATAGTAAAATGTGACTGTCCTTAAAAACTTAATATCATTTGTGGGATCAGTGGGTTATTTTCAGTTCTCAGCTCCTAGAAGAGGCAATTTCAAAAACCTTATGTTGGGAACTTTTCTTGTAAAGGAAGTTAGCACCAGGGAAAGTTGAACCTCAAATAGAAAGGTAATCTCATTCTTGTTTTCTCTCATTGCCTTATGTATCATCACATCAAGCTCTTGTCTGTAGCTAAGTTTTTGTACCTCTAAGTTCCACAAAGATTGAGTTTCAAATGTGATAATGCCAATAAATTTGGCAGCTGAGATATCTTCAACTTTTACCTCAAAATAAACCCCACGTGTTTTTTGCAAAAGCAGTTATAATACTTGGAAAAGGCATGTTAGAGGCATGATATCTTTTGACAACTTTGTCACATGTCCTCATTTTAGACAGGTAAATTGTCTTATAGCTGCTTACACAGTTCCTAAAACCAGTGTTTTGAACTAGTCAATACACTTTACATTCCTCCTCTTCAAAGACTTCTGAGAATAGATTTTTTTTTCCCCTCTATACAAAGATTAGATAAATTTTGAAGATACTTTCATAAATCCTGACAAAAGGAATAGGTAAGTACAACATGCTTGTCCAGGCCCTTTTTAAAAAGTTATGTGCATGTGAGGCAATCAGAGAATGTACAGACAGAATAACGGTATAAGACGGATTATATGCATCAATCCTTTGTGCAATCTGTCTCTGGAGGTTGCATAAGTAGAGAAACATAAGTCCTTTCATATCCTTTGTCTTCAAAGGGCAGTAGACAATATAGCTAAATACTGCAGATAGTTAAAGGTTTTTTGCCTAGTAGCACATGGTCGTACCCTGGGAAAAGCAGTAAGTGTCTGCAATAACGATGAAGTTCTGTGTAACTTGCTATGCCCCATTAAGCTTCATTGGTTCTCCTAGTGTTTAGACTGCACGGGTTTGGATGGATGCCTTGAGTGTGCATTTGGCCTCCAATAACTGCTTATAGCAATCTTTCTTTTCTTTCTGATTTCTTTAGCAGAGGTTCCTATTTAAGAAATGTGTGGCAGGGGAGAGACAGAGAAATCAGCAAGCCATCACTTCTCTCCAGCTTCCTAATGCCTCAAGCAGCTACTTTCCTTAGGTATCCCTGCTATGGAAGTGTGGCTGAGATAGAAGTACAGAGACTGGTACTTTCCCAATGACCTTGATTGATAATTCTTTTGCTTCCTGGTAGGTGGGAGCCATAACGCTTAGTGTAAGGACTCTGTTGTAGGCTGGAGGAAGAGGAAGACTGCAACAAACAGGACAACTGGTAAGTAACACTGTTCCCACTCCCATAAAAGTCCTCAGCAATATATGGTGATCGTTTTGTAAAAAAATAATTGATTCTGGATGAAAAATATTCTGTTCCTGAGGCTTCCTAGAAAACTTTCTATACTACCTAGTAAATATATCTTAAACTCTCATGGGGTCAGAGTAGATTAACATAGTTGAGAATGCAGAGTAGTCTTGATATGAGAGGCTTTAGAGTAGCGGGATTTTCCATCTCCAGAATAGTTCTAGATTAAAAGCACTCAAATTCAATGTTAGGAAGTGTATTAGAGATAGAAAGTTCACCATCAGCAAAAATTATCTGTCAGATGAAAGCGCAGTTTCCCTGTAAAAGGAATAAAGGCATTTCAAAGCTATGTCTACTGTTTGTCATCTTGGTGTTGCAGGCAAACATATTCATTAATTGATTGCCTCTAATATGTGTTCAGGATTATGTATTTCATTCCAGTACTGTTTTAAGTTAAAATCTTTAAGATTTCGGGGTGATGGTATGATAGGCTTGAGGATAGGCTAGTTGGTGTTTGCATGTTGGTATCAGTAAAGCCCATTGCACATGTGTTTGTAACCAGAGGAAGAGAAGTGCGAAATAGTGACAGCTACTCATCTTGTCTGTCTGTACTTGGACAAAATGAGTGGTGCAACTTACATTCAGTATCTGTTGCCCTTTGTGTAGCCTTGCAGAACAGGTGACTTCTCAGTGCTGTGTAGTGAAAATGATTCTTGACTTTTCGATGCTGTGTGATGAAAATGATTAGTTTTATGTACAGCATCAACACTGCAGCTCTCTTTTGGTGTTGATTTTCAATGGAAAGTGCATGAATGTGATTACTGTGTGAGAGCTACTGCTGAAAATCACTAGAAAGATTTCAGGAATTGCCCTGATTCTCCTTGTCTCCCTAATAAGTTTTATAAGGCATTAAAAGGCAATGGTAGCACATGGGGAAAGATCTGGTCACAGTAAACTGTGAACAGTACTGTGTTTTACAATTAAATTTTGCAGGTGTAATCACAACAGCAGGTTGTGGAATGCTCATTCATCAAACAGTGTTTGCCATCCTTCTGAGTAAGCAATGAGTTGGGGTAAATTTGTGGTTTTAGAGTGGAAGCCTCCAGAAGGCCTTGGACAGAGTTGGTTATGCTGGCAAAGAAATCTGCTTAGGCAGGTAATTTTTTACAGTATTTGCTGAAATTTCCATGATGATAAAAAAGATGCTATGTACAAAGCGTATGAAAGGAGTACAGATGGATTACAAATGTGATACCACATGAGTTTGCTTTAGGACCTGGAATATGCAAGGATAAATGGTTCCTTTCTACAGGATAGCATAAAGGATTGCTACGAATTAAAATTGCTCTTCCTTGCATCTTTTAACGGTACTTTATCAAGAATGGGACACATCAGAGGATGGAGACACACCTGGTTTGTTACTGGGTTCTTTGTTAAATATGTAAATATAAGCTAACCTTGTAATCTTTGCAAATATCAAACTTTTGCTAGACCTCTGGTTAAGTTGAAACATTGCCTTCATAGAGTTTTACTTAAATTAGTTCATGATTGTAATTTAATAGTTCCCTTGGTTTTGCCATCAGCTTTTGCAAGCTAGAGTTAAATTTGGCAATGTTATGGTGCTGTCATAGATTTCCACTTTTATTGCCTTGAATCCATATTAGTGTCTTAAAAACATATTAATACTTAATTAGACTTTCTTAACTTCAACTCTGGATATATGTAGTCTGGTAGCTCAGCAAGCATAGAAAGACAGAATATATCAAGCTTTTTGTAAGTGGCAGGGTTCCTTCTGAGCCCTTTCAAATACAAATATTCTTTCTGCTCCAATTTCTTAATCTGAAAAACCACTATGTATCTCTGTAGAGCTTGGTGAAAATTGAACAGTGCTCATGTATTTCAGTATCTCTAATAACGAAGGCAGGTGAGGCTAAAGGGCCAGACTTGTTGGGATTCTAAAGAGAAATGGAGTTATCCCATATCTGATTTTAGTGGACAGTTTCATTTAGTGAGGTTATTGGAGCTGGAAAGAAAATAGTGGATTAGTACTGAGAATTTCTTGGAGCTATTAAAAGTCATAAGCTTTTAACTTCTATACATGTTCAGATGCCTGGAAAGAGAAAGAAATATTTTGACTACATGTGCCAGATAAAAGGTGTGCTAAAGGCTGGGTTTAGCCCTTAGTTGCTGTAAGTTACACAGAGACCCTTTCATGAACAGTTTCTCTTGCACTGGTGCTACTGTGGGGATGTCCAGTAGTCATTCTGGCTAGAAACAGCATTGGCTTCTGCTTTGATATATCTAGTTAGCACCCATGCCATGTTACCACTTCTGATTGGGAGCAAAGGGCCTGATAGTCAGCCTCAAGAAGCAGCAAACCGAATCAATGCAAGACAAATCCTTCTTGTTATGGAAAAGCAGCATTTCCACACCCTGACAATGGCTGAGTTTTCTTCTCAAAGGAACAATGGATATAATGAGTAACTTCTACTTATATATGAAATTTCCTATATGGAGATATCAAAAGACAATAACTACACAATAGAGTATGATGTGATGTGGGAGTGCCATAGTTACTGATATACTATTGTGTGCACAGGGAGCCATTTGCCATCTGACTAAAAATTGATAGCTTTTAGGAGATTATAGCTAACAGTAGTTGTTATAAATTATGCATGCACCTTATAGAGAAAGAAAATCCTCCAAGACCAGAAATTGTTTTAAATGTGTATCATGCTTAGAGTGAGAAAACACAAGTGGTTATTTTAGAAAAACTTCTAGAATTAAAGATGAGTAGTTTTTCAGAAAAGGCACTTAAAAACACTTGTTGAGTGATATGGAACCAGACCTACTGCAATGTGCATTAAAAAGAACCCAGAAAAACCCAACCGTGAAATCTTCAGTGATGACGCATAGAGCCAGCTTCTTAAGAAACCAGGAATGCCCACTGTGACTAATACACTGGGCTGAAACAACATTTGTTCAAGAAAAATCTGGCATATAATGCATAAGACTGTTTAGCACTAAGAAGTAAAAGTAACTGAAGTAGTACATTTTCAAAGTGTAGTGTTTTCAGGCTGCTTCCCAAGCACACAAGTTTGGTGTTTGACCACCCTCCTATGAAGAACATTTTCCATATATTGAACTGGAATGACACTTTCTGCAGTTTATGACCCTGCTGTGCTCTTCCTCCTGCTGGACACTTCTCTGAAGAGTTGTGTGCTGCCACTTTTGTAGCTGCCAGTCAGGCACTTGGAGTCAGCAGTTAGAGGAGCACTGCCACTAAGGGGTCACCTGCTGTCATCAGGGCTGTGGCCACTGTGCTTTAAGGCTGGTAGTCTAGCACATCATTGCCTCACTTTACAGGCCACCTATTCAGTCTGTTTCTCCCTTGTTTGGATACAAAGGTGGAGGGACCCACATTTAAAGCCTTGTTAAAGTCAAGGTAAATGACATCCCCTGATCTTCCTTCATCCACCAAACCAGTCATTTTGTGGTAGGCAGCGATGAGGCATAATTCAATCAGTGGTGTCTGTTCCAAGTCACTTATTTCATGTACGTAGAAGTGGCTTCCACAGTGACTTGCTCCATATTCTTCTTAGGGACTCAGGAATTCTGTAAATCCAGTTTGCTCTTAGCTGTCTCCAACTTTTACCTTTCTCAGTCCTGACATAGTCCTTCATCCTCATGAATGCACAGTGGCAGAGACCCAGGAGGGCTGACAGTAGACCTTATCAGGAAGGACTGAAGCAACGAAGACAGACATACAGTAACAGCCTTCCCCATGTATTTTTATTGCTACGTCCTCCTTCCACTGGGTAGCTGCTCTTGCTTTCCTTAATTTTTTTTGTTGTTGTTGGGTGGTTTTTGTTTGTGGGATTTATTTTGTTTTGTTTTGTTTTTTTGTTATCAATGTAGCCTGCAGAAGTCCTTGTGGCTTTTATCCTTACTAGCAGCATCACTGTATTTATCCCAACTACCCCAACTTCACTTAGACTTTATTTTGAGTTTGCATACAGCCAGGAATTCCTCATTCAGGAAGTGTCTGGGAAAGGCTGGTTTTCCTTTAGCTATTCACAGATTTGGTTTATCATGTACTGAATATGTGAACTGGTCTACACAGCAGACTGTGGAAAACCTTTTTTACAAAGACAACAAATTCAAAAAAAAAACTTGCAGCAGTGGGGTTAACTCTCTCTCAGGTATGCAAAAAGCAGGAACGAGGCTTTTCCAAAACTGAAGTTTCAATGAAAAGCATTATTGTTGTCTGTCTTTGTTCCCAAGATATGGTGATATGTTCTGTTCCTTGATGAAGTTGTATGGAGAAAAGTATTCACAGTCAAAGTACACATAAGAGCTTTAGAAAAGCAACATTTGATAATTTTTATCTGTAAAACTTTAAAAAATAAAAAAAAAAAAGGGAAAAAGACCAGACAAGGAGTATTTGAGAGTTACTTGCTTAATAGCAGTCCCAGTTGAATTGGGTTTTGGCACTGAAAGAAATTGGTTTCATTCCAGCACAGTTGTGAAAATCTAGGAAAGAAAATTGCCATAGTTGTCTATAATTTCAAGTCTCTTTTCATGCTTTCCTAGTAAATTGAAGCATTCAGAAAGTTTTAATAACTGCTTTGAACAGAAAATGTGCTATATACACTATGAAGGCCCTGGAGTGTGACCTTGTGCCTGGGTCTGTGACTAATAAACACTGCAGGGCAGAGCAGCACTTCCCACAGTCAGTTCCTCAGCAGAAGTTTCTGATCAAAGCATCTTTGTGAGGTTTCTCCTGTGGAGATTTCCCACCTTGTATATAGACTTGAGGGAAGGATTTTGTGCTTTGTAGCTCTTCTGCCCTTTGATTTTTGCATTGACTTGGTGATCTAATAGCCTGCTCATTGTTTTTGTTGGCTATAATTTACTGCAATGTCATGTTTTTCATACTTGCTCTTAGGTAGGTGATGGAAGTTGTATAAGTGGTTCATGAGTCATTTAATATTAAGCAGTATAGAATGGGTTGCAAGAACATTGAGATTGTTTACTTTGATCTTGGTGTTTTTATAATGTTGACAATTATTCACACTGCACTTGAGGAATATTGAGTAATTAACACTAGCTTTACGCAGACTTATTAATATAATAAAGCAGCACTTCAATTGCACCAGAAACTGAAATAGAGGTACTGGGAAATGGGGAAGGTATAATGAAGAGCAATACTAAAAGCTGGACTATTGAATGTTGGAGTACCAGTATATTAGGGTACTGCATTACGTTGGCAGAGTAGGTTTTTGTATTGCAGTCAGTGTTCTGGAAGTGGTAATAAAATGCATGTTTATTAAAGCTTCCTCATGATTATGAATTGTGCAAGAAATAAAGTATGTTATATCATCCAGAGAAACTAGGAACATGTAACAAGCTCTTCACAGAAAATTTCTGTCCATACTGTTTATATTTTAGAGGGAAACAAAAGAGAAAGAAATTTGAAATAACTATTAAGGGGAGGTGGGGGGGGGAGGAAGACTAAAACCTGATCAGTTAATGAACTGCTGTAATGACTGAAAGTCTCTCGGGATACAGCTGCAAAGGCATACTGAATTCAGGTCATTTCATGATCTCTTTAAATAGCTATTACATTCTTGAGCAGGAATAAGAGATCTTCCCTGAAGCTCTACAGAGAATCAAGGTTTCCATCTTCTTTCCTTTGCTAGTTCTTCCTATTTCCAAATGTATATGCTTTGCATTTATTCATATTGAGATTTCATAAATAGACATTTTAGGTCTGCAAACTCAATTGTTGAAACTTCATGTACGTCCTACTTTTTATAATCAGTCTCTTACAGTGATCTCTGCACAGAGAAGTGTACACAGATTTCTGCAGTTTCAGAACTCCCTGTTTTTAAAATAAGTGTGTTTAAATGTAGGTATTAGTCATCTTTTTAGGATGTAAAGGAACAGTTTATGCCTGTGAAGTCTTTCTAATTTGGACTGTAACATAGCCAGATCTAGCAGTAACATACACTTTATTTTTACTGTGTCTTGGAAAATTAGTTGTTCATGCAATTGCATTGCTCTTTGATTATAAATTCTTACTTCTGCGGTTTCCTAGCAGGAGTCCTTGAGAGCTTAATTGATAATCGTTTTAAAATCATACTCCAATTCTTAGTTCCTAATTTTTTTTTTTTTAAGGAATATTTATGAATTAAAGGAGAAATATTCTCAACAGCAAGTGGAATGGTTTTCGGATGACAAGCCAAGAAACAATGGAGAAAATGCTTAGGACTAATTTTAAGGATTCTACCACTAAGTTGCTAATCACATCAGCCTCCACCTTGTGCTACAGTAAAAATGTGGAGAGTATAGTGCTGCCTATTACAGGTTTGACTCAGAAATATTAGAAATTAATGAAACACAGGCACCTGCTTCCTGGAAATTACTCTAAAATAAGAGGATTACAGTACTTATAAGGGAATTCTGAAAGGTCTTACATTTGGAGCAGTAGTTCCAATAGAATTATTAATTATGCCTGATCTCATAATTAATTTTAGTTTGTAGAATTCAGCATACTTTTAGGTTACAGCATTTTCCAGTACCTGATACTTGTAGCTTTAGCCAGAAGACACCATCCACTCTGACCTCCAGTTTAAAATTACAAATATAATTTTACCTAGTGAAACTTATCTGAAAAGATTAATAACAAGGTGATTCATATGCAATAACCAGTGAAAATACTCAAATGCAGTACACACCCTAAACCATAGCACTCTTTTTCTTACTCTTTCCAAAAGAAACTTTAAACTGAAATTCACACCATACTCCAAGATGAAAATGGATGTTCAGGCTATTTGTTTTTAGATTATATAATAAAAGCAAGGGTGCTGGATAAAAAGTTGCATGTATGTAATACCAAACTTGACCTCAGAATAATTTTAACGTTTTGGAAAGAGAAGCAAGGATCCTTTCTGTACTTGCTGTAATGAATGTTCTGGTTTGGATGCCTTGAGATAGAACTGGCCTGTTCCATGCTTACAGGAAGTCTCCCAAAATACCTAAATTTTCACTTTAAAAATAGGTTATTTAAGAGTAAAAGATACTAACTTAAGTTTAAGTGTGTACCACAAGAGCTTGCATCTGCTTGGTGAAACGTTAACATTAATGGTTTAAAATCAGAACTATCTATTCTGTCTGCCAGAGATTTGTTTTCCAACCAGGAAGTTTTCACAGGCTTCCTGAGTCACAAAAAGCTTTCCCAAATCCCCATCTAGCCCTTGTCTTTTTCACACTTGTGACTTGTTTGTTCACCTGTTGTCTGCCTTTTCAGGGATCTCCTATGCAATGGGATCCTGGGCTTGCTGTGTCTCTGCCTGCCTGCTGTCCCGTCCTGGAACTGCAGCACTTCCCCTGGCTGGGTATGGTTAGCTGCCTCCAGGGAAAGGGGTGCTTTTTCCATCTTTTCATAAGATCTCACCTGAAAGAGTTCAACAGCCCAGGCAAAGCAAATATGCTGTCTTCTTCAAGGCTGTTCACCAAATATGCAGTTTTTACTTACTTGAAGAATAACACACCGAGTGTGTTACTAAAGTGTGTCCCTGAGTATGATGTTCTGCTCTGGAGATACCTGTGCATGTTCTGAAGTACCTGACTTCAGTACAGGAAGAGCATAGCTGTCTTTAGTGACAACTTGACAGGTTAATCTCTAGTCTGCTGTCTCTCCTTTCTCTCTGATGTGTCTGTATGGGAATCTGGCAGAATTCTCCAGCAGCCACGGTCTGCCTTGGCTCACTACAGTGGCCCCACTGCACTCCAGCTTATGGTTCGCCACAGGGTAGTTACTTTGTGGTGAACCATAGGAAGTCTGACTTGAGACCATCACCAGCTGCTGTTCCCAGTGCTGGTACAGCTGCAGAGGCAGGAAAGACTACTATTGCAGGGTGGTACAAATAATAAGGCCAAGGAGATTACATAAATCTAAAAATCAGTTATCTAAAATAAATCACATCTTTTTCCATTGTGATTTTTCACTACAGCTGTGTAATAATCCACTCCCAAATGTTCTATTTCTGAAGAGCATTTTACTTTCACAAGGAATTAGCATCTTCAGCCAAAGCTTGAATTTTCCCTGTGGCTATTGCATATGAGATGAAGTCCCCACCAGTCTCTCCTGTGCTGAGAACTTCTGTTCTCTTTGTTAGGCATAGTCAACCATTCTGGTTTCCTTCCCTGTCACCTATCATACTTTATCAAAGTGCATACTTACCAGCTGGTTTGGGTTGACAGCTTAATTTTATTGAAATTCAGCTGATGTGACTAGACAGGAATCTTGAATTACAGAAGACAACAATTTTAATATTAAATCATCAACATAGTCTAGTGCTAGTCATATGCTCATGAATAGTTCTTTCACTTTGTTTTACCCACAGTATGCATTAAAATGGTTATTTCTTGTTGTGAGTTATAGTAATTGAGTAAAACAGTTAAATACCTTGATGAACGTGACTAGTAATATAGATAGACTGTATTTGGTTGTGGGTTTTGAGGGAGCGTTGCTTTTTTTTTTTTTTAAGGACATTACCATGATATATGCCTGGATGAACATCTCCAATTGCCTTATGGGTTATAGAGATTAAAAACAAAAATCTTTTTCTATTCAACTTATACAGAAAGTAAGCAAAGGATACCAACAAATGTGTAACTGCAAAGACGCAGCGAAAATTTGGTTAATGTGGAGGCTAGCATTGGAAATGTAGTATTGCCAAGATTTGTATGTGGTATCTTAGCAAGAACTTAATAAGGATCTAAGGACAATGACACTGGGACGGTCTAGTAATCTGAGGATGGCAGCTGCGCTTTGTTTTGTGAGAATGACCGTTTGTTCTTCAGCCTCCCTCTGTAAGTCTCATCTTTACTTTCTCTGTTTTTCCTTAGATTATTGTTGCAGTGAGTCAGGATTAGCATATCTGGATAATTATACTACTTAATTATTAAGTAGCAAACAAATACAGGTAATTTTAAAACAGATTGCTTTTGCAGGGCAGTGAGCTAAAGCTGGCCTTAGGTATTGGTGTTAGAATGTGCATTCTGCTTGTTTTCTTTTTTTACTTACTTTCAGTGTATATTTTTCTTGAGTACTGTGAATACATTTCAGGGAAATTAAGATAAAATAATGTTCTTTCAGAAGTGTTTGTTTCTGGTGGTTTGTTTTTTTTTTTTTCAAGTACCTTACTAATGATAACTAGCTTGTGCTCTTAGGAAAAAGTTTCTAGTTGTGTCTGTAACATTTTTTAGAACTGGAAAAGTTCACTGTACCTTGTAAGACAACTTCATTGTACTTAGTGTATCAAGAGAAGTCTTATGGTTATTTTTCTTACAATTCTGTAACAGGAGAAAAGATCCCATTAAATGAGGTGAGCATGTGGATTTGAAAGATGAAGGTATCACAAGTCTAGAACCTGCAAGCTAAAGTTTAGAAAACGATTTAATTAATGTTAAGTCTGGTTAAACTTCAGGTTTATTTTTTTTATTATTACTTGCATTTTTAAAGTCAAGATCTGCCTTGGCTTCAGGAAGGCTTTTACCACTGCTTCCAATAAGATCCTCGTAGAGAAGCTCACTAAGTGTGGGCTGGCTGAGCAGATAGTGAGGTGAAAACTGGCTGAATGGCTGGGTCCACAGAGGTCAGTGGTTCAGAGCATGGATGGAGTCTGGCAACTAGTGTACTCAGAAGTCAGTACTGGAACTAGTCCTGGTGAACATATGTATTAACGATTTGATGATGGTTCAAAGTGTACGTTCAGCAGATTTGTTAATGGTGCAGAACTGGGTGGAATGGCTGGTACACCAGAGGGTCATGCTGCCATCCTTAAGGACCTCAACAGGAGCCTTGTGAAGATCAACAAAGAGGAGCACTAACTTCTGCATCTGAAGAGGAAAAGGCCCAGGCACCAGCTGGAGGCTTACCCAGCTGAAAAGCAGCTTGGCAGAAAAGGCTCTGGCTGTTCTGGTGACTGTAAGCCAGCACTGTGCCCTTGCAGCAAAGAAGGCTGATGGTGTCCTGGGGCTGCATTAGTTTGTTGCCATCAGGTGAAGGGAGGTGATCCTTGCCCATTACTTAGACCTGATGGGGCCATACCTGGAGTGCTGTGTCCAGGTCTGGGCTTTCCAGTACAAGAAAGCCATGACATAGGAGAGTGTCCATCAAAGAGTACAAAGACTTTCAGTGACTAGAGTGTTTCTTCCATAAGGAAGGGCTTGAGAGAGCTGTGACTGTTCTGTCCATAAAAGAGAAGGCTTCGGTGGATCTCTACAATGTATATAAGTGCCTGAAGGGAGAGTATAAAGAAGATGAAGCCAGTAGTGCCTAGTGACAGGACCAGAGGTAATGGTCACACACTGAAACACACAAGGTTCCCTCTGAGCATCAGGAAACACGTTTTCACTGTGACAGTAGCCAAGTGCTGGCACAGGTTAACCAGAGAGGAGTCTCCAACCTTAGAGATACTTGAAAGCCATCTAGATGTCACCTTGGGCAGCCTGCTCAAGATGGCCCTGCTTGAGCAGGGAGGTTGAACCAGATGACCTCCTGAGGTTCTGTTCTGCCTGAACTATTCTGTGATATGTGAACTAGGACACTGCAATTGCATAAAAACTTTTTTTTTTTTTAATTAAAACTGTGCCTTTTAGAAAGGTACTTAACTGTCACAGTTTGTAATGCGATTTTTATTTGAAGTTTTTCACCAAATTGAAGGTATTTTTATTATCTGTATGGAATAGTGTAGTAAGATTCTGGGACTTGAATTGTTCAGGTTTGAAATTCAGACCTTGTGCATTTCTGTCTTCCTGATTTAAATAAGATAATACTACTTGTCAATATCTATAAGGAAGGCATGTGTCCAAACAAAAGTTTTCCTCATATAGTAATATTTTAGCAATGCACACTCATGCCTTAGACACAAAGATGTTCTATGGAGGGGAAAAAGAAAAAAAACAAACCTACTTGCAAGGGCTTTTATGGTCTCCACCGCAACTGTGAACTTCAGTATAGCTCTTCAAGGAACAGAATCTGTAATATATGTGTTGCTTGGCTGAAAAAGGCGCAGTGTTTACTGCAGGGAAAATTTCCTAGGGTGGGCATGTAAGACAGGAAGGCACTGCTGGATCGTGCTCTTCACTCCTTTGAACGTGAAGTCTTAATGATTATTGTCAGTGCAGCTTTAAAAATAAAGTCTTAAGGGTTTTGCTTTTTTGGAAGAATTGTAGACTAATAGAAATAACATCCAATTCAGAAATCGGAAAAATGAAACTACATGCTTGAATTTCTTCTATTTTCTTAGTATGCTTCCATCTTAATATCTTCAAACTGCAAGGGTTCTACTATATAAAAATATTAATGCTACTTTCTGAAACAATGATTGCTTCAATAGTGATATTAAAATGCCACAGTATTGCAGGAAAATTTTGATTTGGGAAAAAAACCTACTCTCAGTGGTGTCTTACCTCATACACAACATCCTTTAGCGTGTAGTCTCCCTACATTCTGGGTGGGTTTTAATTTCAAAGTCCAGTTTTAATTTCAAAGTCTACTTGAGACATTCTTGTTTTGTTTCAGAACTGTAGAAGTTAACTACAAAATCTTAAGAAATCCAGTCTTTAAAAAAATTTGAAAATACATATGAATGTTTTCTCTACATGTATTCTTCTTTTTGGGGAGGAAAAAGTCCAGCAAATGTTGATGTCCAAAGTGAATTTTCCCAAGTAATTATGTTGCAACGAAATAGGGAGTAAGAGCAAGAATTTTCTGTTGTTGTTGTTGTTCTGCTTTTGGGGTTTTGTACCTTCTCCCTGCTGCTTTTCATCAGTGTCCTACTTAGCCTCAGCAATCTTTTGGTGTTTTTCTGGTTCACCGAAAGGGCTTAGCACTTTGACAGTATGAAAAACCTGACTTGCACAGTAGACTGAACCTTAACTTTCTGTTGATACGGTACCTGCTTTAAGTTCAAAAATACGAAAGACACGGTGGAGCTTTTTAAAGTGATCTCCACTGCTCCATGAAGTGCTTAATCAGGTAATTCATGGAGCTAATTTAAAGCTAAAGAAATCTTGCAAAAATACAGTATTTCTGTTTTTTGAAATGATTTCATATCACACTGAGTTGTTCCAACAAAAGAACGTCAGCAGGACAAAAATCATGTTTTATTGTGTGAGAAGTGCCCTATACACAATTGTTCCTGAACTGTCATCCCTAAAACCTCGCTAAGGAAGTTGTGCAAGTCAAATTGTGCTCACAGTATAACTTTAAAGCGTGTGGTGAAGTGATCATCTGCCACTTGTCTGTGTTACAATATTTGGAGATTGACAGAGC
>JAWWTY010000106.1:34801728-34829331 GCA_035222235.1 Margarornis squamiger | reverse complement strand
CAGTATAACTTTAAAGCGTGTGGTGAAGTGATCATCTGCCACTTGTCTGTGTTACAATATTTGGAGATTGACAGAGCTGCTTCACTTAATGGGGGCACGTGAACCTATTTCTATTCTTGAAGTAAAAGGCCTTCAAAAGCAGCCTTGTAGAAGAGCCATAAAGAGTTTAAAGCTGCCCCTTCAAACAGCAGTAGCAGCAGTTTTAAAGGTGTTTCCAGTATGGAGAGTTTCTTTCCTCTGCTGGCTGAAGAGCTCCAGCTCTTCTTACCACCCCCCTTCCAGCTGTCTGTCCAGACCAGCCTTTCCTCACCCCCTCCACCAATGTCTCCTCTACACTGCAGCTCTTACCTTCTCTTGTACTCTTCTGTACATAGCATAAACAAAGTTCATAAATAAAAAATATAATTATGACTTTATCTCTTCTCTCTGCTTCTAGTTTCTTTAAAACAATCTTTTCATAGCAAAGTATGTGTCTAGGAGCACTGCAGCATGCTTTCAGCCTTGGCATGTTTTTTAGCATATAAGCATAGGCTTAGTATAAAAATTAGTCTTAATAATAAAGGAAATGAGCAACAGATTAAACTTTTCTTTTCTAGAGTTTTTTGTTCTTGCATCATACTCTATTTTACCACATCTCTGTCCAAAGAAAAGCCCCAGAGACTTATGCATAATAAAATATAGTGATACAACTGTTTTTTTGAAAGGGTTGAAGCTTTTCTTGGGCTGTTCTGATGAGATTAGTCACTGGTAGGTGTGATTAGTATAGATTCTGGGCTTTTTTTAGTGTGTCAACAGTATGAATTTATTGCATTGTGGTTAATAGGGAAAATGGGGAATATAATCCAGGTCACCAAAGGTCTGGAATGCCTCTGCATATATCCAGACTTGTCCACAGTGTTATTTCAGCATGGGGAAATTGGGTTCATAGATCAGATGCTTCAGCTGGATGCCATACGTTCAGTGTGTCTAGGGGGATACAAAACTCATTGTCATTGTTACACAAGTTCTTCATTTTGATTTTCTGACTCTTTTTGCATCTTTCATGGCACCTGCACTAAGCAAAGAAAGATGCATGGTATGTAATTAACAGCTAAAATTATAATTGTCAGCCAACTATTCTAAAAAGGCAAAACAGTGTTAAATTAAAAAAAAAATCAACAAGCAACCAAACAAAACCGCCACAAAAATACCTCAGCCACCCCATTGCTCCAAAACCAACCTCAAACCCAGTAACGAAGAAGCCACCTTTTCTGCTTTTCTCTCTCTCGTGTCACTAGATAATGGAAATAACCAGACACTGACTTTATTCCTTCTTACCCCTTACCTTTATAGGAGTTTATTTTCCTGTATTTCAAACTCTGTCCTTATTTGACTGAAATTGGCAACCAGTTTAAAAGCTCTCAGGCAGAGGTGCTAGCTGATTACATAAGCTTGGGAAACTCGAATAAAAAAGGATCAACTTGCTTTTAGCACTGGCAAGAAATGCCAGTATTGCTTTTCTTCTCTCATTTCCTTGAAGAAATCCAAGTTGACATTGCTGAAATATGATTTTTTTTTTTCCTCTTTAATAGGAAAGCCTGGGGATGACATACAAAGAATTCTCAATTAAAGGGCTAGTTTTGCCAGTTAAAAGCAACCAAAATATGATTTTAAAGGGAAATGCTAAAAAGTGCTAATTAGATTTCATCATTAGAAATTCTGACTAAACCAGAGACTTTTAATGCTGCCTTATTTTGATGTTGCAGGGGGCAAGGGAGGGGATGTTCTATGTATGGTCTTTCAACAATGTGCTTTTTATTTTAAAACTTTGAGAAATATCTATGGCACTTGAGGTTTGGTTTCAAAGAAAACTAGACGTGTACATCTGAAATGTATTTGAAATCAGGAGCTGAAGGTCAGTGTGCTGAATGGGCTTGTAGATCTAGTAACTGGATGGCAGACAATACAAACAGGCTATTTTAAGACCTTTTTTTAAATGAAATGGGCCAATGCAGCTTTAAAAAATAAAATTAAAAATCTCTTGGTTGCAATTATCTTGATATTTCCAAAAAATGAATGATTTCCATTTACAAAAGAAAGCAACTGCTATGGACTATCCAGGGCTGAAGAAAAGGTAGGAAGTCTGTAATAGGCAAGCGTATAAAGTACTGCATTGATATCTTGAGAATATTCAGCAGATATTTATCACTGTTTCCAGTGTTTTATGTGGGGCAAACCTCTCCCAATTAATGCAGCAAGTAGACAAGATAAGAGAAAATAAGCAAAAATCAAATAAATGGGGGGGAAAGTATGTCTGAACAGGAATCAGTGATAAAATAAGTCTGGTAAATTGCAGTGAAGTGAAGAAGACTTAGCTTTTGTTCACGTGGAACATATATTTACTCAATCTATCTCAAGATAGAAGAAACAGATGAACCTCTCCAGAAGGGTTGAAACAAGCCTTTTGAAATTGAAGCTGAATCCAAGGTGCTTGTTGCTGACAGTCTGTTTCACATTTACTTTTTCTGATGACAATATGTGCGAATCTCAAGTGGAGTGTACCCAGGCACTTGAGAAACACTCCAGACAGGGTGCTGCAAGCCCAACTGCTCGCAGATGTAGCAGGGCTCCTGCCTTGCAGAGGTAGCTCCCACTTCCAGAGGCCCATTGTTCTTAGGGAGTAGCTTAGAGGGTGTACAGCTGTAAATGCCTTCATTCTGCCTCCTGTTTCTCTCGTATTTTACAATTGCCTGTTTGTTGGATCTGAGAGGTAATTAGTAATTTAAAAGATTAATTGGTTTCATAACTGAATTTGCATTCCTGGGATTCTGAAATTGCAGGAAGCTATTCATGCAAAAAATGCCTTTGTGTTAATTCTAAATAGCTCTATGAATGTAAGACCTTACTGGTTTTACGATGTAGTCTTTAAACAAATAACTCATCCGTCTTCAATGTGATTAATTATTTTAAACATTTAGGGTGAGATTGATTGTCAAATATGATTAAGAGGTTTTTATCTAATATTTTTTCAATGCAAAATTTAGAATTTAATTAAGATGTTGCTAGCCAGCTGTCTTTTACATGGAAGAAAATATTCTCTTTGTATACTTGCTTAATTAACAGTAGTTATTGGTAATAGATCTATTGAAAGCTTATATTGAAAGCAGGGAGACTATGAAAGCAGTGCAGACAGAAAAGATTAGTAGATGAGTTTGTAATTTTTTTGTGTTTGAACCAAGTGGTATAAACAAACTCTATGTTCCTTGTCATAGAGCTTAGACTGGCAATTTCATGTGTCTTTTTATTAATACTGATAGATCTTAAGGCCCAGCCTGGGATAGTATGCTGTAATGGCTGTCACTATAATTTTCTTCTGACATAATAAGAATTTGGAAATGGGGGAAAGTATTTATATAAACAAACACCACTTGCCTTTCCCCTAAGTCCCGCTTTTTTTCCAGATGCAGCCTGTCTTGCTCTTATTTTGGTTTAATACTAGAAAACAGTAAGTAATTACAAAGACATCATTGCTTTGCTGTAGATTGACATGGATGTGGAAATATTAATACATGAAATACTGATTTCATTTATTGGATGTAGGTTTCTCATAGTTTCCTCTAGTTAGCTTGTATCTGTTGTTCATGAAGTTGGTTTGTATATAAGTTGAATTTCTCATATAGCTGTTTATAGTTTGAAGGTTTCTAGGAATTTCTTTGGGATAAAATCTTTCATTTTATTAAAAACACTCTAGACAAGAGTTTCTAAGCTTGGGATATATGATTTGATTTCTCTTAGAGTTTCAAATATATTTTCTTAGAATTTAGAATCCAGTGAGCTTTACCTATCTCAGCTTCCTTAAATTCAATTTTACATTTTGTTCCATTTTGTTTGTAGGTGCTCTCCCCACTTTCCTGGTTGCACAGCGGGACTTTTCCCACTGCTGCTGATGCCCCAAATGGTCTTCTTGCAGGAGGAGCAGCCTCAGCCATTCTGTAGGTGAGTAGAGGCCATTGGGATGGAGGCCTGGACAGTAGTGCCTCTCCTCCTACCTGCTCCTCTTCTCTTCTTCCCAGGCAGCCTGTGAATTCCCCTCAACCTTTACTTATATGCCACACAACTCTTGCATTTCCCTGCAGTTTACAGGCACGGTAGGGGTCTTTTGATGAACACTTTCACTGGGAGGAAAAACTCTTGATAGCTTCCCAGTTATGTGGCTATCAGACTGTGCCTTTCTGCAGCTTCTGGTTAGTCTGTTAACTGCACTGAGGAAGAAGCATCCATTCCCATGGGCCTTTCAGTGTCCGTGGTTCTTTCCTTCCATCAGTAATCTTGGTCACAAAGTTAAAAGACCACCAAGTGTTACAAGTCATGGCGTGAATGTATTCTGGTGCTACCTCTGTTTCTTTCTCTTCACCGATCTGCCTCTGATGAAATTCTGAGTCCTGCTTTGTTAGTAGGAATTGATGGAGAGGTGCAGGACTGCTACTTAAAAATGGGTGAGGGAAGAACAAACAATCTTCACAGGTTGTGTTAGTTTTGGCTTTTGGGTTTTGTTTTTTTTTTTTACATTAGCGTTCCTGTGATCTGTATGTTTTTGGAGGTCCTAGATAAAAGAAAATCATAGGTTATAAAACGTTAGTTCTGCCCCTTTTCAAAGAGCAGTTTCTTATTTTTTTGTCTGAACTAGTTCAACATGGTACTTAATCACTAATCATGAAGCTTTTCTTGTTGGTTGGAAGTGGTTCTTGGAAATGGTGTTTGATTCAACAAGTTAGACAAGTTTTTTTAAACTAACAACTTTTTGCTTTTCTTAAAACCATGGGATTAAGTCATCTTCACGCTGAATGCTACTTGGTTAGCTAGTAGCTCCATTTAGGATTTGCATAATGCTGTCTTTAAGATAAACCACTATAGCTCAAAAGCTATATAGTAGCTGTAAGTACTAAATGAGCATCTGAGAGGTTCATATACTCAAGATTTAGTGACAATAATCTGTTGAAGCATTTAGACCTTGAGTTTGTGGACCAGCACTAGATAATAATTTGTGGCAACTGCAAAGCTTTCTAAGTGAGAGTCCAAAGAAAGTGGTGGTAAAAGGACTGTTGCCATTCCTTAACATCTTCCATTATTTAAAGTAAGCACCTCAAGTCTACAAAAAGTGTGTGAGCTAGCAAAGCAGAACAAGAGAAGACTTCTGAGTTAAGGTATTTTGAGGTGGAAAAGGCTTTTACAGTACCTGCCATAAGTATTTCATTTTACCTTATACAAAGGTGATTTTTCTTTTTTTTAAGACCAGATTATTTATTAGAATCTCTATTCTTTTTCTTAATCAAATAGTGCTCAATTTTGAGTACTCAGCATTTGATTTAAGTACTGTTTCCTGGAATTTCATATTATATACAAGGCTGTGGTCAATTAAAGTAGACTTAGTGAATCCTTACTCAGGGCAATGTAGGAAATGTTAAATTCAGATTAAATGTGAGTGTATTGTTTACAAGAAGAAATTAACTTTTTTCATGTTAATTTGTAGTTTTTCACGTTTCAGGTTGTAGGTGATATGAAATTTTGTCCTCAGTTTCTTGAAGCTTTTTATTGCCAGTGTTTCTTTAGCTCTGTCTTGATCTTCATCAGACATTACTTCTTGTTATCCTTTACTTTTTCTCTGTACTTAATTTTGATATGAAAAATCCTTCCAGAAAAATAATACCGTTTATCATGTACTGTTTGAACTGTTCTCCAATCCAGTGTTAAGTAATGTATTGCTGTTATTGTATTAATGTGTTAGGAAATACAGGAGGTTAAAAAAAAAGTCAGTTACTGATATCTCGGGTGGTAAATCTTAACACTATTTGGACATGCTTGTGTCTTGTTCTTTCAATAATTTCTGCAGAGAGCTGGAGCGTTGTTTTACAAGTATAACAATGGGATGGTGTCATAGTCTAAATGGTGGATTATATTTTTACATTTTTATGTTTGCTTTACGTGTCTTTTGATTAAAACAGTCTTTGATACAAGTTGGAAACTAAATGTTAGTTATACTCCAATTGTTATTTTATCAGTCTTTTTAGTTGATACAGTTTTACAACTTGCACCTCTGTGTGTGTTTCATGTGTTATTGAGGCAGGGGCATTCATTAATTTGACAATGGTAGATTCAAACTGGAAGTAGACTGAATTTAGATGTAGCATCTAAGTTAATTTTGTTGATGGTTTTATTAATACCTGCATGCTACCTACCAAATTAGTGAAAGAAATCCCTGGTACTCAAACATCTGTTATCACTGATTCTGGGTAACTGAATTATATTTTAGATATAAGATTCGGGGTGTAGAGGGGAGTAGATACTCTTATCTACTAAAACTGACACGGTCAATGCACAAATACCACATCCACATAGTGAATGTAGCTATTTGGTGTCTGTGAAAGGAATCTTCTCTGTGTTAAGAAGTGTCTGATGCAAAGATTTTTGGAATTCCATTGCACGATTATGTCTCTTTGCTCTTTGTGAAGAGATCTTTGCACTATGAAGCTACATACTACATGTTTGTCAGAAACATATCTTGAAAATATTTTTCATCTGACGACTGAAGGTGGTATAAAAATTACCTTTGAGATATATATATATATATTCAATCCCAGTGTATAAAACTGATCAGATAGAGAAATGGTAGGTGTGTGCTTACAGTTATTTGCAGCGCTTGACTTTACAGCAAGCAACAGAAGCGATTTATGTGGCAGGGAAATTGACAGTGGGCAGGTGGCCAAAACTGCTTTGGCTTGCTGAGACACCACTGAGGACCAGGATGCTGACGGAGTCCAGCTTAGGATTGTTTGGGGATGTAAGTGAGCAAGCAGCCCTGCCAGCTTTCCCTTTGCTCCACATGAAGCCATGGTGCTGGCTGCCGGCAGCAGCAATGTGGGCGGTCAGACACCTTCCCTGGCACTCCTTCAGGTGGAGATCCGAACTGCGGCGTTAATCCGCTTCTGTTTACTCTGCCTCGCACTAAGGGAGGATTTTCATGTTTACTGCATCAGTGAATAAAAGCCATTTACACAGTATGATACTCCTTCTCAACTTCATCACTTCCTCCACTCCTTTAAGCTTCTCCCATACTAGGCTTTTAAGCATCTGATGGTAAACTTTTTTGGTAGCACAAGAGTTTGTTTTCTCGTTTCAACCTTCAGGCAGAGTTGTGTCAGTCTCTTCAGTTGCCCAGTTAAACTGGACTGTCTGATATTCTAGTAAGCTCTGAATGTTTTATATCGCTATCATCATTAAAAATTGCAGTAGAACTTAAGGTGAATAATTCTTCTCCTACATGTGCTTTTGTGGATGAGTTCATTGCTTGTTTGATTCTGGCAATAACATTTAATGGAGAAAGCATACGCTTAGCACAGGCATGCTAAATAAATGCAGCTGAGGATCACTCAGGGGGTGAAGGAGGCCTCAACCCAATTGCGGTTCTGTTTTGACGTGTTCTTGATTGACGGCTTCCAGCATGTTCCTCAGCACCACGCTCCATGGCATACTGATCAACACATTGACTCTTTTTCCACTAGCTGCATCTTTTATTTCTTAGATTCGTGTGACTTCTGTGGTGCTGTTGGTCCTGTGAGGAGGCCAAGCTCAGTTTGCTCAGGGAATGCCTGTGGTCATCGCCAATGATTCTCGCTGTCCAGTTTTGCCACTTTGAAGATAAAGGTTATTCTCAGTCTTTGCCATGTTCTGCGGTTGTGCCATTCTTCACAATCTGTCAAACGTAACTAAGTCTTTACACAGTTGTCCCTCTGAGTAACTCCTCTGCCTTCAGACAAACCAAGTGTTTCTTGTCCGTTTACTTGTAGCCTTTTTCAGTGGTGCCACCTGAGGGAGGCATTCTTGGAGGCCCAATGCAGTAGCAAACACCTTTCTTTTGAATACAGTAGAGCTTTTCTGCTTGATCTTGGTGTGTGTTTCTTTCTCATCCACATTTGTGGTGATGCATAGAAATGAGAATATGATTGAAGAGATTTGAATACTCTAGAAGTATATCTTTCAAAGGAGCATAGTTTTTCTGGAGATACAGGTCTACTTGCTCTTTTGTTTCTCCAGTGACCTTTATGCTTCTGATTTACAGTTAACAATAGTAAACAGGACAAAAATCCACCTATACATTTCATAACTGTTATTAGTAGTAGCACATACATGAAGAATATTGTAGCAAAATCAATTATGATTTCAGTGAGTGGGTTGTCCACAATAACATAATGCTCTGGGGGTTTTTTTGTTCATATGCATGTGTGTGTGTGTATATATATATGTATATATATAACAACACAGACTAAACCTATAGACCCGTCTGACTCAAATTGCATCATATGATGTGGCACTGTTTCATAGCCCGACATACCAGCTGCTTCCTGAAAGCCTTTGTTTTTATAATGTGAACTTCAGGGACTGATGCAGAATACTGAAGTTGTATGTGTGTATTTCAAAGGGGAGTAGAAGGGTCTTTTTAGGATAAGCAGCATAGTTTGTTGTTTTCGGCTTTTAGCTTCTTTGTTTGGAAGTCTTCCTACAGTTTGGATTCTTAAAGAAAACAGCTCAGTAGTCCATGGCTTCTGTATCTTTTCAAAGAAAAACTGTGTGTATCTCGTAGTTTAGCATGGTCAGAAATATCTGGGACAAACCAGTATTCTTTGTGGTGAAAAAAAAAAATGCACTGCTGGTGATAATGGAACAGAGGCGGTGTTTGTTTTGTTTTCCCCAAAGTTTATCTAACAGTCTTAAGCTAATGATGTAGCAATTGTGCTTTTTTGTTGTAATCAATGATATTTAACTTCCTTTATTGTAGCGTGATATTAAGGCAGACTTCTTTATAGCGAAGCTGCTATATAGAGGTACTGAAGAGGCTGCATATCCAGGATTAAATAAACTTATGTTACAAACCATGGGCATTTCCAACTGTCTAAACCTTATGTTTATATAAACAGATGGACAATTATATTAATTAAAAATTGTCTTAATATTTAATAATTCTTTCTTTCCACTTTGTTATATAGAGTAGAATATTAAGCATTGTTTGTAATGATATTTGTTCAGAGCTTGAATTAGTAAAATATTTTTCCATGTGACCGTACATTGCATGTACATTTCTACTTATATTTCCTTTGCTCTTAAATATGATGAGGTGCTACTAGCTATGCATATGAATATAAAATATTGTTAAACAGTAAGCTAATTTTGCAGCATGAGAAAACTAATTCTAAGATAAAATGAAAATACGAAGTAAAATTTTGAAAAATCATATTTAACATTAATATGTTTTTAAACATAACTTTTTTCTTCTACTGTTTATATTTGCTATTCCTAACAAATGGGATTTAAAAAGAAAAGGCTATCTTGTTTGAAGTTCTTCTTATGAAAATTTCAATTTCATTTGACATTGAGGTGGTAACTTCTGGTATGAGCTTGGAAACTTAAATTCAAGTATGCTGATTTGGTTGCTTCCATATCCACAGGAACTCTAGCGCTGTGTCTATATGATGTTTATCTGTTAGTGGAAACAGCAAAGATAGAAATCGCATACGCATGATGTAATATCCTGCCAGTTTTGGGGCGTCTGTGTAGTCGTTCTGCTGGTCGCTTGGTAGTGTTCTAGAAAGTATTTCCATACATTTTTCTTTTGTAATAAAAACCTCAAGTTTTTACTATCTGATATTTGAGCAAAGCCTTCTTAGTCATCATTCTTGTGTTATTTTTTTTTTTATTTTTTTAAAGAAATTGCTGTTCTTCATACTTCATAGGATTATGCAGTTTACTTCTGCGTTCATACATGTGTGTGTGTGTGTGTGTGTGTGTGTAGTTGCTTCAATAATATCGTGCCTGTTACAGTAACTAAACCTGTAATTTAATGGGGAGTATGCATTTAGTCTTTCCTTTTCAGTGCTACAAGTTTCTTTTCTTGAAATTTGATGCAGTTAGGTCGAAAGTGTGCCTTTTTTTCCAATTTGTGCTTCCAAGCACCTCATTGAGCACTGCTTCTCTATCTGTTCTCTTCTTAATACATATTTTCTTGAGTCAATAATGATGAGTCTTCAGCTCTGGCAGGTTTGGGCTAGAACCAACAGCAAGAAACTACAGTATTTAAATTTTTAAAAAAAGTAAAAAAACACAGCAGAAAGCAAATGACACAATTTTTTATCTTCGTGTTTGGTGCAAGCTAGGAGTGTAAATTTACAATGTTTTATTTGTTAGAGTGTGGCTGCCTGTGTGTACTCTTCTGTCCTATGATCATGTCAGCCTAGCTTGTAATGTTTGAGGTAAAGTCCTCACGATTAACTTACTTTTACTTTTTAAGAGTCTTTATTCCACCACTGATGGAATACCTCAGGTGCAGTATATATTCCTAACACCTTAGTTTTGTTTGTAATAGCTATATTTTTTTTCTCTATCAATAAAAATTCATCAGGATTTCATTCCGTGTCGTTTTGTGCTGTTCTGTGAAAATGTCATTGTATGAAAACTGAGTTGACTTTCGCCGTTCTTTTTGCTGATGTTTTGCTGAAGTTTTGAGGAGAGTCGATGTAGAGTTGCAGACCTGCCTGGTTCCGGTCTGTTGCTGAACCAATATGGCAATTAAAAGTCCTTACTAAAAGCGTGACATTTTAATACACTTGTCTCAGAAGGAGTGGTCCATATGTGTAAGCACCGTGGATAGCTTTGCTAGCATGATACCAGGGAAGTTGAGAGAACCAGCAACAACTAAAGTTGCCTCAATTTTAATGGATTAGGCCATTAGGGCATTAATGTGGTTGGGGTTTTTGTACAGCCATTATGTGTGGAAGAATATGCAAGTACACTGGGTGTTTAGTTGTCTATATGTTAGTGACTTGGTCAGGATCCTGTCTTATATCAAGTTTCAGGTGCAAATTTGGTATTACTAGCCCTCTCGGTTATGGTACTGTCTCCGGAAGGTATTTAGACAATTGTTGGGTTCTGTCTGTTGTTTGATTGTATGGATCAAATCTGCTTTCAAGCTAAGGATGAGTTCTAGTTTTTGTCCTTCTGCACATATGCCTTTAAACCTAGGCAAATATATCACTTAAAAGTATTAACATGGCTGATGAGGCATGTTTCTTTCTACTGTTTGTTTTTTTCTGTGTGCATTGTATGGTACAGGAAAAAAAAGACACTCAAAGCTGCCCTGGTCATTGCTCTGCTCTTCTCTTCCATTCTTGGTGGCATTTCCCATGTGAGAGAGGTAGGAAAGGGAGTGAGTTACAACTGGTGTTGAGATAATTTAGCAATTTAAATATTTTTGTCTTTAAATGTGTAGCATATTGCTGGACTTCAAACATGTATGTTGAAGTGCTTTTTGCTTTAACTGCTTCTGCATGATTTAAAACTGAAGTAAGAACAACAAAGTGCAATCCTGGAGCAAATAATCAATTTAGGTTTTGTTTTCTTTGAGAGTTTTTTATTAAGTACATTGTAATGTTCATTATTCAAAAAAAAAATAAATAAAACAAACCTAAAAAAACTCAAACCAACAAAAGCTTCCTGCACTGGTTTCTCAGAAGAACTCTGTACCTCAGATTTAACTTTGACATTGATGGTTTTTCTCCTTGAAGATGACTGGTAGGGAGTTTGTATTCATTATGCTCTTTCTTTTATCAGCTGTCTCTTTAGTTTTTGATATTACATTATCTGTTTAAATACACATTGCTTGTAGATGGCCAGGATATAAACTATTCAGAAAATGTTTGCGAAGGTTCAGCAGAGATCCAGGAAAAAAAACCTTCCCATTTTAGTTCTCTGAGGATTCAGTGTGCTTTTGGATATGAGAAGGCAAAGGAGCATTTCATGCAGTCTTCTATCTCTGTCAGGTGGAAGGATCGAAAGCAGGAAAGACTTTTGGGCTCTTACTTCTCCACTCACACTTGGACAATGTGTGGAAGGCGGTTGTTTGAACTAAATGGAATATGGAAGGGATCTGGAGAAGGGGAGGAAAGAGTGAGGAAGAGAGAGAGAACTAGAAAATAAACAGGAGGTGGCTGAAAATGAGGGAAACAGGAATGCAGAAAGGAAGGACTAGAACAGATGGGGGAGTGATAAGGATTGGTATTTGAAGAGAAGATGAGAAGGAAAATCTGCAAAGGTTTGTGTCTTTGTACCTTCAGTCTCTGCAATCCAAGCTTGGAATAACTGACAGATTTCGTATATTTGCCATTTACTTACCAATTAAGTCTTGACTCACTGTAATGTTGATCCAGATAGAAATTCATAACTTGTTCTATCTTGCAAGGTATTATCATTAGAAAATATTTGCAAGCATTGTAAATCCACGGTGAATCTAATAAATACCCTTCCTATTCATGAATTAATGCAGTGTCAGCTCAAGAATCCTTGAATTCATAGGGCACATGTAAAGTTACATTCAGAAATAATACATTTTGTATTTTATATGTTTTTAGAAGTCTTCCTGTTTCTGTCAGGGAGTAAAATGTTTCTGCATTTATTTCTTACTAGGCAACAGTAGTAGGTCTTGGAAATGCATAAACTAGCATGGATAGGGTTGGTCTGGAAACCAAGTTGGCAGGGAAAACATTTCTCTACTAGAAGAAAGATGACATTTAACCAAGTTCTAGTTTTCTTTGAATATCTCAGAATAATCAGAGAGGGTTAATCTCTTAAAAAAGGTGTATTTCAGGGTGGGTAAAGCTGTAACCTGCATATGCATTCAGTAGAGTACAACCTTGCAAGCCAAGTTCTGGTGTTACCTTGTGATAGTTTAGAATGGGATAAAGTTCATTTTCTCCATAGTAGCTTGTATGGGACTGTATTTTGGATTTGTGATGAAATAGTGTTGATAACATACTGATGTTTTAGTAGTTGCTGTACAGTGTTTACACAGCATCAGGGCCTTTTCTGCTTCTCGTGCTGCCCCACCAGCAAGACACCTGGCATTGGGAGGGGGACACAGCTGGGACAGTTGACCCCAACTGCCCAAAAGAGTATTCCACACCATATCACATCATGCTCAGCAACAAAACATGGGAATAAGGGGATAGGTTTGCCAGCACTGCCATTTCTGCAGAAGTGGCTGGAGATCAGTCAGTTGGCTGTTGATGAGCAATTGTGGGGTCTCTTGAACCATTTGCAGGGGGGTTGTTTTGTTTTTCTTTGAGGAGCTTTTATTTTTCTTTTTCTCCTTTTTTTTTCCTTATTAAGCTGTTTTTATCTCAACCCTTGAGTTTTTGCACTTTTGCCCTTCCAATTCTCTCCCCATCACACTGGTGTGTGGGCAGTGAGCCAGCAGCTGTGTGGTACTTAAACTGCCTACTGGGATTAAACCATGACATAACTTCAGTTCATCTGGGAAGGTTTATCAAAATGAAGTCTTGAAAGGTCAGGCTGATTGCTGAACATTTCAAGTTAATGTGAAGTAATAATCTAGACTCTCACATGCTTTCGAGATCTGTCAGTTGCATGTGTCAATTCCTCTGTACGTGCTTTAAGAGTTTGCGTATGTATTTGAAGACTTCACTGTATTCATGTTAAGTTTGACAGTTTGCTGCTGTATTTCCCTTTAACCTCTTGTTCTGAGATCTCAAGTATTACAGGAATCTATTTGTTAGATACTACTGCTCATGAAATTGAATCACTCTAGTGAAGTTGAGACTGCAGTGAGCCTGCTACAGTTGAAATCTCTTTACTCCACACAGACATATGCTGTAAGATGATATTTAGGTGTTGCTTAATATACAAAGTGTTTATTTTTAATGTACAAGGTTCTAGTGTCCTGACAATATCTCCTCAGTAAATTTTCTTTTGAAGTCCGAGTAGTAAAAAACAAAAAATTGCAAGTACTTCTAACTTTAAAAGGGAAGAGAAGAGGTTCCAGCGTTCTTGTTCTTCAGCAGTGCATTACCTGTTTAGACTTGCTCAGTATACAGATCTGAATTCAATGTATGTATAAAAATAAAAATATATTAATACATTAGTTATCTTACGCATTCTAATAATGTATTAATATATATATAAAGAAAAATACTTGAAATATCTGAAAGAAACAGTGGTATTAAAAATGGACTAAAATAATTTTCATTTTGCAGCTTTGTAAAATAGATCATTATTTTTATCTAATTGTAAGATGATAGTGTTCTTGAAGCACAGAAGTGATGTAGCTATAGCATCTAAGCCTTGTTAGCATAACAAATGTCACCCACTTACCACTGGCAACTCTGCAACTTTGCTTTATTTTAAGATGATTGCTACACTGCTATGTTTTGTAATAATAACTGCATCCACTATTGGAGCATCCATGTGACTAGTATTACCGGGCAACAGAAAACTGTGACCATGAGTATGAATGCAAGTGTATTTGTTTTATTCCTGTGTTTGTCGCAACCAAGTCTTGGCAAAGGGATTTGTAGTAGAAATGAAATGACTGGAAGTCTGGCTCTCTTATCTTGGGTTCTTAGAAGAAAAGAAAAAGTTACTGTAGGCTAGTCATTTATGTAGTTACACACAGTGTCAGTATAAATAATACATATCTGTCTAGTTATTCTTTGTGGTCATTTTGATTTACCACAACATGTGTGGTAAACCTCAGTGTAATTGAAAGTTTGTGATAGCTGAACTGGTTGTTAGTGAAGGTGTCTGTGTTTAAATCAAAGTATGTAACCTGTTGTATCAAAGTTTGGTATGTTGGGACATGCCTTCTACTTGACCTGTATAAACAAGGCTGTAGTCTTCTCAGACTTGTCTGGACAAGAGGGGGCATTTGAAGAGGGGCTGCATTATTGAGTGAAGATGAAGGAGGTAACTCTTAGACTAACACTAGCCTCTCAGTCTCAGGCTTTTTGCTTGGAAGCAGCTGAGTTTCCAGGATAATATAAGTTGATATTAAATATCGGGGTTAAATTTGATTTGGTGTTTGAGGGGAAGTATACTATTGATTCTCTTCATTTGTTATTCAGTGCATAGTGCCCCAGCACATCTCCCTGCACCCCATGCTCAAGTACTCAAAATAGCAATGCTGAGATGAGAGGGAAGGTTGTCATAACTCACCCTAATGCTTCTGGCGCTATCCCCTTAAGTCAAATCAAGTCAGTAAATTATTGAAGAACGTGTGTTAACTCTAGAAGGAAGCTTATTGGCACATTAGTGTCTGTATAGCTCTCTCTTAACTAACAAATTAAGTTCAAAGTTAATATTTGAGTCAAGGGCAGAAAAGGGCATCTGATCTGACTGTGTGGATACTATATGGCATACCGAAATTGTGAAGGCTGGATGACAAACTGTTAGACAGGATTGTTTCTTTCATGGCCCAAAGAAGCTGAAGTTCCTAATAAAAAAATAAAGAAAAATAAGAAATCCTTCTCTGTCAGTAGAGCAGTGAACAAAGTGTAGTACTTCGAAAATTTCCTCTTGTTTATTCAGTATTTGTCTACTACAGGTAAAGTTGAATTGAGGTCACAATTTAAGAGAAAAGAGCACATAAATTCCCCACTGCAGTAGTAATTTACAGACAAAATTAATTTCTATTTTTTGCAGTGTGTAAGCCTGTGCTGCGCCTGAACGTTTGAACAGCTTCAGGAGACATAACTGAGATGGAGGGAGGATAAAAACTGAATCCAAGATCAAAAATACATGTCTTTGAACTTCCATTATCACATTTGGTGGTCAGAAACGTCTAGCTCCAAAGTGAAATAATTAAAGATTTTTGAAGTTTCTGTTTGGGTGGTGCCAATGATGGGATGGAAAATCTACCTTAAAATGTTTTACTGATAAATAAAATGCCAGGCTGGGGCACTGCGTTACTCATTGTTGAGATTTTTTTTTTTTTGTCCTCATGAGACCTTGAGCAGGGAAGAAGCGTGCCTGTGAGAGGCAGGAGCAGCGCTTTCTGGTGGCAGAGGGCTCGGACAGGGCAGGCAGCGCATCGCGAGTCGGCAGTGTGCCCTGGCGGCGAAGGCGGCCAGCTGCAGCCCGGGAGCGGGAGCGCAGCCAGCAGAGCCCGGGCGGGCACCTGAGCACCCCTACAGCACGGGGGCAGCTTGGGCATCCCGAAGGCAAGGAGGATGCTTGAGCAGGAGGCTAGGGAACACGATCGACAGGCAGGAGACAGTTCAGTCTAAAGAAAAGGAAGCAACAGAAGGGACTTTGTTGCTCTCTTCAGCTGCCTCATGTTTGGTTACAGAGATGTGGCTGGGTGCTACACCAAGGTGTACAGTGGAAGGATGAGAAGTATCAAACGTGAACTGCAACAAGGAACATGCCACTTAGATGGTGGGACGTGCTTCGTGAGGGTGAACAAACGGAGGGACAAGCTTCCCAGAGAGGAAGTGGAATTGCCATCCTCAAAGTTGTCCAAACTCACCTGGACCTGAGCAGCTGACTAGCACCAGCCTTGCACAGACTAAGGGTGGAACCAGATAACCTCAAGATGTCCACTTGGACTGGAATTACCCTGCAGTTGGCAGACTTGGAAAGGATAAGTCCTCACTAAAAGTGATGGAGGGTCTCAGACTTGCTTTGACAGTTCTGAAATTGCTTGTCTTAGGGGAAATGCTCAAAAATTTTACTTAATAACACCATTCTTGAGAGCGGTTCTGTACGGCTTGTTACCTCCTAGGTTTTTCTGTTTCTCTGTATGATGTCAGTTGAAACAGTTTCTACAAGACATTAATATATTACCCGCTTCTTACTCTGCAGTTGGTTTTGCTGCTGTCTGTATCTTCTATATCTTCATTCCTAGGAGGCATTTGAGACAGCTTGAAAATTTACTCCATAGAGTAAAGCACTGCTGGGACAGTGTTAGCTCTTCTGCCTTTTCTTTGAGGGAGCTCCCTTGTGAAAAAATTGTTCAGGAACAATTAAGTGAAGTGTGTTTCCTTCCATTCTTGTTTTGTTCCAATCAGAATGATTGTAGCAAACTGTCTCACTGCATATGGATCTATAGGTTAGGGCTTAAGGGTTAATTTAAAGAAGAAAAATGGATATATCCTACTTTAGTCTGAATTTTGACTACCAAAAACTGGGTAAACTGAAGTTCCTTTGCAAAACAGCAATTCACAACTACTGACCAGTGAGTGATTAGTGAATATGCATTTCATAGTACTTTGTGTTGCCTTCTTTTCAGCTGAATCTAGTCAAGGATGAATACTCGGATGCAATTTTTCTGTTGAAGAAAAACTTGGCCCTTTTTTTTCTTGAATATTCAGAATTTCTAGCAGCTGTATAGCATTTTCAGATACATACTGAAAAGTTGAGTTAATTTTTGCTTGAACTCTTTCTGGTTTTTGGGGGCTTTTTTTATAGCACCTAGGAATCTTGACTGAAGAAAGGATTGTGTGTTGCACAAAGCATGTTATCTATCACATGTGGAACAAGTTCCCCTGCACGTGTGAAGCAATTGTATTGATGAAATGGATAGTAGACTGGGGAGTGAGACAAGCAAAATAGTTTGTCTGAATTACTGAATTACTAGGAATAGAAAGAAACTCAGTCTAGTTAAATGTGGAACTAAAATTTGGTCCTAAGTTGTCTGAATTTTCTGTTCATTGGAGTATCCTTTCTATTTATGTTTGGAGTCTCTTGGTTCAGGTACTTAGTTATATAACCCTCTCTGTTCCTTTGATATTTCTTCTCTTTTTGTGATGCATTTTTATAAAATTTGTTTGGAGGTGGGTTTTTTGTTTGTTGTTTTGTGGGCTTTGTGGTTTTGTTGTTTTAGGTTTGTTTTTTTAAGTCACTGCTCTTAGTTACAACATTGTAATGTGCAAGTCACAAGACAGTATAAATACACACAAGTACTTACTAGTCCTTACTAAGTCAAACGTCTAAGACAATTTGTACTAGCCAAAGATTTGTTCTTAAATCTTGCAGCATAAATAATTAACTTCCAAAGGCAATCTTTTCACATTTCTTAAGCTGTGTTTAAACAGGTTATTTAAACTTCTCCTACTGTCCACTTTTATGTGTGATCTGGGTTTTACTTGTTTTGCAGCAGAGTAGAAATTGTGTCTAAACATGAAATTTGCTCATTTTAATTTTATCTTTTTAACTTCTTTTTTTCTGGAATAGTTGGTGCTTAAATATTTTTTAAAATGTCTTGAAAGCTACAACATAAATCAAGAAAGTGATGTGAAAGTGGAGAAGGTCAGCATGTTAAAGGCAATGTTTAAAATCCTGCTTTATAGGACATCAAATGGGTTAAGTGTAAAGGTAGGACCTGTACTGCAAGCTAAGTGTGTGAGAAATTTATTAAACTCACGAGCTTTGTTTCCTTTCAAGCATTCACCTAAGGCATTAGTGGGTCACAGTGTGTGGGTAGGGGTATGCTGTGGTAAGAGATTTAGAGTAAAATTTCTGACTTTCTTCTGTTGTATTTCAATTACTCTTTTATGCTGATGAGATTCTGGAGGCATGCTTCAGATGGCATGCAGGTGACAGAATTGACATATTTGCATCCTGTTTTACCATTATTGAGGTATCAGTATTACTTAATCTTGTCTTTCCTGCATGCTTATACTGCAGAGACTTCCGATAAATCTTAATAAGTCTCAATCTGGATTTCCATGAAAGCAGGTATTTATTCTGTGTTGAGAAAGTGCATTCATTGCATAGATTGGAAGAAAGATTAGAGGAGAATTCTTGATTGTTGGCAGTAATACTCAGTGGTATGTTATGCACCTTATTCTTTTTGTTGAAGAAAATGTGTGGATTTTGAGTTGTGCTAATGAAGAGTCTCCTTTAAAATTCACCTCATTAATACTGCCTTCATTACCAATTAGCACCTCCAACTGCTTTAAAGAGATTTGAGAGTAGAGAAACGTTTTTCTTTCTTTCTTCCTCATTTTTTTCTGTTGCTGATGGCTTACAGTGAGGACTGCTGTTCATTGAGGTGTACCATGGAGGAGACACATGACATCTTAAATGTCATGTGAGACACTTCATCATGTAATACTAGATTTTATTTTCTCTTTATCCAGCCAAATAGGGTGAAACAAACCCTTGCTTTGAGATCCATAAGCATCAGTGTCTGTGATATTTGATAAGGTTATTTGGTAGGTTTTGCTTTCTGCTGTTACTTTGTTGAACAGGCTTTCCTTATGTCCTGGTTCCAGCCAGGACAGGGTTAATTTTTTTGTGGTAGCTGGGAGAGGGCATGGCCAGGACATGGAGGTTGTTCTATACCACCTCGTGTTATTGCTGGGCGTGGGGAAAACAGACTCTCTTCCAGGGAGAAGGAGTTTCTTCTGATTGAGAAAATGCAGCGGAGAGAGCCATCCAATATTGTCTATTATTAGGGTTTTTTTCTGTGTGAATCTTTTCTTATACCTTTTATTATTAATATTGTTCCCGTTACTCTTAATTTTCTTATGTCATTGCTGTTTCCAGTAAATTGTTCTTATCTTTGCCTTTTATGCCTCCAATAGGACGGGGGGCACGGGGGGGAGCAGCAGCATGATTTTTAGTGGGAGTATTAAATTGGACAATACTGTTCCTAAGCCGTGACACCTGGTTAGCACTGCTCAGGCTTTGCTGACTTCTGCAATGCCCTTTCTCAACTTGGTCTATATAAAAGAATAAGTTCTAAAGCTTGGGATTTCTTAAATGTATTGTGTAAGTCTATATGATCACTGCAGTATCGTGGTTGTACGGATCATTGCAACTTTGGAGATATAATTTCCAGTGTGTGCTAGTAACTTCAACTCTTTTCTTCATTTATTATTAGTCTGGTTCAAGCAGTAGAATTATTTTGTTCACAACAGTTCCCAATTAAAATTCTGGCCTTGCTGCTCATGTTACCTCCTGGAGCGTGAGGTAGGATCGCTGTCGTAACATGAGAATGTACAAAGCCAGTCCCTTCCTCAGGGCTCTCAGTAGTTATTGTTCAAAGCTGCATTTGGCATCTTCCTACTTGTAGAGTTTTTCCAGGTTTGGCAAGGAATCTGTCCTCACCAAAGAACATCATTGGTGGCTCTCTACTGTTTTGAAGATTAATCACTTTTGTGGATTAGACACTGTCTTTTTACTTGAGCAGTTTATTAATAAGCCAGTATGCCTTGTCTCTGATCACTGAACCAGATATTCTGTAAACATGTTTGCTGCAAACTTTTTTGTGTGGGATTAGTGTACATTGATCATGTCTGATTCTTGTACTGTGCACTGTAACGAGTTTGATCTGAAAATGGCTTTGGGGGTGACTGAATCCCAGATCTCTGCAAAGGGTGCCATCACGGGACTCTTACTGAAAATAATACTAATTTGCTTCACTTCATTTATGAAGTGCAACTGTATCTGAAGTTTCATGGCAGTAACTTGTGTCACAGTGCATGATGTTCCACAAAGGTATGTAACCTGCATTTGAGTGCTTGTAAATTTAATCTGCATTCAAGGCTTAGCCAAAGTGCCCTAAGAAATTATGCTAATTTAAATGTTCTGCATCTGAACTTCCTAGATTGTTCTTTTTCTAGTTGTGTCATGGAAGCTGGTAAGCAAAATGCTACAAATATGCTTTTTCTGGTGTTTAAAAGAAAATAATATTTTGTTTGAAGTTAGATTGTTACACAAACCAAGTATGTTGCTGTGTATTGAACTGATAGAGATGTATAATAAGAAAAGATGAGAACTAAATAGTTTTTTGAGGTTTGCTGTAAAGAGGGCATAAACAACAACTGGATAACTTAAGAGAAAAGGTCAACGAAGATGAAAAGTAAGAAACAGAGGGTAAAGAATCAGAAAAAATGTCTGAGCCAAAAAGTAAGAAACAGAGGGTAAAGAATCAGAAAAAATGTCTGAGCCAGGGTAATTTTTGATGCTCTTTGATAGTTATGATTAAAAAAAAATAATCCAAACAATATACTTGGGGAAAACCAGATTACTGTACTTGCAGTCATGTAGATTGTTCCCCTGTAAGCTGCTCTTGGAAACAAGCTTTCCAGGTATTTAACACACAACTATGCTTCAAATGAGATCAGAAACTGAATCTAATTAAAGAATGTTGCAGCCGACAACATTCTGAAATTGAGAGATCATTTTTATATATTTGGCATAGGATTGTTGGTCTTTTTCCAGACTCATTGTCTTTTGTTTGTAATAAAAGGTGTTGGCATTGATCCAGCTTGAAACAGAGGGGTCCAAGTTTAATGACTACTGCAGTCAGCAAAATACTTGTTCTAGTGTTAACAGAAGCTCAGTGCTGTGTAAACTATGACTTTGTTTTTTTGTAGTTTTGACATTTAATTCCCTCTGTGGGATGTTGCTTCTTTGAGGTAGAATAAGGGATGGTGCAAGAGGGTGGTGATATCTAGCAGCATTTAACGTATGATGGACGTGATGCCATGTTTAATTGGTAAAATCAAATATTTTATTTATGCACCTGCATAGCCCTGTGCAGGCACCTGTTTATTGACTACTTGAGGAATAAAGACTGTGTGTAGTGCAAAATTCTCAGTTTGCCTTAAAGCAATCAGTCTTCTTACACTGAGGTTTGTGTGGCAGTATTGCAGAGTGGTGCAACTTCTTTGCCTTTCCATACCATGGTTCCTGGTGATCTGTAGTCTGTTTGAAGGCTGGTTATGAATGCATGTATGCCTGTATTGTGTACGCACCACCACCTCCAAAATGTGTAGATATTTCTTGTTTGGATACTGCTGTAGTTTGAAGGCAGGACGAGTAAGGTGATTCTCAAATTTACAGTTCTGTTTATTTTTCTAATCAGCTCTCAAAAGCTTTTGGCCAAGCAGTTGGGCAGCTGTCAAGCTTAAGCTGTCTAGATCTTAGATTAAAAATTTCTTGGGCTTCTTTTGTCTTTTCATGTTGTTTTTTCCCCAGTACATATTTTGGTTTTCTTTTTTTATTTGTGTGAGTGATAGTTACAAAAAAGCAGAACCCCATCCAAACTAGCACTGAAAACAAGCATTGCAAGCAGGAACTTGGAACTCAACAAAATTCATTGTGTGATGTTTAAATGCTTTATTTATTTTTCCTAGTGCACCTGTTCTTTGGAGTCAAGGAAACCTATTTCCTATTATATTTACTTATTCCATATTTTTACATGGAATATGAGTAATTGGATTCAGTATAAGAACCAAAGAACAGAGTACTTTAATTTTTTTTACAGCCGAGTCTTCTGATATGCTGCTTATTTCTGCATTTTGCACCTTCCGTTTCAGACATGGCAGTTTATTAGAAGACTTTGTCTTTGGAGAAAAGATAGTGTTTTGTCTGGAATATCCACCATTTCTTTGTTCAGTGAAATGCACTTAACTAAAGTGTCATTTCTTTGCAAAAAATAAATCTGGTAAAAACGGAAATCTACTTTTTCTGGAGGCCTAAGCAGATTAAATTCCTTGATGTTGACAATTTTTCTTGTAAATGGAATTGTTGCAAAAAGTTTGTAGAATCTCTACGCTTCAAGGCACCAAGAATTTTTACATAAGAATTTATGAATTTGCTGTATCAATATAGGTTTCACCTAAATTATAGTGTACACTTTTGCTTTGCTGTTGTATTTGTAGAGGTTTTTTTCTCTTGCCCAAAGTAATGCATAGACGTTTTGTTCAATAACTATGCAGGTTTGGTAACTGATGAATTGCAAAGGAACAGTTATAGTATTTGGTATTAGTATTTATTCTAGGGAGACAAATTTAACACAAATGTTAATGTTAAAAAAAGGTAAAGGAAAAATGGAAAAATTCAAGAAGATCTCTGGTTATATAGAAAATCTTATACAATAAAAAGGTGTTTAAATTCTAAATTTAGAGAAGCTATTTTGAAGAAATTAGGAAGAGGCCAACCCAGAGGAGTCAAGAGATGAACCATGGCAGTGGGACTGTGAAAATGCCTTGAAACATGGGCCTCCACTGTTGGAAGCAGTCACTTTCTGTTTGCCTAAAAGGAGGAGACTACTTCTCTTTGTAGTTTCTGATTACTGTGGTATCTTAGGCTAGTAAGGAGAAGAATGAAATATTGAACAGGGGTGATTTTCCTGAAAATTATGCATCTTGAGTATTTTGTGAAAGAATTTTAAAAATATGTGGTTAAGCTTCTAAGAAACAAACAGAGGTTAAGCTGGTAAGAAATAGAGAGAGGTTCTTTGAACATAATAGCTGGGGAAAATAGTTTGCATAAGGGAGTTTACTTGCCAGAAGTATCTTAAGGCATTTATGTCCCTGTGTTACTGTGTGTGGGCTTTGCTGGTTTTGCTGATTTTTTTTTTAACATTAGCAGATACCAGAGAGAACTGAAAGAAAAGGTGTCTTAAATTTTTTTTTATTGACCAAACAAAATACTGAAGGGCAGACAGGAGTTGATTCAATTCCACTGACAAAAAAAGGTTGCTTTTCTTTACCTATCAAACCCCTCATTTCTAAGTTAATGTTTACAACTCAGTTGCTATTGTAATAAAGCTCTAGAAAACTTGTCCTTCCTGCTGTTCAGTCTCAATTGCTGACTTGATACATATGTGAATTCTTACTCATTGTAAAATCATGTTTTTATTTTGATTGTAGTTTGCATTTATTGCAAACACAAGTGTTTTCTGAGTCCTCATTATGCTTATGTTTTCAGACTTTGATTAGGAAGCAAACAGCAGTTTGAGACTACTACTTTGGGTGTGATTATGTGGTAAAGCGCATTGTTTGGTACTCCTTGCATCCTGAGCTGCCTCCAGAGGTTTGTCCTTTGTGAGGTATACAGTATGTCGTCAAACTCATATCTGTTTCTCCCTGTCAAAGGTGTGCATTGCAGTACTTCTTCTTCAGTGTATACTTGTGATTATTTCTCCAGATATCAGCTAACTTATATTGTCTTCTTAAGCTATATGAAGTAGAATTGTCCCAAACACTTGTGTTTTATCACCATTTTCATACTCATTCCACATTACATTTGGTTTTGCAGCTGAATATACTATTCTAATAAATAATACTTTCTGCATTACGTAACTTCACTACTTGGTGTATGTTTTCGTAAGTCATTTAAGTATATGCAATTTATACTGTTTATAAATTTAGTGTTTCCCTTTTGTGTTTACTTCCAAAATGATTTGGCATTCTTTAAAGTCTTGCTTCTGTAGTTGAGATCACCTCATTACTGGTTACATACTCTTCATTTCTTTGGAAATTTCAATTGATTTGCCAATATAAAGATTGAGCAATAGTGAGAGTAGAACCATTCATCCAGCATAATAGCCTCTCATATAAAGAAATCACAATGTACAGTGTTATTCCAGTCATGACAATGTTGAAAACACTTTTGAATTTATTTATTTTTTTTTTAGAATATAGGCAACGCAGCTGTAAATGTGACTACAGATAGTTAGCTATCTGCTCATGTCTCCAACTAACTTCTGAAGGATTTTCACTACTGAAGTTTAAAGGTGCTTTATTGCTATTGAAAGCAGTGCAGTTAGCAACAGAAGTGGGTCCTGTCCCTGTGATGGCGCACCTTCCCCTGTGCTCTCTGCAGTGGGCTGAGCTCATGTCCCTTGTGTACAGTTCTGTCAGCTAATGTTATCCATTATTGATTTGGATTAACTTGTTGGTGTCAAGCTCATAGATACCCATTGAAAGCAGGTTTTGAATTAAGTGAAGGAAAATTTTGGAGTTTTCAAGAGGAATGCTGGGAGCTCTGAATGCAGATGAAACTACTACCACAAACTGGTTACTGGTTTCATAGAACTTGCATTTGTATTTAGATGCAGGTGTCTGACAGATCCTCATTGAGTCTGTTAACTCTTTGGAAGACAGCAGTTTGGGATCAGGATTGTTTGCAATTCTGATGTGGATTTTGGTTTTTTTTTGTTTTCTTTTGAGTTACCACCTTTCTTTTTAATATTTTCAGTATAGGAAAAGAAACTAGCTCAGGAAATTAAATTATAGTGTTGTTATGGCTTTGCTGTCCAAATGGGATTATTGTCTTGAGTGGTGCAACCTTGTTTCTGGTTAATTGGTCCTTGAAATGGAAAGTCTTTGGCAAATCTATAGTGAATAACATGTTGCAAATATGTATAGCAATGAGTGCATGTTTCTTAAAACTGGTAACTGTCTTTTTGTGTGTGACTTTTTTTAACCCAAGTTGGTTGCAGGCTGTTGTTATATTACAAGATGAGGCTGTAATGTGGGTGAGAGAGGTTGCCCCACTGTGTAGTACGTAAAACGCAGAGCACCAGAGGGCTGGAAAATGTAGCAAGACTTACTTACAAAAAGGAATGGATTTTAAATAAAGTTCAGTTTTAGGTAAAAGGTCAGGCTCTAGTTCCTTTTTTTATTTGTAGCAGTTCATCCGTATACGCTACTGTGCATATTGTATATGTAAGGTAATCTCATTTTTTAATCTACTATAACTGTCCTTTTGATTCTCTAAAATCCTTTTGGGTATTTTGCATTCCAATATCGATCCCTGTCTGTCTGACTGCTTCAGCTATGTAATCATTTTTCTTGTTTATCCCTAATCCTTTTAATATTTCCTTCCTGCCACTGTATAACAGTACAGTATGCCTATTGTTTGGAATGTATTTCAGAGACTGTACACTAAAAGTGGCTCTATTTTAGCCTAGATCTCACAAAAATGGTTTACAGTGAAACAAAAATGCAAAGCTGAACATGTGCCTTCAAAGCATGTATGCCAACCACAGTGCATTGCTTTGCTTAGTCATGCAAAATGTTCATCTGATGAACCATATTCTATTTTGAACTGCTCTGAAAAATGAAATAGGAAGCTGGCTATTTCAAAACAATTCTTATTCTTTGCAGGGGCCTAACAAAAAACCAGAATGTATTCCTTCTTTCTCTGTGTACATACATATTAAAATCTTGGGTTTAAAGAAGCATCTCGAGAACAGTTTAAATATCTCAGTAGAAGCATTTGGACCCGAGTCTCTGATCATTCGCTTCAGCCCCCTCCTCCGATAAAACATTCTGTCCACGTTTCTATGGTGACCGAGTAACAGCATCACACGAAGTTTTGACAATATGATAAAAATCCTTTCCTGAAATGGTTTCCTGAGAAGCATGGATCTGTTCCATTTCTCCTGAAGAATGAGGAGAAGACCCTCCCACCCTTGTTGGGGCTTTTCTGCTCTGTTTCTCCCACACTAGATTATACCTTAAGATCCTTTCACTGTACTAACCAATGCTTTAACTGCTCTGCTTTTCTCATTAAATAAACTTGGCATATACTTTCTCTGCGTGTCAAAGCAGAGCAATGCAAACATAATGAAGGAAAAGAATTTGATACAGAGGTGAAAGCAAAGTGTTTAATTTTTCTTGAGAAGCCATTTCCATACTACTTTGGTATTAACAAAGGTGGGGATGAAAGGGGGAGGTGTGTATGCTTGATTGAGTTTAGCTACAATTGCTCTACTTTAACAAAACAAACAAAAAAAGCCCTGAGACCTAGACTTCTTATATTCAATGACTGTCTTAATAAAAACATATCTAACTAGTACCCCGTATGAGTATTGCATAAACCTTTCAGGAAGGTAAAGAAGCTGCTTTCTCTATGAGAAAGCATCACTTGCAACATATCAACTTTATTAACTTGCCATTATACCTTCACTTCCCAATAATAACTTCGTGTGGTCATGGGAAACATAATTTTAAAAATACATATTAATTTTTTGATATGGAGAATCTTTCTGAAAGTTCTGGCTTTATGGCTGTTGCTTTATGATGGACTCTTTCTAAAGTTAATGGAAAGGAAAAAAAAGTCCATATCTTGATTTTTTTCTTATTATTCTATCCTTTGAAGATTGTTGTTTTCCCCCTCATGCACTTTATAACAAATATACTGTGGTTGCAATGAAAAGTCAGTTTGAATACTGTAATGCCTTGGCTTCTGAGATGCTCAATTTTTCTGTGCACGTCTGAGGTGGAAATGAGAATTTTTTGAGACATCCTGGCCTCTTTAAGTGAATGATCCATGTTTTAATATTAAAGCACACAGTACATTGTAACTTAGGGAGCTATTATTTTTCAGGATTGTAGGATGTCCTCTGTTATGTGGTTAATAACAGCAGGTTCTTTTTGTGGGTTGTTTGCAAAGTAGCAGCAAGTGAGTCTCAACTTTCAGATCTGTAGAAAATAAAGTTTGTCTTGAAATGCAAAACTGGTACCAGTAGTAATTTATACCTAAAAGTATTACTGTCACTGGTAAATTGAAGAACCTTGTATTAAATGATGTGTAGAGCAGCCTTTTAGAGTAGGGATTAAGTTTGTTTCTGAGGCTAGGAGTCTTATTTGGAATTAATCTAAATGTCAGTTTTCCTGTTTGGATTTTGTTCAGTTTATTAAAAATGTTGTATTTCAAGATACATTTCTGAATTTCTTTTTAAAAAAATCTATGTCTCAGAATAGATAGTTGTAAAAGGTTGATTGATTCGGACTCTTTCTTTATCTGTGTAGAGATTCTTTGTTGGCTTTGAGGTGTCAGGGATACCAGAACGCTTCCAGCTTCAGTGGTGTGGTGTTTGATGAAAGGCTATAAAGAGAATGTGTCTGATGAGGTACAGAAAAACCTCATCAGAAACCCACTGATAGTTTAAGTTCTTTGTGTAGCTATTTGAAATGCTGCTTTTTTGAGCACAAAGGCAGTGTTTGCAGACAACTAAGTTTTTCTTAGTGGATTGTA
>JAWWTY010000106.1:34722485-34801628 GCA_035222235.1 Margarornis squamiger | reverse complement strand
GTAGCTATTTGAAATGCTGCTTTTTTGAGCACAAAGGCAGTGTTTGCAGACAACTAAGTTTTTCTTAGTGGATTGTATGTTATCAGTTCAGACTTCTGTGAGAAGCTGGAAGAGGTGTGGCACAATCTTGTACAGTGTGCTCAAGAAAGACCCTGCTTGAGCAGCAAGGTTGGACCAGATGATCCACTGTGGTCCCTTCCAACATTACCTATAATGGGGTTATGTGATTAACTGTTTGGTTCTAAAAGTCAAACAGCAAAAACGTATACAACTCCTCACTTCAGTAAATTAATTGGTGAGTCGTATAAGCAATTTCTTGCATTTCTAAATCACTAAACTTATTAAATGAGACCTATCTGCTTCTTCAAGGGCAGAGTTAGAACGTTTTGTAAACATATATTTTAATTAGTGTGATAAGTGTCCTGACTACAGCCTCTTAGAGTGTAAAAGCAGATACCTGCTATAAAAATTTAACTGTCTTACATATAGTTAGTGTTGTATAAAGGAATCATACAATGATTGAATGAGTGAGGGGAATGTGACACATTCTTGTGGTGTAATCTCTGTGTTAAGATGCCTCATTGTTCAGGAATAAGTATATATTTGCTATACTAATTTATTTCATAATAAGTCCACATACAGTCCCATATATAGTTTTCCCTTTCCTCAAAAGTCTGATTCTTTAGGTTCAATACACTGCTTTGAAAAGTGTTTTCCTGTTTCTGGGCATACATAGCATTTATTTATATTCTATTTATTATCAAAGATAATAAAATGGAGTTTAAGTCCTGATGCCTTGTTTGACTTTGAAAACATGGCTTCAAAGATCCTGATTTGTGTAATAGTAGCTTAAAATGACAACTAGGAGACAGGTCAGTGCTATGTGTCTATTTGACAGAGAAACAGTAGGCTATTAATTGTGCATCTACCTTGTTCTATTGAGAAGCTGATTTGAAATAGGCTTGTGTATAAAGGGGGAACAGTAGTAGAAATGTCACTGGTGAGTGATTTCATGGTTGCTTTTTGTGGAATGCAGCTTGCCATGACTCTGCCTTTCTGTCTTTTGAGACTTTTGATGTGTTTTTAATTATTTTGTTCTTACATGTTCCTTTTGTAAGGGCTAGAGGTGTTTGTTAACAAAGGAAAAAAAGAGCTATTAAACAATTCTTCTTGTTTGGTTAAATCTTAAATAGCTGTATGTAATGGAATTAAAACACAAATCCAGCTAAAGCAGTGACATTTATGGCGGTATTAATGTTTGTAATTTATTTTGAGAACAAATTAAACTTTGATGCCTTCTTCGATGAAGTAATGAAAAGGTAAACAAGTTTAATATAATGAATCCCTGTGTATGGAGATCGTGCCATTTGCTGAGATAACAAGAAGAAAAACCTTGAAACTGTCCTGAATAGATTGCTTAAACACAATGTCTTT
The DNA here is from genome assembly GCA_035222235.1 of Margarornis squamiger. Classification (NCBI taxonomy): domain Eukaryota; kingdom Metazoa; phylum Chordata; class Aves; order Passeriformes; family Furnariidae; genus Margarornis; species Margarornis squamiger. The sequence goes on along the minus strand of JAWWTY010000106.1, from coordinate 34,800,194 downwards.
TACTCAGACTTGATATCAAAATGGAGCCCTTATCACCTTTTACTGAAATGCGGTAAAACTGAACTCCAACCTGCTTATATTGCAGTGAGTTTTGGACTTGGGATGCAGTTACACTAGCGTGATGCTAGCTGGGTAAAGTTTTAACTAGCCTATAGTAATGCTACACCTGGAGCTGCTGGGTTTTTTGTGTTTTAGATAAAGATTATGTTAAAAAATATGGACTCTACAAGAAAACACTTTATATACTGCTGACCGCGTATTATTTCAGTCAGTATCTCCTTTCCATAAAGGAAAATGACATGTAAATCAAAGAACCAAATCATGACACACAGAAAGTCTCTTAACCTGCCTTTGCCTCTGCTGTGGACTGGAGTTTGGCCGGAGCGGGCTGAAAGATAATTGTCTGTTGGCTGATCCAGCTTGGGTTAACATATTTGACTTTTCTGTTGCTCAGTGGCATTTGTATACTGGAAAGGGAATGTTTCAACATGTACATGGGTTGAGACGTAATTTGGAAGCACAATATTTGCATGAGTATTAGTAGGCAGTTAATAGTAGGGATTATGAAGTACAAAAGTAATAGTGACACTGGATTAAAAATAAAACCTTTAGTTTGTTTTCTAAATATCTACTGCTGTTATGTTACCTGGTGTTAAAACAAACATATATTGCAATATGATTGTTATATTTAAATCGTTTCATCAGGAAGCAATGCTGGCTTTATTTTATAGTCCTATTGCATTCTGTTACCGTTGAGCACAATAATGTGGAACATACTGTCAAAGATAATAATTCTGAAACAGAGTGAGCATTTCATGCAAAAATACTTGTCATGGTTCTCTTTTAAATTTCTCTCTTCTCTTGTGGTGTGTCTAACATGTTGATAGTGATATTTCCTTTTTTTCATGTTTTTGCTAGATGATCCTACCAACTCCAACAGTAGGCTTTGCATAACTCTTCAAAATGGGTATATCTAGAGGCCTCAATAGTCAGGATCCCAAGAGCTTGGCATGCATTTATGACAAACCTTGCCTTTCTGAAAGTTGGCCAAATTGGTCAAACACAGTTTTTATTGTATTTGACCCATTGCATTGGTGAAAATGTGTCTGTATTGTTTGGATTTGACCAGTTGTATTGGTTAAATACAGTGAGTCCCTAGGGGAACACTTATCTTCATATAGATGTATGTGTCTAAATGCAGTTAAGTAAAAAATAGTAGGTAAACTTTTTAAAATATGTATAATACAAAGTCTTTTCATGAGAGTGACTGCACAAGGATGGGATTATTTGTTAGTCTTGGAAATCAGAAGATTGCTGGATGCATAATGCTAGGGCAGACAAAGTAATGAGCAGTGTGAATTTAAGGGTCGAACTCGAGTACCAGTAGTCTATCAGGACTCTTATGAATACGAACTGCAAGGGCTGCTACTGCAGCAGTTCTGTCACTTCTCTGTGCACATTGAACAACACATAGTGGAAAACAAAAATAATTTTAAAATCTAAAGTATCGAGCCTGTTATCTGTAAACTAAAGACTATCAATAAAATACTGAAGCCAGTATATTACCTATTATTTATACAGCTTTCTGCAGTAAACCTCTGTAACCAGTAATGTTCACTCTGAACAATGTGTTTAATAAAGCAGATAAGAATCTAAACGTAAGGGTAGGTTTCAGAGAAACACTGGTCTTACAAATGTTATTTAAAGTTAGGCAACATACATATCTAGTCAAGGCTGTTTCAAAGATAAACAGAAATAGTAGAATTTTTTACTGTAAGAAAAGAGTTATGATGCTATCTGGTAGCACATTTAAGTTAGTAATCTTTGTTGCTTGTAAGAAAAAATATAAAGTACTTGGAGGAATCATAGAGTATCCTGAGTTGGAGGGGAACCATAAAGATCATCATCACCATAGTCAAACTTCTCTTTTAGTACTCAAGCTGCTGAAGTACCTAGGAACAACACTTCTAATGTGAACATGGGAGCTTGTACAGGAAAAATCCTCTTCTGCTGATGTATGGACTCTCCAAATATGTTAGGTGTTAAACTTTTTAACTAGCTTTTTGAATATGCGGAAGCTTGATCCAGGTTAATAAATCAGTTAATTAGAATTAGGTGTTCATAATGGAAAGTCTTGGGAAACTGAAGATACAGGTGTGAATTTCAGGGCTGACGTGTTATGACAAGTTGTTTCTAAATGTCCTGGACAACTGTGCAGCTTCACAGCTCTTCTTGAGGCTGTGTGGGTTCAGCAGTCGTGCACATCGCACAAATTAGAATTTTATAAAATATTTCATAAGGCACCTGCCATCTTGCAAATACCTACAGTTTTTTTTAAGCATCTTCCATAATTTTTACTAATCAGTTCAGCAGTAGCTGTTTCCTTTTTTATTGTTTTATGGGCAGGGAGAAGAAAGGGAGCTTTAACTGAGTTCATGTTTACAGCTTCGGTACAGTGTTTTACTGACACATGTGGCATGCTGATTTTTCTCTCCCTTTCAGAAGAGAAGCCCGATTGCTCCAAGGCCCGCTGTGAAGTCCAGTTTTCTCCTCGCTGTCCAGAAGATTCCATCCTGATTGAAGGTTATGCTCCTCCTGGTGAATGCTGTCCACTCCCAAGCCGTTGTGTGTGTAATCCTGCAGGCTGCTTGAGGAAGGTTTGCCAACCCGGCTATTTGAATATATTGGTTTCTAAGGCATCAGGAAAGCCAGGGGAATGCTGTGATCTCTATGAATGCAAACCAGGTAAAAGCAGACACAATTTCTTTTCCCGCTTTTCAGTTTCTTTTGTCTGACAAGCAAAGTAATTTACATAATTATGTCTAATAAAGCCTGTGTAGCCTCTAAATTCTCCTGATTCTTGAAAATTAAAATTATAAAATGTGGCCAATACCTATTAAAAAAATAAGATAAAAAATATTACAATAAATTTTACTTTCTTTTTTCTTTAGACATTGATTTAAACTGTGCAGCAAGGGAAGAGTAACCTAGTAAGAATGCTGTATTTCTGTGAAGTCTGCTAGTGCAAGTAACATCCTTTATATACTGATTATAGAAAGGTTTTTCACAGTAGGTATGCACTGTGCATGGACAGGGAATTATCAATTCTGTCTTAAGATTTGGGTAGATTATCAAGTGATGACCCTTAAAAACTGGAGAGCAAAAGTATTATGGAGGACCATACTGAAAAACTTTACAGCATTTTCAGTATTTACCCATCTTCCATTTCATCAGAACACAGATCACCCTTCTTGTGATTTATTATTCCAAGTGAAGTGGAAGATGTAATGCACTCTTTGATCCAGGCTTTGATAAAGATAAATAATAAAAATAGAGGGCTGAAAGCAGGCATATAAGATGGTATAATCCAAAATCTTATATGCAAACAGGTTCAAGTATGCTTGAATTGAGCTTTTCCTATGTTTCTTTAACATTTCTTTAAATCTTCTACAGAAGAAGGTTGTCAGTCTTTGTATCTCCCAGTGTTTGTCTTTGTGGGTTTTTTCCCTAATATCCAATGCAAATCTGACTGTGGAAATCCAAGCAAAATTTTTTGTTCCCTGTCCTGAGTAATTGGTGAACAAGTCTTTACTATGATTTTTGTCCTGGAACATTTTGTGAACCTTAGGCTTCTTTCATCTGGAATTAGCTGTAATTTCTAATGATGTAGCTTTGAAATCCTCACTTATCTTTCCCTTCTATAAGTTTTTTGGGTTTTTTTCCATTTTATCCATGTCTTTTAAATGTGTTATCCAAAAGCAAACTAATATTTTGGGAGATTCTTCATCACCACTGAATACTGTAGAATAATTGTTTTCTGTCTTTCATGCAAAATTCTAAATAAGATTTAACTGTTTTTCAAGAGTTATTTCTGGGTGGTGAAATGCTGTGATGCCAGGATCTTTCTGTAGCTGAATCTTTACTGAATTTTGTCTTACTGGCTTTGGATGATTTATCTTTTTCAAAGTAAATAGCTCTAATCATGTTCTCCCAACTATTATTCGAATTCCCATCTTGTAGTTTGTAAATAAGTCCATCCAGACTTACCTATGGAGGTTACTTCTTGAGGGCTGTTTTCACTTGCTACGAAATCTTCAAGCTGAATATGATTATCACGTTAGTGAATTTAAGTATTTATGTTGAACAGAGAAAAATGTTTTCCAATTTTTTGCCACAGATCTAAAAACTTCGGCTCTTTGAATACTGCCACCAGAATGCTCTTTCTGCCCCTCTGCGTCTGCTTGACCAGCCTCAATAGGGGTTTTGCACCACCAAGGGCTTTCTGGTGGAAACAAATTGCCAGAAGCTGGGAGGACTGCTTCCTGTGACAGCAATGCTGCCTTATGCCAAGATAAAGTACTTGCGCAATTAAAGCATAAATTGTGCTAATTTTTGTGCCTTAAATAAGGCATCACTGCTCTCGATTTTACTGTGGCATTTGAGTTGGGAGCCTTGTGCTGAGATCTGCATATGTTCAAATGCTATGATCGGCAACTGAGTTACTGATAGGAAAATAGAAAATAGTGTTTCCTTAACACTGTGTGCTAGAATAAAAATATTGTTATTATTTTGAGATCCACTTCCTTTTCTGCCTCTTTTACTTTCAGAATACAATTAAAGGTGTTGCTATTCAGTTAAAATGAACAGTAAAGAAACTTAGTAGCTTAGTCATACTTGTTTACGGATTGTCTGATTTGTCCAAATTTGGACAAGTACTTGTCCAAAGTAATTTGTGTTAAATATTCTTACCTGTTGCTTCATCAAGCATCTCATCACAGTTGTGGTACCTAGTGAGAACAAGTATGTCATGGACATTGTTTTGCCAGGGCTGCAAAGCTCAGAGGTGAAATAACATAGGTATGGTGCCACAGGCAACCTCCTCTATTCTTATAAGCTCTGTATAACTGCCCATTCATGAGCAGTGAATTTAGTGAATGTGCATTGGATTTAGTTTTACGCAGGGAGTTAGTTCTTAAAATGTATTTAAAAAAATATCTTAAAGGTAGTTTGAATGAGCAATCTCAAATGGAGCTGCATAATGTGCTCACAGTAAAAACAAAAATAATGTTAAACAAGGTTTGTGAGAGTATATGTGCCTCTTTGGCTAAGAAGCTAAACCACTATGAACAGTAATTTTAAAATCATGTTTGTTTATTTAAAGATTGAGTTAAAATCTATTTAAAATATATTTTGCTCAAGTGGTGATAGGAACTCTAGCTGTCACTTCTGAATAAAGTAAGCTAAATAGTTTACTTTGGCAGTTGTCCAACAGATGTTTGTTGCACCTTTATTGATAGCTTTTGTTGTTGTTGTATGTGGTGCAAAAGGGAGTGTCATCTTTTAGTTTCTGACATCATTCCTAGCCCTGGGAAATGTCTGTCATGCTAGGCATAACCTGTATTGAAAAGATCACTCACTTATCATTCTTCTAGAAGTCTTTCTGGCAGAGCTTTCTCACCTCCAGCATGGCCTGAAAATTACTCTTTTTTTCTGGTACCAAATATTGGTTTAAACACAATTATAAAGAAAAACGTTATTATTGAACTTACTTCTTTGCAGAATTCTGTGCAAACAGGGCTTGATGGAGAGTCTGAGATCAGCAGCAAAATTTAGTAGGTGGTGTGTACTGATGCACAGGGAAGTAACTTGTGCTCAACTCTGGTACAGTTTCAACACTGGAAATCAGGTCTGGATCCTTCTCAATCTTGCATTTGAGGAAAAGGGTTGGCAAAATCAAGTTTGTATGTAATCAAGTTATAAAGTTACAGCTGAAAGAAAAGAAATTCTAGAATAGTTTTGCTTTTGTTCTGTTGCTTACATTTTGTTTTATTGGATGCTTTGTTAGAAGCTGATGTTGAGAGAACTTGAGTAGGGAAAGACTGAAGAAAGTGGGTGAGGAAGAATTACAGATACATTTCTGTGGAGCTGAAGAAATGCCTTTTAAGTTGACAATGATTGTGAGCGAGGGAAAAACATAATCAATGTGGGGGGTTCATGCTGGGAAATACCTGGGATAGGGCAGTTAAGGAAGTGATTCAGGCAGTGACACAGCTGCATTGAAAGTCCAGGAGTGCCATCTGTGATGGTTGTATGTGTATATCCTGAAGTGTCAAGGACTGTAAAAAAGGTAATGCCTTGTCATGGAGAAATACTTTCCATGCGCCCTTTCTACTTCTGCCTGGGCAGAAAGTATATGTAGTTGTGTTGCATTATTCTTGAGGAACCTGTTGAAATGCATCTGAACTGAAAGCAAAAGATGTTATGTCATGCTTCTCAGCTGCTGTAGAAGGAGACTGTGTATCCTTGAACTGAACCCTCCAAAATCTGCGAGTTCTGAAGTCTTAGTCTATGCTGAGCCTCTGTGTTGCATCAGGGGTGCAAATACTGACTTGCTACTGGACCTTTAGATGCACAGGTAGTTATTTAGATCCTGCCCCTAAACTCTATTAGTTGAAAAGCCAGCATAAACTGAGCCAGAATGAAACTTAATAAACTTAATACTTAATTTACTGTGTTAACATATTCTACTAGAAAGTTATTTTCACCTAGGTATTAGCAGGTTCATGATCTTTGGGTTTGTAGCCTCTAAGGGAGGGGCCACATTATTGCGAATATCAGGGTCTGCAACCATGGCAGAGTTTCTTTTGCATTCTTGTAGAAAAATTGGTAACTCTCACATGCTACTGTGTACAAACTCAGTGTGTGAGAAAATTCTTGAAGACTTATAAGCAAAGGTTGATTGGGTGCATCTTCAGTGGTAGGAAATTGAAACATTTATGAGTTCTTGAAGATACATATTTCTCAAACTATATATTTAAAGCTTAAGACTTCTAGGATAGACAAAAATAATTCTTTTAGCTTATAATAAAATATATAATAACAGCTTATGATAAACCCATTCATGAAATGTACATATGATAATTGTTGGAATTAAAGGAAGATGTGAATGGAAAACTAGTAGTTCAGTGGCAAGTGTTTCCGGTTTTATTTTTAGGACAGTAGTGCAGCTAATCTGGGAGGTACCTTTTTAAGCAGTGACGAATCCAGTTACAGACTGTTCTGAAACCTTACAATATTTTCAGTTTATCTGTAAGTTTCTCTCAATACTTTTTCAGTTTGAGAAACCTGTTTAAATCTGAAAGTGGAAATTTTTATTTTTTTTTTTCAAGTATTTTTCATCTCTTATCTGTCTTCATCACTCTCCTGTGAGGAAAGTATGAGAGAGATGGGACTGTTCCACCTGGAGCAGGGAAGGCTGAAGAGATTATGAGTGCCTGAAGGGATTGTAAAGACAGAGCCAAGTTCTTTTCAGTGGTGCCCAGTGACAGAACCAGAGAGGCAAGGGGCACACACTGAAACAGAGGAGGTTCCCTCAGAACGTCACGAAGCACCTTTTCATCGTGAGGGTGACTGAGTACTGGCACAGACTGCCCAGAGAGATAGTGGAATCCATGGAATATTGGAAAGCCACCTGGGCACAGTCCTGGGCAGCCAGATCTACATGGCCTGACTTGAGAACCTCCAAGAGTTCCTGTACTACCTCAGCTATTTTATGATTAATAATACAATAATTAAGAAAAAAAATCTATTTGAAAGCTCTTGATTTGGTGTTTGTTGGTAATTTTTCTTAAGTTTGTACTTTTTTAATATAGATTGTTTGGGCTGCTTTTCTTGTTAGTGAGCTTTTTACTATCACACTGTAACCTCTGAAATGGAGATGTGCTGAGCAGATGTAATTGAGGCTGATGTCTCATTGTGACTGATTCAATTATTTTTGCCATGTACTGCTGAGCATTAAGCTGGAAAAACGTAGGACTAGAAGACAGAAAATGGGCCTTTGAAGGTTATCAGCTCTTGCAAGAAGTGTGGTGTAGCATTGCCAAGCTGCTTTTGTACTTCAGTAAGCAGCTGGGATAGTGTCAATACTGAAGTTTAATCAGTAATCAAGGATATTGTACTGTATAATTTTCAGTCTGATAACATTCTGTTCTTCCTCCTTGCTCAGTCAGAAGGTAGCTCATACCTTAAAGAGGGAACCATGTTTTGTTCTATACTTTCTTAGTATAATCATGATAAGCAAATAGATAATACCTGAGCTGGAATTGTTTGTTAACATGGGAGATTTAGGACCAAATAAGATAAAGATGTGTTTCAGCTTTCTTGAGCATGACTCATAGGATTAAATATACATTCAGGTTGGGGTTTTTTTTTTCCTTCTGGATTTCTAAACATTTGCTGCTTTCTAAAAACCATTGATCAGTCTTTCTTGTTAAGTGAAGTTCTGCATCTCATTACTGCAGAAAGATTTGATACTTTGGATTTCATTTTCACCATATATAAAAAAACAAAGAAAACAACCTAATGGAACAGTTTTTAAAAATGCACTTTATGTGTGCAGACATAAATCCATAGTGTATCTCCTTTTTTTAAAAAATTTCCTATATTCCAAGTATTTTGCTGTTTAAACAGACGTTAATTAGGAAAAAAATAAACAATGGTTGTTTACTGTTTTAAAAGCTGTGGGAAATATATATTCTCAGTAACCTAGTGCATTTTTAGTAACTAATATTCTTCACAGGTGTAATGATTGTTTAAGGTTGCCTGTCTAATGTTTATAAATTTTTTATTAACTAATAATAGTTTGGTTGCTTCCTAAGTGAATAATTTTAAAAAGTGAATCTTAAAGAGAAATAAAGTATTTTTGTAATGTTACCTAGCGAGCATGCATTCATTGGATAATTTTTCTGACTTTAAAAGGCTGGTGCATAAGTGGTTGCTTATGGAGGAAGTAATTTGCAAAAAGTTTCTAAAGCATAAGTAAAAGAAATTTTCTTCTTCCCTTCCTCCATAGTGTTCAGTGTGGATTGCAGCACAGTCGAGTGTCCTCCTGTTCAACAAGTCGTTTGCCCCCTGGATAGCTACGAAACCCAAGTCAGGCTGACGGCTGATGGCTGCTGCACTCTGCCCACAAGGTTGGTGTCTTGATGGCTCACTGTTTTGAACTTGTTCTCTACAATCCAAGTACTACTATAAATATAGGATAATAACACATACTTCTATGGCAATAAAAGTTAATACAAAATAAAAGAGATACGAAGTCGTGTAAAGATATATCAGTCTGATGGAAATATGGAATCTATCTTTTTGAAGCAGAAAAAAATCTTAGTGCAAATGAATGAAGCTGATTTTTGCTAAACTTGTTTGATCAGTTCATGTCTCTAGATTGACTTTCAGTTAGTTCAATAACTTTGAACAGTAAATACCTCTAAGAAACTTTGGAACGTGTTTAATGGTAAGGAATTGAATGATGGAGGTGATAGAAGATATGCCAGAGAAAATTTCATCTAGTTAAAGGAGAGAGTCTTATCTTTTTGTATGTGGAAGATGACTGTAAGAAGTTGAAAGATGGTGGCTATCTGGAACTGTAGGGAAACAGAAATTTCAGGTATATGCTTCCATTTTACTTCTATTGTTGTCAAGTAGGTATAATTGCTTACGATTTAAAAAAAATTAGACAGTCTAGAGTTGGTTTTATTCCACAATTATGCACCACTATTTGAGTTTCTATTTTGCAACAAATTTTCTGAAACCTGATTCTGCAATATGCCTAATAAATACAAATTCAAGCAAAAAGGAACAACAATTAAAATATTTTAAACCGAAAAGAAAGTATTTCTTGTAGATGCAACTAGTTGGTTTACTTAATATGAAGGTCTTCACACCATGGAATGTTGCCCTATTCTCAGCCCCTTGTGTAAAGTAGTGATACACTTGCAAAGAACTCAGAAAGTAGAAGATGGCAAAGGTTGTGTAACCATGGATCGTCTCAGTTGGGTGCCCTTTGGGTGCACATTTAATATGGTAACTTCTTTAAAAGTGCTGTTTCCATAACATATGGTGGTCTCTTATTGCATGGAGATTTAAAAACATTTATTTTTAAAAAATAAGGCTTGAAAAGAGATGTGAAAAATATCATGTAGTGCACTAATCCTGACTATTAAAAATTGAAAATATATTTCTAAACTTGACAAGTTTAATTTTTAATTGTAGAAAACACATAATAGTCTAATACTTAAAAATAGTTACTGTCCTTTCTCAGTGAATATTACAAATGTTCTTTAATTCAGAGTAGTTTTATTTTCTCGTTTTCTGAATTTTGGACCAGAACATGATATGGATTCTCAATACCATCCCTTTATTCTTTATCATATTTTCTGTAAAGTTCCTAGGAATTGCAGTGATTAGTAGAGAGCTGACTGGGCTAGTTGGGATTGTACAGGAGGTTGTAGATTATATATAGTCATCATCTTGGCATTGTTGTGAATACATCTTAGCATGTTCAAGACAACTTGAATAGAATACTAAGGACTGTATTCAAAAGACAGATTATAAAGTCAAAGACGCAATCTCAGATTAATATTTCATAAATTTAGAGTTTAGATTAACACTCAGAAACCTTGATATGATAGAAAGATTAATGGTACATTTTTACTTTGGAATTTGTTTCAGCTTGTTGGATTACAGTGATACATAGAGCAAATTATTTTTGTTTCATTGAAGTAAAATTGTGTTCTATTTTCATACAGTCTAATATAACTTGTGGTTTGATTTTTCTAGTGCTTGGGTGGAGGGAATGAAAAATATCCACTTTATTCTTTGTCAATGATAACTTCAGTGTTCCTTCTATCAGGGAACATAAAATACCAAGAAAATATACTTCAGGAAAATGACCAGTTGGAAATATTTTCTATTTCTAGCATGCACATGGGAACTGACCTTAAATAAAACACCTAGAGCAAACATATTCTTGAAAGAGTCTTTTTATTTCTTTGAGAATGTTTAAAAATAAAGTCAGTTGGTTTGCTGGGTGTTAACTGTAACTGATGTCTGAAGCGTACTTGTCCGTGTGTGTGGTAATGCGGTGATGAAATCGGTATTCTCGTCTCCTGCACACAAAGACCCCAATTGTACAAGCAGGCTTACAGTGTGTGAATTAGTAGATAATTGTGAATTCTTGAAACCTCTTGGAAATCAGTTGTGGTGCATTACTGGCATCAGAGTTTAACAAGAGATCACAGCTGGGAAAGATGAGTACTTAGCTCCTGGAGTCTTATGATCTGATCTTATGATCAGAGGGGTTTTTGTGTTAATACCTCTGCCCTCCTTGATGTATAAAACCACAAAAAAAGACCATTAGCATAACCTAGTGTTTCTGCAGGCAGGGAGAAACAATTATAGGTTTCTTATACTCCTTCTATAGTTTTTAATTTTGTGGCTCAGTCTATGTTGCTGCATGTTGTTATTATGTGGGTTGCTATTTGGATTGCCTTAATTCAACCACAGCAATAATATCGTTTTTAGTGAAGTAAGTGACAAGGAAAGAAAGAAAAACTGAACCTGTCAGCAGTAAGATCATATAAATGCTTTGTATGCTGTGTGCCTGCTAGAAATACATTTAGTTATTTTGATTTTAATATACTGCTGTGCTTGTTAAGGAAGACAGTGCTGTAGTCATCATTCATGTGCTGTAGGTAAAGATATTACCTGAAGAGGGGAATAAAGGAACATATACGTAGGAATAATCAGAAAAGAAGCATTATGAGAAAGTTAGAGGGAAAAGAAGTGTACATATGAAAAGAAAGAACAGAAAGGGAAACAAAGTGCAGTTACTTGGAATATGAAAATCAAACCATTTGAATTCAGATTCAGTGTTTTCTCAGACTTAAGGAAACATTGGAGCTTTATATTCAAAGGGTATCTGTGAGACTTGCATGTCAGAATTATAGAAAAAGTCAAACAAAGCACAGATTTATGGATTAATGAGTCTACCCTGGGGGAAGGGGCTGTTTTTCCTTAATTTTGTAATGTCTTAATTCAGTGTTACACTGATTTCTAATGCAGTGGTTCAAGCAGAACAGCCTACTGGTTTGGCATCAACATCAAAATACCGGTTGCTTCAGCTTTCATCAGAGTGTTATGAGACAGTTACCTTAAATTTCCAGCTATTATGTTAGGAAAGCTAAATGTTAGGAAAACAGGAAAACAGCTATTATGGTAGGAAAGCTTACAAAAGTCTGTCTCTGTTCTTGGTAAATATGTTCCCTTCTCCAAGGAGGTCGTTGAAGAAAAAAATATATTAGAGCTCTTACAGAAAACATGTTATCACAGTTTTGTTAATGTAAGTTTGTCATCTTCTATTACAAATTAAGTGAAGAGATGATCACTATAAAGTATACAGAATCTGTTATCTTCCAATGTCCCTAGTTTTTCTGTTGTGAATGAAATTTCTTCAAATTTTCAGATTCTTTTAAGAATGTATTTGTCAGTGCAAAAATATTTATCAAAATCTATTTAATTTTTTATCTATGAAAAATTAACAGTAACAACAGGAGCTGATTTCAGTGATTATCAATGGCTTATGTATTTATTGCTCACATAGTTGTCTACATTTTTTATAGGATTTTGTACAGCAAAGTATAAAAACACATGTTTAGATAGCTTTGCACCAAACACTTTTGAATTATCTTTTTTTCTTTGTGACTGTTCTCAGAGTAATTTGGAAGTTTAATCTTACTACTCTTTACCAGGTCTTCACTTCTTGTAGTAGTTTTATATCCCTGCTTCTGTGCTGTCACCTGTTACAAATTTGGTAATTTCAAGATTCATTCAGTGCTCTGTTCTCACAGATATTACACACACTCCTCCCTCTGTCCAGCTGGTCAGTCTTTTAATAAAACCAGATAAACAAGGACAACTCAATAGAGAATAGAAAGATGCTAATATTAAAAAGAACAAAAGTTAAGTAATTAAGTCTGGTTGTCTCAGTTCTGAGAAAAATAGTGGGAAAACTGATAGAGGATTGAATTAAGGATTAAAAGATGTAATTATAGGTAAAAGCAAGTGATGTTGCCATGACAGAAGCAGTTTATGGAATTGGATTTTGCCTATTGAGTATACTAAGCTTGCCTTAAAAATTTGACTGTCAGAGTGCTGTCTTTTCAGTTTCAGTCTTCCTTAGTCACTAGTCCTTTTTTTTGTATTTGATTCTAACTTTAAAAAACAAACAAACAAAAACCCAGCTAGGATGTTTTCATTAATATTGTCTCACAAGGTTTACTGTATAAAATGGATATGTATCCCCTTCCCCAAACTACTTAATATTGAAGAAGAGCATTTCCCACACCTCTCGTCTCGCAGCGAATAAGTCTCAGTGAGTCACTGTCATTTTCCTTTGCGTCCTGAGATGAACTCTTGCAGCATGCACACGGTGGCTTCAATATCTTGTTGATAATATAGAATTTAGTAATATCCTGTGGAGAGGAGAGAAGCATCCAGGAGTATCTTCACTAAATCACAATAATAAGTTTGCTTGACATACTTTTTTAAAACGCTCATACCATAAGCCTGAATATGTTCTAGATTAGAAAAAGTTTGGAAATAATTGATACATGTTTATCTATCAAAATTTCCAGTGGTTTATTTTCTACCTGAGTCTTAGCTTTTTTTTTAAAAAAAGCAGTTTCAGGAAAGATGTGGTGGGATGGGAAGAAGAAAAAGCAATTGTAAATTAAGTATAGCAGAAGCAGATGACAAGTTACAGAGACACAAACTTAAAGACCAGTGAACTGCTTAATAAATCTAAAGCAGAAAGTGTTACAGGTCGTGATGACTGTTTCATATGTCACAAGACGGATTAAGAGCAAGTCCTGCAATACTGGAGCTCAAAAGGCTTGTGCTTGATGGATGCACAGATGAAAACTCTTTGAATTGGATCATTTCACTACCACTTAGTTACAGATAGTTGGATGGCATTACAAATGCAAACTTCTCAATTGGCTCAAGTAGCATGAAGGAGTAGGATTACAGTTGTATGCTTTAGAAGAAAACCTCTGAAAAAATTTCTTAAATTAATTAGTTACAGAACCTTTTTTCCTTTGTTTGCATAGTCTTTGCCCTGTTGTTTTTTGCCTTGTATGTGGCTAAAATGTCTCAATCTGGTGAGACAATTGAATGACAATGCCACAGTTTGGTCTGCAGTATGGTAAAGAAGTGCAATGTGCTTCCCCAGCAAGTCCAAGTGTTAGCTCTTTGGATGATATAATAAAATACTGTTTAACATTGTAATCACCTACTCAGTCCCATTGAAGGATCTGAGGGGCAATTTATTATGTGCATTTTGTTCTTCCCAAGCATTTAAGCTTTATTTAGAAAACAGCCCAGTTCTTCCCTCCACCCCACACTCAAATTCTTAAATACTTGCATTTTTATACAGCTCATGAAAATGAGTAATACTTTGATTTAGTAGGAAATATTTTTTTTTTTACCTGAGGTTTAATTTAAGGTGTATTTGGATAGAAGTTGAATATAACCTAGAACAGTACAAAAATAGATTTTATTATAACATTTAATTGCCTTTCAATGTATGAAATACTAGGAAAAAGAGTAAATATATAAAAACATGCTTCACTTTGAGAATCTTCTGTTAAGAAAACACTCTTTCATCTGTTCTGTATTAAACAATTTTAAGCATGATATGCTTTATTTAGCAGTTCTAAAGATGTAAAGGGTTAGGTAGTGGTTGTAAAAATCACACCTCTTTTAGAGGTCATTGAAATTTATGTTTAGCGTAATGATAGGTCAAGGGATAATGGCTTTAAACTGAAAGAGGATAGATTTAGGTTAGACACTGGGAAGAAATTATTCACCATGAGGGTGGTGAGACACTGGAACAAGTTTCTCAGAGAAGGTGTCGATGCCCCATCCCTGGAAGTGTTCAAGGCCAGTTTGGGTGGGGCTTTGAATAACCTGGTCTAGTGGAAGGTGTCCCTGCCCATGGCAGGGAGTTGGAACTGGATGAACTTTAAGGTCCCTTCCCAAGCCTTTCTATGATTTTATTATCCCTTATCTATTTTTTCCAGTAAGCAATTGCTTTTAATGTACTTTCTCCCCTTTTATGACACTGGGACCTGTTGTCAATGTATCATATATTGTGTCCACAACCTGTCACAGCATTGAACCTACCGGCAAATGTTCTGTATTTCATGTTACATCAGTGTCTAGGGAATCTAGTGGCAGCTGCACATAAACATAGCACAGTTCTTTTGTTCTCATTTAATGGCAGCCACCAGAACCACAACTGGGAAATCTATAATTGTACATTCCCTTTTAAGCTATTACCAAATATATTTGCTTTATATTTTGAGAGCACCCACACTCATTTAGTTGGATAATGATTTTCTTCTGACAGCATCTCTAGAGGTGGCCTCTGAGTCCCTGGTTAACTTTACGTCTATCCCATTTAGTAGGAATTTAGTAGGAATGTACATCCTTTCAGTTAATTCTTTGTAGCTTTGGCTATTCCAGACCTTTTCTACATCATTCCTTGTGATTCTCACATTTTTGTCTACATTGTTTTCCTATGTCTTTCTGCCTTTGGAAGACCTTAATTTTTATGATAAATTGTGTGGGTGTTCCATGCAGGATTCACCACTTTGATTTCCCCAAACTTCTTTAGAGGGCAGTCATGATTTTCCAGGAAGTGTAACTTTTTCCTCATTTTCCCCTGTACCAGTCACCTCTCATAAGGAACTTTCTCTGATACAGAGGTTTCCCTTATATTTGTTCTAGAATTTTAGATCCTTCTCCTCCACCCATCTCATCCTCAAGAATTGGTATCCAAGAGAAAGTGGTTGTGGATCCCAGTTTTTGTTAAAGGAAGGTTCAGCTGGAACTGGTAAGACCAAATAAGAATCCAAGCACCTCTATCTTCCTGAAATTTCTATTCAGAGATTGACTTCTGAGTAACTTGGGTAGCTGGACCAAAGGTCTAACAAAAGCATGTTAAGGGTTCCGCAGAAGCTTTGCTATGCCTTCAGTTCTTTCATCAGCTTTGTAGAAACTCTGGTTTCTATCCATCATGGCCACCTTGAGCAAGTTGTTCCTCCTGTACTTTAGCCGATCACTTTGCCTCCTCAAGTGCGTGTGACCATTGTGGTGTAACACTTGGTGTTAAATTGGAGACTCTGAGAAAGTGGTATTCAGTCCTGTTTACAGGCTACACTGTACTGAATATTCACAAAGGACAAGGATAATGGGGCATGTGTGAAACCTTTATAGGGTGATCCATGTTTCATGTCTGTCTTCTCTATGGTGTCTTCCAAGAGAGGTAATGAATTGCTGAATTCAGAGTTCAGGCATTCCTCTTCTTTCTTATTCCAGCTGCCTCAGGAATTCCTAGATACTCTCAATGTGATGGTTATTGCTGCCTTGGCATTAAGCCTCACAATGTGGGTTGTTTTGGATAGCAACCATGTTTTTCTGAAGTCCACAAATGAGGAAAAGATGATAAGTTGGTTGGTTGTTTTTTTTAAAGCCATCTCAATAGAACTTGAACAGAAGCCCTTGGAACATGAGGCATTTCTGGAGCCTGATAGCTGACCTCTGAGTGTCAGACCTCAGACAAGGAGAGGAAACATAACAGCATATAAATATTTTGCAGAAGAAGTTGTAAGACATTGTAAATGCAGAGGTCCCTTCTGGCATCTTTTTTAAGATCAGATTTTTGTGCCTGTATAATCTGTTAAAAATATGTCTTCCACCAACTCCTAGAAAGTATTGAATTGGAAAACCTTAAAGACAACACTACCTAAAGGAAGAAGCATGTTTCCCAAGAGCAAAACAAAAAAAAAAGTATTTCTGCAGGGGGAGGAAGTATTGATGATAGCTATGCAAGCAGTTTCCTTTTTTTTATGTATGAGTTTTTATGAAAAATTATATGTAGTACTTTAATCTGACCACGTGCTGAGTTAATGGCATATTTTACTCCTCCACTGTGAAACTTTTAAAAAGACATTTTAAGCCACGTAAATTAAAGTGACTTTTAATTGTTTCTACTTCTGGATGCTGTTTTATTCTTGGAATTAGATTGAGATTGTAGTGTCTCTAGAATTTGGTTTTGTTTCCATTCTTGATAAGAGAGCTAATGTTTGAACTCTTTCATTTTATAAGCTGGTAGACATACCTTTCTGTTACAATTTTTGTTTTCACTTGTCAGTCTAACAATTAGTGTGTACCTTGATCGCACTGAGTATTGTTTTTCCTTCTTCCCCTGAGACTTTCTACTGTATTTTGTTTCATTTCTTCTACTTAATCAGCTATTAACTCGTTTGGAGATTGAATAAGTTATTTAGTTAAGAATAATTTCTGACTTGAACAGGTGAATTTCTGTTTGTATCACAGAGATCAGTAAGGTCTTTGATGATTGTCTTCAAACTGGCAACTGCACAGATGGCTAGGGAGACCCATATACATAAAAAAAAGCAGTAGAATTATATATATTGTATTTTAAAAGGGAAGTAGATATGAGAATTTCCCAGCAGTTTCCAGTGATACTCAGAGCAGATGAAAATATCAACTTATTGAGGCTATATGAAGAGTTTGAAGTTGTGTTTCCTCTAGGAAATAGCAGAAAACATCATGTCCGAATTCAGCAGCCACAAATTGCTGCTTCTTTTTCACCTCTCAATTTATTGAATAAGTAAAAAGTGGAACTGAAGGTTGTGGACCATTTTAAAATAAAGAGTAGTTTCTCACTACTCTTCTTTGAAATGTCATTGGTGAATGTCAGTCTTGTTTCTACAAAAGCATCACAGTTCTTGCCTGCACAGTTCCCACTACGTGGAAGAGGTCTCATTAATTGAGTGGAGCTGTTTGGTCTCAAAACCACTTAGATTTTGGAGCAAACTTCTGGCTTCATTTTTATTGAAGGTCAGGTTGAATAGGACTCTGAGCAACCTGATCTAGTTGAAGATATCACTTTTTGTGGGGGGTAGGGTTCGACTAAGTGACCTTTAAAGGTTCTATTCCAACCCAAACAATTCTATGATTATCTTTCCTAAACTCGTCGAGAATTTCCTTCAAGGATACAAGAGAGGTGTTTAATAGCACAAATGACACGGAAAATCTAAACATAAAATAATTATTAGGGTTGTGTTTTTTTCCTTTTACAGAGAAGAGAGTGGACATGAAATTAAACAGTCAAATAAATTAAACAATAATGTGTTTTGGAGAGGTTGGAGGGTTTTTTGCTCTTTTGTTGTTGTTTTTCAGGGGAGCTTTAATTTGCTTATGGCAAAACTATCCATGATGGCTTCATTTCAGGGAGATATTCAGGAGTTACTTTGGAGTTACAGGAAAATTGAGATTAATGAATTACTTATAAAACTATTATCTGTAAGTGATTTTTAACCTGAATTCCTTAGGAATTGTGTTTCGTTTGTGAGAGGATCAGATATTTATAATTCCTTATTAAAAAGTAGCAAAATAAGAAAAGAAATAGCTTTTAATAATAGCAGAAAACAGACATTTGTGTAACTAATACCTTATTTTTAGTTCTGAAATGTTTTTTGTATTACGAAGGTTGAGACTGATAGACTTAAGAGAAGTGCAGAGGTACAGAGTGGTGTAAAAACCACAGGGATCTTGAAGAGAGGAAAGCACCAGCTGATGGGGCAAAATATGAGAAAAATGCAGGTTGAACTGGTTTATATTGTGCTTTATTTCCTATACTGGTGAATTCAAAAGCGTCTATGCATATGAGCATACTTGAAAAGTCAGTGCACTTGGCCAGTGGTTGTACAGGTTCCATAGCATGATTCTTTTGTGTCTACCCTCTTTTCCTGTCTCATCCCTCAGGGAAACAGATGAGTTGATTTAATATTAGTCAAAGGATGAAATCAAGCCTTTTAGTCAAATGAACTCTTTAGGTTCTAATAAGCCTTGGAAAGATGGTAGTCTACTTGATGTAAGTGCTTATTTTTTCAACATCTTCCCTTGCTTAGTGTCTGTTTGCTATTTCCTAATGCTGTATGCAAAAGATGCACCAAAAACATTCCCATGCACAGTATCTTTAATTAAAGCTAGATAGTTGTCTTTTGTAATATTTAAAAGCCCCCCATGTATAAAGATTACTATAGTCATGGAAAAGTGCGCTATTGTATTGGGTGTCTGTAACAATACGCATAATTTATCGAAAGGAATTCTTACTTTGGAGCATGCTAGCTTTGATTTCTTATTAAGTAAACCCCCTAGAGAATTAAAATAGGAAAAACTTTCATATGAGTCAGTTCATATAGCAGTGATGTACAACTCTTGAGCATTTGGAAATGCTCTGATAATAAGTGTTATATGCAGCTTCTGGTCTTTCTGCCATCTCTTTCTACAGGTTTGTTATTGATCTCTGAAATAAAATACTGAAAGACTTCCATGAAAGATGCATGTTTTCATTACTGACTTTCTCAATCATATCTTTATCATGCAAAATACATGAAATAGTGATCCTGGACTTGTGAGCGAAAACTCCCAGTCTGTGTGCCTGAAGCTTTAGGAAAATTCTAGAGTTTACATTTTCCAAGACTAGCATTTGTTTGATTCCTTAAGCTGTAGCTTGACCAGTTAAAGCTCATCATCCTGTTTATTTAACTTACAATGTGACTTCAGGTGTGAGTAAGGTGCAAATAATCCTTCAGTGATTTCATGAGATTGCTGTGTTAGGATTTCGTTGTGCTGTATCATCATCACTTATACCTTGTGCTCGATGGTAGGGAGGGTCTTGCAGTTAAACTCTTTTATTTGCCACTATTGAGCTTTGGTAATGCTGGAAGTTCTCTTATGAAAATTCCTTATTTCACAGTATCCTAAAGTGCTTATTTTATTAACAGACCTGTGGAAGTTTTCTCTACTACATTTGAAGTGCTAATAATATTAATGCACATTATGTTAGATTGCTGCAAGGGGGAAAAAATGGACTGTGATAAAATCTCCACATGAATGTGATGTATGTTTCAGGAATGCTTTTCTCTAGTCTCAGTGCTTTAGACTTTAATTTTGTTTGATCTTCAAAATAAATATCCCTCTCATCAATACAGTCTTGCCCCAACCTTGCCATTCACTGCTACTAAATCTTTTTTTCTGGGGTGCCTGTTCTTATTTTCATAGTCATTATGCCTTGTGCCTGGAGTACTCTTTTGATCCTACCATCAAAACAGCTTTTCTGAAGCTAACCAAGCCCTTCTCTCTTTAAATCTGTTTAATAACAGAAGTAAATGAACCAAGATAATTGGATTTGAAGTAAAAGTTTTAATGTACAAGTATTCGATTTGAATTCTTTTTTTTTATCTACTTCCTTTTCCTTTTTGCACTTTTGGGAACATAAAGAAAAAAGCAAAGGGATTACATTTTAAAAAAAAACAAAAAACAATTAAAACAATCCCACCACCAACACCCTTCAAACATATATTAAACAAGTAATTAAATCATTTATCTTCTGAAGAATTAAAACCTGAATTTAAAAATCAGACCATATATATTACTGAAAGAGTCACCTTCCTCCATCTGTAAAGCATTTGTGAATGAGCACCATCATATTTCTCTATTTATTGAAGTTTGCCTTGCTCAGTTGTTAAAATTTCCAGGATTATTGTTGGGTGGTTTTGGGGTTTTGTGGTTTTCTGTTTTGTTTTTGTTTGTTTATTTGACCTGAAGAACTAGAACTTTTACCAGTCAGGTTAATTATGTATTTTCAAAATTTCAGTGCAGCAAACTCCTTTCTTGGGATTCTTGGTTTTTTCTGGGCCATGCCACCACCTTCTCAGGCTGCACTCCATGAAGTTTCTTCTATAATTGTTTGATTATTCTTTTTCTTTATGGGGCCTCTTACTGGTAACATTGTACTCTGGTACGGTTCTGTTCTTCCTTCTTGAAAGAACATGTTCTTCTTGGCTTGACTTGAGTGCTGTTACAGTAATAACATCCCAAATGGCACGTTTCCTTAGAGCCTTTGCTAATAAGGTGTGAGAGCGGCTGCTGTTGAGTGCCATCTTCTCAGTACCTCAGGTACTGCCCTTCCTTTTATCTTGGAACTCCTGGATGCCACCATGCCATTTGATGTTGCAGCGGTGTCACTGCAGGCTGTGTAAGGGGAGAAGGTGACATACGAAGCAGTCTTCTCTCTGGGAAGGTTTCCATGTAGCAACTTTTGCTGTGTCTGTTTCCCTTAGGCAAGTTGCAGTTTCAGAGGGAGGAGCTCAGAAGCAACATTGTGCCTTACTGAACAGCAGTCTGAACAGATAAATTTTATAGAAATTATTCTGAGAGTGGCCATGGCCACTGTCAACAAGCTTAACTCAAACTGACCTGCTAAACTCCTTCAAACCTCATGTTCCATTATCAAGGGTAAGATATGCACAGGTGGATAGCTGTGACAGAGCACAGAGCTGGACGGCAACTTCTCTTTCATCTGTCCCCCTGCTCCAAAAAACACTTCAGAAAAGTCTAGTTCTATAAAACCCATCCTACTCCCTTACTGAGAATGGGATCACTTATTTCAAATTTCCAGATGTTGTTTTGGCTGTGAGACAACCATACTCAGCTACCAGAATTCCTTGGGTTTCTTTCTGACAGACTTCTGTCTCCAAAACAATGTTTTCCATGCTAATAGCCTGGACAATGGTCAAAGGTTTTCCTAGCAGAGCTGGCTGAAAAGAATGCAGATTATTTAAAAGTCCATCTGAGATAATTTGCTACTTTGACATTCTCCTATGCATGGATTATATTTTAACCAAATGGGAAATCAATTTATAAAATTTTGGAGTGTGAGGTTGTGTTTGCTTACACTGTGAGTATGCAAAACTTTCATTGGTCTGAATAGCAGGGAGTCATTGCTGCAGAAAGGAACATTGGCTCCCACCAGTCCTGTAAATATCTCCTTCAGCCTCTTTTATGGAAGATTGTCCTATCATAAGTTATTTAATGTGGTGATTCATATTTTCTCGTTGTTTGGTTTTGTGTTTTAAGAGGTTTGTTTAAGCCATTGACTAGTTAAAAAATGAGAGGGGAAAAGTAAAAATTATTAATCTAATCATATAATATTATCCTGCTGCTCTTATTAGTGACAGTGAATGTGAGACAAAGTATAAAGAAGAAACAGACGTGGCTGAGAAAGCTTATTGTGGGGGCAATAGAACTAGAACTGGTAATTTCAGCTCATAAGACTTGAAAAATCAACATCCACAACTGTATTTTCATCACATGTGCCATTTTCTCTGTGGATTTTCAGGAAGTTTGATCTACCTATTTTCCCAGAGGTTATTTGGATGTTGAATGTATGGTGATTGAAATGAAGCTTAGTATTTTTATTTAGGCTTTTAATACTGCTTTCAGATTGCATCTGTATTTTTTTTATTTAAAAGATTTTTTTTTTTTCTTTCCTCATTAGCAATGTGTAGGCATTTTTTTCTGTGCCTCATTCTTCTCAGAAGGGAAAAGCATCTTTCAAATCAATGTCTGCCAGATGGGTTAAGGTACAAATTCCGTGAATCTGACAGTGCTTATTGTTCTTTTTCATTGATTACTAGAGGTCGTCTTTTTTCTCCCTCCCCCTTCCCTGCCCCCCAGCTTCCTGCACTATTGTGACAGCAAAAGTGAGAGATTAGTCATGTTAAAGGAAAGCTGCTGTCACAAATCCTTTGGATTTTTTGATCACATGTAGTAGAAGCCATAATGCCTTTTTTTTCCTTCTACATCTCTGAAGGCAAACAGAATCCAGTAAAGAAAATAGTTAGATTCCACCTTTCTTTGTATCTACAAATAAGTTAAGAAGAAAGTGTCAAAAACAAAGATATGATAATTAAAATTTTGGTTTCTGTACTCTTAGTTTCATGTTGGTTTAGTCCATTATCCTTTTCTGTTATGGTTTGCACAATATTATTTTTTAAAAAAAGCCTTGAAGTGCCTTCTTTAAACCTGTAGTATGTATATGCACATAGAATGAAATTGCTTCACTTTATCTTGATATATTTAGGATCATTTGTGAAACGTGATACAATTAATACTCGGGTGTTTTCAAGGACATTTATTTCTGTATAGCAACATACTTCTGTCATACGATATTTTAGGAATCCTTTTCAAATTTTGAATAAAAGTTTAATAAAAATTCTATGAGATTCCTTGACTTTACTTGTTTTTCCTACAAACTTCATTTTGAGTAACACCTTACAGTGGAGAATATAAAAATTTTATCAAACACTGATGAAGTTAAAGGAAGATGTATTAAAATCCTGTCTGTTGAGAGGTGGTTCTTCCTTGTTCATTGAATACTGATTCGAAATGAAGTGGCTGCTGTGCAATTAAGGAGTCATGCATGGCAGAGGAGAACCAAGCTTATTGCATTTTAAGCATAAAGAGTAAGTAAATCCACTAAGGGATGATAACGCTTCTTGCCATGGGTTGTTTTAATGTGGGAGTTATCTTGGGATACTTAAAATATTTGAAGTAGTTATTAACAAGTAGAGTTCTTATTTCTTTAACTCATAATTACAGGATGTTCTGCTTAATTTTTTGTTTCCATTTGAAATTCGTATGTATTTATAGTATGCTAAATCAATCTATGGGGGTTTTTTTAACCAAAAAAAAGTTTGATTTGCAATTAAAAAATTTCAGTGCTATTCCATGAAGTTTCTCAGCTATGATACTTGCATATTTATCTTCATTTTGTCCTACATTTTGTTATACCATCATTGCTACTTTCCCTATAGTGCCCAATGTTCAGGGGAAGAACTCTGTGAAATGTAAAGTTACCAGAAGTCTGAAGTGTTTGACTTTTAGACTGTTATGTTAATCATAAAACAAAGAATCTGGAAACAAATGTGACTATTGTTTATCCACATTTTATGTCTTCCGGTTCTTCAGGCTGTTTTCTTAAATAAGCAAGTAAATACTACTTACATGGAGAAAATACTCTTTTTTAGAATGGTCCAAAACTAACCACAGTATTCAGTATACCTGGCCTCCCACATTATTTAGCATCACATGTAATTGGTTTCCCCTTTCACAAACTGCAGCACCATCCACACCAAAAGAGAGCTTACAATTATTTTCATTTGGCTTAGATTTAGTGGCCCTAGTCTTCCTATCTCTTTAATTTTTCCCAGCATAACACTGGATATAATATGGTTTCCTAATGAGAGAGCACTCTTCTGGTGAATGGATGCAATTACTGCTATTAGTGTTTCACCAATTTTGATTTTTCAGATAGAATTGGATGAGAAGCCTAATTTGCAACTCTGGAGAACACAGTTATTTTCAAACAGTCTGGAACTGCAATTTTCTACATTTTTACATACAGCACTAGAGCAGCATTGATGTTGCACAGAACCATCTTCTGATTTCCTTGACCAGCAAACAAGAGTTTGACAATTAAAAAAACTGTTTCAGGTTGATAAGCTGTCTTTGTTATTGAGTTAATAAAAGATGATTCTAAGACATGAATATGCCAAAGCTGGTACTTGTGCTCTGACTTTCTGTATTTCTCTTGCTTATTCTTTCACCCTGTATGTGGCTTCATTTATTTATGGGTTTTTCCTTGCTGTTCTTTGGTTTCAGATGCGAGTGTCTCACTGGTTTATGTGGTTTCCCCATGTGCGAGGCAGGCTCCGTTCCCCAGATAGTCTCACGTGGAGATGGAACACCTGGCAAGTGCTGTGATGTCTTTGAGTGTGTCAATGGTACGTGAAACCTTCTCTTGCACCTGAAGAGGAGGAGTTTATCTCTGGGGAATGCCGGGCATTTGTTTATTTTTATTGTGTTAGCAAGATCTAAGTGAAATAATTTTCTTGACATTTATTCAGTAAGAAGGAACTGGAAGTTTAGGTGAAGTTGGAAACAGTGTTATTTGTGGGTTGTCGTGCTTCTTTAATTTCTAAAACACTTCTTTTTCCAGTGAATCAGAGAATTACAGTTTGTGACTGGTTGAAATTGGCCAAATGCCAAGAGCCAAAGGGCCCAGGACAGAGGCCCCAAAGGCCCCTTCCAGCCACAGGGAAAAAAAAGGGAGAAAGGGGATGGGAAGAAATGTTGTATAAATGCAACTTACCTTATTTTTGTTTATATATTGCTTGTTACACTAAAGTCATACTCATCTTCCTTTGTTTCATCTTTGTTTCATTCTATTAAAGTATCGTTTCTGAATCTGCTTTAACTGTGTGACACACCTCGATGCAATGTTGGATTCAGAATTTACTTTAGTAGTTTGAACAAGAAATGGAAAGCCAATTTCTGATATGATGTCTTTGCTGGTGTAAAATAGTCTCAAAGGTACAAACCACCTTGCTAATTGTTTCTCTTCAGTCTGCATATTATTGTGAGTTCTGCTAACAAAATTGTTGCAGTATATATTATAGCAGATGTGAGATGGAGCTGTTTAAATTGCCCACTTTTTATGTTCTTAGTTGTCTTCGCATTCTATTTCCAAGGAGGAGTTACGTTCATTTTTCCTGGGTAACAGTGAATTTGAACTGTCTTAGCACTTTTGTCCTGTGCATCACCGCCTTATTGCTCACTCTAACTCACTCCAGATTGAAGCTGCTTTTGGGTCAGGATTCCTTTTTTGCTCTCAGGCTTACCCATTCTTAATATTCACCTTAGTAGCCTATGAATACAGAGTAAATTGGAAGAAAAAATAGGAGTTTTTGAAGGGGAAGTTGATGCCACAAAGGAAAGCAGAAAGGCCAGATTGGAGAAAAATGTTTGTAGATTTGTCTTGTATATGTCCTTAAAAATCAGTATTAAAATATTACAGGCCAGTATAAAAATTATCTTTTCATAAGTTCCTCTTAAAAATATAATTCTGAGAAACCTGGCCAGGAAAGTTAAATACTTTTTTTATAAAAGAGCATTTGTCATTATGCTACTTAACGCTACAATCAGATTTTAAAAAATAATGCTCTAGGATGTAACTTTAAAGTGCTTCAAGCAAACTTACAGGTGCAGTTATTAGTGATGCTTCATTTTTTAAAGAGGAAATAGTTGCAAGCCTGAAGATGATAAATACTTCTAATAACAATATGTGAGCAACTGTGAAACTACTAATGAGTGTGTGACATTTGGATTGTGTGGCAGATCATTCCTAAAGAAGAAAAATGATCTGCATTGCTTTATAATTTGGGGGTTTTTTAAATGCATTTTAGGATGCTTATGTTGTTCTTACTTCAGGGAGACAAATACTGCAAACAAGTCATCTAAAACCTCCAAGTTCCTAGAGAATTAATTCTGACAAGCCCTTCTAGATAAATGTCTAAGGCAATGACAAACTGATAAATTTGTGTGTGTGTGTAATAAAACCCTAACATTATTTTGTTCAGTTTACAGTGAAGACAAGGAGGGAACACTGTTTGGGAAACTGATAGTTGAATGTAATATCCAGTTCTGGTTTTTTTAAGTATTTTGGAATACTAACAAGTGCAGAAGAGATACAGTCAATATCAGTAACAGATGGAGAAAGTATCTTACAGTGATAGGCTTAAATCAATTTCTTCACTTCATTAAAAAAAATTGCCATCAAAGTAAGAAGAGTCAAATCTGTAAGATCTAGGACATGCTGTTCTCAGCAGTGAGGGTTAGCTGTTGGCACAAACTACCAGGAAGATGCTGAATTCCTTATCTTCATCCTTTCCAATTAGGATTAGATGCCTTTTTAAAGAGTGTGTTTTAATCAAATGCAAGTTAATAGGTTTATAGACAGTAAGTGGGGAAGTTGTGTAATCAGAATTACCAACAAGTTCAGTTAGTTACTTCTGTGTTTGAAAACCTCTTCAAACAGGCAAGAGGATGGAATAAAAAGGACATGACCGCACTGACAGTATAGTTTTCCTGCTGTTGCAACATCTATTGGATTTTAGAATTAAATAATTCTTTTTGGTGGTGGTGGGAGCAGTCAGGAAGATTAGTGATCATCATTACCTTAAAATAAAGATATCCGTTATGAGTAAGCATATGTAGACTGCAAAAAATCTGGTCTGTATATGTAGGTGACCCTGATGATGGACAGAGTGTTCAAGCAGGCCAGACTTCTGCAATATTTATTGCAGATACGTGCTAATATGATAGAAGCAGAGATGCATGTTCAGAGAAGCATGGAGAGGCCGGCTTTGCTGCGAAGGAAAGAGTTCTGACCTTGTTGTAGAACAGCAGTGGCCAGTGTTGAGGGGATAGTTAATGGCAGCAAAATACATGTTGTGTAGAAGACACTCTGCAGTGTGTTCTCTTTGTTGTTTGTCAACAATTTTGGGACAGATCAGTTATTATTTCACTAATGTTTTTCCTGCATTTAATATAAAACTGATTTAGAAGCTCCACGATATATCTGTAGATTTTGTGTGATTATCTTTGTTGCCAATACACACTGCCTCAAACCAGCTTTTGGTTAGTGTGTCTTAGAAAAGCATGTGAGAGAAACTTCTGCAGTAATTACTTTTTTTGCAGCTTGTGGAGTTGTTGTTCCTGTTTGATTAAATAACAGCAGTAAGTCAGTACATTAATCGTTACTTTCCTGCATTAGTTTTATATTGGGTGTGTCCTTCTGCTTCACATTATGTGTAAGCTGCTGTTTCTCATAGTTTGTTCTCTAATTATATAGACATGATTAATCAGCAAGATATCATTTATTCCTGCTTTAAAACAGTCCTGATATTTTGATTTAATTGGAGCTTGTTGTAAAGTACCTACTGTCTGTGGTTGTTCAATCTTTGCATAGGTCAAACTTCTTTTTGGACTTTTTTTATACAAAAATATAATTTAGAAAGTGGTGAGAACAACTTATTGGTGACAAAAAAAAAACCACCCTACACTACAGAGGTCTGATTCTCCTAATAGTTCTGTGTGACATTTTAATCATCATGAATGCATGCCGATATCAGAGTATTTTACATAAAACTATTATACCAACTAACATAAATTTGCACTTTTTAAAACACTGCTCTGTTTAAAAGATTTCATTATGACAGTTAATGTGCAGGTCTTACTGTCATTACAATGTGGTTCTTGTCCCAAAGGTAAGTCAATTTTAAAATCAATTTTAAGGCATACATTGATTCTTTAATTTTCAAGGGAAGAATCTGTAAGTAAAAGCATTCTGTGTTGTTAAATGGTGGCAGGAATCAAACAAAGTGTGTTTTTCACACAATCAAGTGCCTTGTTGTGATTTATCTAGGATGAGTATTTGAGCCATCCCAGAGCATACCCTGCCACGTCTTTTCAGGTCAAAATGATAGCTCAGACAACAATGATGGCTACAATATTGTTATTTCTTTTTGCTTCTTTTTTTTTGTCAGGAGAAATGTGTTTACTCTTTAATTTGTAAGTTAAACCTTGCAACTCTCTGGAATTCTTGGCAAGTGCTGATTTAAAATGCAATAGTGATATGATTTTGTCAGTCATCTGTGCTTAGAAGGTGGCTGGCTCTTTCTCCTAATCTTACTTTCCTGATGAACCTCAGAGCAAGCCCCAGTTTGTGCATCGTAACAGAATTTTAGCCTGAAGGAGACAGAAGCATGGATTGCTAAATTTAAATCTCTGGCTGCCATGAAGTACTGTAACTGGAGGTATAGCTTGTACAGCTATATGCATATTGTTGCATATGGGAGTCAGAGATTGGCATAGTGGTGTTGAGTAGTGAAGTTTTCAGGGAAGAGCTACATCCATAGTCAAATGTGCTCATTTCTGGGAAGTGTGAAGTAGGCACAGAGGGAATAAGGCAACCTGAGAAATCTATAGCAAATAACTTCATCTTAATATATGAAATTGAAAAAATGAGGTTTTGCCTGTTGAGTGGTTCCAGTGCCTTGTAACAGAGCGCACATTTCAGGGAAAACGAGAGTGAATATTGCTTTGTTTAAAAGCAGGTT
Organism: Margarornis squamiger; assembly: GCA_035222235.1. Taxonomy (NCBI): domain Eukaryota; kingdom Metazoa; phylum Chordata; class Aves; order Passeriformes; family Furnariidae; genus Margarornis; species Margarornis squamiger. Next base: position 34,771,458 of record JAWWTY010000106.1, on the reverse strand, counting down.
ATTCCAGTTGCCATGAGGTTTCCCCACTTGCACTTGCCTGAAAACTGCTTTCCATCTAGAGAATACTAGATAGTATATGATATAGATTTGGGGAAAATTGAGCGAGAGATTCCCAAGATGCGGTCTTACACAAAATCCTGCATTTTACAGAAGCTAATTCAAGGATTCTTCTGATCCACCCAAAATATATTGCACACCAGGACTTCTGTCTGCTAAGCCTGGTGTGCTGCTTTTTCTCATAGGGGAACTTGTAAGGAAAAAATTGATTCAGCATTAAATTAGGAGCATCAACAAGTGAATCTAAAGAGACTGAAAGCTGCACATGCAGCAAGAGTACAAGTGTTGGGAAGCAAGAGAGTATCCAAACTTGCCTGTTCTCTAATTAGGTATTGATGCATGTGTCTCTTGAATGAAGCTTGCACTAAAGCACATGCTGACTGTGAGCTCTGCCTTAGAAATTTGAGAGAGCAATTGCCAACCATTCTGCTGCTGCTGCCTTCTGTCAGTCAGGGCTTTCACTTCTCAGTAAGTTTCTTTGAAAACAACTGCTGCTTTGAAAAGATTAGGGATTGTTTTATGAAATATGATAAATTACATGTGTGCAAGTGGTCTTCATCAATGTGTCCACATGGTCCAAGGTCAAGGAGACCAGGATCCTTTCTGCCACATCCATTTGTGAGCTGTGATTTTAGAGTCCAGCTATGCTAAGATTGGCTGTGGAGCCCTATATCCAATCCCTTTTCCCTAAGGGGTGAGATATGGGCTTTCGTTGCCCAATCCATTGAAAATGGGACTACCTGATATGTGCATGAAAATAACTGTCATTGATCTTGGGAAGAACAGATCACACCTTCCCCTAGGATGTAGGACTTTTTTCCTTTCTATACTGCTGTTTCAGGCTGTACTGGTGATCGCACAGCAGTATAGAAGTGGTCTCCTGCATCAGTAAGATCATTTGATGTGACACTTAATCTGCATTTTATAACTGCTTTTTTCCTCATTTGAGAAGATAAATTGACACTGACATAAATGAGGCATTTCTCTTTTCTCTGTGCCTTGTGGCTTTTTTCACACTTGCATCTCTATACAGTGGTATTATGTTGGAGGAGAGATTAAAAAAACCCTTTAATCACACTTTTTGTCACCTGTTGGTGCACTTACTCCTCACAGCAATTGCAGATCCATTGTTAATCTCATGGTGAAGAAAAGGATAAAGGTCATTCCAGTATTTCTAAAAGGTAATAAGAATGGCCTGTTTCAAAGGGAAGTATCAATGAGCACTGAAGATATTTGATGGGGAATATAGGATCAGCAAGGAATTGACTAAAGAAAGAAGAATGGAGTTCAAGTGAAACACCTCACAGACACCATCCAATTACCATGGAGTTCCTCTTATTTATTGCGTTAATCCTGACAGTCTTTATATTGCACTTTCATTAAACTTAAAATTTTATGTGTCCTCTTAAGAAATAAGGATTTGACCAGAGTAACAGTGTCTGTCTGAGAACAGAGAACTGAATATAGTCCTAATACTGATTAAACAGTACTGTGTATTTCTCTCTGGCCATCCAAAAGCACAGATTTTTGTGGTAGACTGTAACTAGACAGCTGCTTAAAAAATAATATGCAAAACGGAGCTTGTGAGGAGCAAAACATATCAATTTGTTTGGGGCATAATAAAAAGAAGATTAATATTAAAGGAAGATAATCTCATACCAAAAAGGTAGAGGGATTTAGTTGTTGTAGACTGAGGTTTTGGGGGTTATTGTTTTTCATTCTGTCAGAGCATTTGAAAGGTATTTGAAAATCGTGGCTAATCACCAGGCACAACACGATGAGAATCTGGTCTAGTATAGTGAAAAGGCAAGTCAGTCTGCCAAACAATGTTTCAGATCCTCTGAATATGGATTATACTTGCCATAGACAAAAAGTTGGGAAAAGTATGTGAAATAGTGCAAGTCATTATCAGTTGCATTTAAAACAGAAGAGAAAAGGAAAGTGCAGAAAACTGAAGACCAGTCAACCCAAAATTCCTGGTAAAAAATATTCCGTCTGTAGATGCATAAATAAATGCAATGTAAATAAATAAATAAAAGCGACAGGGAGCAATTGTTGGGGCCACAGCTGGATGTGAAACCAAACTCAAAGCTCTACTGAGGTTCACTATGAGTGGGAGGGTTGGTCAGTGGGAAGTAGAGGCCGAGCTTTAAATAAGAGACTGAGCTTTAAATAACAAAGTTATTTTTAAATTAAAAAGGACAAAGTCTAACTCACTAGTTAATGAAAAACAAGATAGATTTTGTGAACTGATGATATGTACAAAGAATATTAGATGTCAAATGATACAGTTCTGTTTGATTTTAAGAGTTAAAAAGGAAAAAGAAAGCAAATACTTTGATGAAGTAGTAATATTTTTTGCCAAAGTGAATTGGCATGCTAAGCTAATATCTTCAGTGGTGTTCTGACTCAGATATTTCTAGATGCTTAAACACGGGGGACAAGTTGCCAGCATTTTGGAGGGCAAGGTTAGAATTCAGTATTTTTCTCAAAGCATGGAAGAAATGGTTAGACCTGTTGTAATGTCAAACCACAGCCTTATGTTACAGGTTTGGAGATTTTTGGGGTTTCCCCTGCAATTTTTAACTTCTCTTATGCACTGGAGGCCTCTCACAGATGTACTGGCAATGAATGATGGGCTATGCCAGTACCTTTTAGTGGTACTGAAACTGTTCCAGTTGCCTGTGCCCACCTCACGTGCCTAGGGGCTAAACTCACCATGACGTGTATTTTCTGTGGTGAGGGACTGACAGAGACCTCTGGGATTTAAGCACATTCCTCTGTTACGAAGAATACGTCTTGCTTCCAAGAATTGTTTGGCAATTTCATCTAGAAAATCTGTCACTCTTTGGGGGTTTTAGAGCACAGCCACCACCCATTATGGCTCCAGCTCCTCCTCTGGCTGTCCTGGTGTTTTTCTGTGGTACGACTGTAAGCGACTGAAGGATGTTAAAAAGTAGCAATGCTTAGTTTCCTGAAGGAATAGAAGGGAATAGCTTTGAGCAAAGCCTCAGAAACAAGCACTGAAAAGCATGACCTAATGAATTAACATTGAAAGAAAGGTGTGCATTTTATTTGTGAGAGAGTATGTAGATAGGGACACCCTGAGGTGTCCTAAGGATGAGCCCTCTTAGCAAGGTATTTGCACATTAGAGGATAGTAAAAAACAGTAGGACATGAGACCTTGAAGATGGGAAATGTAATGATACTTGAGAAGCTTCCTTTCTGTTTGTTTGCTGTTTCTGTCTAACCTGACTTACCCCTTCTGTGATTTTTGCTTAGTTACAGTAATTAAAACAGTGGAATTATTTAGTAGGTAGGCTGCAGTTTCTCCATTACTGATGGTTTCAAAGAAAATGGATGTATCAGGTAGAGCTGAATTTGGTTTTTCTCAGCATCCCAAGTATCTTTTAATATCTTTTACAGACTGCAGGCGCCACAAAATAGTATTTCATTCCTTTGAGCTGTACAAATAAGTATAAATAATTGTATAGATGCATGCATATATAATTGCATTGATTTACAAATAATAGTTATGGGTTTGGGTTTTTTTTGGTTTCTCTGTTTCTGGATGACCTTTTTAGAAGATGAAGGACCAAAAGACTTTGAGTGGTCCTGTAATAGTGCTAATAGGGAATACACAGCCCTAAGCAGTACAACCTGAAGATTAAGAACCCAAATAGGTTGTTGTTTGTTGTTTGTTTTTTTTTCTATTTAGCTTGTTTTTATATTCTTGCAAGGAAGCAACAGCATACAGTGTGTTGTCCTGTAACGTTGTTACAGGCCAGTTCCAATGAAATATATCCTCTTTTTTAATCTCTTATCAGTGCAGCTTTTGAAAAATGGAAAACTTTTCCGTATGTTGTTTATATGGACACAGGATTCAAGTTTATCGGTTTCCTTCCCTTTCATTTAATAGAAAGTTCGCAGCACTTGCCCTAGTTCCTTCCAAGGCTCTGGAACAAATACTTCTTTATGCTGAAGAAACATCTGAAGTGCTGGAATCGTGAACCTTTTAATCTTTTAAACAGCAGAAAATTGTTTTGAATCTTGCTTCTGCTTTGGGAGAGCTAGAATTTCTGATACTACCAAAAAAATGCCGAAATTTGCCTACAGACAGCTGATGCCTGAAGCATCTCATGTGCCTGGTGTAACTGTGCAGAATTGTTACCTTGCAAAGGGTGGCTTCCCAAACTTGCATGTGTTTCTAAGCTATTTCATGACTCTAATCAGAGAAAACCTTGAGTATTAGAAAAATCCAAAAACTGACTATCAGAAGTTTTGCTTTGGAATAGTTCAGCCAACAGAACTGTATTTCATTAGATTTAAATGTAGAAGGTAAAATACCTTAGAAAACTAATTTGATAAAAAACATTGTGTTCATTTGCAGTTCAGATTCATGACAGAGGTCTTGAGAAATAATGAAGGTGTGTGTAGTGTGAGGCTGTGGGGTTTACTGCAACCCTGACTTTTAGGGCTCTCGCTCCCAGGAAAAAAAGGCTGCGGCCATGAGGTCTATAGAGATAAATTTGTGTCAAAACTATTTCTCATTTAATTCTGTGGTAGGAACTTTAATGCCAAATCCATCTTATTCATGCTTGACCTGATATCAGAGCAGAGATATGGTGTCATTGGTCCTTTCCCAACCAGTATAAACTCTGTTGTTCTGGGAATCGTCTGCTCTGTCCTTGCTTCCTTCACAAGTGGCATTAGTATGTCAGTGCTTGTGCTGGATCGATCTTGTATTACTGGCTTATTTGAGAGCTAGGAGACACTGAATTCATGTTCCCCAAACCCATGGCCTGTGTCTCATGCCCACTGCTTTGTTGTGGTAGTCTGCATCAGAAACAGGATTTGGACTCCCAGATGTGTTTAACTTCTTTGTGCTATGAAGTTTGTTCAATTTAAATTACTTTGTGATGCAGTGAAGCTTGAAGAAATCTACCTGTAATTTTCTTCTTATTAGCAGAACAATAAATTTGTGTTTACTGGCCTCTAGGAAAAGACGCATTTATTTAGTGTTAGTTTTATGTTCTTTCATTCCTTTGTGACTGTCATACATAAATCAATAAGGCAATGAAAATGGCACTTAAAAAAAAAAAAAAAAGAAGAATCTTTCAGCATATTGTTGTGGAAGGCATTATAATTTCACTGTGTGTTGCTCACTGTTTCATTAGGCTTCCACTTGGGGTATCTAAAGCTAGTGATCTTTGTTTAGTGCTCATTTTGGCTTGACTCAGTCTCAAGACTGGAGTCTTATATATGGTTCTAACAAGTTATCCATGTTTCATAGCTGGATGTATAAGCTTAGGTCTGTAGTTTAGTGTGAATGTATAAGCTACCATAAACATGGATGGTAAAAGTACAAGTCTAGTGAAATTCTGTGGTGGTTTTCATTGTAGTATAAAACATACTTTCAGGATTTGCAGTTACTTGCTTAGTCTTGTTTGGACATTTAAAAATGAATGATAATTCATTAAAGATGATGTTTCTACTTCTAATGAGGCATAAATTCATATCTACGAGGCATGAATTCATATCTGCTGTTCAGGGTGGGGGAAACAGTAAAAATCTGGAAAGCTGCAATCAAAACATTGAAGCTAGAAGCAAATAGATTAAAGGCCTTTTGAGATGTGTTGGCACTTTTTCCTTTTTTGAGAAGGTTTTTAAACTAACAGCTTGAGCTACATAAACTTGAAATATTTCTCAAGTGTTTGTTTATGTGAATTGCTTTCTAATGAGGTCATAGCTGTTTTCCCGGACACAGTGGTATTTCCTCTTCTTACTCTTATTTTTTATGCTGCTTTCTACATTATGCCTTGAAGACAGAACAGGCATACAAAAATCAAACATCGCTCAGGATACTTCTCAGTTTCAACTCTAATGCTTTACGATCATATCAAATGACTCAAGGCTGGAGCTCAGTACAAGCATATATAGAAATAAGTACTTGAAATGCTTTAGAGTTTTAAAGGAAACCTATATCAGTGTCAAGAATGACTCAGATGTAAAGTTTTTAGCTCCCAAAAGTTAAGAGAATTGGGGTGGGCTAAAAGGAATCTGCAAATGCTGAATTTTTATTTGAATATATTTTATCTGCCATGTGAGATGGATCACTAAGCAAAAAAATAAAAATCATTTGACCACAAAGTGGGCACAGTTTTCAGCCCTATGTAGCTGGACATTTCATATGTAAGCGAATAGTCTTTTCCATCTATTCTACAGAAGGCAGAAACATGGACAATTATTATTTCTTTCCTTTTCTGTTTTCTTCAAATACAATGAAACATGATGGTTTTATCTACAGTTTGGTAATGTTGCTGAAATAAATAGGTTCCTGTTTGGAGACCCTTTGGCTTTTCAAACTGCTGGCTTTGTAGCTTCTGAAAAAAAAGTACAGTGGTTAACTAGATTCTGCTTTACTTCAGGTGTCTGTCTTCATGTGTCTTGGGCCAGTGACATAGGAGGCCAAAAAGCTTATTCTGAAGTGGCAAAGAGGGAGGAGGCTTAAGTCATTGAGTACTATAATGATGATACTGTGAAGTCATGATTTCCTAATGACTAATGTGGAGTATTATAGTTGAACATAAATTTGAAGTATTTTTTCTGCAGAGTCTTGAGTCACAATGACTCATCCCTGGGCTGTGGGAGCTGCACAACGTCGTGTGTGGGGGGAATCAGTTGGACTGGTTGAACAGATTGTGCTTTGCTGGCAGTAGGTGATGGGGGTGGGGGGAAGTTCATGTGTGTGGGGTAACTGCAAGGTCAAAAGCCCTAAGAAGGTCTTATGATACGTTCATGAAGTGTAGATCATAATCTGCAACCAAAAGTCTTGAGTATTAAAAAATAAAAAAAGCTGATTAAATCTGCAAACTGTTTCACTGGTTTAGATAGCATCTTTTTTTCCTTTTTTTTTTTTTTTTAATATTAACAAAGTAAATAGACAATGTCTTTCACAAAATACTTCAGAATTTTTAGAGGCTACTAGTTTCCCATGAAGTTTGGATTTGGTTAAATGTCAAAGCTCTGCTGTAGATAGAAGCATACAAGAAATAGCTGTCTTATGTTTTTGAAACACTAAAGTGGTCATGTAAATATTATTACAATTGAGTTTATGTTTTGTGGGAAGTATAGTTGTTAGCTGGGTATGACATATTCAAGTTGCTTGAACAAAGAAGTGTTCAGTTCTACATAAGAGATCATGCAGTCACAAAATATTTGTTTTTTGGTTGGGTTTTTTTTTTAACCTATTGGTTGGACAGCTTTAGTGTAATTTATCCAGCTGAGCAGCAAGTCCTGCAGAAAGGAAGATTACACTTAAGAGACATCAGAAACTGTCTTCTTATACAGAGAAATCTATTGTTTCATATGCTGAAATTTGAAGTAGCTTCAGGGTCATCCAGAATGAGAAATACTTAGCATCTATGAAGAAGTACTAGTGCTGTAACCTTCCTTCAGGATTTTAGTTTTCAAAATTGAGACTTTTAGTTGTAGTTACCTGCCCTGAAAGTAATTTTTAATAGCGTTTTATTTTCTTCCATTGTTGAAACAGACAATAAAATCTGCCATGTTCCTAAAAATATAATAATAAGATTGTATTTGAGTTTAAAAAATGAAGGAAAAATCAACTGTCTCTTTTATAACTATTTTTGTCAGTAGCAACGTTAGATTAACTATTTCCTGTTTAATAGTATCTGTAAAATACTTTTTATGTTCTTCTTTCAGAAGTGAAGCCAACTTGCATATTTAACAGCATGGAATATTATGATGGAGACATGTTTCGGATGGATGCCTGTCGATTTTGTCGATGCCAGGGTGGAGTCTCTATTTGTTTCTCTGCCCAGTGTGGTGAGCTACACTGTGACAGGTACTATGTGCCGGAAGGGGAGTGCTGCCCAGTGTGTGAAGGTACAGTATCTTTTTAATCCTGTTTGCTTTTAATTCCAATTTTTTTTTATTTGCCTGTTCAATGGAAATGAGCAAACAAGGGCTTTTGTTCTTATGAAGTTTGTAGATTCCTCCTTAATCCAATTTATTCCTACATTTTTGCTGTAACTGAGTGTGCTCTTTTGTTCTTTGCAGTACTTCTCTGACATTGATATGTGCCCTTTCTATTCAGAGCTGTTTGGCTTTCCTTTCCCTTCTGCATCAGAACTTCCTTAAACATGGTCAAGTGTGCAGGGATTTTTTGGGGGCCTTCTTCACAAAGGACATGAAAAGCTGTTTCTAATTTCTGCACTAGACATTTGGACAGGCATCACCAGAGCAGCAGTTGTGTCCCTAAGACACATTTCCACTGCTTTGCAACCTGCTTCTTTTTCTGTTGAACTACAGCAATGCATATGCCTTCTCCCCTCTACAATTATAGTAAAGAAATGGAACAGTAGTCTGACTTCAGTGTTGTTCTCTTCCTCCTTTGCCCAGCTGACAATTTCTCCTCTGGTTGATAGGCCTGCAGTCCTCCTCAAAAGGTCTATGTGTGAAATTTCACACTGATTCTCTTGCTTATACTAGAAAGTATTGGAGGCAACTTCTGCCTGAATACAACCAAGATTCCAGCAGAGTGACATGGGACTGGTGCTCTACACTTGGATCTTGCCCCAGTGGAGATCAGGTTATGGTCACCACATAGTCAAAAGGCCTGTGAAGCAGTCCTAGTCCCTTCATTTAAATGCGAATTTAGGAGTAGATTCCTCATCTATTGGAAATCTCAAATCTCCTCCTCAGGGGTGAGGAATCTAATAGTTAAAGAAGGAAGCTCTGATCCCTTTCTTAATAACCTGGGTAATGTTGACACCTAAATTGACAAGATAAGTCTTCTAAATGGGCGGAATATATACTTAACAGCCCACCCATTCATGCTTTTCTAGTTGAAAAAGTGGCATTTTTTTCTACCTGCTCTTCTTCTGTTGATTATTTCATGACCAATTGTCAAAGTGAGTCACTGTTTCCTACTGTTTAGTTGATTATAGAAATATAAGGCTTTCTTCTTTTCTGTAAGAATTCTAAAATGGCAAATGGCAAATTCAATGTGAGTTGTGTAATACAGGCACAGACCCTTCTTTCCTTAAATTCAAGTGAATTCTTTCTCAAAGTCCTGTAGGATATATCAGCATTAGGATATGTAATTTGGTGGACTCAATTTATAGCTTTAAATACTACTGACCTTTTAAGGATACCAGGAACTTTGTGCTTTGAGTCACATAGAAGACTCTTGCAAATAGCACAAGTCTTATATGGCTTTCCTGTGCTTTCTCTGTATTTCTCTGTCAATCAGAATCTTGTATATAAGTTGAATGTTAAAATTCACTTCATTTGTTTCTGTATGATATGATTTTTTGCTAGATCAGAATATTTACAGATGAAAAGTAATCCTAAAACATGAAAAGTGCAAAGTTAAGAGTTTAGGAAACATTTTAATTTTAAAATGCCTTATTTTCACAAACACCTGGTTTTTGCTGAACACATTTTACTATATTTGTGACTATCACCACAGTTCAGGATGGGGTAGAAGTTGTGTGCAATTCCACTCCAAATATTCAGAGTGTCCTAAAGTGGCTTATAATAAGACAACAGTTACTAGCACTGCTACGGGCTTTATCTGCACTCAAAAGGCATTGCCTTCCTTCCAAAGCGAAGAGATGTAACTTCAAAGAAATAATTGAGGTTTCATTCAGTCCTAGTTTTCCTTTAGATAGGACATCTTATTTCTCCCAAATCCTTTAAACTTAACGCTCTTGGAAAATTAACTCATTGGTAAATCTTTTGTGCTTATTTGATGTCTGCTTAAAAATGCTTTCACTTTTGTCTATGGCTTTTAAGATATTGAATTTGCTTTAATATATAATTTGTGTTATAACTGGCTTTGAAAACTTTACCTAGTTACTGTACATTCTCAGATACTTTATGCCTGACAGTTATCTTTTTATGGGCCACCATTGTAAGTTGTATAAATTCACATAATACATATATTCTTTTTACTATTAGTATTAGCATTATATTGTATTTCTGGAGTAATACTATTTCTGAGGAGTAAAAGATGCTTTTATTTCAAGTCATGGATTTGCCTATACAGAGTTGCATTATTTATCCGCATGAAACTTGAAGAGAAATCTTACATAAAGTGTGTTCCCTAAAAATGCATTATTTAAATACTGAAATCTTCATTTGATTGCTAGCAGATAAGTGGGTCTTGTGACTTTCAAGGGGAACAAACTTCAACTGAAATGAAATTGAAAACTGAGCATGGTCGTCTGTTCAGAAAAACTAGTATATCTCCAAAACTGCGATGAGATGTAGCTTAAGGCAATCTTGTTCTAGCAAGAAATGTGCCAGAGGTCTCATCTTTGCTCATAATATAAAGTAGTGATACAGTGCTGACCCGAGTCATTCCAATGGTTCATTTAGATGCTTTCAGTTTCCTTCAGAAAGCTGGAACTAAAAAGGAATCAATAGGTCGAAGATCCATTCTGGTCTGAAGAACAAAAATCAGAAAATCAAAACATTAAGCCTGGTTCTTTTCCAATTCCTCTCATTTCAGACCCACTTTATCCAGTAAATAACCCTGCTGGCTGTTATGCCAATGGTCAGATCCAAGCTCACGGGGACCGCTGGCGAGAGGACGACTGCACTTTCTGCCAGTGCATCAATGGAGACCCACACTGCGTTGCAACGGCATGTGGACAGAGCTGCCTAAACCCTGTTAAAGTCCCTGGGGAGTGTTGCCCGGTGTGTGAAGGTAAGATTGGTACTTCCTCTTACTTTGCTTTGGTCTGTCATGAATGCTGGTTACCTGGTGATTCTTGGTTTACTTTAAAATTTGGAAGGATTGAAGTAGATGGTACAGCATTGCCCGGTGATTGAATAAACTACTGAGGGCAGAAAATGGCAGCATCATTTAACTACACCTGTATGTGGCAATCCCTGATAGTCTTTTGGCCCAAAAGAGTGCATTAGGAGATTATTTAAGATCAGCATTATTCACTAGTGTTGCTCTTAGCTTTGCTTGAATCATATTAATAAATTCAGGAGAAGTTAGAAGATCAAAATGTTTGTTGATATTACTGTTAATTGGATTATTCCCGGTTTCTTCTTCAGTGTCACTTAGTCGCAACTAAAAATCTTTTTGCACAACATAGTTTGATATTGGACTTAATTATTTCAGTGAAACTTATGAAAGGTGATATTATCGGGGAGATAGATTAGTTTTTAAAGTTTAAATTTTCATTTGTTTGTGGAAATACATGTATATGGTATAACTCACTAAGATTTAACTTAACCATACGGTAAAATGCTTGCCCAATGGAAATGTGAAGGCTTGTAAACAGAGACATTAAAAAAGTATTTTAAATTGTATACGTAAATGTACATTTAGAATTGCATTTTATGGAGTAGTTGTTCATCAGGAAAAACACCAGGTTACTAAATTTAGAGTTGTTTAATCGAGAGCTGCCATCAAAGCCATCTTCACAGTATACAAACACTTCTGGGTGCTCAGTGAGCTGCCACTTAAGTTTTTCCTGTTCCATCTCTGATAGAACAAAATCATTTTTGTGTATCTGAATGTGTCTCGGGGCCCTTCTTGGTTTGTAGTATCCATGGAAGTAAGTTCACTGAGATACTTACTTTTTAGGATAAATTTGATTGCCATAAGAGTTTTTTACAGGTGTTCTTTAATTCCAAAATTCACATCACAAGGTATGAATAAGGTGTTTGATAATGTGTGAAAGCTGCCAGTTAATTGTAGAGTTGCTACTTGCCCTGAATTACTTTTACTATGAGGAAGCAGGTTAACTGCTTTTAATCCTTGGTGATATCCTCATGATGGATCTCACAGAGTATTTGCTGTCATCCCTCATTATTTAGGTGTCTGTGAGCCACGTTGGAAAGGTAGTGCAGAGAGAGAGAAAGAGAGACTGATGAACACATTTTCACTATGTTAATATGTTGAGAGGATTTTTTCCTGCAATGAAGGAAGGATAGGCAAATGTCTGTTTTCCTGTTCCAGACTGGAGAAACTGGATGAGAGATAATTGAATTAAATGCTTATATATATTGTACTGTGCTAATTATGAAGAACTGTGGGCAGCAAACAAGGTAGAACATTGGCTTCCATCATTCATTAGTGAAGGTCACAACATAAACAAGCCAGTGCTTCTTTAACATACCACACCAATGCCTCTAAGTCATTTGACTTAGTGTTTCTTTGATAGCACATACTGCCAAATAAACAATCAATGGATAATGAAATTACGTAAATGGTGGAACCAACAATTAGTGGAAATACTTTTACTTCTTGCCAGGAGATTTCAGTGTACTTGGGTAGCAGTGGTCAGAGAAAATCTGAAAACACGAGTCCTCTCTCCTTTCTTCCCTTCCCTCTCCCACAGCAAACAAGTATAACCAAAACAGAATATTTTGCTCCATTATTGCAAGTTAGTTAATTCCAGGAATCCAGATTTGTAATTATTTCAAGGATCAAAAATCCGGGTTCTTAAAACATAGCAGTGAGTTCAGATGCTATCACCCAAGATTTAAAAAAATTAGAGTTTGCAAGAAGCAGCTTGTGATAACTTCATAAGAAATTATTCAGCATCTGAGATTTAACAACTTATCCTGCAATAATAACAAATCAAAAAATCCCTGAGAAATGAATCATCAAGGGTACCAGTAAATTTCTTGAAGTTATATTTTGGGGCATCAAATGAGTTCAAGGCTGCTATGCCTTGAATAAAAATATTTATATATCTGAGAGGAAGGTGTTACTAGATTGGAAATTTGGGACCTGTGTGTCTTTCTGAATCTGTTAACATTTTTCTTTGAAAGAAGAAATTAAGAAAATTCCAGAACATTAGAAAAAAAAATAACAATGTGTTAAAGGTTGGCTGTGTGAATTTAACATTAAGAATGTGTATTTTAAAATTATTTTTGAAAGAAGTAAATGTTTGAGCTTACAGCAGCAGGGACTTGCATATTAGCCATAGATTTCTGGCCCACCACCAAGATCAGGTAACATCATGTGTTTTAAGCCTTAAATCTGAGATTAGTAATGTTTCTACTTGGAGTTTAGTGCATGGGGTAGGAAACAAGTACTGTCTTGCTTTCATTGCAGTACAGCTATTGCTTGCTAACCCAGTAGGGAAAGAGTTTCTTTAGATTTATGTTCTCTGGTTTTCCCCTTACAGTAGGGCTGAACTGGAGAAGTAAGTATGCCATGGGAAGACAGGCCTTAAAAACTTTGCTTTCTTCACACATTTTACTGTCCTGAATTTTAGTTACATCATTTTAATGGCAGTCTGGTCCCATCCAAAATGCTATTTTGTTTCTGCCATCATCCAGCCAGCTTACATCTCTGTTCTCTTAACCAGGTAAGCTGCATGGGTCAGTGCTCCTTCCCCTTTTAAATCAGCTTTTCACTGTTTTTCCTGAACATTGTTGCTGTTAATGAAGCTCTGCTTCTGATACCTGCTGTGTTGTCAGTGACCTTGCAGGGGTGGTGGGAACAGGGGAGAATGAAGTCTTGGCTGGGAACCTGTCTGACAAATCAGTCCCTTGCTTTTTGAGGATTCTAATGAAAAAGATGTGCAGAAGGATCTACAAGCAATATCCCACAAAAATAAAGAGAATTGGGGTGGGCTAAAAGGAATTTTCCAATTCCTGAATTTTTATTTGAATACATTCCGGGCACAATTTTTCCAAAAGAGAAATTAAAAACCATCATTGTCAGCCTTATGATGCTTTTCTGTATGCTACCCCATTGCACTTGTCTATCCATAGCTTAACCTGAACTTTGTGAGGTACTGTATGAGCAGAAGAGTTGAATGTCCTGTGCTCTTCAGTCTGTTTTCCCCATTCTTCTGCTTCTCTTATCTCCTACTGTTAAGGAAAGAGAAGCAAAATTCTGATCTAGTGTGGATTAAGTTCAGGGATCCATGGTGTTACATAGTGATGTTATATACCTTCAACTATGCAAAAAAAGGGAGAAAGCAGTATAATTTAGTGATATGTTCAATAAATAGGTAAAAATCGTGTAAACTTAGCAGCTGATTTTGAAATGTTAGTTTATTAGTGATGGTAAGGATAAGCATAACTTTTCTTTTGAATGACTTCCAGTTTCCAACGTAGAGCCTATACCGTAGAGAAATAAACTACTTTTTGCAGATTAGTTTACAATAACTGTGTATAGTAATTCGAAAGTTTTATTATGCAACTGCCTCATGAATATACTTTGCTTTTCTGCTCTTACTTGTATATTACATTTTTAAATTAAGCTGTAGCTCTTACTTTTTGCATGAACTTTTTTGCTTTTTGGGGGAGACAAAGGCAGAATGTAGGAAGTTATTATTTGTATTCTAGAATAGCCTTAACTATGCTTCAGCTCTAGAGCAGGCAGAAGACTGCCTGTTGAAAACCCTCTACTACCTTAGTCAACTTAGTTGCTGGTGGACCAATTCGCACCCATATTTCCATTTAAAAATAGGTGTTAGGTGAAGACTAATAAGGCAAACACTCTATATGATTATCACTGTTTTAAAGCATGCATTTATTTCTCATCAGACTTCCATTTACATTTAAAAGATAACCGACTTGGCAGCAGCCACCCTTCATTGTGTGAGCTTACTTTAAGCATGTCAGTTATAAGCTCTTTAATATGCAAAACAAAACATGTAGTCAAATATATTTCTATCTTTATTATTATTATTATTATTAATTTTATTTTTTGAGTGTTGAGGGATAGAGGGATTTGTGGGACATGAAAATGATAGGAAAATTTTAATTAAAGCTGCTTGTAGATCTGCCCTGGCTGTGGCTCATCCAGAGTAAATGGCTACTAATATCAGTCACTTCTGACTCTTACCCTCTCTTTGATCTAAACGCTGTTGTACCTGCAGCATTTAGTTCTGTCAATTCAGTTATTCCCTGGCTGGTTTATAATCAATTTCAATGAAGTACATATTTATTCCCCTAGATAAGTTTACATTCCTGCAGCTTCATAAGGATAAATCTTTTTCTTGGATTGCACTTGCAAAAAAACTTGCTGTCACAGATCACATATAACATATTAGAAATCCTCTGTACATAGGTTCTTGAGATATGAGCGTAGTATCTCAGCACACAAATGTGCTTTGAACACTTCTAGACCAAACTAGAGCATTCCTGTTCCCTCATGAAGAAAATGCTCTTGTTCTTACTACAGCAGTGAGGAAATCAGTGTGGGGCTTGTAGAGACTGAAGTTACATAGAAGTAGCTGTCCACAGCTTTCTAAAGGCTAAGATGTAGCAATTGTGATATGTAGTGTTGCCACACAGACTTGATTTGTATCTGTTTTCCACAGTAAAGCTTTTTTAATTCCTACTAATGTGCTGGTGTATATGTGTATATCCTGTATGGGTACTATGTAGCCCTCACAATACACATTTCCATGTTGATTGAATGGCCAGATTGGTTTGAAATGTATAATTTTCCAAATGCTTGTTTGGGGTTTGCTGGACTTAGAGAGGATGGTAATAACTGTTTGCTCTCCTCGCTTGAATCTTGTTTGCTGGTGCTGCTGGTGGAGGGTGAGTGAGGTGTTCCAGATGCTTTGCACCAGAGGTCCCTGAGGACATTTATGAGGGGGAAGAGTTGGGAGCATGGGTTAGGTGCATGGAGGACAGAGGTGTGTATGGATATGGTGCTCCAATACAATGGGTTTGAATATGGATTTAGTTTCCAAATCTGTGGGCAGCCTCTATTGAGTTGCCTTGTAACTGGTCCCAACTAATATCTGTACTGGGTCGAGCTCTGTTTGATGTTTTCACTAGCACAGATCAAAGCTAAATTTATTTTACCTATAGACAACAAAGCTGAAAAGAACAGCCAGTACCTCAGAGGGCAGAGCATGAATTCATATGTGTTTTAAAGCAGACAACTGACAGAAAGATGTTAACCAAATTCAGCACAGGAAAATACAATGTGATGTGCTTGGAGGAGGTTCCTCATGAGTTCTGAATCAGAGTAGTTGTTAAATAGTAGTTCTTCAGGAGAAGTTTGGTGATTAAGGGGAAGAGGTTGAATATGGATTAACAGGACCTTGAGAAGGCAAACACTATACTAAAATTATGATCAAGACTAGAGTTTGCAAGACCTGAAGTAATCATTTTTACTCTCTTTCCTGTGGGGAAAGTATGTCCCTGGCTGACATAGTAGGCCCTTGGTTCTTTTCTGTACATTGTTCCTCTGATAGAGATGGAAGCTAGAAAGAGTTGGAGAGTTATGAGCACAATCCAAAATTTGCAAAACATGTCCTAGGAAAACAGACTGAGTAAAAACTGGGTTGGTTTAACTTAAAATGAAATGATGAAGTCAGAACTACAACATAGCAGTCCTCATGAGCCTAAAAGCTTGCTGCAAAGAAAAAGATAGGACAAGAAAGAATGGAATTGGATTCCAGGAGGGAAAATGTGCTTTAGAAAAGGCAGAAACTTGTTGAGGAAAACAAAATTCCTCCTGTGGCATGTCGTGACTAAGGTTGTCTTTTTGATGTCTTCAGGGCATGGCAGTTGTATTTTCAGCCTCAGCAAAAAGAGATTTGCTTAGGAAATTGCTTACATAACTGAAAGCAGTAATGGTAAATCACGTGTAGCTTCCAGTGTTTATGCAAGTTACGGCTGTGGCTCACCAATGTATAGCTCAATATAAAGCTGCTTTTCTTTCCTTCTTTCTTTTTTTTTTTTTTTCTTTTTTTTTTAAAACTGACCAACTGAACATCAGAGTGATCACACCCCTTTTGGCAAGACATCTTGTTACAGTATGATGTCACTTCTTGCCAGTTATCTGCCACAGCAATGACCATCATCTTTGCTGGGCTGTATTGATAAAAGCCCGATGTATGAGGCAGGGGGCTGGCTGCTTTGAGGTGACTTTTCACAGCGAGAGACAGAAAGCAAGGTTCACAGAAAAGACACAAAGATGGAGACAGAGGCACATTGAGAGAGTTTACTGTGGAGGGGAAGACCTTCCTTCATCACTGGCTTGTCCCCAAACCCAAGCTCTTCAGTTGACACAGCTTTTCAAGGCAGGCATGTCCTTTCACTGGTGAGAACTGGGAAAAGCAAGCCCATCCCTTTCTGTGGATCCAGCACAAAGAATTACTTTTAAGCTTCTGATGGATGCTTCTATATAGCTTCTATAGCTGCTGTAATGATACTGGTCCTTTGGGATTTGCCTCTGTTTGTTTAATCTATTATCTATTTAGTTTGTTTTCTCTTTCTTTGTTTAATAGACTGTCTTCATTAAGAGCCAAGGCTTAGGTAATCAGACTGGCCCTCTCTGTTTTCCCCATGGTTTTAGAGCCAGTGCACAAGGAAGTCTCAAAGAGAACATGGTTCTACAGATTTAATGAAGACAGACAGCTAGGCAGTGAGGAGAAAGTGGTTTTTCAAGTGTCAAAAGGGACTGCAAATTTTTGCTGTGTGCTCACACTTCTTCTGGCTCAGAGGTTCTTCACAGGGGCTGGTCTGGGTTCCTGTTCTGTTGCAGCTAACCAGATCCTTAGCAATTAGCTGCAGTTAGTACTGCTGCTTACAGAGCTGTTTGCTTCCCTGCTGGGCTAACAACTGTTTACTTTCTAAATAGTATACTGTAGTTTCAATAGCGTTTTTAATGAATTTTATGGGGGGTGGAAGGAATATAGCATATGAATATATAATAGCATGTGAATAATACTAAATAAGCTACAGCAATAGAAATAACCAGGTTTCCCCTGGGCCATCTGCATCTGTGGACAGCCATCTGCAAATTGAAATAATAGGTGTGTTCACAGCAAGTAAACATTGGGTATGATAGTATGAAAATACCTATTTTTTTCCCTTTTTTGTTTTATTTTAATAAGATCATAAATAGAAATGTTCAGATTGGCATGTGTGCCAAAAATATGCCCCTTAGGAAAGTTTTGAATGCTTCTGTTCCCTTGCATCTCCCAGCGGCTCAAGCTATTCATAGGGAAAGCTAATACACAGTAATTGGTTATCTCATGGTATGTCCTTCTGCATGAAAGCCCTCAGGTACAGGTGGCAGGGTGCCAGCATAAGCTATGAATGAGAAATTAAGTGTTAAACAAAATCCCCTCAGAGAATTTTCATGAATAAGGCCCACATTACTTTGCTGTCATTATGGCTGACACTTCATCTTCACAAAAAGAAATTAACATTTTCATCAATAAAGGGCTCCAAACTCTAGCTGAGATGTAATTCAGTTCAGTTCCTTTAGCATGTCTAGCACTTCATTAAGTAAAAACAAGCAGCAGGGTCCAGTGAAAAGAAATTTGATTCATTCAGGATGAAGTCAGTGGTAGTGAGCAGTGTTCACTGACGCGGGGTTTGCGCCCAGGATTCTCCTTAGAGATGAAGTATAACTTACTGTTCGGCAGCAGCGCTGTAGCTCTCAACCAACCTTTTCATCAAAGTCAATTAGGGGATGCAAACGCCAAGCTATAGAGATTTGGGCTTGCTTTTGCCAAATCATGATTTAGTTCAGTGATTCTAGACAAGGCAGCTGAGCCTGTTGAGCCACACCATCCAGACTGTAATGAAACCTGCTGCCAATGAAAGTCAATGAAATTCAGGAAGACTATGCTGCTATGAAATAACATTTTCATGGGTTTCAGTGATCCATTGTTGAGTTCATTGGAAGACTGCTGAAAGGATAAATAAGCAAAGAATCCTATATAATGAATATATACATCAATGCAGCTAGGGATGTTTCACTTAAAAAGAACCTCATGGATCCTCTAATTCTTTTCAGTGCCTATAGCATTCATAGATTTGCCCCAGATGTACACTAATTTAGTGTTTGCTCTATCTTCACTGAGTAACAATAACTGAATGGCCTTCTTAATGTATTTGGACATTTCCTGATAGGCTTAATTGATTTTGCTTTAACAAAGGTGGTTATTTCTTAGTCTCATTCCACCTAAAATTGTCCAAAAAGAATTCTTACCAGCATTAAAATATATTTGAAGAGTATATAAGCCTACTAAACTGAAAACTGGAAGAATTGATTACAACAGAAATGAGGTTTTAACTTCACATCTTGGGAATAGAAAGTATATATTTTGATTGCATCACTGCAAGAAAGACACACAGGCACATACACCCATGCACCTTTGGTTCCATCTGAAGCTTCTTTGCATTGCAGCAATAAAAAGACTTTGATTGTAATAGTTACTTTGAAGGAAAAATACATATTTTAGTAGTTCCAGATTAACAGTGTGAATAAAATTTGAGACAAAAGGCTGCCAAACTGAACTTTGTGTTTGGAAGTATTGATGAATGTATTTTTGGAGTTATTTGTGAGATTAGAAAATTCTGTATCATCTCAAGTCCTTGCATACATTTTATAAATTGTTATGTGATGCTGAATTGTTGGACCCTGATAGTTAACACAGATAGCTAAATGCTGGGAAAAAATTTCCTGCAAGGCATTAGGTATTTCAAACCCAGGAAGGAAATTCTTCAGCCCAGGACCCGGGACTGATATTTTTCATGTAATGAACTGGAGGGGCGGGGAAGGCTGGAATGCAAACTATGAGGATGGAAAACATTTAGTCACTCTTGGAATGATATGAATGTTTTTACAGGAAGCTTAAGTAAACACACATGCTGCTGCTTAGTATGCTGCACTTAACTTTTTTGGACAGTAGACAAAATTCAAACAAGTATGCAGACTCGAGTGAAAGGCTGTTGAGCAGCACACCCTTCAGGACCAGTTTTTAGAGTTTTTAGCCGGTTATCACTTAAAGCATTAGGGAAAAAGCTAGACTACTGTTCAGTTATTTTTTTTTTTCTTTTTTAATAATAAATGCTTGAATGCACTGATGATGTTTTTCTTTAAGTCAGTTGGTGCTGGTTTCATAGGTTCAAAAGATCTTAATTCTTTTAAAGGTAGCCTGTGTTATAAAATACTACAGAAGAGGGAGCTATTCCCCAAACACTGACATGTTCTTTATTATTCACACTGAAGATCTTTCTCCTTGTTTAGAACATAGTTTTGAGTCATTTTTTCTTTCCCACCACAGAAGAGGTTTTCATTTAATGCTCCAAATGAGATGTTGGACATCCTAAAATCCTATTCTGTTGAGCTTATTCAGAGGAAAAAGGAAAAAAAAAAAAGACTATGATAGTTACCCCTCTACTTAAAAACAATTTTGTAAAACCATGGAGTAGGTAGTTCCTTCACATGGCATTACTGAAAGTGTGAAACAAAACCTGTCTGGAGTTAAAATATTGCATTCCAAATGAAACAAAAAAAAGAGAGATTGGTTTTCATGTAATAATAATAATAATAAAAAAAATACCTTGCCAAGAGGTGAAGCCTGGGTAATGTATTAACTTAAAGGATTATGTAACCAAAAAATGAGACTGATTAAATGTGATTATGGCGGTCACTAAATAACGCTTCACAGAGAATTGCTGTTAAAAACACCTGGAAGAAATTTTGCTTCCTGAATAAAAGCTAGTTTTTAAGTCATGAAGTAGATTTCAGAGAGATGGTGTTGGGCAAACATACACTTATATTGCAGGAGGAAGGTAATCAGTACTTGGCTAAAGCGTACAGAAATCATCAGAAATTGAAAGGGTTGCCTTTGGATTTCATTTCCTTGATTAGGATCCATCAAGCATATTGCTGCTTTCACTGGAAATGTCCTGATTATATGTGAAAGTGAAATTCATGGAGTCAAGCAAGTTGGAAAGGACCACCAGAGATTTCCTAGTACTGTCTCCTGCTCAAAGCTGGACCAGTGACACAAACCAAAACTGAACACTTGGTGCTCTCGTAACATATGTGGCTTTGCAGTAGAGCAGCTACATGTAACGCCTCTTTGTTTCCTTATATGAATTTGATGGCCAGAGGTCAGATTTTGAACAACTAAGAGTATGATTGGAAGATGGGTATAATTTTTCCTTCTGGTACCATGCTTAGGAAGGAATTTTTTTATTTTTTTTTTTTTTTTTAGTTCTCCTTTGTATAATTCTTAATTTCAATGACATCACAAGAAGAAAAAAATGAAATCTTCAGAGAATGGCTTGTTTTTAACACTCAGATAAACAGTAAAAGTCAACAAGATTGCAATAAATTGTCTGATGTTTTTTCTTTGTTTTTATTTGTTTTACAGGGCTTCAGCAATCAATGGTGTATTTTAGTTTTCTTTCTCTTCTTTTTGATAACTTCAGCTGATCAAACTGCTTATATAATGAAATTCTAATCCAGAGAAGAAAAAAAATTTCCCCTCATTGAAACATGGGTGCATCAGTTTCTCTCCGTATCTGAATACTTTGGTTGAGCATTACCTTAGAACCTCAGTACTTATCAAAGTATAACAAGATCTATATGTAAGGCACAGTACTAGACCAGATTGACTATCCTGTGTTTATATAGTAGTTACATTTTTAACAGAAGAAAATGTCTGCTTTTTCTAATACAAGCTGTGTTACTTCACTCAAGAGAAGTGGGAGATCTCAGAAATCAAAAAAAGAGGGGGCTGAGGATTGGTTTTGCTCATATTACAAAAACATTTCGCATAGATAAATACCAGTGAAAATATTCCACCTTGACAATTTCTTTTCTTTTTTCTTTTTTTTTGATTTATTTTTTTTTTCTGACAGCCAGTTTTTTTGTTGGTATTGCTAATCTAGGTTCCTTAAGGACAAAGCCAGCTCCAGGCATTACTTCTATGTCACTATATTCCCTTCTTTCTCCATAAATGCACAGTTCAATTTCAAGCTGGAATGAATGAGATTCAGGGTTTTGATCACATGCTGTAGTATTTTTCAGTGGACTAGTTAGACTGGTGGGCCACCAGTGGCTGAAATACCCGCTGTGGATTTTAAAATTGTTGAAGTTGTTTTTAAGTAAATGGCAGAGTAAAAAAATAATTCAAATAATTTTATTAACCTCACAGCAGGCAAATTAATAGTTGTCTGCTAAAATTCATCATACAAAGTATCAGGTTCAGAGGTTTATTGAAGCAAGGTGTTCCAGTAGGAATCTGCATTTAACCTCATATACATAAGCACTTTACATCAGCAAAATCTCTATTAAATGATCCATTGTATTCATCCAGACTCTCTTCAATCCCCTTCTCTCTGTTCTCTTCTCTCTTTCTTTCTATGGTATAGTTGTATCGTTGGTAAAGCACACAGGCAGAAACAGCACCCGTTTTTCCCACCCATTGTCTGTGCATTTGTGCACTGGATCTTTCTTCTGCCATTTCTACCAAGAGCAGCAGTGAAAGCCCAGTTCAGCTCATGCGGTAGTACATGCTTTTTCAAGCTTAGCTACTGCTTGCCTATTCAAATAGCCAAAAGTCTGGCATAGCAGAGCTGGTTTTATTTGTTGAGTCTTGTCTAGTGAAGTGAAAAGGGCTGATTTTTTTTTTTTTTCCTGACTGCATTTTTGCACATGTGGGGGCAGGGAATGAAATTATTTCTTTTGTCCTCTACTTGCAGCTCATTGAGAAGCAGGCATGCATATAAAATTACTGTATCTCAGGGCTTACCTTTAGGGAGAGGAGGGAGCAAAAACAGATTTGTAAGCTTGTCTGGGAATGCTGAGGATGCTGAAAGCAAGCCCAAAATTGAAAGGTAACAGAATAATAAAACATAATTAATAGGTGACCAACAAAAACCATTCAAATTAATATAACAGCAGTTTAATTTCATCCCTTTTATGAAATACCACGTTATGGGGTGTATCAAGCACACAAAAATTTTTTAGGTGTGTCCAAGGTGCAAAACACAGAGGTACAGTTTTGGAAAGTCATCACTAAAATTATATAACAAATACTGGCTCCTTTTCCTAGATATTGAACTATACCTGCAATTCAAGGGAAGTTACCTTGAGGGGTCAACTTCAGTGATGAGGGGTAAAACAAAATCCCCTTTCTCTCTAGGTTTAGTTTACACCCGAGTGCATCAAGGAATACTAACTAACCTGCATCTCAACTTTCAGTAAGGTTTTGTGGTGGTTTTTAAACTACATGTTTTACCTCATATTCGGCAGTCAGATGGTAAAGCCATAGCCTCCTTCAGGTCTTCAGTTTCTGTTACTGTCTGTGAACTGTGGTTTTAAGTACCTGGGAGTGTAAGCATTTCTGTGGCTTTTTTTGTCAATTGAAGTGTAGGGTTTGGGCTCATTAGGGCTGGCTGACCAGTAACCTGTAGCTTTAGGGTGACTCTTGCATTCTGGTCTTTTGTTTAGGACATTTTGGTTAGAGAATGGAGTGAGGTAAGAAAGAAGGTTTTTAGAATAGTCACCAGATGCTAAACATAATTTTGATTGCAAAACAATTTTATATACTCAGAGGCCTAAACAGGTGGGATTATTTAATGGAGTGTCTGGAATAAATCATGTTATTGGTATATAGCAATATTTTCATGCTTCCTAAAGTAATGGTTTATTGAAATTGCAAATATTAAGTATTAGACACGAATATGATTTAGTCAAATAGTTTGCTGAATGAACTTGGAAACAAATACAAAAAGTTCACTAAGCTTAAAAGAAATTGAGTTTGGAAATCCATGGATTTTAAAATGCATTGCTCATTATAGTTGCTCTTCTACACTACATGTGCAAACTCAGAGCTGAGAAATGAAGAATTCACAGAAACTCATCCTTTGACCTCCAACCTAGTAATTTATATTAAACCTTTACAAAAAAATATGGGAAAATTTCAATTTAAATTAGAAAAAAAATTAAATGATCTAGGGAGACATGGATGCCTTTATACAGATTTCCAGCTTGTATATGAATAAAGCTGTTGGTGCTGTTTTATATATTTATAAAGTGTATTGCTAGTTTCCTTCTAAAAACTCTGCAAGCAGCAGAATTTGAATGTTGCTTTGAAACTTTCGGCAAAGTGAGTAAATCCAACCATGACCACTGAGATAAGTTTGAAGTTTTTTAACTTAACTGTAGTGTCTTTAATGCGGTTTTTCCCTCCAAACTCTAGTTAGCTGACCTAATTTTAAAAGGATTAAAAACGTTCATCAGCAGTATAAACTTGTGCTGGGAAGAGCAGGGTTGGGGAGAGGCCATGAAAGCTGAAGTTTGTGAAAGACAATGAAAGCAGAAAAGCTCATTCTTGTAACAGGATAATTTTCACTTGACTGAAAGGCATGGGTGCAAAATCTGCATGCTGGACATGGAACCAACAGGCAGAGAAATTAGTATTTTGGTTAATAGTGTATACTTCTAACAATTTAATCAATGCTGAGTAATATTTTCCCCTTACTCTCACAGTAAAGACTCGCTGCCTATAAGTAAAAGTGGCAAAATCTGTGGTTTGAGGATGAGAGATGGCAAGAAGTAGCCATCTCCAGTCCATATTTTCACAATTTATCAATACATGTATTGAATTTTTTTAAAATTTAGTTTCCTGTAAGTCTTCATTTCTTGAGATGGAGAAACAGGATACACTCAAACAATCGAAACAGCGAAATGAAAGTTCACAGTTCTTTAAGAGTCATGCAGTTTTTGTTTCCTGAATGCTTTTTATAATGTCAATAATACTCATAACTATAAATTTATTGGTTCTTCAGTCCGTGAGCTATATGGAAAACACAAGCTAGAGAAAATTAGTCTCACAGAGCAAAACTTCATTAAGAAAATATAGATGTTTCTTTCCTTCTATATCCTATTTTATGATGGTTATTTTGAGGTCCCCTGTTCTTTCCACAAGTCTTTGGATATTGCTTTATTCTAATAACTTTGTATACTAGAATACATTAATATTTCTGGCTGCCCAATCCATCAAAACAAATTTCATACTCCAACATATTTAAATGGTGTAAAAAAAAATAAGTATTATACTTTTTATAAATAACTTCTAATTGGCAATAATATCCTCAACTTAGAAAGCATAATCTGGAACTGCAAAGTGTACTGTAAGAAGTGATGTTTTCGATGAATAGAAATATTAAATGGTTTCCAGAGATCTTTCACATGCAGTGAATCTTACATTCCCTTTTGGTACTCAGAGTCTCTTCCGCTATAAATTTCAGTAGAAGTGATCTTAGTCACACAGAGAACAATTCAACTACCGAGTCACGTGCTTTCATGTGCAGCTTGGAAGTATCAATCAGTTGAGCTTCAGAGAAAGCTCTGTTCAGTTTCTGAAGCAAAAAAAGCTTCATGAAATTTTGATTAAATACTTCTGGAGAAAAGTGGGCAAAATAAATATTTTACACTCAGTTTCAAACTGCATATGCAGGAAAGCTGATTTCATGGTGGGGGGGTGGGGGAAGTGAAGTAGTACCTCTTTCCAGTTTCAATAATTCAGAAATATTCTGGAGCTTCATACTGCTTCCAATGAGTGTATATCACTTCAAAACAAGTTCTGTTTCTTGAATTCTTTCATAAGGACCAAGAGTATTCATCAGAAACAAAATTCCTTGAAACTATTCTCTTCACTACTGCATTGTGTATGGATTTTTGTGAACTTAATTAAAATATTCGTGGAATCTCAAATTTATTTGTTTTTTCTTACCCCCAGAACCAACTTATATCACAATAGGTCCACCCACCTGTGAGGTTTTGGTCAACTGCACTTTGACTGAAAAAGACTGTATCTATAGCTTCAAGCTGGACCAAAATGGTTGTCGCATTTGTCAGTGCAAAACCAGTGAGTATGCAAAACCACAGTGGCTTCTACCTTTTCTATCAAGCTGTATGTAAAAATGCTAGTATGCTGTTTCTTTCCATTCATAATGTGGACTATATGTTGTGTTAGTATGTGCGTGCTTTACAGCTGCTCATCTGTAAAGAACAGGCTCCTGATCTCTGACATTGCTTGTTTGCTTAAAATGTGTTTGGAGGAAAAAGCATAATGTTTGACTAGAGGTAAAGAATTATCAGGTGGGTAGAAAAGGTAATAACTTGGCACTTAATATCAGACTTTGAGAAGTCTAATCAGACTTCCACATTTTATTCTCCTCTGTCTATGCAAAGAGATTCAAGAGCATCTAGGTTTGTGCACTTCAAAAACTCCTGTTGTTTAACAGCCTATTTTCAACATAGCTTTTTTCATGAAAAGCTAGATTTTGAGGATAAATGTTTGAAAATTTTATACCTGGGGGTGGGTGTTTGTACTTATACAAGCGTATCCATATTTAAATTTGTTTCTATAGCATATTCTTATATTATATCCATATATATCTTCAGTTAACATTTATGTAGGTTTTAACATCTATTTCTTCCCCAAGGAAAAAAGTTGTGTCTTGTGAGAACTTTGTGTGTATCAGCAAAAATGTATTTTCTGTTTGTGTTTCCTCAAGAGTTCAATGTTTACAGAAGAAATATAAAGCAATATCAGGTTGGATTTTGGAATAGGCCAACAAAGGACACCTGTGGAGTACTAGTCTCAGCTGCCCACCCAGCCTAGGAGTGGGTTTAAACTCTCTTTGTAATGTTACTGTAATTTTGCAGCTGCTTTGTAGCATCCAAGGCTGTCACAACTAAAGTACTACTCCATTCCCTTCCTTTGATCTCAATCTACCCATTCTCAGCCACTTTCTAAACAAATGTGACTATTTTAGTGGTCCCCAGTAGAAATGGTCAAAATAAAACTCTTAATCGGTAGAAACTAGAGTTTTAGGATTGGATTACTGTTTTGCTAGCAGAGCAAGAAAAGGGATAGCCTGGCATTTTTTTTTTCTCCTCTTTCTTTTTTGCTCCTGGGGAAATGTGCATTTTTTTATTTCTATAAGGTAAAAGAGAGGACTTCTTAATAAAAGTAAATGTATGGTAAACAATAATGTTATCACAGAAATAATACCTTTGATTACAAGTTGTATTCATGGAAGCATGACTTTCAATAGATTACATCCAATCTATCACATACATGCCTTACTTAGTTCTTCTGAAGGATGAAATTAGAAATGTTTAGTTCTGCTTTTACCCTTGTAATTTGCTTTTCCTTCTCCTCATATTATTATTAAATTGGTTCGGAGTTAGACACAAACAAGGTGGACATACTTGGCAAATTTCATCGTCTATACCTGTTTGTGCAGTCTTTTCTTCCAGTTTGGTGCACAGGAAACACATCACATCACTCCAAAGGATCCATTTCTTTTATCCTAGATTACCAGACTGCACATGTACACATACCACATCCCAGAAAGTCTCTGTTCTTCCTTGGAGTATTTCTGATTAAATAGTGCTTATGAACCCATTCAAGAGAATTTTTGTCTTGCTAGATTTGCTTGAATTTATTTTCATGGTACAGTAGCAAACTGTCTGGAGCAAACTTAATAGCATCATTTATCTGTCATATTTTTCTTTTTCCAGTTAAATAATGTTACTAGTAGATTGTTTAAAAACTCAGTCATTGAGCAAGGGGAAACCTTTATTTTCTAAAGAAATGAAGAAAAATAACAGCTTGGAAATATTCATCATTCAGTGGTTATCAATCAAAATGACAGAAATTGAATTTTTCTGTCAGATAATGTCTCTTGCTTGCAAGCCTCTGGACAAATGAGTGTGCAAGATATGAGAAGAAAGGAGCTTTAGGTCAAATATACTGAAAATATACTGTGCTAATTCTCAGCGTTTTGAGATCCTATATACTTTGTTATCCAAATCAGTTTAGTTGCCTCTTGGCTCTCTTAAGAATGTGAGAACATGTATTACCTTTAGCTCATGTTGACTTACGTGGACTTTTGGGAATATCACTGTCTTTCTACTGCACCCACTTGTTTTTTTGCTGGTCTAAGCTGCTCAACAGAGTCAGATTTAAAGTGCCTGAGGAAAGGAGGCCCCCTGCCCTCCATTGCCATTTAAAGTCATCATATCCTAATTCTACTAATCTCTTTCCAATAAAGTTTCATTTTTTGCTAATTCCTCTTTAGGTATCTCTGCTGATGATTCATTATGCTTCAATTTATTTCAGCCAAAATAAAAGCAAAATGACAAAGTGGAAGAACATAAGAGTGAAGATGTAATTTGTTCTTCATTACTACCTTCATTTACATTCATATAGCAAGAAATAAGTACAACAGGTTTATTTGGAATAATTGTGTAACTACAATATCATGAAATTTGTTTGCTGCTTTATTGTAATTTGATTTCAAGTTTATCGAGCCTGATTCAAGACAGCTACAGAAAGTGAGAACAAAAAAAAGAAGCAAATCATAACATTTCTGTAATGTGATATTAATAGTAGTTTGCTTGTCTTTTATCCTTCTTCCTGTTTTTGCAGTGAGCGCAAAAACATGTTGTAGCAGCACACAATAAGAACATATGTGCTGTAAAGTAAAATAAAATATTAAAAAAATAACAAAGCCAGACCATAGTTGTAAGAGGGAGCGAAAAACTAGAGTGAGCAAAGAGTGAGCATAGATAGCTATGGGGAGAAAGTTTCAATGAGTAGAGATGGAACCACAAATGACGAGGGAGAAAGAATCATCATACTGACCAGAAATGTATAGAACCCAAACCAGCACTATGTGACAATAAAAGGTAAAAAGTATAATTGAGGATTTATTGAGAACCACTGCAAAATACCAAGAATATAACTGAAACAAGTAGGAAAAACATGAAAAAAATTATCAAAAAAAAAAAAGAGAACCAACCAAAAAAAAAATTAGATGATACAAGAACAAAAAAAACAAACAGAAGAAAGTAAGAAAAAAATTGTTGTTCATAGTGTGCAACAATTGCTTTTTGCATGACTAGGGCCTTGCTTAGACTAGTTCTCTTCCTATGAAAAAACTGGAGTGATTAGTCTTTAGGAGGAGGAGTACCTTTGGAGGAGTCTTTGTGGAAGACCAGTGATTGGCTGTTTCTGAGGCAGGATTCCTGTTTTTCCAAGGAAGACTAATGGGCACATTGAATAATGCTTGCTGATTGCAGTGACATAGGATTTAAAATCTGGTAGTTGCTGTTGGACACTAAGTCATTCTTCAGTGAGAGTCTGCAGTGAGGGCTTTGTCTATTCCCTGTGTTAGATTAATGGAAAAGAAAAAGCCTTTAAAATCTCTTCTGCGACTGAGACTGCAGTGTTTTACCCCAAATGAATTGAATATGAAGTGCTGCTCGGGGTATAACTCTGAGTGTGTATGACTTTGGTATTTTTTTAACCTTTCAAATCTTAATAAAGTTGAGTTGAATTAGTGCGCTGCCGTCAATTTTAAAAATTGGTTGCTTCTTTTAGAAAGCTTGCTTTTGCAGTTCCCAGATGCAACTGTCAGCCAGTTTCATTAATTCCAGACTATTTATAATTCCAGATGCAATTGTACAAGGATGACATTAGTCGTTTCCCCTGCACATTATAATGCATCACCATCCACTTTGTGCCATGGTTTCTTTCGTCTGTCAAAGCATTCAATCACTATTCAAAAATGAGAAATCTTAGTATATTGTGTGTTTGCACAGTTCTCTAGACATGAAACCATCCTTTCCCCAAAGTGCATTCTCTCTACATATGCAGAAATATTATTCTGGAAGAGTGTTGATGCCTTTTTCTTAAATGAGAAGAAAACGTTTCCTACCATGGAGTTAAAAAGGTGCTAACATTCACTCTGTACTAGCAAATGCCTGAAACATGGTCTTCAATGTTCTGGCAAGCCACACCATTCCCTTTTACAGGTGATGAAGTGGAGTGAAATTTCAACATGGATTTTGGGTTTGGCAATGTGCGACTTCATTTAATTGTGTAGACATTCAAAGGTAGGATCAAAGGGTTTGAGGAAAGTTAGGTAGGTGCATCTACTCTCTATAAATAGCACCACTTAGGGCTCTGAAAAAGTGTGTCAAGTGATGATTGGAAAAAGCCTAAGAAAGACCTTGCAGGGACTGACTACAATGAGAGAACATATCTCAACTCCTCTTTTCCATGTGTTAATCCTTCAATAGTTGGAGTTTGGGATGGGTTTTCCTAACCTTTCACTATTCTAGCCAAAACTTGAATATTTCATTCCTATATTCCAGTAAATAATCCATACTCTGACATGTTACAAACACTTAAACTCTCTCAATGTTAATTGTGTCCATTTAAATAAACATATTTTATGTTTATTTTTATGTCAAACTGGGGTGAGACAAATAATTGCATACTAATAATGCAAAATGTACACTACAGATAGTGCAAAATTTCTGGAAATAATAAAATAAAATAGAAATTATATAAAACTTTTCTATTTAGTACCACTTATCTTCCAGTGTTACTTTGATTTAGCAAAAAATCCATGGAAAATAAAAATTACAAAATAAAGCATAGTCCGGGTAGTCTCCCTCAGTGCAAGGAAATTTGGATTTTTTTAATAATATTTTGGACAGAAGAAGTATCTTATTCTTCTGCATAATGTGAAAGGGAATAGCTATTCCATATGAGACCTCAGTTAATGAAATACAGCTGTGGAAAATTTGGAATGAAGCATGTTTCCTAAAAATTTAAGGCTTAGATCAGAAAAAAGTACATATTCCAAGTAGAATGGAAATAATAACTCTTAAGCACATACGTGCAAGATAGTGGAAGTGCTTTCTGAAGAGGATGGAATTGCGATGAACTATTCATGCCAAACAAATATTATCTGTCTTTTCACTAGAATAAAAGTCTTTGGCAGGATCTCTGAAAATTACAATACATTGGGTATGCTTTGGTACAGTAGAAGTGGATAAGAACTTCACTGGACTTGTGGGGGAGGAGGAAAACCCGAACAAAACCAATGTACTTGAAGCTTGATCATTCTCCAGTATTTCCACCTTTGAGATATCACTGGTACAATTCCATTTTCATGAATTCGTGTGTTGTATGTGAATCCGAGAGTTGTTTAGAGCAAGTATCCAAGCCATTAATTTGCCTCGATAGACTCATGAGATGATTTTTTTAAACAGGGTTTTCTAGCATCACAGCGCCCAGTCCCTTCATTTTTATCCAGCTTTTGTGAATCGTGAGTTAATTCTAACAAAAGGAGGGAGGGTTAGTGTGGATCTGTGGAGGCAATATATTCCGAGAATTCCAGTTACTGATAAGTAACCTAGTTTTCTCCTTCATAAATTTGCCTCCCCAGATCCCCACCCCCGAAGATTAACCAGCAGTAGCAATCCACACCGAGAGGACGGCTGAGGAGTGCTTAATTATAAAGGTACTGTGAAACAGTTCTCCTGACATGATCTAGCCTCAGCGTCAAGAAAATAATGCTGGTAAAGGTATGTAGCTAGCTTTGTGCAGCCACACTACAGATTTTCAGAAATGGACACTAGCCTAAGCCAAATTGAAATACTTGTCACATATCTATTTATATTCTCTGGCAGTTATTTTTTCATCTGTGAATTAGAGGGCTAAAAAAAAAAAAAAACACCTAAAAGTATTTCAACATAGAATGCACTTTCAAAAGTTTTTAGAAGAAGATGACTTGTAGTCTTTGCAGTACAAATATCAGTGTGTCCATAACAATATAAATAATTAAAATAATATATTGGAGAAACATAAACACCCCAGTTTAAGAGCTTAGAATTTTTTATATACCATACATATATTAGAAAAGAATGTCCTTTTTTTGAATAAGAGCTGGAATTAGAATCAAGCAGAAGTTCAGACAGAAGACATTTTTTAGACCTAACCATACAATTCATGGAATTGAATTTTTTTTGCTTTTCAGTTTGTTTTTTGGGCAATATTTTATAACACTCCAGATATTCAAAGGTGTGAGCTGGGGATGTGAGCAGTCTGAAATCAGGACTAAATCATGCATCTGACAGTTTGAATTTAGGCCAAAGATTTGTGATTCCTTTTGAGATACATTGCCTGTGAGATACCATACCTGAGAAGAGGCTGCATTGTATCTGAAATATTCCATGGCTAAGTGATTTATCTCAAATGCAAAGATTGCTAACATTGCATATGGTGGGACAAAATGTTGTTGTTGTTTTGTTTGTGGGATGGGTCCTGGACTATAGTAGGTCACGTCAGTATATCAGCTGATCTTACATGCTCATTTTTGAACATATTTTTTTTCAGCAGTGACTTGGTTTGTCAGATATGGGGCAGCCTTTCAAAAGAAGAGTTGATGTTAATGTTGACAGTATGATACTTAGTGGAAAAGAGTGTTAAAGCACTACATAGTTCATGTGTAGCATCTATGTTAGAGCCTCACCATATCTGGGTCAATCATACGTTCCTAAGATAAGACATTCTTCTACAGAAAAGGTTGTCCCATCCCCCATGTCCCAGATTCCCCTAAACATGCTCTTCTGAAACTCTAATATTTGTTTTATTATACTCTGCATGTATGAAAGTGTCTTAAGTGGGTGAAGAAAGTGGGGGGAAGAATCACTATATTTAAAAGGAGTTTATGGCCAGTGGTGGCCAGGCTTAAAAACCTTGCCAATATCTGTTTGTTTGTTAATAACACACAAATGGGGCTTTTTTGCAAGACCAATTCATCTTCAGCTGTTCTTTTCTGCTTGTATTTTTTCCAACAGCATTATATTAAATTGATCTGAATTAATCCAGTAATTTGCAATT
Organism: Margarornis squamiger; assembly: GCA_035222235.1. NCBI lineage: Eukaryota > Metazoa > Chordata > Aves > Passeriformes > Furnariidae > Margarornis > Margarornis squamiger. The sequence continues at coordinate 34,738,897 of JAWWTY010000106.1, read as the reverse complement.
CCCATATTCAAGTCAGCATATAACATGTTAAATTGTTGCAAACTACAGAACAAAGTATTGGCTAGAACTACAGTCTTTAGAGGGCTCAAAGTCTATAAGCAATAGCTTTTGCCAGCATAGTGAGGACTAGTGAAGACTGTGAATTACCAGCTGGACTTGCTGGTAACTGAGTGCTGCTGCTTTTGCAGTTGTGGTTGCTCATGGCGAAGAAAACTGTACGTGTGGACTGGGTTCACTGCTCTAAGTATTCAGCACATGTTTGTCCTCAAGTGAGCATTAGTTCCTAGCAGGAGACTTTTTAATAATGTCATTGCTTAAGGAAAAACAACCTTTCTGTGATTATTAGCCTTCTACCGTACATAATTCTTTCAGCATTTTATGTGGTATTTCAGCTAATGTCTGTCCTAACATGAAAAAGCTAAGTATCTGTGGTAAAAATACAGTTCTATTAGCCTTAGACATTCAGAAACACATTCATCTTTTTCTAAAGTCATATCACGTCAGTGTCGTTCTGAGATCAACCAGTATCCTGTGTCTGAACTCTGAGATTGTTGCATAAATCCTTGTTCATTCCCTATGGATGGCACAACCTTGTATGTTCTCAGTATTACATTTCATTCCAATATTATTTTATCCCCCCAAGCCCTCTTACTACCTTGTTTAGACAGACAGTTTTCTGTATTGAAAGTACCTCATTGACATTTCATGTTTCATAAGAAAAATTAATGGACATGTTTCTGCAGATCATGTAGAACTCTACTCTCCAGCCAGATGTTTCCCTAAGCAGCACAATGAGAGATGTTTTCCCTTTAATTGATTTCCTATTCATCATTTTGTTTCTGTTTTAGTCTTCTACCTCCTATCTAACCATCAGTTTAGCTCCCTGGGTGATGTCACTCTAACTAATCAGTGCGAAAAAAAAGAAAAAAAAAACGAAAAAAAGAATCGCTTATACTGTGTGATCAGAAGCTTGATCCCGTTCTGTTAGAGCTGAAGTGATGTGCAAGTGCATAATGCAGTTCTGTCAAACTCTGAACAGTAGTTTTCCTCTGCATTAGATTATGAAATGTTTTCTATCCCCATTCCAGCCTGTCTGATTGCCCTTACACATTTTTGAAGCAGTTGCTAGACCAGTTAGGGGTGGATCTCTTCTCTGCAAATACATTCCATTATTTGGGATTGAGTTTACTCATGAAATTTATCTAAGCAGAGGTGGAAAATGCCCTCAGACAAGGAACCCCTAACATTTTGCCATAATAAATTTCCTCAGTTCATTGCAGTTGACTTTCATGAGCTAGGTCTCCTTGTTCTTTAGTATTTGACACTGGAAAGGCAAAATCTTAGCAGAAAATCTGGTTTTACTTATGCCTTCGTAATAAATCTGTGATTATTTTAGTAATTATTAATTTAAAGCTATAGCTAAGGCTATAGAAAAATTTTCAGGATGACAATTGCATATACTGAATTTGATCCACATTTGAATATTCAAGTTTGCAATCTTTTTCTCTTTTTCTTCTTTCTCTGATAGCTACGTTCTGCTTTGTGACATTGATAGTTCATTTTCTGAAAAAAATACCTGGTTTAAAATGCTGGACTAGGCTTTTCAACAGGCCTGTGCAACAGACATTAACTGTGTATGTGTACCAAATGGTACTTCATTTTGAGACTGCCTGTAGTTGTCACGCTTTTAATAATGTTTTAGTAGGAAAAATTTAGATGGTTAGATATAAAGTTAGAAAGCTTACCAGAATTCACTTTCTGTTTTTCCTGGCACTAAATTCCTTCATAATGATTTTTTTTCAAAAACTATTTAAAATCTGTTTCCAAAGCTTGTACTCTTCATGCTATCAGAAATTTAAGTGCGATAGCATACTAATTTCGTTAAGAAGCATCTTCTCAGAAACCATAATTTTTAGCATCTTATTAGAAAGACTGACAGCAGAGGTCCATGGAGATTATTTTGATTACCTTATGTAGCATTGACATAGCACTAATAATTTCATACGTGAACAGTTGTCTTCATTGACTTCAGCAAACTTTCCCTTTAGGTTTGACACAGCCAGAATTTTGAAGATTTTTCATATGCTATCCACTGCCCATTCCTGAGAGGCAGTGGTGTTACTAGTCATCCATCCCAAGGCTCTGAAGAACTTTTCTTTCTTGGCCACTTCCAAAGTGAAAATTCTTTTGAGGATAACTCACTGTGTAAAGGATTCAGAAAGGAAGATATTGCCTTGAGACTGGATCTTAGTATGTCAGCAGACTATTTGAGTTTTATGTATATTTAACATCATAAGCTACTTGGGATGAGACACTATCTTCCTGTGTGTATAGCACTATCCTAGACACCTTAACCCTTTCAATAAAGTATATTAACTTTGCGTGTAACAAACTCATTTTGCATTTGTGAATAGCAGTTTCACTAACTAAATCAAAGCTGTGGGATTCTGAGGCATCATTATTTTACCATCTTCTATAATATCATGGTAAAACGTGGGTGTTGCACTTTGATAGCTCTCCTTAGTAGAAAATCTGGAAACAAGTAAGATTAAAAAATATGCAAACTAAAAAGATGTCTTTGTTGTTTCTGGGTTTTTTAGATACATTTTTTAATTGTTGCTTACAGCTCTTCCTTTCACTTTTTTAAGATGCCTTTTCATTTCTCCTGTGCCTTTGCATTTGTACTTTCTTGTTTCTTAGCCTGTCTTCATGAGCCTGATGTTTATGGACAGCCACTTAAACGTTTCATCTCCATGACAAAGTATGCTTCAGAAAATGAATGGTTCTGATTGATTCAACCTGTGCAATTCCAGGATTATTCACCAATCAGTTCTGAGCATCTGCATAACTTAAATTATATCAGAGATCATAACTGGACTTAATTCTTTTTGGAGATTTTCCAGTGTACTTTTCCATACATTCTTCATAAAGTTCAAGCCTAGCTTTAAAACTTATGACTACCTTATAAAGTCTTGCATAATGAAAAGTTCAGTTAATTTTATTATTGCTCTATGCTGCAAGGGAATAGTTCTGCATAAACATCCTAGTACAAAATCTCATAAACGGAAGATAAATTCTCATTATTTTAACTTGCTTCAAGGAAAGTCTTTGTATTACACATACATCACTCTTTACCAGAGAAAAATATCAAAGTTTCCTCTGCATTATAATGTTTTAATATCAGCATTAGTAGCTACATATTAAAAAAATCTAGTATTTTTTATAGATCAGCCTGCCTTAATCCTTAAAAAATGTGTAAAACTTCATGAAGATGTGTGTTTTTTTGTGAATAAAGCAAGAACCTCAGATAAGGTTTACCATTCCTGTACAAAGCTTAGATGCAACTGAGAGTAAATGCTTAAATCTTGTGGCGTCAGTAGTCTGCTTACAGACACGATCTCTAGAAGCTGTGAAAGGATCTGGCATTTTTCTGTATTCTGAATGGGAAAAAAAAAAAAGAAACAAACTTGCACCCTTTTTGCTTCAGACATCGAATTTGAATAAAAATGGAGAGGTGAGAGCCATAAACCTGATGATATTCATCGTATTTAAACTGAGAACTGTTGTTTGGGATAATGAGGCTCTTATTTGTATTGCACTTGTATGCCCGAATTCCACCTCAGAAACAGGCAGTGAATTTGCCAGTTTTCTCCAAGGCTTTGGTCTCATTCTGAAAGAGTAAAAAACATGCCTTCTTCACCAAATGAGCATTAACCTGGTAAAATAGATAAGAAAACACTTAGCTGTCTGGTTAAGTCTTCATTTTGCAGTCTTAAATGCAACATTACAAAAACAGAAGAGAAAGACTTTAAGTAACGCTAAGATACCTTCTGTGGTTTGCCTTCAGTACATTACCACGTTAGAGATGTGAAGATTATCTTTACATTTCAGACTCCCAGAAGTAAGGAACAGAATAAGTCAATGTACTGATCTCCTCTTTGGAAAAACCCTCTCCCTAAATGTCCGTACCCCTGAAGGAAAGTGGTCTTCAGAGCTTGAATGAGGAGTAAATCTAGAAGAGCGCTCTACAACTGGCCTCTGTACAGCCAGCAATTCGTAGTGGTGTAGATGCTTCCACTGGAGATGAGCCGTCCTTTAAACGTCATGCTTAAAGTCAACCCTTTGGGTATCACCCATCATATCCTTCTCTTGAAGAATTTTAGTTATATGTCCCTCTTTTTCTGCTTTGACCTCACTTTGGCTATTATAATAATGGCCATTTCTTTCCCTTTGTGTTTTCTGCATCCTCAGTGTAAAAAAACACATAATTTTCTGTTTCTGCTCACCTCTGCAATCAGTATAAGAACTTCACATCCAACAGTATGTTGAGTGGTCTTTTTGGCATTTCTTCTTCCAAGAAAAACAAAAAGAGACTGATCAATCTCAAAGTAGTAAATTCCAATGAGATGAATTTGTCTCTGTACTGCAAAAAATTGAGATGCTAACAAGTCAACATCTTTATCCTACAAGAGGCTGGTAAAACTTGGTAGTGGACTTCAACAGACAGAACTTTTAGTCTAGCATCTCTAAGCTTAGATCGTATCTTAGGGTATTACAATTATATTTTTTTAAAGCAGCTCTTAATCACCAAGCAGCTGACAGAAAACAGCATAAAGAATAGAAGTTAATATATCCCACTGTTTCAGTTCTATTTAAAATAAGCAGAGAAGAAATAAAGATACTCTATATTGAACAGAAACCTGTTAAACCCATATAATGTGTTGACAGTATGTGTTACTTTAAATGTGTTATTAAAAGCCAACAGAGTCATGGATGTTTGACTCCATTGACTGTGCATCTGTTCATAAAATTCATGTTAGTTTATGGAACCAGGTGGTAATCCTCAAGTTCCTGACAGAAACTGAAGAAATTCTGCTTACACAGTTTGGATCATTACCATAGAATGGTGTCAAATATTTTAAAAACAGGAGAGTCTGAAGGTAAGAGTTACCAAAAGTACTAAAAAAGTTAGAAAGTGAAAGGGAACAGATTTAGGCTGCTAAAGATGTGTTTCATATAAACAGTTTTCACGTTGTGATAACCTGCATGTGTCCTTCACAGGGGAGGAGCTGTGCACCGGCCTCATTTCAGGCTGTTCCTTGGACTGTTCCTTCGGCTTCCAGACTGACATCCACAACTGTGAGATCTGTCAGTGTCGACCACGGCCTAAGAAGTGCAAACCCATTGTATGTGACAAGTACTGTCCCTTTGGATACTTGTACGTATTCTCATTCTGAAAGCGTATTTAATACAGTCCCTGTCCATACTGAAAATATGAAAAAATCCAGGCATAGGTACTTGTGTTTACTTTGTGGCAAAGCAGGGGGAAATGTAGGGAAACCGAAATGTTATTACCTGATGCGAGATTACAATCTTCTTCAAAATAGATTTTGATCAACGTATTAAGAAACAGCAGCTCAAAAAACAGCAGCAGATTATAAAAGCAAAGCAGTTCCTCAGTTTTTTTAACTATTTGACAAACAAGATGAGAAAGCTACTTACAAGTAATATCTCTTGCATGTAGCTTTTTGAAATTCTGTTTGCATGCTTTGATAACCTTACATTTTATAGCCCATTTATTTTATTCAAATGATTATCTAACATTTCAAGATTTTTTTATGTTGATATGACAGCAGATTAGTTTTAGTGAGACATTTCTGATAATTACGGGATTCATGAAGAACAGTACTATCTCTTATCTAAATTTTTGTAAATGTATTCAGAAACCTGTATTTGTGGTGGAGCCTTTTCTCCATAAAAGTAAATGTTTGTGGTATTTATTAGATTGTGGAACAGGTGATGAAAAATAAGCAGATCTTTTGTCACAGAAATTTCTTAGTAATTTGGTGTCTTCTATATATATTTTGCCAATACATTTTATTTTTCATGGGTCCATTCCATGTTACTACATGCTTTTCATAGTAGTTTAATTTATACCTCATGGTAGCTGATCTTCAGATCGTGTTTGTATGCAACTTATTTTTTTAGGATTTTTAATGAAGGTTACTATATTTACAATGCCTAGTGTTTGATACTAAATACACCTTTAATTTCTGGTTCATTTCAGAGTTCTGTTTGACCCATGTTCATAAATGCACCAGGTTTTTGTAACAGCAATCTTTTGTGTGGTATGTCCTTCTCTTAGTAGGCTGAATAGTAGATGAGAGAGTAAAAGCACGAATTTTAAAGAGTTAATAAAATTACCTTCGGGCACCATTGACTTCAAGAGTAGCTGAGACTTATTTTCAGTTTTGCAAGTGACAGAAAGGAGAGCAGAAAGGAGTTACAGAAAAGCAGTGTCAGTTTTGTCTTCCCAGAACTTTTACCCAGCTGCTTCAAAGACAAGGATGGCTGAACATGGGTAGCAGAACAAAAGAAACATAAAAGGTTGAGCAGCAATAATGACTGGTTAGCTGTCTCAGTTTTTTAGATAGGATAATATTGCTTACATTAAGTATCAAAGGAGTGAAGTCAATTAAAACAAGTGCAACGTATGCAGAATTGTTTAAAAAACATCCGGGGAGAGTGAAGTTTGAGCCATGCCAGGGAACAGGCACAAAATTCAGATCTCTTAAAGCTGGGAAACAAAGAGACAAGTGATGTTGGGGTGTCTGAAACTGTGAGAATGCTGTGATGGAATCATCAGGAAGGGTGGCTGGAATGAAACACCACCAATAAAGAAGTGCAACTTACAACTGTTTTCAATAAATTACTGGAAATGGCCATGTAGTCCTCTTATGCTGTAACTATTTCACAAGGGCACTGAAATCCTTTGCACTAGCTTAAATTTGATTTTGAACTTTGGCAAAGAAAAGAGAAAAAAAGTCTGGATAGTGGCCGTCAGAATATATTTAGTTGCTATTTGCAACAAAGATGGAATCCATCTCTTTTATTTTCACAGCACATCTTCAGTAGCTAGCACAGGATGGGAGTTCAGCAGTCTCCAAACTGTATATGTGAACACATATTTTTATTTCTGTTTTGTATTTGTGTTTGAAAAATTAATGTCCATTAACAGTACTCTGTTACTGGTTATTTTTTTCAAATTGTTTTATAAACTGATGTATCAGCAAATTAATTTGTGGTGGTATTTAAAGGGCACACTAAGGCTGTTAGATTTTGGAGTTTATACTCTTTCCATATCATAGCTCTTAAACTACTGCCTGTATCACGGTCAATAACTTAAAGCTATCAGAACAGAATATGAGAAGACGGTTTTCATCCACATGCTCCAGAATGTGAATGTGTTTGTGTAATAGCAGAGGCAGCTGAGATGAACAACAAAATTTTTTACTGTTTACTTAATTTGATTGAGTATAGTTCTGCTTGAAAAGGAAAAGGTTTTTGGTTTAGTTTTAATATCACCAGTGCATAAATAAATTCTTATTTTCAAGGCCACTTGCTTTAGCCTATTGAAAAGTTATGATAAAAACATTAAATAAGTTCTATTTAATGTCTTTTGTCATTGTAGCTTTGACCTTATACTGGCATACCTTGAATTGATGAACCAAAGTCTAGGTGTTTTCTTTCCATTCCTTGTCTCCACTCTATTCTTTGGCTTTTCTGCAGTATCTAAAGCAGTCAAGTTTGTTTCTCCTTTTGGTTTCTTTCAGTTTACTACTACTGGTTTTCTTCACTGGAAGTCCCAGTGTAAATGCCATTTAGCAAAGTCATTTACTCTTAATGTGTTTGTGTAAACATGTTTACTGTTACATTCTTTGAGTTTATTGTACAATACCTAAATCCTACTTAGGAAGAAATACTCTCTTTCACATGATGAGCACGTTTGTCTGCCTAGGTTATATTAAACTGTACTTCTTGTTTAGAGGAAAGTGGACAGTATTTTTACAACTTTAAATAGAACATTAGAGACCTTAATAACCTGTGGTGAACTGAATATTGTTTTCCCTTTAAAGTTCTGAATCTTCAAGAAAAAGCAAATATTCTTTGAAGATAAGTTAAGACATTAAACTTTCATTCCTGGGTCTGTGCTCCAGGTGTGTGTGACTGGCAGTAATGTTCCTGATTTAAGTCCACCTTGTTAGTGACCAGACCATATATAACTGCTAAACATTTGGTAAAGATGCACTCCTTACTTCTGCTTATGTATGTTTTTACTCTGAAACTTCTGATTTTTATTTTCCTTCCTCAAGCAGAGGTTTCTCTTTACTGTTGTCTTCTACATTTTACTATTTACTGTTGTTGGCTTTCCAGTGAAGTTGGCTGTTCCCTGGGAACTGACCTAATTAATGAGTTAATGAACTTCAGTTCAAAAACTCGTTACTTGGTTTGAAAGGTCTTTCTTGGACTTTCATGAACTATGACTTAACTGGTTTTCTGAAGAAAGTTTTAAACAAAGATGAGAAATATTCTTATGTGTAATTGGAACATGACCTTCAGATTGCAGTATGTTTGATACTAAGGGTTGTACTTTGACACGCCAGTATAAATCACCAATAATACCTTTTTGAACAACAACAAAAAATCTGAAATAACACTACTGGCCTTCTCTTGTTGCACTTCAGGTGAGAGGTACCTGCATTATTTTGAAAGACCTTAGAGGAGCAATCTCTAAAAATAAGAAAAATAAGAACCTAAGAATGGAGCCAAATATACTTTGCACCTTAATTAAACAATTTTCTGTGTTTGAGTGCAATTCTCTTGACTTGAGAACCCCTTAGTTTGTGGGATCTGTGAGTTACCACCCTGCTGATAGCCAAGCACTTAAGGTGATTATTGTTAATAAAGTTGTGCTATGTGTCAATAGCAATCTAAGTGATTGTATGGGGAAACCTAAGAGTGTCCCGGCCATCTTCTTCAATGTGGACATACCTGAAGCTTTTATTAATGCTGTCTATCTACCCAAAAGTGGTTCAGTCTTCTGGATGAAAATCAAAGAGGACTGAGGAGAAAAAAAGATAGATGAGCCTAGCTTTGTGTGGAGAAATTGATTACATCATTCATTTTATTGGAAGTCTTTATTGTAGTAAAGATCTGATGTCTCAGTTTCTGAGGAGGATAGGAAAAAGGTTCATGAGAATTGTCTGTGAGATGCAAGAACACTTTAAGCACAGAGATGTTTAGTCCTAGGTCCAAGTATTTTTCAGTGTCGATCGTGTGTCAAGGAAAATCTGTTTAATGATACAAATTTCAGGCTTAAATCCCAGTGATTTTTCTAAACTCATGAAGGAAGCAGCCATTGTCTAAGAAATTGTGTGATATTGTCACATGAGAGTAAGAAAAAGTTTGAAAAATAGTACGGTTTATGAAGTTGAAGAAGGGAATAATAAGGCTTTATTCCCTAGGTTAACTTTGTACACCTGAGAAAGACTAAAATTACAAAGTAAGACCCTTCAAAATGCAAACCCACAGCTTCCAAAATGGAGGGTATCTGCAATTAGTAGACAAGAATAAAAATTGTCATCAGATTAAAGTTAAAAAGCATAAATATTGAATCTTGCAATTTGCAACTATTCATTCCAAGTCCTAGACACTATAAAAATGACACCTTGATCTGACATTGACTCACAGAGTATCAGATCTGACATTGACTCGCTGAGTATCACATCTGGACCATTAATAACTTGCCCAGGCGCTCCCAGTCTCAGGCATGCTGTGTCCCCATTGCAATGTGTCCTGTTCAGAGGAGTTATGGGAGGGTGGTGAAACCATCACACAGGTCAGGACTTCTCCATGGGCTAGCACAGAACCACATAGTTTATCTATAAATAGAAAGCATTTTAAAAAAATATACTGTTCAGCCTCTTACTCCGTGTCTTGTAATTTTTAGTCTGTAGTAGCACACATTGCAGATTTCTCTATGTTTTCTGTACTTCCTGTACACATTCTTCTCTTTTTTTGTTGTTTTTTTTTTTTTTACTGAAGCATGCACAAAACAGTTTATTAGAAATTCTGTGAGAACTATGTAGCAAAAGCATTTTAGTAATGACAGCAGATTTTAATGGGCATAGTATGGTAGTTGTGAGTAAGATAAAGATGTTTTAAAAACACGTTGATTCCAAACTGATGCCAGGGGTTTGGGGAACCCAGTCTTTGGGATGGTCTTTTCCATACATTTTTGTACACCTGGAAAAAAAATGTCAACTTTAAACCTTTTTAAGCTAATTGGAAAATAGTTTTCAATTTAAATTCTGGGCTTACATGTAGAATGTAATTTAACTATGCACAGTGCTTGGCTGGTATTTTTAAATTTTGAATTTTTAGTGAACTCTTCAGGTAGTCTATTTTTAAAAACTGGAAATGAGCACCCTAATCTTGTCATTATCTACAAAAATACATTAATAATTGCATTGAATGAAATCAATAACATTTAAAGATAACTATGTGTGGAACTGTATGTATTATATACGGCTAAAATTGTGGCAAGAACTATTTTCGAATCATTTCACTTCAAGTCTTACTTTAGTACTAAAAAACCTACTCAAAGTTACCTGTTGTTCGAGGAAAAAAGTTAACAGTAATTTGTGCTATAAAAACATAGTAAATATCACAGAATCCTACCTGCCCCTTCACAGTTGTAGAAGTTTTTCTTTCCATTTTTTCAGTAGAAAAAAGAGTGGATCATCTAAACTAGTCGTAGACCCATACATCTGTATTATCTGCTGTGGCTTGAAAGTACCAAAACAGAGATTTTGCCAATCTGTGGAGGGAGCACATGCCAGGGATGTGCACCCCATAGAACCACTGACTCTAAGGGTGACAATAATTTTCTTTACTTATCAGTTACTCCTTTAGGGGATGCTTTAACTTTAAAGATTATGACATTTTACATGTTGACTTGCTGACCCTTTGCAAATTATTTTGCTCATCTAGGAAGAACAAGCATGGCTGTGAAATCTGTCGGTGTAAGAAATGCCCAGACTTGCCTTGTGGTAAAATCTGTCCCATGGGCTTCCAGCAGAACAGTCACGGCTGTGTTATCTGCAAGTGCAGAGGTACGTGCAAGTGCATTACCACCTCTAATTACAACTTGTTTCCACAGCAGTTGGAAGCTAGAGCAAAAGAAAAGGAGTACTGCACAGAATATGTAGAAATTGAAATACGGTAACAGGAGGGGCAGTCGGTTCAATGTTGCTGAATGGAGTGTGTTTGTTTTGCTGGTGTTTGTTATTATCTGTGTACATCATGGCTTCAACAGAAAGGCTCTGCTCTGCTTTCATCTCCCATTACGAAGTCACAAAAAGTTTGGTATCATTAATAAAAATTGGATCAGGCTCTTAATAAGCAACTGCTAGAAATAAGCAGTTGAGGACATTTTTTTTCCAGTAATGACGTTCATCTTGGCTTCTTCACAATTGTCTTTTCTTTACAAACAAGTTTTGGATTTGATAGATGTCCTGTATATCACCTTAATTGGAGTGCTGTTTCTTGGACACTTTTCAGGCAGTCTTAATGAACAAAGAGTAGACAGAGAACTTACCCAGGAGAAAGGACTTGGTATTCTTAAGCTTAAAATTTCACACACTCCACATACCAAACCTGCAACCACCAAATTCAAGGTGGATATTGAGATCAGATGTTCAAAAGTTGTGTTGCTTTTAGCATGTCTGTTTTTAAAGATATTTTCAAACTGTGTTTTGTGTTAGTCTGGGTATCAGACTTCTTCATTGCTCATCTCCATGTTTTGCATTTAATAACTTCTTTTTGTGCTCAGTCTCTCTCTGATCCTAACTGCTCCTTCATGCTTATTTTCTTTGATTCTTACTTGTGTGTTTTGATTTCTAGCTATAGTCAAGTAAGTTTAATTACTTTCCCATTGCTTTGTGTAATGACTTTATTCTTAATATTTTTTAGCAGCTATTTCTTTTGCATTTTAAAAAAATATGAAATGTAATAGCACAAGCTATGGGAACATAGCACTGGAAAAAAGTGTGTGAGTTCTTGAAGTCACTTTCCTGTAGCTGAAGACAAACATGCAAGCATACAAATCAGAAATATACCACATTATCTTTTCTCTACACAACATAATACACTGCAGACAGTTATAACAAAACTTTAAGACTTCTAGTAAAATAAATGTTGAAATATTGTAAATGTAATTTGCAGATAGGAGAAGCAGAGAGAGATTTCACTGACAAAAGCTACAATAGATCACTTTGACTAGAAATTAAAATTTTACAAATTAAATAAGAAAGGGTAACTGCTGAATGGCATCCCATTGAGATAATTCCTATCAGTCAGCTTGTCATTCATCTCCAGGTTCACAATCAGAACACTTTTCCTCATTGTTGTGATGCTGTGGCAGAATATACACAGAGCGTTCTCTTAGATGAGCCATAATTGCATCCCAGACTATAAACAGGTGGAATCCTTTGGTCACTAATTATGTGTATGCACACTTTTAAGTGCTTTCCTTAACAAGGATGTATGCACAAATATTTAGAGAAATTAACTTGATCCCTCTCTAAGTAGGGATTTATCGTTGTCATGATTATAAAGATAACGAACTTGAGCATATCACTTCAACATCACTTCATTACTACTTAGCAACTTGTCAAAGAATAATTAGAGCAATCACCAGTATGTTCTGGGGAACATATGAGTCCTTGTTAAAATTTTGACCCAAAATCCGCAAATAAGAGGAAGTTATGGGTAAATCCTCTGCCTGTGACTTACTTTCACTTTCTAAATTGCTTCTGCCAGAAATAGCTTATGCCAGGATTAATAGAAGCGGAACCGTAGAAGTACAGGGCTGGGGTAGTCCTCTGGAAAACTGAGAGTCTATTTCTTTGCCCTTGCATAAAATTGAATGTATCTGGATAATCCTTGACAGATGTTTGTCTAAGATTTAATTTATTAAGAATCTCCACTTTCAAAAGAAAAACAAAAGAACAACAAAAAAATAACCAGAAACAATCAAACATCTCTAAAATAATGTTTGTGGTTAGCAATGCGTGACATTTTAAAATAAATTCTCTAAAATTTCTGCCTCCCTTTCTACACATTGGACTGGTTACTTCTTGTCCTAAGCTTAGGAGACACATGAACAGCTAAGCACCATTCCCTTTAGAATTCTTGCAGTGTTTAAGGGGTTGCAGCTAGAGACTCTAGACATTTTCTGTAAGGGCGTGCAATTCTAAGTCAAATAAACCCAGTTACTGTGGTTTCTCATCACTGTTAAAAAACTCAATGTTGTACTTTAGCGGTAGTTAAATCTTCAACCTAGTAGAGTAGTAGTGCTGCATTTAAATTTTTAGTGCTCCTGTACTTGTATCTTAGATTGAACTTGCCTTCTCTGCAACCTTATCACATTTTTCCCCTCTTCCTTGTGAACAATTATATCTCAGAACATTTTAACTGTACCTTTAGTTAGCCAGCCACTCCCATGTTGTATTTAGACATTATGTTTCTTCAAGTATTAGCTTTTGTACTAATTGTAATTAAAAACTGAAAAGTGAAAACAATCTCAGTTTGTGAATTTAATTTTGAGTAGTTGCCTATATGCTTGCTATGTTTCTTCAAATTTCAAAGTATTCTTTAGAATAAATCAGGAAAAAAAGTTTAATTACATCTGATACTTCATTTATTTAGGAAGGAAAAGGCTATTATCATCTAGGATTTCTGAGTGTCAATAATCACTTTTATGTACAGCAATATTCCAGTGAAATCAAATGAAATCAGAATTTATATAATCTGGTGCTAAACTATGAGTGTAGTACCTGAATGTAAATTTTTTATAGTATTTCTGTTCATGCAATAGAATGAAGACTGTTCTAAGAAGTATTTTATCCTTGTGCAGCATGTCTTTTTAATTCACAAAATGGTATACTAATGTAATTTCTGTGTGTTGGTTTCCTGTTCTGATAACATGCTTCAAACTAACTTTGTACCATCTGCTTGTTAGACCACTTTGATAGATCTGCCACAGCTGAAGAAGTGCTGACCTACATGTTAGTGTGCTTAAAAAAAAAAAAATAACTGAGCAGAAAAAAAAAAAAAACCTTACTCAAATTACATATAAACATTGCTACTTTTCATGCATCATCTGTTTTTAAAAGAAAATAAAATGAGGTACTTCATATAAATAACCTTATATGTGTGTGTCAGCAGAACATGGTTGACAAACCACTGGAAACAACTCAGTTCACTGACAAACTGATCCTAAATCCTTCATCATAATAATGATGTGGGTGAGGGAGTGTTGGGCTCTAAATTCATTTTGCTGATTAACAAAGAATATATTGAGGCTGAATCCTGCAGCACTTAAATACCCCTTAAGATACAAATGACACTTTATCCTCCCTAGACCAACTGCTTGTGTGTTCTGATGGAGTGCAAGTAATGGAACAGTTCAAGCTACTGTATCCTCATCTGAGTAAAAGCTAAACAAAATGAGGAATAAAATTCTCAAAGCACTTCACTTCCAAACATCCTATTTATCATAATAATATAAACAAATAATTTCTCACAGGAAGTACTTTATATGTTATATGTCCAGTATCAACCATTACCCTGTTAGAACTTGCTTGTAATTTTTTATCATTCATCGACCAACCGTAGCTCTTGTAAATGCTTTTATATTCTATTTGCTATCAGATACTCACATTATAGATAATCTAATATCCTGTGATTTTTAAATATTTCATTTTTAATATGCTTCGTGCTTTTTTCTATTTCCCTCCATTGCATTTCAACAGAAAGAAGTAATTGTATTTTCCAAGAAAACACATTCTACTACATCCTATCATCCCCCTCAGTATACCTTTTAATTGTTTCCTGTGTGTTGTTACTTCATTTCGAAGTGTAAATGATAGAACTCAGTCTTATATGTGCTTTAAAAATAAATGCAATCTAGGCATGAAGTTGGTGTGTTTCTTCCTAAAGATGCTTATCAGGACGCCTCATTTTTCTTTGATTTTGTGCAGAGGCAACGGCTTCTCTTATGCCTCCTGTTAAAACGGGATCTTGCCTGTCAATGGATGGGCGCAGACACGAGAACGAGGAGAGCTGGCACGATGGCTGCAGGGAATGTTACTGTCACAATGGACGGGAAATGTGTGCCTTGATCACCTGCCCCGTTCCTAATTGTGGCAACCCCACCATACATCCAGGGCAGTGTTGTCCATCGTGTCCAGGTAACATGATTTCTTCTATGTGCTTTGAAATTGAATTTCATTTCACATGTGTCTCTTAATATATGAAAATAATCTCAGGCATCATTCAGTAATGGATATAGACAAAGGTTTCTATGCCTGAATGGAACATGATGAGTTGCTGTCACTAAGATCTCAGCTGTGAAAAATAGAAACTTAAATATTTAAAGCATATGCATGTTGTGGGTCCTAACGTGTTGGATCTTTGACACACTGGAATCTTTAAACTAGTACAAGTTTCTAGTCTGTTATCTATAATAGCAAATATTATAATAAGCCATTACATTTTCTTTTTTTTATTTTGAAGTGGAGTTCTATTAAAATTTATCTCCTGATTTATGTTTCACAACCCCTCAAAGGTGTACACAAACAGGTGTCTTAAGTGATTGAACGTTATGATTCTGTGTTCTCAGGGAAGGCTCATGTAGATTATTTCAGTACTTTCAGTTGGAAAGCCAAGTACAATTCATGTTGCATTCCAATACAATTTTAATAAGTGTTAATATGAAAAATGTCTATGAAAAAGTGAGGGTAGAGTGTAAGATTAATACCCTGTGTTTTCAGAACTATTTCTTACATTTATACATTCTTATTTTATGTGCCAAATACATTAATTTGTAATACAGTGATATTGTCTGTGACATTACTGGAAGTCATGTTACTAATGGGAACAATGAGGCTCATGAAATTTTTTGATCAGCAAAACAGTAAGACAGCACTGGCAGAATATAAGCAATTATGAATTGTTTCAAATTCTTTGAAAAGAACAGGAAATCCTAAAGGCAAAATAAACAGCCCCTCTTTCTGAAAGTGTCAGAGAAGAGTGCATCCTCCCTATGACCTAAAGATAACTGGTCTCTTTAGATTGTTAAGACAGATGGTGGTGTCCAATCCAGTTCACACCTTGTGGTAACTGGAAAAATATAGTTCCCAGAGAGATGCAAGATGCCAAAAGGTTTGTCTCTCTTTCAGCCTTTTCACAATGGTTTGTGTAGTATTTTAGGGAATGGTATACTTCATGTGGATGGGGACAGGTTAGCATGTCAGTCTTGATAAACACTCAAGTTTCAAAATTTTAAATGTAGGATGGTTGTTCCAGTTTCATCAATTCTGTTGTTAGGTCCCGAAGATTCCTTCCTGACTTCATCCTACTATCAGCATACTTGTGCATATTTATTTACCAAACACATCAGAACCCTCCAGAGCATTTAAATAAGAGTAATGGTCTTTCAGCTGCACCAGCAGCTAGTTACTTTTATGAGGAGAATGAGTTCTGATAACTTTATTCATAAGCCTAAT
>JAWWTY010000106.1:34674707-34722385 GCA_035222235.1 Margarornis squamiger | reverse complement strand
CCTACTATCAGCATACTTGTGCATATTTATTTACCAAACACATCAGAACCCTCCAGAGCATTTAAATAAGAGTAATGTTAATTTTGGTCTTTCAGCTGCACCAGCAGCTAGTTACTTTTATGAGGAGAATGAGTTCTGATAACTTTATTCATAAGCCTAATGTTCAGTTCATGGAAGAAAGATCAGTACCAGATTAGCAGTACCTATCATCTCACACTACATATTTCTTGTGGATAAGATCAGTGTTTGATTCTGAGCATCGATAATGTCAGTCACATATAAAAGAGCAGTTGCTTACCCAGCAGTCTCCATTCCTTTGAGAGAGAGTGTCTGCATAGATTTTTCTGTCTGACATTGTTCCTGCTTTCAGGACAATGGTCACCCAGCTTCTGTGTTAGCAAAGTCATACTTGGTGTAAATTCTTACAGTGCTAGGGCAGACACAGCATTTTAAAGTGATTACATACATAAGTATGTGAATACAGCCAAATTAGTCTCAGTGTTGCTAAGGTCTTATATTTGTTAGAAATGTAATTACAATTTTGTTTTTCAATGTATTGATTCCCCACTGATGATGTGAAATAAATATCATGGCTTTCAACAGATAGGAATGCAGTTTGGAATTGTGAGACTCTGAGCATGTCACTCAAATGTATTTGCCATAAGGATATTGAAATAATTAGCAGTCCTCATGTCCTGAGTTTTGAATTGCACTGTTAACCTATCAACAGGGTAGGGGCAGCTCTCAGAGCTCATTTTTCAGCCTGAAAAAAGAAAAAAAAGAAAGAAAAGAAAAAAGTGGTTACATTCAATTCCATATTTAGTTTTCAACAGAGCAAGGGATACCTTAATATCTACAATGTTCCTTATAACCACATTTCTATAGATTAAGAGGTTTAAATGGATCACCACAATGCTTGTGAAAAGCTCCAGGTTTCCTGTAAGATTTAGAAAGCCATTAATTGCTAGTGTTTTGGAGAACCCTGCTGTGCAAAAGGTGTGCATTTGTTTGCCTAGGTGCTCCTTCTGGTTAGTAGTAGTAAGTTTGCAATAGTAGTTGCAAATTTATAGCAATTCAGTTGCAGTGATAACATCATTATCAGCGCTGGTAAGGAGGCAGTAGGCAATACCATACATATATCAGTACTAACTAGTTATGCTTTTTTTATTAGGAACATTATATGAGCTGTAGCAAAACAGGCCTGTGACTTTGCAGAGAACTAAATGCAAAGCAGATGACTTAGAAAATTCCCAGAAAAAAATTAGCATTGCCTTTGGCATGGTGAGTTAGGATGCCATTGCATAAAATGTAATATATTGTTACAGCTGAAATAAAAATCAAGCTGTGACAAGGCAGGAGACTAGCAATCTTATTTCAGGTAAATGCTGCTGAATCATGTATGTGGTTCATAAATACAAGCAATTGGAAAAGCATAGCATAAGCAAATCAGTGAAAGATAAAATAATTCCCTGAAAGAAAAGCACAAGTACTTTGTGAATAAAATATGATCAGCCAGAGTCAGCTTCCTTGAGTTCTACTGATCATTCTTCAGAAGTGAAAACAAACAATAAGAGTTGTGTGTCTTCTATGTGGCAGTGTCACAGAGCGTTCTACAAACACCGCTCTTCAGACAAGTACAGCAGTGCTACAAGTGTGAAGAGAAGCCACGAGTGCTTTGTGAGCTTTGGCCTGCCTAAATAACTACTGCTGTCCACTTAATTTTTCTCTCCTTAACCAAGATATTTGGGTTAGGATGGTGTTCACATTAGGCATCATTATAATTAAGTAGGAGAGAGGGACCTTCAGAAAGTGGTTTAGATATGTAGAATATTTAGGAAGTCACTTTCTCTTCCCCTCCATTCATAGCACAGGAAACCTGAAGCAGTTCAGTTCTTAACAGAGGTACCTAACTTAGCTGTCTAATGTCAAATGAGTTGTATTCAGGCTGACGGACATCACGTGTTACTGGACTTACTCCAGGTCCAAAACAACCGGCATGGTAAGCAGGCAACTACTATTGCCCTTATTGCACCTGATGTGGGGTAGTCTTCAAAACATTTTAAGCAGGTTATGAAGATGTTGGTTATGTCATTACCTTTTCTTGATGGTAAGGGCTTAAACACCTTCCAGGTGTAGGATAGGTTTATTTTATTCTTCCAAAAGACCAAGAGGTAAAAAGAGTTCCCCAATTTTTCAATGCCCCAGAGGCTGGAGGAGACACTCATGCTGAACAAGGGAAACAGGTTCAGTTCTTTTCTTAACATGAAGGAGGACAAATCTGTTCTCTAAACTGCCAGGGTGAGTCTTTTAGCTAGAGCTGCAGACATAATGTAATATATTCTTTGAAAAGAAAGTAAGGTTAATTTGGTAAGATACAGTCCCTGGAAATATGAGTCTACACATGTGGCATCTCCTGGGGTCTAGTTGTTAATTCAAAAAGGCAGATTTATTTTTGATTTTTTTTTTCTTTCTTTTCTTTTTCTTTTTTTATGTAACAGTGATGAAGCACTTCCACCAGTGTTAAGTGCTTACATGTTTTTAGTGGGCTGGCTGGTGGTTCTGTGTTTTTCTCCTCTGGTGGGTTGTTTGTTTTTTTTAATTTGTTTGTATGGGGTTCTGGGTGGGGGTTGGTTTGTTTAGTTGGTTTTTTTAATGTAGCATCAAATGATGGAGACACATATCTGTTGAGAAACTTAAGTTGAACCTGGACTTCCTAAATTGCAAAGGAGAAGAATACTTATCCATCCTTTCAGGAATTCCACTGATGCTAATATTTAGCAGTTAAGAAACTGTCTGATCAGTAGAATTTTTACAGTTATCTCTTGGAATTACTACATCATAGGTTGATTTTTTTTTTTTTTTCTGAAATGACAAGAATGCTTGAAGTTATCTCTGATTTGTATTAACTAGTCTTTATTCAGCATGGTTCTCAAATTGTTTCTTGTGTATCTTTTTCCCATTTTCCATGAGAAGCAGGTGGCATAAAGTCAAAAGAGCTTCATTAAGAATATAGCTGTTTTTGTTCTGTATTTTCAATAATAACATTATTGCAGATTATTTTCAATAATAACAGAAATTCTTAATCTTGGGTACAGTTGTTAATTATTAGAGTCACGGTTGATTTTGCCTGTCTTCCAATTCTTTTTTTCCCAGATGAAATAATTGTGCAAAAGCCAGAGCTCACCAGTCCATCGATCTGCCATGCTCCTGGTGGGGAATACTTTGTAGAAGGAGAGACATGGAATATTGATTCTTGCACACAATGTACCTGCCACAGTGGACGTGTCCTGTGTGAGACTGAAGTCTGTCCACCTCTTCTTTGTCAAAACCCCACCCGCACGCAGGACTCCTGCTGTCCACAGTGCCCAGGTATGTGCTGACAACCAGCTCTCATCAGAGCCCTTCCTTGATCTGAGAATGTATGATGTTTCAGCATGAGAATGTTTCTCTGTGGGCACAGTTGGTTGCTGTGGTGCCTTTGTTCTTAAGCAGTGTGAAGTGAGAGCTTGCAGTCCTCCAATTCAGACACAAAACCTGACTGTGTGCAAGAGAGAGCTTATGTATAAAGAGGAGCTGTGGCCCTGAACTTTGAACATCTCTGAAGGCAATCTGATAATGTAAGGGTTGTGTGAGAACTAGAGTTCTTAGTTGGAAGGTTTATGAAATATGCGCTGGAAATATGCACTCGTTTATGGAGACATGCAGGATTAGAGAAACTTTAAAAGCAACCAGTGTTAGGTAGATACAGGCTCGTTTCTTTTCCTTTCTACGTGCCTTGTTTCTACAAAACGTTTTATTATGATCTTGTCTGTTTGGGATTTGGTCTAAAAATACTTCCGTTCATTTTTACCTTCACATGGTATGATTTGAGAGTTACTTGAAGGCAACTGAGTAATATCAAAGCATTCCAGTGTGGCTGGTGTGCCAGATTCCTCCTAGACTGCCTCACAGTGTCAAGAAGATAACAGGATTTGCTTTCCCCTAAAGAATCGATTATAAATGAACATGAATTCCTATTTTACACAGCAAATAGAGGAGCTTATTGCAGTGGAAATTTAGTACAAACCTGTGAATTCTATGTAAACTCAGCTACAAAATATGTCTTTACTAATACCAAAATGTAAAAATACTACTTTAGGAAAAAAAAGAATTTAGGTTTTGCTCCAGTGTGTTGGTTTGGGTGTGGGGATTTTTTTCCTGACAAAATATTTTCAGCCAGTTCTGCCTTCCATTTTCCTCATTATTAATAACAGTGAACATTTGCTTAACTTCAAAATACTGGTTTGGAGTAGCTGATCTTTCCTTACTGGCTATATAATGAGCTTAGTCTCATAGAGTAATGCAGTTAGATTACAAAGCTGATCTGAATGCTCTTATGAATCCCTTCTTCTCTTCTCCTTTTCTTATATCTGCACATGCAGTCCTCTTTCTTGATCCCTGTCTGTTAAGATACAGCATCATTACAGGAATACGTCTCATCTGTGGGCAGGCATGAGAATTAAAGGAAACCAATTGGCATCAGGCTACAGCCCGATCAAATTCCATTTGTTTCTCAACAGCTTGTAATTAGCTGGTCTATAGTCCACTAGTGAAGGCGACAGCAGCATAATAGCTTTTCACTTTGCATCATTCTAAGATTTAGACTGACATTGTAGAAGCTGGGACTCAAGTTTTAAATTTAAAATTTAATCTGTCTTGTTTAAGATGAATTCCTATATACCATGCAATTCAGAGCATTCAGAGTGGCTTTCTGAGGGACTGATTCTGATGGGGTGATTATTTTTCACTTTGCTGTCCATTTTTCAATGTTTTTCCTTTTTTGTTTTGGGGTTTTTTTTCTCTTTTTTTTCCTTTTTTTTATTTTTTTTGAGTAAACTCAATAAAGGTCTACGTAGGCACTGTGCTAGAGCACATCATGAGGTCCTCTTCACATGTAAGGACTGAGGAGGCGTGAGGCTCTGTCCTTCTAGTTCTTCTGAAGCAGTGAGCCAACATGTTAGAATTCCACTGTGTTCTTCAAGAGTGAACCCTTTGTTAAGGAAGTATGAGAGAAGTTAGCCACTGTAAGTTAAGTATCTTAATCTGTTTATCTTTACAGATGAGCCTCTTCAGCCCGTCTCATCAAGCAATGACAGCATGCCCAGTTATTGCAAAAATGATGAAGGAGATATTTTTCTGACAGCTGAGTCCTGGAAGCCCAATGTCTGCACTAGCTGCATTTGCATGGATGGTGTGATTAGATGCTACTCTGAGTCTTGCCCACCAGTATCCTGTGAGAGACCAGTTTTGAGAAAGGGACAATGTTGTCCTTACTGTATTGGTGAGCAAATAAAAATAGTTAACTTGCTGTTTCCTTCTTGGGAATAAGAAAGAAGTTCTATTTCCAAATTGAAATATGTTTTCCCTGGTTTGGAGCGATGCAGTTTGTGCCTTCAGTTGAACTGGAGAGTGAAATCTGCATAGGGAGCTTTGAGGATCATGATTTGTGGTGTTTTAGGTAGAAGTGCGTGGAGATATACATGTAATTTGCCTACAAACTTGAGGGGACATCTTCCTGAACTCTTGGTAATACACCTTATTAGAGGAAGACATTACACAAAAATTGGTCCATTTAAGATCTACCAGGTAACACATAAGTTGTGCCAAGATTTATGTGATAATATGAGGAAAACGTTAATTACAACTGCAGAAGGTAAGCTGAAGCATTATGAAATTCCACGGAATGGAGAACTGTTAATAAGGCATCTAAATTAAAATACAGGGTAAAAAAATGGAAGTTCATTAATGATATCTTTGACCAAAAAAAAGAAAAACGGGAAAAATGTCTTTTTTTAAGTACTAAAAATGCATAAAGAATTAAGGGCCACGCACTGGTTTTGGATTTGGGGCTGAAGTAAATGGTGAATGCTGTAGATAGTGAAAATTACCAGGCATTTTTGAAGTTCCAGAATTTGATATTATTGTTCACTTTTTCATTGTATGTTGGATAGGATTATTTCTTTAAAGATTACTTTTTTCTCTGAGTTCACAGTAAGTACAGAGGGTGTTGAATGGAAGCTGGTGATAGAGAAAAAATGGATAATGTACTTACTGAAATTAAGTCTTTGTAGCATTGTTGGAAAGCATTCAGAGTTTACTTACCTACATTTCCAAAAGTAGTAGGGGGAGACACAGTAGATAAGAATTCCATAAAAAAGAATATAGTAAAATTGACGGGCTTTAAATATTTAATTGAACATGTGAATCAACTTGCCCCTCTATAAACAATACAGTTCTCCTTTGAAAAGAAGTCAGAAAGATTGTGAAGTACTTTCAGATATGTACCATTGATACAACTGTTGAAATCATTAATGTCAGATACACTATCTTTAATAAAAGGTGATACAGTTTTATACAATACAAGGAATTCCATGAAAGAAGGCCTGAAAAAAGTTACATAGTATCTAAAATTCGGTTGCCTTTGGAACCACGCTTAGATTCCTGATGAGGACATTTTGAGGGGAAAGTACTGTTATCCTGTTATTATTTCTTCTCATGGTTGGCATAAAAAACAGGGAGAATTTAATTTCTTGGACAACTATCTTTCTGCAGGCTTTTCTTCCAGTGATCAACATTGAACCATAAAAATGTTTTTAATTCAGAAAACATTTTAACATTAAAAAAATACAGAGTGTATGCATAGCTGGCCAATCAAACCAGTAGAGTCTGAACGTGAGCCTTAGTGCTGCACTAGAGAATGCTTTGAGTGAGGAAGGGACTAGTGCCCTTCTATAAAAATGGAACCTTTAAAACTTTTTGCTTACAACTTGTATGTCAGGTTTGCAAATATGTAGACACAGCATGTAGGTATGGCTTTAATTAATTGACTTTGAACCCTTTATAAAATTGTAGATACTTAGATGTGTGAGCTATAAAAGCTTAATGATTTTTTTCTAGTAGCAATTGATCAGCAATACAAAATACAGAAGCCAGATTTTAATTAATGCTCGGATATGAAGATTTTCAATAATGATACATTTTATTAATCCAAGTTGTAAGATGTTTTATGGTCTAAATAACTGAAATTCATGGGAACTGTAACTTTTTTTATGGTTTCTATGAGCTATATACTCTTGCATATAAGATTAATCAGGCAGGTCATAACACCTAATTTTTGCCTTCCTGGTTCTTACTGGTCTACTCGTCATTTCTTGAGAACTGTGAAGCATATCTTTATACAGATTCTTTCTGTTTTCATGTAATAGTTGATAAAATGTTTAGAATCATAGAGTGATTTAGGTTGGAAACTACCTTTAAGATCATCGAGTCTAACTGTTAACTCAGCACTGCCAAGTCCACCACTAGATCATGTCCCCAGGTGCTGTGTCTACATGTCTTTTAAGTATCTCCAGGGATGGTGACTCAATCACTTCCCTGAGCACAGGCAAACTGTGGAAAGAGGCCTTCTTCATTTATTGGAATTTCAAAAAGTATGCAGGGTTTTAGCACTGTATTTTATTCTGCTTCTTTCTATATACAGTTTCTATAAATTCAAATTCAAAATTTTACAGACCTTGGATGCTTTATTGTTTGAATCCTCAAATTCATCCTGTATGTTTAACATTCTTCTTTTTCTTGCAAAGAAAGATTAATTGGGAAAGATAGCCTTCTACTTAGAGAGGATAAAGGGATATCTATTTGATTAGAGACAAGATCAGTCCTCTGCAGAAAACAGAGCAATGACTGTTTACCAGATGACTGATTTTCTAGTACAGCTAGAGGAAATTTGAGAAAAGCAGGTAGAGCTTGACACAATATTTTGAACTGCATTTTTGTATGTGGGTTTCTTATTGCAAGTCTCATTTCCACTGTCCTTGAGCACCTGTTGGTGTTGTGGCCTTCATCTTCATCCTTGCTTATACTTGCATAGGGATGGACACCAAAAGAGGAGACACACAAAGGGTAATAATTATGACTTAAAAATTTCCTCTTGAGGTTCAAAGGTACAACACTGCTATTGTGATTATTATTCTAAAAAAATATTTATTAAATTGTAATATGTTCCTCACAAACTTGAAAAAGCCTGAGCAAGGTACAGGACTTTTCCAGACAAACTAGCTGCTGAACTGAAGGTGTCCTGAGTGGGGCAAGGTAGCACTTTGGGAGCAAATCAGCCCTGAGTGCCCAGGGAGTGTGCAGCTTTAGGTCTGCACAGGTAATGAGCAGGAGAGGAGTTCTTGGGCTGTGTGCCTCATCCTTGTCCCCACCACACCTACTTGGTGACTAACACAGGGCTCTGCTGGCTCTATGTCCACATGCACATCATCTGGGGAAGAACCTAATGTGCTTTCTGCACCTTTTCCTCCCACTGCCTTTTCCTCCCACTCTTCCTTTCTCATGTCCATGCAACATTTACTTATAAGATCTTCTGCTTGGAGAGGTTGGGACCCATAATTACAGCCGTGGAAGCCATGGGGGATACCCATATCTCTGGAACCCTTTCTGCCTTTTAGATAATTCTATTAGTATTTTCACAGTAGTAGTTCATGCTGGGCTTCTTTTGCATTTGAATTTACTCTGTCCAGATCTGTTGCACTGGTCTGTTGACTGCTAACCTTGTTATTTCAGATTATGTCAGTCTATTATGTTGTCACTAATTAAAACCTTTACTATTGGCCAAATTATTTAATAAGGCTTTTTATTTATATTTGAGAGGTAATTCTAACTGACATATTTAAATATGAAATCTCTGTGAATGTTAAACCAGAATTTATCTGATCGTTTAAGAAATGTGTGATTTCATTCTGTAACATCATGGATATGCTTAACAGGCAAATTCATGTCATCAGCAAGTTTCATCATTATAATTTTTACCTCTAAAGAATAAAGGTCATAAGAAGCTAAGATAAAAATGAGGTGCTGCTTGGCTTTTGGAGCTTCTTCCTTTTGGCTTTATTTTCATTATCTATAGAGTGCAACAGCAGCAAAAAGCATCCTAGGCTAAGCAAGTCATTACTGACTTCTCAGTGAAATAGAAGATATACTGCATACCACCTAAAAGGCTTGAATAGGATGCGACATTAAAAATGGTATACTGAATTCTTAGACAGAAAGATCACACTGATTTCCAATTTATATAATACTGAGCATGAAAAAATGGACTGAGTTTAGTTATTGCCCTTTTCCTGGGGTTGACACAGTTGCAGGGAATGATCAGATTCCCTTCAAATGTGTTTTATCATAATAAATAGTCTAAGCACTTCTAGTTATTTCAGCTGAGAGTTGCTTCATCCTTCTTGGCATCCTGCCTAATCTGTTTTTTTTTTTAATTATTTCAGACCAACTTCATCTTTCTTGAACATTGGTAACTAGAAATCTCTAAGTTCAACAGGATTTACTAGGAAACAAGGTGGAAGAGTAGTAGTTGGCAGTCTCAAATAAAACATAAAAGAATTGGTTTTTCTTAATTTTCACAGCATTTTTGATACCATCATTTCATGTCCCAATCGTCTGTCCTCTAGCCTCTTGCATTAAGAAAATGAGGAGAAGCAGCCCAGCCTAATTATATACTTCATAAAGAAGCAGAAATTACATATTTTTGACAAAGGTTTTCTGGAAGGTGAAGAAAGAGTCTGTAGCAATCATTTCGCTTTTGTTTTTATGGAAGAAATCTGGTTTGTATGTAATTGGCCTTTACTGCATGATCACAGCCCTGTTTCCCTTCAACAGAAGATGCAGTTCCAAAGAAAGTGGTCTGCCACTTCAGTGGAAAAACATACGCAGATGAGGAACGCTGGGACATTGACAGCTGCACACACTGCTACTGCCTGCAGGGTCAGACTCTCTGCTCCACTGTCAGCTGCCCACCTCTCCCTTGCGCTGAGCCCATCAATGTGGAGGGAAGCTGCTGTCCCATGTGTCCAGGTGATGTGATGTGACAACACAGTTCATTGTGATGCTGGTTTACCAGGACCAAAAATAAGGCTTTTTAAATTGGTTTTTGAATGTCAGTCCATGTTTGAACAGTACCACAAAGACAACAGTGTTTTAGACCTCAGGAAAATTAATATTCTTACATCTCTGCAGATTATGTCACAGTGATTAGTATTTCTGTCTTTTCTGAGTTTCTTCGTGACTTTTCAAATATCACATTGCTTTATTTATCACTTTAACTTGGCTTAAAAGCAATATGTAATTTTCTTGGTAATGGGCACAGGGGACGTCAGAATTGCAACTGTTTTTTAATGTGAGTCCTGACATAGTTCTGCAGAAATTTGCTCACCTTACTCAGTCAGCTGGTAACTACTTCTGACAGGACAACTGGGGAGATTCAGCAGTACCACCTCTTGCAATTCCCCTCCTTTTTGGATTACAAATAAAGGAAGGCAAAAAAACCCAGCACTGACTGTTTACATATCAGCTGGGAAGATGTAGCCTTCGCTTCATTTATTTTGTTCAGTACCACAGAGGAGCAAGCCTGTAGTAAAGTGTGTATTCTGAAATTGTATTTTCAAAAGCAAATTTCTCCACACCACTCCATCATCCCATTCACATCAGGATAACGATAATGGCAGCAGGCATGTATCCCATATACAGTATGAAACAAGTTTTAAACAAAATCCCAGACTAATAACGATGGAAACTCTGAAACAAATAAAAGAATTCGTAGGACAAAGACGTGCAGATGGCCAACTATATTTCCTGAAGTAAGAGAGCACTGAGAAGTTAAGCAGCCCATAATTTGTGAAACACGTTTTATTTCATTTCACAGAGATGTATGTACCTGAACCCACGAATATCCCCATTGAGAAGACAAATCATCGAGGAGACGTTGAACTAGAACTACCAAACTGGCCAACACCGAGTGAAAATGACATAATCCACATTCACAGAGGTAAGATCTGACATAAACTGGGATAACATATGCCTCTTTATTCCCCATGTTTTAATACATCTATTTGTTCTATTCAGGTAGCATCTGTATAATGCTTTGAAAAGGTTCAGAACGAAATATCTGAGAATATTCTTCAGTGCATAACTCTTACATGCATTTTGCTTTGAGTAAAGATGAGTCAGTTTATTACATTATATTTATGCAACTTAGTATCATTATCATTCCGTCTTCCACATGGAAGAAACATCTGTGTTGGTATGATGGAGTTCTATAAAATTAAGAATATGATAAAATGATGAATGAGAAGAAATTATGGAGTGTCTTTTCCAATTTAAAAACTAGAAAGAAGACCACTGGAGTTGATAAACCTTCATTTGATCCATTTGATATTCTTCTGTTGATAACAAACATGGAAAACATATACCACAGCTTATCATATATCATAGGCAAATGTCAGAGCTTAAAAAAAACCTCACCTCAGGTATAATGGCACAGAGCTAATAAAGTTGTCAAGGATGTAAATGCATCTTTTATTTAAAACTGTGCTGTAGTCATTATTCCAGGATAGAGGAAACACTCTGTGACACAGTCTTTAACCTTTTCTAATTGAAGGATGACCTAAACTTGTATGTTTGTTTTTTTAAATCTGAAAATGATCTTATAGTATACTATTGTTTGGAGAAAGGATGCATGATATTTAACTACTTCACAAAGTTCTAAGTTTACACTTTTATATTTACAGTTTTCATTTTCATTTCTCTCAGGCATTAGGAGCTTGCAACTATCCGGAGTAGGGATTATAAACACACACTGCAAACTGTGTGGAATTTTCTATATGTCATTGAAAATTACCATTCTTTGGTGTTACACACAAAACTTGTTACAGTCTAGTAGACTGCCAGCAGTCTGTTTTTACAGGCTGAGTAATGCAAGTATTGTAATATGGTCTCAACAGATGAGAGAGTAAACACATCATAATTGTCCTACCAGATTTTAAAAGTACAAAAAAAAGGATTTTCATTCTAAGACTCCCCAGGTTTTCCTCAGCATGGAAATACAGCCTGATTGTGTGATTTATTTTACAAGTGAGAATTTGATTGTGATCAGATAAGATGAGGCAAACTGAGCTAAGAGGTTATCGTCAGACTTATTCCTTATTATGCTTTAGATTGCATGCTATTTCCTCTCTTTTTGATGGCCATTTCCTGACTAATATAGTCACTATAAAAGACACTAGCTTTTGGTTGTTCTAATTTATATAAATAAGGTGACATTTCAGGAGAGAAAGTGCAAATTCGTATGAGTGACAAGATGTACGACTGAGACTTTTAGAATTACGTTCTCCATTATGGTCATGGCCCACTTGTAAGTGCTAACAAATGCTCACACTTGCCTTGCAGACATGAACCATCTCCAGGGAGAGTACCGAAGTGGCAGTGGGCCACACCCCAGTGAAGATGCCTCGGGTAGCTCTGTTGCCTTGGTGACGATTCCAATCATGATAGCACTGTTACTGATCATCATCCTCCTGCTCATCAATCAGAAAAAGCAGTGGATTCCGGTGTCCTGCTACAAAGCTCCAACAAAGGTGCTGTGTTTTTGTCTATTTCCAGACTTTCACATTTTTTGGAAACCAGGAACAAAGCATTGTTGAAAATGTTCAGCAATAAAGAGGCTGCTAAGGTCTTGGAAACAAGCTGCTGCACATTGGGGGCAGCAAGGTTAAGCCCTTGTGTGGTGCAAGATTAACAGAGAACAGTTTAACCAGCCCAGCTGGGATATGACAATACCAGAGCTCCATTCAGAAGCTGAAAAATGGTGATTCTGAGGAAAGTGTTGGTCTCTTACTGTGCCTGTCGTAAGCCTTTACCAACTTTAGCAAAAGTCCAGACTCGTTCATTGCCAGTTTTATTTTATTTTGTTTTGTGCTTATGGACTTGAACCAAAAGAACTTTTTTAATTATTTGTGGAATCCAAAAATTGTTTAATTTACTCAGTATTTCCTTTCTTTTTTAACAGCCTTCTTGCCTAAACAATCAACTGGTGTATGTGGACTGCAAGAAAGGTACCATGGTCCAGGTGGACAGTTCTCAGAGGATGCTAAGAATTGCAGACCCAGATTCAAGATACAGTGGATTTTACAGCATGCAGAAACAGAACAACCTACAGGCAGATAATTTCTATCAAACAGTTTGAAGAATTGCACCCTTACCGAGGATTAAGAAAGAGAGAGAGAGAGAGAAAGAGAGAGACAGTCTGCTATTAAAATAAAACTAGAATTGTGCACTTGCTTAGTGGATTGTATTGGATTTGTGACTACATGTACAGCTCTAAGACCTTACTGGGATGAGCTCTGACTCCTGCAATGTGCCAGAAAAAGCATTCCCACTTTTCCTTGAGATAACTGACCAAGTGTTTTCTTAGAACCAAAGTTTTAAAACTTGTTAAGATGTATTTGCTTGTAACATAGCTATAGAGGTTTTTTGGGAGGGGGAATCAGGGGCTAGGGATAGGCAATGAGGTAAAAGGAAGCTTCATAGAAGAAAAGGTGGTCATGCTTGGCTGGAGAAGAAAATAAACTGCCGAGCAGCAGGATAGTGGTTTTCCTTGTTGCTCTGAAATTGCATCTGTTGCACCAAAAGCCTAACCCCAGACGAAAAAAAATACAAAAAGGTCTGATTTTTTTTTCCAGCTGTTGCTACAGTAATATACTCCTAGAACAGAACTTGTCACATCACAGGTGTGGTGTAGCTGCAAATATTTTTCTATACGATGAGAAGCTGCAGTAGTTAATGAAATAGCAAGGAAAAGATTATAGCAGAAAATAAAGGGTGGGTTTATTAAGGATGTATAAAATTATACCTTGTGCTGCTTTTTTGTTTTTATTTTTATTTTCTTCAAAGCTGATTGGCTAGATTAGCCAGACTTCAGCAGAGTTAGCAAATGACTGAGGCCTAAGTAATTCCTGATATGAGCACTGGATCTTTTGACAGCAGTATTGAAGGAAGGAAAAGTCAAGAACACCATGCAGTTCCAGGGGCTTTTGTTTGTTTGTTTTGTCTGTTGTGGTTTTGTTTTGTTATTTTGTATCAATCTCTGGTTGTTCATACAGGAGAAGGAAAAATATTTTTGTTGGACAAAGCTCTTGCTTACAAGAGAGTAAAAAAAGAGACTGTTTTAAGGTTGTTTTTTTCCTGTTGATGTTCTTATTTACTGGTATGCAGATTTAGAAACTACTTCCATGCTAGGAAGCTGCTTAATTTTAATTGTATATTACTCAAGCACCTTTTTTGAAGCTCAGAAAAAAAGGAGATCATGCTTCTTTAAACTTTAGCATTATAGGAATATTTATGTAAATATAATTATGCTAAAAACAACAAAAAGTATTTGTATGTTTGTGTATATATATGTATATACAGATGCATGTAAGTATACATACGTATATATACGTGCATGTGTATATACGCTGTACTTATATATACTGTATATATAAAATACTATGTATACAGTATATATTTTTTCTATTTTTTTTCTTGTTGAATGTATTTTTATCTGAGAGAGATTTTACCCAGAGCAGAAACAGATAACAGGCATTCCATATCAATGCTTAATCGCTTGTGAGTTTAGGAAAGACAAGAAAAGAGCATCTCATTCTACCTACAGTTTGATTTGATTTGATTTGATTTGATTTGAAAGTGTCTGTGTGTGTGTGTGCGTGTGTGCGTGTGCACTCTTGTGTTGGCGTGTGTACAGTACGTGCACGATTATAGCAGTAAGCGTTGCTCTTGCTACTTGCTACATTTCAGGGTGTTTCTTATTTTTCTTTTCCTGCTTAGCCTTAAAAAGGCTTTTTAATGAATGCATTGGCTAGAGACACTGATGACAATATACATGCAGCACTAATCGACTCCATAAAATAACACCATCAGCTCCTGGATTTTTTTTTTCCTTTCTTTCTGTTTTGTTTTTTGGTTTTGTTTTTGTTTTTTTTTTCAAACAATTGTTTGAAACAACTACTGGAATATTGTCCACATTAAGCTGGAAGTTTGTTGTAGCTTGCCTCATTTATAACTCTGACTGTATAATACAATGTTAACTTTCCAAACAGGTCTTGGCACTTTTATACTAATTACCCATTTGTGCATTGCCTTTTTTCTTTTACAAATGCTTCTCATAAGAGACACAGATACCCAGTATGCTTAATGTGAAAAGAAAATGTATTTTTTGTAAAGGAACTCTCAAGTATTGTTGTAAATACTTGGTCAGAGGTTGCTGAACTTTAAAACTGAAAAAAAAAAACCTAATTTATTATTATAATGACCTAATTTATTAATCTGAAGATTAACAATTTTTTTTTTTGTTTTAGAATATCAAAAAGGTGTTCTAGCTGTTTGCATCAAAGAAAAAAATAGGTGTATTGTTAAGGGTCAACATTTTTTCTGCTTATATAACTTCAGTTTCCAACCACCAGTAAGAAAAAATGTAGTCTCCCCAGTGTTTTGTACTCAATCTGATATTGAAACAGAGATGTTTCTGTCCAGTTACTGCAGAGATTTTGTCAAGACAAAACATCCATTCCTTGCATAAGAGTAAGCAGTCTTTATCCAGAAATTGTAAATGCTTGCTTTTGTTTTACAATCAAGGCCATATTCTGAAAATATTAGCAGGATATAGGACATGGTGTAAAATGTTTTTTATTATTATTATTTTATTATTATTATTTTAAAGATATGATTTATCCTATGTGCTGTATCCATTACACTCTTTTACTTTGGTTCCTGTTGTGCTCTTGTAAGAGAAATGCAGATATAATTTTCTGAAAAATAGATGCATATGTGGCACTCGGAGTGCACTGCGGTTCAGCAGATTGCTTGTTTACTTTTTTAACTGTAAGGCGGTTTCTTGTAATTTGGCTCTTGGCAGCACAATAAAAAATTTTAAACCTATTGATGTGTATTTTCTTATATGTTCACATTTTTTACTTCCATACACAAGTCCTTGAAACATTAGTTTGTAGATTGACATTATGGTGGGTAGGAATTCATGTTACTGTAGTGCTGACCTGAGATCAGAACAGCTCTGAACTCACTGTGAATAAAGACCAGTTTGCAGGTACAGGAAGTTCTGCATATTACACTAAAGAATTTTCACATTAGAGAGCTTTATGAAATTCCAAATAGTTTCAGCATAAAGATCAATCTCTCAAATACAAGGTTAGGCCTTTGCCCTGCCATGGAGTTCATGTGCTCTAGTCATACCTGTCAGAAAGCCATGATTAATCACACAGGACTCTGATACAAGGTCCTATAAAAAGTGTGTGGAGTCAGAATTTGTACTTCATTGACTTCCTGAGCCACAGATCATTTATTTATCTATTAGCCTATAATGTTTTTCCTTCTAGTAATTTTTAAGGTTAATGGACTCCGTGTAAAGTTCTGGTATGTAACTTCGTGAGGTAAGGTGGTTTTCAGCTTAACTGCTTGCTCTGTGAAAACTTCCTCCTTTTCTTTCTTTGAACCTTCCCTTTTAATAGTTTCACTTAATGTCCATGACACTGCATTCAAAGCAGCAGTGGATCAGTATCTATATGCCACCCATTAATTTAGAGACTTGTATCTTGTCTCCATTTTTCCTTGAGAAGCCCAAGGTATGATTCGTTGGGAGCAGTTCCCTACCTTATGGCCAACCTTGCCATTCTTTATACTTCTCATTCATGTACTTCCATGTACATCCTTTAAAGATGAAGGGTAAGGGAACTGAAAATGTCCACAGTGTTCAAACATGGTACTCCCTGGATCTAGCATTGTATTTACTGCTCGGATTGCTGCTGACCACTGAGTCAGTGTTCTTGCAGTGCTAGCTGCAATAATTCAAAATGCTCAAGTACTAACTAACTGTGACTGCAAAGCCCATAATTGACTTTGACTAGGATAGAACAGTATTTATATACATCCCTTTACATTTACATGTGCTGAATTTCCTCTCTCTCCTTAGTTAGCTGTTCCAGCACTTTTGCTCCTTCCCAAGACTAAGGCTATGGAAGACTTACGTCTTTTAGAAGATCAAACCTGGCAAACGTTTTGGGTTTTCATCAGAATGAAACAGCAAAACACCACTGAACCAGCATGTAAAACAAGGGTGCATCCACATTTGAACATTGAAAGTAGTCCTGGCCTCCTTTGCCTTACTCACAGTGCCTGAAAGGATCGTGTTTGGAATGCTTACGTACACTGGGGCTTGTCAGCTTGAAAAAAAGCTGTAGGTGAGTCGGATAGGATGCAAATCCTTTAAATCACCTCAGTGGCACGTACATGCTTAGCAGGGTACACATTTTCCACTTGCTGTTTGTTTCCAAACATTAAGTAAGAAGTACGAAAAGAAACTTAAAAGGAGCCTCAAACCAAATTCAGGAATTTAAGGGGAGACATTTCCAAGTATGTACTTTGGGATATCAAAAAAAAAAAAAAAAAGGAAAAATAGGTAAAAAAAGTTATTGCACGTAAGGGCACAATATAAAGCTGGCAAAGGCCTGGCACGGGAGTGACGGTGTTGGTAAGAACCAAGTATGCCCAAAGCTTAGTTTCGTATGGATTGGGGGGCTGAATGGAGGCGATGACAGCGAGGAAGGCGCGCTCCGGCGTACAACCAAACTACCGCAAGCACCGCTCCCAGGGCGGGGGTGCCGGGGACGCGCGGCAGCGCAGGCAGGGGCCGTGCGCACAGCGCCCTCACCGCCGCGGCGGGACGGCCCGCACCCTCGGAGCCGGGCCGGGCCGGGCTGGGCCGGGCTGGGCCGGGCTCTGCCCACCCCCGGTCCCTCCCCAGCCGGCCCCCAAGCCGTGCCGTGCCGTGCCCGGTCCCTCCCCAGCCGGCCCCCAAGCCGTGCCGTGCCGTGCCGTGCCGTGCCCGGTCCCGCCCCAGCCGGCCCCCAAGCCGTGCCGTGCCGTGCCGTGCGCGGCCCCGCCCGCCGCGCGCCGCCGCTGCGGGAGCGCGCAGCGTAGGGGCGGGAGCGCGCGCGGCGCGTGCCCGTGCGCGGCGGCGGCGGCGATGGCGGCGGCGGCCTCGCAGCGGGACCCGGGGGACTGGCAGGACTTCTCGGGGTTCCAGCCCTCGGCGGGGAGCGGCCCCGAGGCCGCCCGCGACAAGGGCGGCTGGGGCGCCGGGGACCTCGGGGCGAAGCTGTCGCTGTGCTTCGAGCCCCCGCAGGCCCGGGCTGGCGGCGGCGGCGGCGAGAGCCGCGTCCCGCTGCGGCCGCTGTCGGAGCAGAGCGCGCTGCAGGACGACGAGTGAGTGCGGGCGGGCCGGGCGGCGGGGCGGGCGGTGCCGGCACGGCCCGGGGGGACAGCGCCCGGCACGGCCCGGGGCCCGGCCCGAGGGGGCAGCGCCCGGCCCGGCCCGGCACGGCCCGGGGGACAGCGCCCGGCACGGCCCAGCCAAAGCGCTGCCCCCGGGCCCGGGCGAGCCCCGGCGGGGCTTGCGGGCTGCGGGAGCGGAGGCGCTGCCCGGCCCGGTGGAGGGAGGGGAGGGCACGGCACGATCGGCCTCCCCGGCGAGGGTGCGACACGGAGCCCCACGGCCTCCGCCCGCTGAGCGCAGGGCACCGGGGCAGCATCGCGGGGCCTCCCAGCCCGCCGGAGCAGCGAGAGGTACCTGCGCTGGGAGGGCGGGGTGACCGGGGGTAGTGCTTGTTTAGCTTCTTGCAGAGTGCCCACTGTCTCGGTGTCAGTGCAGAAAGGAGTCGGAGAACAAAATCTCTGCTGCAACCATGATAACTGGGGTTTTGGTTTTTTATTCCCCTGAGCTATAGAGCCTTTCTGATTCATGCTACTTTCCAGTTTGTAGCATTATTTTGCAAGTATGTATTTATACTAAAATATAATTTATATTAAGTGTGAATTTATACTAAGTGTGAATTTATTCTAAGTATGAATTTATACTAAATTCAGACAGCTTATCGTCACTAAAAATAGTGAAGTTTTACTTTGAGGTAACAGAATTGTATGTTTTGCTCTAAGAGAAGGGGAAAAAAAAAATCCTGTTAACGGGAGACTATGGAATAAACAGTGAGGTAAGTTCAGAGGACCATGAATCACGTTGGGCAGTGATGAGGCTCTGTCTGCCCTTCTGTGTCTGGCTCGGCCATGCCTCTGACCTGCCGGGAGCCTTAGCTAGGCAACCGCTCCAAACATCCACCCACAGCACGGTGCCTGGAGGCCGGGCTTCTTGGGAGACGAGCCTGCTCGCAGGGCTGCTCTGTTTAAAGTCTGAGCCTGTGTACCATGCAGAATGTGCAAGCAAGCCTCTGGTACTGCCACTGCAGAAACAGTTAAGGCCGACAAAGTGGTGGGCTGAGCTCAGTGCTTCTGGATAAAACTAAATCCTTTCAAAATTTTAGTGTAAATTTGTGCGTGTTCACTGTTCTGTGATAAATGGAAGGGAAAAGAAAAAAAGCTGGCTCAGATTTTGCTACTCGGCCTCTGCTAATTCCTTTTGCTAATGTGCAGAAAGAAAACAGGAACAGCATTAGGAATTGAATTTATAACTGTGTTCAAATTTCATTGAAGGAAGGGCTCATCCACCCCCAAAAAAATTTTGAGTAAGGTTATATAATTAGTATGGAAGCTGTCTCTTCATTTATTCTTTTTTTTTCACTTCTGTGCATACATTGTTGTTTAAAAAGGGAAATAAACCATCAAAAAACATCTTCAAAACTAAAAATATTGTCAGTAACTTGAGGATCGATATTTAGGGAGGAAAATATAGTTACTGATAAAGATATATGATGATAAGAATATGTTTATTGCTGATTAGTTGCTGGTTGTTTTTATGTCTGTGTTTTTGTTCCTTTATTCCTCTCTCTAGGATTTGGAATGCTTTGACTGATAATTATGGTAACGTAATGCCAGTTGACTGGAAATCTTCCCACACCAGAGCTTTGCACTTGCCAACACTGAATCTTTCAGAAAAAGGGGTAAGTTCTGATCAGCAGAAATACGTTCTTTGGATCTTTTGTCCTCAGCAGGGAAATGAAACTATTTGCATTTGTATAAAAGTGTTGTTATTAAATGGCTGAAAATATTTTTAGTACTTGCCATTATACATGAGAAGTTTTTAAAATTCAAAAATATCTAACAACTGTTGATGTATGTTTTCATCTCCTTGGGTTGGAATAATTCAGGGTTAGTTTTAGATGAACGTTTGTTAGAGCCAGAGCATGACAGAAAAAAATGTGAAATGAGAAAGTGCTTCACATAAAATCTTTCTGCTGTCTGATTCATGTTGAACACTGATCTTGGTGAGGGAGCAAAAGAGTCAGGGGTACTGTGATTTAGTAAATCCAGCAGGGACTTTTTTAAGTTTATCTCAGTCTGCAGTCAGGTGGCTTCTTTAACAGCAAAGGTGGTCCAGGAGACACTGAAGTGCAATAATTTGTTTTGTTTTCCGTATTTAACTGTTAGAATAGTTGTTTGGGGAGGAAACGGGGAATTAAGAGCTTCGGAGAGGTTTATGGAAAGGGTTTTCCTCTGATCTTCTTAAAAGTGGATTAAAACGTTTCAGGAAGAAAAGCCAGGAGGAATTCCCATCTCACAGGTCTTCCGAGGGAACAAGTACCTTATCATTTAAACATAGTGATGTTGAGTTACATCTTAAAAATATCTCTGTGTGTAACCTGAGAATAGGGTAATGCTTTGACTTCAGCCATCATTAGATAATCCACAGATGTTTTTTGCTGTAACAGGAGCAAAGATTGTTCTGCTGAAGAGGATACATTCGGGGTTCAGCAGGGGAAGGTGCCAATTTGGAACTCACTTTATTGATTTGAACCTGATGATTATCCCTTGAATATGACTTGTGTTTAATTTTAATTAGAGTGCTTGTTCAGATTTTCTAAGTGGTTTTACAGTAATTAAATCCTTACATTTTAAGTAAAAATACAACTTGCCCTGCTGTGCCCTTGTGTCACTGAAGAATGAACTGGAAGATTAATGGATTTCTTGATAATGAATTAAGTGTAATGTATAAAAAATGTATAAAATGTATAAAAAAATGTTTCATATAGCTTTTATAAGTTATTTGCAGGAAGTTATGAAGAAAGTACATTAAAAAGTGTAAAGTGGTATTGCTGGATTAGAAAGAATCTTAGATATGCTGCCAGGAGAGAGAAAACCAGTTTTTGGCTTAAATATATCTCAAGTTCTTTCATCTGTCACCCCACCTGGCATGCCTTCTGATGTGTAAAGCCTGTCTGTTTGGAGTGTTTGCCATACTTTTTTTCTGCTTCTTTGTGTTCAGCAGTATTTTTGGATATATTGACAGCACATATGGACCAGCTAACAGCTTGTTTTAACTTTCTTACAATGAATACTAACAGCTAAGCAACACTTCCGTGATGCATTTGAAGCTAATAATATGCTGCGGAAATGGTGCTTAAAGCATTTTTCTTCTGTTTTAGTAGGAAAAAATGTAAGGTGACTAAGGCTGATTCATCTGATCTGAATTGCTTCACATCACAGATCTGTGCACACTTTTGTACGTCTCTGACAGTGAAAGAAGTAGTTGGGTAAAAGTGTTGTACACAGTGGTACAAGGAGCAGGGTTGCGCAATTGCTTGTTTGTTTTATTTTTTGCTAGGTCGCTTTTTAACGGATCATTCCCTGGTAGAGTGAGGTCAGAAAGAGACATGGATTGTGGCTGTGTGGAAAGCCAGGTGTTCTTTTAGCCCAGGCTACAGCTGATGCCATTTTAGGTGGTTTATTGGCCTAAATTATCAGAATATATCCTGATAGTCTCTCAAATATTTCTGGAGATGTTAGAAGGCGAAGCAGATCTGCTTCATAAACTTACCCTTGCTTACTGTCCCATCATTGTTGTCGTAATCCTACATACGTGGAAAAATATTTGAGGACTGCAGATGTTCAAATATGTCAAATTGGGGTGTATCTGTGTAGTAGGTGAAAAGATACTCTTATTGGATCCCTGTCACTGCACGGTTATTGTAAGTCAGATTCTGGAAAAAAAGTGAATATTTTACTTCATTCTGAGGGCTGAAGAAATGTAAATGTTTTCCCCAATAGGTGAGCTGTCTGGGGATATTGGTTGCAGCTTCAAAATGAATCTGAAAACTGTTAAGTTTTCTGAAGAAACTGGGAAAATTGGAGAAATTACGACAAAAATTAAAAACTGATACCATGAGACCAAGGACTTTGTACAGGCAGTCATAATGCTTGTAAATTAGCCCAAAGATCAGTTAAAGCGATTGAGCTCAAAATGTCAAAGGCTAAGGATTTCAGCTATGGGAGGCTTTTCTAGGTTGGTTTGTCTGGAATCTAGTAACAGATGAAGTGCAGAAAAAAAACCTAACAACTTTGTAAATAAACCAGGATATATCTCCGTGTGAGAGTGAAATATACCTGACTAATTAGGGACAGGACTTACGTATTTTCTTTTACTATATGTATGCCTTTGGTTTAGAAGAATGAGTATAATGTGATGGCATATGTATGGGAACAGTGTTACTTCTCTTTCTTCTTGAAAAGACCTTGAGATATTCAACAGTATATTTCTTAAATAATCTGGAGTGATATTCTGATATCGACTTTCAGTATCAACTCTTCTCAACTTTTTTCCATGTCTTTTATTATGTTGCAAAGTAGAACTGTAAAAGCATGTAAAGTAACAGCTTTGTGTGATGTTAGATATTATAGGCAGGTTTTTCACCCCACACTGACAAGTGTCCATCTTCAGCTAAGATTTAAATACCTGTGTTGGATTGACAGCCTTCCATGTAAATATCCACATGTCAGTGCGTATATGGTCTTTATATGCTGAGATTATTTAAAGACTTTAAAGACTGACAGCTATTGTATTGTAACTTTCTCCAGTTGCAGTTTTGATTTCATTTTCCAGGTTATTTGACAGCAAGAATTATTGATACCACTATTATGGGCAAGAAATCTGTTTGATTTTTAAAATTCAGTGTTAGTTTTGTTTTTTGTATATGAACATGTCTTGTGTACACTTATATTTGTGTGTGTATATATATTTATATAAATACACCTTTTCATGCTTTCCTAGGTAAATGATAACTTGAACCTTGACCTGTCAGATGATGAAGAGCTGAGAGAACAGTTGGATATGCATTCTATCATTGTTTCTTGCATCAATGAAGAACCACTTTTCACAGCAGAGCAGGTAAAGTGTTCAGCAAACACAGTGTTTTTTGTGTTGTATGTTCTTTTAGTCTGTTATTATTTTTTGTTCTTCTTTCTCTTCACTGTAGCTAAGCTTCTTGGTTGTTCTTTATTTAGGGTTGTAATAATGTGTGAGATACTACATAATTCAGATCTGGAAAGTATGCCAGTACGTCAGGGGAGGTTGATAGTCCAGGGTCTTTGAAATCTTTATGCATTTCTTACCATGAACTAGTCAAAAATGGTATTAAATTAAATATATGTGTTAAAAGGCAAAAAATATTTTCAGAATTATAGTGGTATGGTAGAGTTTGTAGTTTTCCAGCGTGCCTGTGTGGCAATTCATAGATTCATGTAGCTTTGTTGTTAGCAAGAATTCTTTGACGTTTTTGCCTAACATGAGAGCACACCAATGTTTCTGCTAGTAAGCTTTCAAATTACTTAGTGTCTAAAGGCTTCAGTTCCAAACCCATGGATTTACTTCAGCTATCTTGAAAATTGCCCTTCTGAGTAAGGGTAATGACTGCCTGTCTGTTTATATCCTGCTTTAGTAAGCAAATGCAATAATATATTTTCTCATTATTTAATGGTTACCTGTGAACTCTGGTGAGTATGATTATTAGTATGAGAGACAGAATGGCTTGAACTGCCTCAGCTCTTTTTCACTCTGAGGTGGATCTCAGCACTGATTACAGCATTTAAACCTGTAAAAGTCAATGTGTTATTTATTCAGATGTCTAGTTAATAATTTATCCTGTAGAAATATGATCAATTATGTAATGAAAAGTAAGCTCTCTATGCACAGAAGTTCTGTTCTCATGCTTTCTGTCTGGCTCAGGTCTTATGTCCAGGGATGCAAATCAGCTTCAGGTTATGGTGGATCAGTTCTTAAAACTTCTCCTAAGCATAGTAGATTTTCAGGCTGTTCAGAAGGCTTTTTTTTAGTTTTTGAAGTGGTTTGGTTTTTATTGTTTGGTGTGGGTTTTTTTGTTTAGGTGGGTGGGGTTTTGGTTTGTTTAGTTGGGGTTTTTGGGGTTGGTTTTGTTTTTTGGTTGGTTTTGTTGGCATTTTTTTAGGTAGAAAAGTGTAATGAAGTAGGGGTGAAGGGAAGTAACAGGTTTTTGTTGTTGTGTTTTCCTTCAACTGAATACTCAGGAAAAATGCTCCAGCTCCCTCTTTAGCTCAGTTCTCTTAAGCAGAATCATATGTACCTTCATGTAGAAATAACCAGTTTCAACACAGTGCTTGTTATGTGATAACCACTTTACTGTGACAAGATGTGGTTATTCTCAGGAAGCCAGGCTCGGGAGGAAATGTCAGTATGATTTTGTTGGTTCTCTTCCATGCAGTCTTAGTGTTAGTTTCATCAAATTGCAGGCTGTTTCTCTTCATGAAGGAAGGTTTTCATAAGGGTTTTCATTTTTCAAAGGTGATTGAAGAAATAGAGGAAATGATGCAGGAATCACCTGATCCAGAAGATGACGAAACGCCCACCCAATCAGATCGTCTCTCCATACTTTCCCAGGAAATTCAGACACTCAAGAGATCCAGTACAAACAACAGCTATGAAGAGAGTAAGTGATATTTATTTAGTATTTTGCCCTTATGCTTATTGAAAATAGTTTAAAGGGTAAGTTTGCCATGTGTTTAATTCATGGCAAGTCCTTATGATATATGTGCATTTAAAAATATTTTCAAAATGCCCTGAAAGAATAGCCTAGATTTAGAACATAAATAGAGGACTTTGTCAGCTTTCATAACTGAGAACAAAACCAAAACTTTATAGAATGTCAGTTTAAAGCGAATACTCTGAAGGTTGATGGTGTTTCTTTGTTACTGTTTCAGTCATTGCAACATATCTTGATAGCCAGTAAGACAAGAATAAGATGACAATTGCTTTTTTCCTCCCATAAGGACCATGCATATTCTTGTCATCCCCTTCCATTCCTCTTCAGCAAGCTTAAAAGTTAAAAAAAATCCTTTGTATCTTCTTCTACTCAAATGAAATCATCTGCAAAGGAGAAATTGCATGTCTAGTTTAATTGTATAAGGTTGAATTGTATGTAAAAGAAACCTGTAACTAACCAGTTTCACAGTGGAAAATTTTGTTTAATCTGTGCATTTGTCAAAATCAATTCTAAAAGGTGATAGGGGCACAAAGAATATAGACAATCATTATACTTTTGTCCCTCTTAAAAAGTTTGGTGCTTTCTTTCCTGTAGTCTGAGTCATAAATATAAACTGTAGAAGATTCAGAAAACTGGCTGACCTCTTGTGGCATCACTTACAGTTTCTGCTACATTTCGGATTTAAGGAGGAGATACCATTTTCATGGTTGGACTCTTAACTGTCTCAACACATAAATTTAAGGAATGTGAAAGCAAAATGTATTGTGTTCAGCAGGCCTTTCTGCTTTCCTGACAGTTCCATATGTCTTTAGGTTTGGAGCTAATCAAGCTTGCTTGGTATTTCATATTGTATTTATTTTGCTTTGTCTCAGGAGTCCATCTTCTCTGTTGCATCTTTATGGTTTAAAGGTCAGTCTCAACCAAACTGTGCCTTGAGTTACTTAGGCAGGTAATTTCACTTTGCTTCACCAGTTTCTCAGAATCTGCTTTCGTGTCTTTCAGGTCACTATTTTATTGAAAGCTCTTGCTACTATTTTTCATTGTGGGAAGGTGCTTCAGTATTGGTCTGCATCTCTCTTACATTCTTACAGGTTTTTCCTAGAAAGTGTCT
The DNA here is from genome assembly GCA_035222235.1 of Margarornis squamiger. NCBI lineage: Eukaryota > Metazoa > Chordata > Aves > Passeriformes > Furnariidae > Margarornis > Margarornis squamiger. Next base: position 34,696,582 of record JAWWTY010000106.1, on the reverse strand, counting down.
GGCATTTATGGGTTAGACCAGAGGTGTTCATGTTTAGGATTCAGAGCAGGATATCAAAGCTTGATTGTATTTAGTTTTTTCTTGGGTAGGAAAAGACATGTATTGAGGCAGTCCAAAAATAAAGCTCTGGTTACACAAGTGAGTTCTTTAGGCTACATATCTAAGTTTCAGTCAATGTAGTCTTCTGTATGTGAATTCCTCTGTCTTCACTCATGTGCATTAGCTGATTATTTCCTTTGTAGCCCTTGGTAAACTTTGATAATGACAACTGACCTTTCATAAACAAGTCAGGACTGCAGGTGGGTAGCCTGCCCCTATGTTTTTGGAACAATTGTTTCTTAGGCTGTGAAGCTGGTTCTTAAGTGTTGGGACTCATATGTGCTCTCTCTCAGTACTGTGTTAGTGTTTCAACAGAGTTTAAGGCCTAAGCTCCTCTGCAAAACTGTGTCTCCTTGACAGAGAATTGTCTTTAATGGGTTTCATTGCTTTTTCTTGAGTTAAATTAGTGAAAACGAGCTTTCTTCAGTCAATTTTCCCTGCTGTAGTTTGAGAAAATTCACATTTCACTTATTGCCTGTGATGTTTCTGAGAGCTAAGCTTTTTTGTAGTTTGTGTCCTTATTTGTATTTTTCAATACTTGTCTGTAGGTGCTTTCCCTTGCGAGAATTTTTTAAACATAATATTTAGTAGGCTAATTTTATGAAACTAAATAATTGCAAATATCTATGCGGTGTTCTTAAATAGATTGTACCTGTCAGTGTAATTTAAATTATGTTCTTTGACAAAGCAACTGCTGGGACTTCCTGGGTGTGTCAGACTTAAATTGGAACAGTAAGCAGTCCTCAAAGAATGTGCTCAATTTTAACCCAAACAATCCTCAGAACATTTTCTTGGTCATAGTTTCACTCTCTTAATGCATGACCCAATAGTACCTTTAAAATGCAAACCTGGGCATTTGTTTCTAATTTATAAACTGACATTTTACAAGCTTCTGATTTAGCTTTGACCAATTCAGTCTCGTACTTTCTCAAAACTATTAATGCTTATTTTTGATTGAAATGATCTGTCAGCTAATATTGATCTAGGTTTCTGTTTCAGGCACTGCAAGGCCATGCTTTTGGCTATATGGAAAATTTGGAAGATTTTGGTAGTTTTTCTGCTAATATTATCATAAAACTTTGGCACAAACCCTTTTTGATATGCATGCATACCTTAGCGGTATCCCTAAGATTTCCTTGCTCGTACAATATAGTTTCTGTATTACTCTAGGTGAAAAAATCCAGGGATTCCAGAAATGCCAAAGTTCTGATTGCTGTGTCAGAAAATATGAAGGCCTTTTACTGTGAGCACTGAGTGCAGGTGGAAAGCAATAGTTAACAGTGGTGTCAGAAGTTTAGCACTTACTTCAGCTTCCTTAACTACGCTCTTCATATTTGCAGATTATCTCAGATTTCTCAGAAGTAGTTTAACTGCCTTCTTGTTGCTAATATTGTTGCCTCTGGGATGTGTTTATTCCTTTAGGAATATTGTTTTGTTCTGTGTAGCCTTAGAATTGAATTTTTTGTTCTGAGAAATTTCAGACTACTTTTTTTATTGTAATTCCCGCAAGTTTTCTCATGCTTAAAATCTTGACAGATTATTTTTTATATTAAATATTTGTAGGAGTAAAAAGATTGTCTGTTGCCGAATTAAATGAACTGCTAGAAGAAATTGAAACTGCTATTAAGGATTATTCTGAGGAACTAGTACAGCAGCTGGCTCTGCGAGATGAGTTGGAGTTTGAGAAGGAAGTGAAAAACAGCTTCATTTCTGTCCTCATTGAAGTACAAAACAAGCAGCGAGAACACAAAGAAACTGCAAAGAAGAAAAAGAAGCTGAAAAATGGTAGTCCTCAGAACGGCAAACAAGAAAGAGGTCATATGCCTGGAACAGTAAGAAATTTTTTGTAGTTCTTTATACATTTAAAATATTTTTTGTTTTTTTCCATATGGGAAGTAGTAGTCCTCGATTATATCAGGATACCTGGTAAACCTTTTGTGCCTTCATTCTGTGCCTTCACTCTCAGACAAGGCTTAGGCACTTCCTATTGAGAATTTTTTTTTTTTTCACAAAGTTATATAACATTTTCCTCTTCCCATACTAAAAAAAATACTTTTTTTTAACTGTTTGCAAATTAGCCTGGAACCAGCATAGCTTTCTTGCAGAAAATACTGTATTTGGATGTACTGCTCTGTCTTCTATTGTCAATAGGCAAACTCATTTATCTCTTTGGTTTCACTGTGGGAATTTTAGTATGTGTGTACCACTGGTAGTCTTGCAGGAAATTCAGTATTATTGTTGGTGTAGTTGTACAGATATTTATTGATTGTATTGCTTTTTAGGTAAGAAAAATGTGAAAGTCTTACCCCAGGTTTCTTAGTCTGTGGCAGAGTTACTACATCCAACAAGAGACAGGGATGAGGCCAAAGTGTAGGGCAGGTGTACAGGGTGGGGATAATTTGTTTTATTCTGCACAGAACATAGCTGCAAAAGTTAATATGTCTTTCAGGCACAGTTCAATAAGAGGAGTTAAAGAACAAATGAAATTAAGTTATTAGCTTGTCAATGCAATTTTTTCTTTCTTATCTGACTAGTATAATTTTAAATTACTGAAGTGAGATATTAATGTTTGAATTTTTTAGTGCCTCTTATAGGATGCAAAAAATGCAGTTATGTGGATCTTGGCTGAGTTCCAGAAAAAATGCTTCAGTTTGACATCAGAAGGTTTTGGAGTTTGCTTTTCAGATATAATTAATGAACATTTATAATGAGATATTAATACTTCAGAATCTATTTCTAAACTTACAAGAATAAGACAGCTGTGATATAACCTAAATGGGGTTTTCATCTCCTCTGTATAATGAAAAATTTATGTGTGTAGCTAAATGTTAATGAAACTCTAAGAAACTATGTGCCTGGAAAACCATACAAAATTGTCATCCCTTTAGAAGAGCACAGTGAAAATTCCTTCTTGGTTCTCAGAAATGGAAAACCAAAAAGGGGATATTCTGTCTAGAAGGAAGAATAATTGTTTTGTTTTGAAACTTGAGTCAAGTGATTCATAAGCTATTCTGGTTGGTTTCAAGTTTAGAAATGTGAATGATGCTTACAAGTATAACTGTATGTGGGCCTAGTAGAAGACATTTTCATATTTGATTATTTCAAGATTCCAGTGTGTCAGGTTGCTTTTGAAGAGAGAGTGAACAGACTTAACTCACCAGTAGGATTGTAGGCTGCAGATGTGTGATTCCTTTGAAAATAGCTTTCACTGTCACCAAATACAGATTTGAGAACCCTCTTCCAGAAAGAGGTGCAAGCTTCCTTCATTCAGCACTCCTTTTTTTATTCTTTTTTTTAAGAAAGTGCTGAGAATGTGCATACAGATAATATGTTCAAGAGTGAGTTTCTATTAATAAGTAAGTTATAAATTATTAACTTTATTAACTGTAACGAAGTCTCACTTAAATGCAAAATTTGAAAGTAGAGTTAAATTTTCATACTCTAAGACAAAAAAATCTCCTGTAGATACTGTAATTGAACTTAAAAGAAATGAGATATTTTAATTTTTTGTCCTTGATGCAGTCTTTGGGTAAGTGACTTCCTTAGATTTCTAAAACTTTTTGCCTCTCTCACAAGGACAAACAGGGGAGCAATTAAAAATAGTCCAGGCTTGAAGATACCAGTTCCCTTAAGTGGGATTTCTTAAAAGGGTTAAGATGGCTTTAGTAACATTTATGTCCTTACTGACCTCATTGTGCTTTAGAAAGCAAATGAATACTGTATTCCAGCACATTTTATTCCCCCTCCCATAAATACATACATTCAGATAAACATGCTGAGGTGTGCTCATCTTACTTCCCTGTGTCAGCAGCTTGACAGTTTCTTCTTTCTATGTTCTTGCTGATTTTTATATTGCATCCTAAACATCAAAATTATTTTGATTTTTTTTTTTATTTTATTTTGCTCGTCTTCTCTAGCAAGCAAAAAGGATTACAAAGCTCAAGGGAAAAAAACTGTGGTGGGATTATATACTATTTTTTCTGTACTTGGATTCCACAATTCCATGTAATGGAGCTTCAAGTGGAAAAGGAAGCATGAAAGCATAAAACATTTTAAAGAGATGGAGCTGAAAATTGCTACCTCTGAACAGTGTTTCTAGTAGGTGCTTACAATCTGAAAAATTGGTATCAACACTGTCTTTAAATGTGTATTGTTTAAACACAAAAGTTAGAGGAGATTTTACTATGAACTGAACTTTCAAAAATGCCATTTTTCACATTTCAAAATGAAACAGCCTTAAAAGGCAAGTCTTGATTATAAGGTCTGCAGCATGAAGATTTTATTTGAATAAATTTTGATGTAGGAATACGGTTTAATTGCCATTACAAGGTTTGTGTTTTAATTATAAAAATTAAGTAGAAGAATGAAGAAATAGAAATGTGCTGAAATACATCTTAGAGCTTGTCTTTGTCATTTGTCTTTCATAGTCTTGATAAATGCTGATTAATAGTCCTCTGAACTTTTCTCTGTCCCTTTTTTTTCTTTCTGCTGTGTTTTCACTACTTTTAGCGCTTCAGCATGGAAGGGATCTCAAATGTCATACAGAATGGCTTCCGCCACACGTTTGGAAACTCAAGTGGAGAGAAACAGGTGCTGGGCTATCTTCTCTCTTCTTTCTCATTCTTTGCCTGCACTTTCGGGAGCTGAGATCTTGAAACTTGACAGTAGTTGAAGATAAATGCTAAGACAGGAAAAAACAGGATAGAATGTTGGAATCTCTGCTCCTTCCCTGCCTCAGGACTCTGATCAGCCTACAGTCTCTTTCTCTCCTCAGCAGCTCAAGAGAGTCAGGACTTAATAGATACCTGATGCACTGAGCTAATAACCTGTATTTCTTACCCCAGACTAAAAGTGTTTTGGCATAATGTGTGCTTCAGATACATTGCATGTCTGTAAAAATCTAATATCCAGCCCAAGAATATGTATCAGCTTAGAGGTTTCAGCGTTCAGCATTAAGGTCTTGGATAATACCTCCAAGTGAAAAAAAGGTTTTGTTTTCTTTTTTCTTCAAATGTTCAGAGCTGGTATATCTAAGAACAGAGTAACACCTGGAAAATGCATAGGCTGTATTGTATGTCTCTTGCCTTTGAAAACTGCATGATTTTAAAAGTAGCCAAATGTGTGCAGTGCAGATTGTTGATATAAAATACATGAGCCATAGGCAAGTTTGTGTCTTTTTCTAGGCTATTTAAATGTTGAAATGTAGAGCACAGAGACCCAGCTTCAGTGCGTATTGTGTAGATGCTGTATGTCCCTCAGAAGCAAGATTCTTGTGCCTTATTTCAAAGTAATACTTGCCTGTTTCAGAACTGTAGTATGTATTTTATGAAATGCATTCTGTATTTTAGTAAACTGTTAATGCTTAAGCTGTTTTTTAGTCTTTTGGCACATATTACAAAATATTGGTATTTCGCAGTGTTTAAGGCATACCCACCCATTATAGTTTATGCAATTGTGCCAAAGGAGTGCATTAGAGTTATTTTTTTTTTTTCCCTGGTGAGAAGTCCATTGAGGCAATAAATTGCCTGGTAGTTTAGAAGTCAAGGCTGATTAGGCTTTTGTCTGCAAGATGAGTGTTGTATCCTGCAGAGGCGTTTGGGAGGTAAAACAACTCTCAAGTCATTTCAGAAGCATGAGGTTAGAAATCATGGACTTACTTTCTCAGGCAAAAGATGTGTCTGAGAGTTTATGACTACATTGATCCAGATATTTGTCCTCAGCTTTGGGAATCTCGAGCACATGTGCAGAACTTACCTAACAGTGTTTACCACTCTACATTTTCTCAGTGCTAGTAAAGCTATAGCTGTGCTTGTTTTTTCCTATGGTATCTTTACCACTTAATAATAAATTACAGCTGTTTGCTTGTATCTTTAGGTATTTAAAATATCATGTATTTTCTTAAAGTGAACATATTTAGCTATGCCACCCCGTCATACGTTTGGTTAAAAGACTTCGACTGCTTTCTTCTAGACATAAATAGCATAATCATATGTTAACAATAACAGTGATTGGATAATTCTTCTAGTAGTTTATTTTTGTTAATTTACTAATGTTATTCTTCACATTCATCATACTTTTTCCCTGATTTATCTTATACAATATCCTTGTTCGCAGGGTTTTAGGGGTTTTTTTTACCTTCCTGTGTCCTAAAGGATCATGGAAATAACATGAACTTAAATTGAAAAAAAAGGGGGAATGGTAGGAAAGATAACCAAATCTGTTCTTATTTAGTCCTGGAAATCCATTTTTTTATGGCATTTGTTTTCTGCTTGGGAAGTTTTTGTTTGATTGGGTGCTTTTGTCACATTACCAAACCTTGGCCTTGCTTCTGAAATACTGGTGTCATCTTTGTATTGTAGCAAGTTGCAAAGTAAAACAAGTATCAGATCTTCAGTTTCTCAGTTCTACTCTCAAAATATTAATTTGAATGTTTTTTTCAGGGTGTATTGTCATTATAAACTCAGTCGCGTGTTTTCTGCCAGCAGGGAAGATTTAGTTAACAATCTGGAATGGTGATTAAAAAAAAAATGCAAGGACAATTTTTTGTGTATCTTGGAATGTGGAAGTTCTTACACATAATGTCACGACATAGAGTTTACGATAAGTTCAAACAGTTATTTCAGAACTCTTTTCAATCTTTAAGTTTAATGGTATTTACCACCTTCTACTACCCTCTGATTGTGGATACTTCTCTTTTTTAAATTTTAGTCCTTTTTCCTGTGTGTGTGTTTGAGACATAAGTGAAAATTACTTGGAGTTTTTCAACACTGAAAGATAAACTTTCAGTGGGCACTTCCTATTCCCTTCTGATAATGCAGTTGGGAAAAAAAAAAACAAAAAAACCAAAAAAACCCTGACACCCAACTGCATAAAAGCCATTGAAATGTTGGTAGCTCTTTCTGTGATTGTATTTCCAGAAGAAAATTCAAGATAGTCGTCTTAATTTTGATTTTCAGGCATATCAGACACTTTTATGGGTGATCATAAATTACAGTGGGAATTGCTGCTTATCATATCATCAAATCTGCTTCAAAAGTCTAGAGGTCACGGTAGATTTAATACTTGGTCATGTCAGTCAGCCACACTTCAGTCCCTTTTTCATCCTTTTCATATTATATTATCCTTCACACAGCAGTTTTTGGAATGAGTTTTTTATAGTGCTGTTACAGAAACTGATTGTTTCAGCTGCAAAATATTGATGAGAGAAAAAAAACCCTGAAAACTAAGAAAGAAATTACTTTTTTTTTTTTTTTAATTATTAGAGAGGAAAAATGTTAGGTGGAGTTTACAGGAGAAGGAAAACAGGGATAATTAGTATTTGGTCCAGTGAAACATGTCCTAGTAGTTATTATCTAGGTAAAGGGTAGAATGCGTCTTAGTTCTGAAGGCTGGAAAAGACAGAGATCTGATTTCTCAGTTAGTAGATCCACTTTCATCTCTGACATTTGCAGATTCAGCAGCCTTATATCTAGCTATCGATACTGCTCATGTCATTAAGTGGGCTGTTCTCTGCAGATACTTGTTGGTTACATGTCTTGGAAAAGGAATTGTAAATTGACTGTTTCCTAAGAAGCATTGCATAGTTTGCTGTGCTGAGTGGGTGTAAAAAAACGCCTTCTTCCTTCAAAAAGGGAGGGAGAAAAGCACCCTGTGTTTGCAGAAGGTCTTGGTGAGGTGTCAGTACATCCTGTACAATTGGTTCCCTTGAGTCTGTTTGGCTTTTAGGCAGATGATGTTGTTGAACGCAAGGTGCGTGATCCTGCTGAAAACATGGCAATGGTTATAGCTGTGTTTGGCAACACTCAGTCTCCTTCTGCTAAGTGAACCTCTTCACCAGGGTCAGAGTTACACTTGACTCTCACTGAAGTGCTGTTGCTGGGGGAGGAGTCCTTTGCCTTGTATATAATGTGTTTTCTGCATGTTGCATGGAGAACTGCATAGATCTCAAGTTGAATGAGAGATAGGGGGTTACTTTGCCTACTGTCTTGTAGGTGTTAACCCAGAATAAAGTTCCTGTTAAATTCTTGCAAATTGAATTGAGATAGGTTTTGGGAAGCTTTTCCATTGCAGAAAATTCCAGTGATTTCAGTACTTTTGAAATGCTGACCTCTTTAAGAAGGATATGCATTCATGTAGGCTGCACAGTGAGATGTTGCCTAAAATGTATTTAGTTAAAGAGAACAGGGTTGCTTCAGGAATTTGAAAATTAGTCTTGTTTGCCCTGCAGGTATGAAAATCTTGAAAGATTTTAATCGAATTCCAAATGGTGGGGCCTTATGTTTCATTAGGCTTGCCTTGTTCTTTTTGGTCGGAATTGTACAGCAGCAGCAGATGAAAGCTGTCTGTTTTCATTTTCACTCAACTGGGGGGCAGCCTGATTTTCTTCAGAGTCCTTTCACAGAGGACTAGATCTGCTTCAGACATGGAACTGGGCAATGCTGTTTGATCTGTCAAAGTCCTTGGAATGTTTCATGTTCTCACTAAGAATGAACCGGTCACTGAGAAAATCTCATAGCTGTTTTGAGGCTGTTGAAACAAAGCATATGCTGAGTTTGAAGATTTTTTTAGTTGTTTTTTTCCCCAAATACTTCTTACCACACTTCTACAAACCTGAATGCCTTACTTAAGGCACCCCAACAGCCTGTATCCATTGTGCTGTGCAATTCTTTAAGCAGGTGATTGTTCTTAGTTTCCCAAGTTGCTGGAAGGCAACATCCATATTTACCTGGAAAAGGCATTTTTTTATGTGCTTTCTGGAAAGAATTGCTTTCTGATTTTAGATGTGACTCATGATGCCCTCTTGATATTTATACTCTTGTTTTTTAAGAGCAGGTTTGAAATAGTTCATCTGCATTTATAGTGTTGTTCGAGGGAAGGTTGTTCTTTGAGCTTTTATTTGATTGTAAGGAATACTTTAAATATATGAAGGACTTCTGGAGGGAGAAGAGGAAATATATCGCTACGGGTGTGCATAGGCTCTGAGGAAGAAGCCTAGCAGAGACACTTTGTACTGTAAACAGCTCCAATTTTTTAATTACTTTTTTTTTAGTGCATAGCTGCGTGGCTTCTAAAGTGGCCACATAATTTGGAAAAAAAATATAAGTTGGTTTCTGTGATAAAAACTTTGGGATAGGAAAGGTAGAATGTTAAAATATGATTATATCTTGTAAAATATGATTATTTCTGGCTATCAATTTCAGTTGCTACAATTTTTGCAAAATAAAATGCAAGAAACAAGGTTGCATGAAAGGACTTTCAAGTAACTCTGTTTTTCATTTGACAGTACTTAACAACCGTTATTCCTTATGAGAAGAAAAATGGACCCCCATCAGTTGAAGATCTTCAAACATTAACCAAAAGTGAGCACATGAAGTTCCCCCACTGATCCTTTCCTCTTTGTATTTCCAGTTGTGATTACTCAGAACCAATGAATCCATAGTTATCTCTTCCCCCTTACCCTATGCCATGTATGTAAAGTTGAGTGATATATAAGCATACGTGAAGGCTAGAAACTTGCATGTATCAGAAAGTAAAATTTCTCATACTATTTTGACAGCTGGGCCTTATGGAAAACACTGCATGTCATGTAATTTGGAAATACTGTCTTGTAGTGCCTGATATACCCTTTTGTTTAAACTTGCTCTCCTTTATTGAGGTTATTGTAATGACTTTGAAAAATTGGAGTGGATGTCATGACACTGATGAGTAGTTGCATAATAATAGTGCTTGATTGCCTTTAAAATAGCCTTCTCCCTGTGGTTTTGGTGGGGGTTTTTTTTGTTGTTAGTAAATTTTGATAATTAGGAATTCCAAACCAAACAGGAGTTTTGACAACGCTTTGAATTCTCCATTCTTCACATCTTTTTAGACCAGATCCTCAAAATTATTTATAAGTTCTCTGGTTGTGGGGTTTTTTTTAATTCCAATTTGCAAGAAAAAACAAAGTTGTGTTTTTAAAAATTACTTATTAAGGTGATCAACAGAGCATCTCTGTGAGACAGTGGCATCTCCTTTGTTTGAGGTTTATAGGAACAGTTTAAAAATAGGTGGTAGAGTATGTCAATGTACTTGATCAGATCTCAGTGCACGGCTTTGGATCTGTGTCTTAAGGTGATTTTCAGCAGCACAGTTCTTTGATTCCACAGATGGCTGAGATGGTAAAAGGCTTATTCATTGTTACCTGAAAAGAGAAAATAAATAATGTATAAATTCTGGAGTAAATTAAATATTTAAGCAGGAACTAAATTCCCTTTATTTTTCCACAGTAGGCATCCTTAGCTTTTAATTCATACTTATTTTGTGACAGATGGATTTCTCATTTTGTGTTTGTTCCTGCAGTGAAATTTTACTCTCTTGCCCTATTTAAATTTCACTTGAAAATACTAAGCAGAGAGGGCTTAAAGCATCCTGAAAACATTTTGTGTTGTTTGACAGTTTATTAACAAAATATCTTGTACAAATGCATTGTAAAGAGTATTAACAGTGTTGGACTTCTGTGGGCTGGATGTGGCTGGAACTTGATTCTGTGACTCCATTGCTGCTTTCTGGCTCACTCTGTGCTGTGCTAAGGCAGACAGTAAAGCAAGGGGTTAGGGTTGTTCAGTAGGTTTTTCTTTCAAAGCTGTGTGTTCCTCCATATTTATGAACATTAATGTCTGTTTTCAACACAAAAATTGATATTAAATGCTTATTATAATTAGAGCTTAGAGTCTCATATGAGGAATATGAAGTTTATTAAATATTGCTATTTGGTATAATTCTGTATTTTTGATCCCTTCAGTCATGTCCAGAGCACTTTATAAAAGATTGTCATTGTTTTTCTCTATGGAGTAACAGACAACTTTATAAATGTCAAGTTGAGCTAGTCTGTGTGTTTTTCCTTCTTCAAAAATAGGCAAGATGGACAAGATTGACTTTCATATATGTCACAAAAATGACATTTTGGCATTATTAATGTGAAATTCAGTCATGTATCTAAATTTTTTCTAAGCTACAGCATCTAACACTCACCATTTCAGGGAGGAAAAAAAAACCCCGCTAATATTACCATAGAATACCTCACATCAGTGTTTCTCCAGAAAAGTGTCATTGGTCCATGATTTGAGGGAAGTTCAAAGACATATTAATGCAGCATACTTTTTGGCCTGAGATTTCTAGCCCATCGGTAATTGTTAGCGCATTTTAGTTTTGGGTGTGATGACTTTATTTTGGTGAGATTTTTTTGTTGGGAAGAGGTGCTTTTTGTTGTTCTTATGTCTGATGACATCTTATTGTAATAATTAAACACCTGAAATGGGACTCTTGCATCCATGTACTGTGGAGCTCAGTGAGAATTACACAAGTGAAAGGTGGAGGTGTGATGTCTCATCGTATCTTCTCATATTTCAGTTAAGAGTTTTCTTACTAATCTGCTATTAATGTCCCTGTGAGTAGTTGAAACAGCTCTGTTGTATTTCAAGTGTTATGTTTAATTTATGACTAAATGTCTGATTTACTTATTTCATATTTTAGTTCTGCATGCCATGAAAGAGGATAGTGAGAAAGTGCCAAGCTTGTTAACAGACTATATTTTAAAGGGTGAGTATGTTTCTTAGCAGGGAATTTATTTTATTCTAAATTAACGTACATGTAAGGTGTATTTGAAAAGAATGTTCCTACAGCGTTCATGAATTATGTTGCCCTTCTATCAAATATAGCTCTCATTTATATTTTATTTTGTTCAAGTTTTCTGAGCGTACAGTTCATAAATAAAACATGTTTATTTTGTTTGTGATAGTATAATGTAGCAAAGTGTACTATATTCAAACAGCTGAATGACATCAACAGGAGCAAAGAAGTCTGGCTTATGAAGTTAAATGGGTACAATTAAAAACTTCTGTTGTACAGGTTTTTCAGAATCAGAACTGAAACTGCCCATGGTATTAACTTATTTGCTATATGAAGTGCTTATAGCTTCACTTTCAGTCTTGCCTTCTGATCAGTAGTAGAAATTACTTACTTTACTTGTCATACCTTTTTAATGTTTTAAGTTTCTCTATGAGTCATTTATTTTCGGTCTTATATTGATTATATTAATAGAATGTTAGATATTCAAAGTCACTGCTCGCTTTAGCTTTAAGGAGTTGTTTCAGGTAGTTTCCAGGTTTTTTAATTATTTTTAAATGTTTTTCTTCTGACTTAATTTTTGCCTAAATCTTACTAATGCTTATGTTCTTACTTAATTTTTGGCATATAAATGATACAATTTTTTAAGTATTTAAAGCTTAGCGTATGCATCAAACTCCAGAGATCTGAACAAACAGCTGTACAGAAGGAGGATGGGTGCCTTTTATTTGCCACTGAAATGTGTATTATGTTCTTTTCATATGCTGCAAAAGGTTTTCTCTTCGTATTGTGCTTTCCAAGTCTCACTATTTTTTTCCACTATACAATCATTTGACTTAACTCACTCCATATGATTTTGAAAGGTTTTTATATTTCTTACACAAGCAGTCTCATCCCACAGATGAGTACTTTCAGGTTTAAGCTATGGATGACATATAGTTTACTGTTACTTCAGAAAGTCTGAAAACAGCCTTTCAGTATTCTAGAAGCTCTGAAAGACTTGCATTTGGAACAGTTCATTTCCAAGTTTTGTGTAGGGTTGCTACCACACACAAGAAGCACGCAGAGATCTTTTCAGTTGATTCCTTTGATTTCTCCATTACTTACCCTTTCTAAAAATTCTTCTTAAATGAGACAAATGTATTTGCTTGTGAGCTGAGAGCCATGTGGAATCAAGGTCAAGGTTTTTTTAATGGTGATGGCACTTTAGTTTTGTGAAGCACAATCTTTGGCCCAATAGGATGAACTGTTGTCAGAAGTGAAAGCTGTTTGCTTTTCCTAATACATCTGGTAGAAAGTGTTTGGATTTAATAGTGCTCTTTACAGTGTCTGCTCTTATTTTTTTAGATGTAGCTGTCCAGAAAAGCTTTCAGATTACTAGGGTGCTGAGAAGAAACTGGCTGCCTAGGGAAATGGAGCAATCTTCTGCAAAGAAGCCTTATAGAAGTAGATTACCTGAACATATGATAGGATGGGCTGTGAAACTTGAGCTGAAGTTCCCTCGTGCCTCTGCATGCTTGTGACTTAAAAAACACCAGGGGTGTTCTGTTAGCTAAATATGACAATTACAGTAATAAAACATCACACATACGCAAGCACTGTTCTCTCTAAATTGTAAAACAGAAATGATGGGAGTATCAAGAGTAATCACTCACATCACTCATACTGAAAGAAAAAGGCAATTTCCCCTCAGTTACCATTTCCTTAGTGAACAGAAGCCTTTCTTCATCCTGTGTGGGTCTGTGTACACAGTGGTGAATGCCTGTACAAGCTAGTGAGCACAGGATTTTACTCTTCCTTTCAGAGTAACCTTAACTGTGCTTCACATGCTATATTGACATTATGTTAAATATTTATAACTCAGCTAACAGTGTTACGTTGGAATGTAGATTTATCCTGTGGAACAGGCAAAGTCTTCTAGTTGTTTCTGAAGTTGTAACCTTTTTCTCTTTTTCTGCCACTAAAACTGGCCTGAATCCTCAGTGAGGCTTTCATGGCACAAAATACTCCCAGCCACCTGTCTATTGTCTGGAAATTACTTTTAAAACTTGTTAAAGGGAGATTAGGTGAATTCTTTACAATCACTTAGATCAACTTTCTGCTTTTATACCTGAAATTTCAACCTATTCCTTAAATTACAAAATAACAGTAGTGACTTACTTTTTGAAGATTCTGCTCCCTTCATTGTAAAGATTAAAAATGTCTAGGCAAGGTAAAAATCCTTATGAAGATTTAGGGGTTTGAATTTGTATTCCAAAAGAAGTTCTGTATCCAATGGTAATAATCCATATGGTATAGTGGTAATTGTATTCATTTTACATTTTTTTACTCTCTGATCCAGCTGTTGTTTTACACTGAATGGATTTTATTGCTTTGTCTTAAGCTTTAATCAAGAAGTGAAATTTTGAAATGTGTGAATTATGTCACCAAGGATACTTTGTTCTGTTAAAATCTGTTAACTGCTTGTTCCTTTGAGGATCATTTTTTCCAATCTTACAACAAAAAAAAACAGACAGTGTATTACATGTCACAGTAGGATATGTGTAGCTTTATGGAAAATCTGGTTCTTTTGTCATTAGTCTGCACAGGTAAAACCTTCTTTCTGTCTTTATATTCTATTTTACAGAGCGAAGGGAAAAAAAAGTAAGCCCTTAATGATTTTTTTAAAGCAGCACTGTCTTGTTATTCTGTGGTATGTAAAAAATTAAAGCATGCAGTCTTATGTGAGTGCTATGGTTGTCCACAGAATTATTAATAAAGTTGCCCAGATATTGCTGCTCCCTGTTGAAAGGTTACTTAGATTGTTTAGAAACAAGAGCTGAAGAACCAATATCAGGGAAAAGGTTATTTTAATAATTGCCAGAGTATTGTTGGCACAATATTAGGAGAAAAAAAATAAAAAAATAAAAAGAATACTGTGAGCTTGGAAAGGTAAATGGAACTGTAAGATTGAGCAATAAGTGTTGATGGAAAAGGAATCTTACCACGGTACTGGTGTTCTGATAAAAAAAAAAAAACACCAAAAGTAATGAATATATTTTCTTTGAAATTTAAAATATTTTGTAGAATTCACTATCTTGAATAACTTGAACTAAATGCCAGAATAATTCTGAAATTTGGATCATGTAGGAGGACATGCACAGTTCCCTTCCATCTGCATTGTCTAATGCTCACTGTCTTGATTTAAGAATAATTGAATAGATTTGTTTTGGCAAGACATGTTGGGCAAGAGCTGGAATATAGAATTGGAACATGGAGGAGAATTCTGCAGTCAGACCTGCTATTGACTTTCCATGGATCATTCTTGTACCTTTTTTTCTTTTCATAAGCAGCTAATGCTTCTGAAATGCTGCAAATGTTCCTCAGAACATGAGATGTGCAAATCCAGTATAATAAAGAAATAACAAAGAACAGTGAAACTTACTGCATTTCATGTTAGAAAAAAACACATGCATTTCTCAATAGCTTATTGGGTTTGAAGTTATTTCTGATGTTGTGTTTCTTAAAGCATCCTCTTTTCCCAATTTCTACTGCCCCCTTGTGTCCCCTAAAATGTTAAAAGTATCATTTTTGTTCTCATACTTAAGTCCCTCTTTCCAGGGGTCAGTTAACTCTCCCCTGGATCTTTTCCATAGGAAATGTCTCCTCACAGGTAAGTGCCCCAAAGCCAGACTAAGTACATACTCTGTGTGAAGTCAGGTCCAGTGTTGTAACTTACCTTCTCTTGTTCCTGTTGTTCTTATTGCAGCCTAAATTATTTTCAGGGGGATTTTTTTCTTTTGTTTGGTTCTGTTTGTTTTTACTTTTCAGCGAACATTTCTGTCCTAAACTTAACAGTAATGAAAGGGACTTGGTGGTTTGTTTTGCAAATAAATTGTAGTTCTTCTCCCATCAGCATATGATTCATATAATATTTCAATGTTTTATAGATGTAGAATTAAAATAGATGGTAACATGACATTTATCAGCATTTGCAATTGTGCTTGTTTCTGAATATATTTTAATATATTGATATTGTTACTGTATATCACTAGGGGTCATGAAATAGAAAATGAGATTTGAAAGAGGGTGGGGGAATGAATTTGCTGACAGGGAAAGAAATACCAAATCAACACTGAAATTCTTTATCTTAGAAAGCACACTTCTGGACTGAGGCTCTCGGCTTAGTAAGGTCACAGTATTTAAATGCTGTTTGTGCTCATCTTTCTACTGACCTTTTTTGATAGCTTAAATACAAAATGCTTTGAAAATATTGTGTTCATTTCCATTGAAAGATCTGCCTGAGCAAGTGAGCAGCAAAGTTTCTTGTGCAGAAGTTAAGCTGTAAAGCAGATGGAGATGTTTTTGTCATATCTTGTAGCTGCATTGTTTTTAGGTGTTGCAGTGTTAATAGGTAACCATATCCTTCGATGAAAGTGTGTTTGTATGGACTATGCACATGGAATTTTTAATTTCCCGTTAAAGAAACTTCCAGTCTTTCTTGCATGCATAGTGTAATGACTTTCAGCATTATGGTTTATTTGCAAAGCACAATAATGCAACAAGTAGTAGCATCTGTAATCTTTGCAGTATGCAAGTTTAGATTGCTTTCTGAAGAAAATGTTTCTGTGCAGTTGTCTCTCCCTTCAGTGTCACAAATAATAATTTCCAATTTCAACTCCACAAGACAGAAGTGTTGCAGGAGTCGCTCTGTTTCACAAATACTGTAAGGAACAGTATCTAGGTAGGAAAAGGGCTGAAACTGCTGTCTGTATTGAGCTGATGGCTATTGCTTTGAAAAGCCAGCACCCACTGGGCCAGGTTGATCTTACATGTTCACCTACTTGAATGCACGTACAGTGGGTCCTGTCAGTCTGGGGGCATGAGAACAGGGGAACAGTGTGGGGAGGGCCTGCTGGAGTGGAGCTCATAGCACATTTAAAGTAGAAGCTGAGGATGGCATTACTGGAAGGGGATTTACCTTTTATTGCTATGTGACTAATGAGGAATATCTGCTAAGATTGGCAGGAAGCAAGAGTTCCTTAATTTAGCTACTTCCAGAATAAATCAATAGTATATATGACATGTTAGCCTGGAGGTATGCACAGAATTAAGGTATTAGGGATAGGTTGTCTGGTATCACTTCTAGACATGTTTCAAGACTATTAGTATTTACTTTCAGTTTCTATAAAATGTGAAGATTTAACTTGATGTACAAGGATAATTTTTGAATATCATATGCTACCAATATGATGCACAAAATTAATAAATCATTCTCTGTACCTTTTCAAGATTAATATTTTCCTTAATTAAAAAAATAGAAATGAGTGTAAATAATTGGGACATTCTTGAAGCATAACTATTATATGACAATATATGTATTTATTGCTAAGCTTTGTGTTCTTAAGTCTTGTCCTTAAACAGTAATTTTGATATAAAAATACAGTGCTAGAATAATATACTATACATTACTACTTAGTAAAATGCATGAAATGTTTAATATTTTTTTCTGAATGTAAATGTCATGAAAGCAGAATCATTTTCCATTCTTACTCTTTCTTATCTGCTCTTTCAAGTAAAAACTTTAAAAAATATTTTTTTATTTTCAGAATTTAGGCCTTGTTCTATTTTTAAATTTTGCAAGTATTTCGGATAACAAGAACGTTTATTTTCTTGACTTTGAAGTTTTTGTTTAATTGTTACACCTGACTTCTTTATTTGCTTTTGTGTTGTGCTAGCATTGGTTTGAAAGCTGGATTGCTCTGAGGTTTGTGTCTTCTATTGAAACAGGAATGAGAAACACATGAAGGACATGTCTTATCTTCCCACTGTGTGATTTTAGTACACGCACCAGAATTAGAAAGTAGAGCTAGAATCTCAAATTGTCAGTGCATATATTTAAAATATAACTGCATGCGTCACCTCTTATTTAATGTTCTGTTTTCTGATATAACACTTCAAAAAGCACTGCTTAAGACATGACCTTTAGTTAACTCATTTCTGGATAGTTAGTTGAAGATAATGGGTTGTGTCACTTAATTACCTTTTGAGAGAGGCTGATAATTGCCAGTTTCAAACAATTTCTATATTTTACTATGTTACCAATAGGGTAGAATCAACATTTAAATATTTTAGTATATACATTACATTTTTATGCAGACCAACTTCACTGATGTTTATCAAGGTGTATTTGTGGTTGTTTTGCAGTGCTGTGTCCTACATGAAGAGGGCTGCCTTTCAGAATTGGCCATGCTCCTTTCTGTGATGAGAAGCTTTCTGTGGATATAACCCATAGTATTTTTTCATTTGGCACTATACCTAAAACAGTATGCATTTACCTCCTCTGTGTGTGCGTGGATTTTCTGATCCTACAGTAAGTCTTCTGGGCATGACAACTCATCCATTTTAACTTAATAGTGCAATGAACTGGAGCAGGGAACAAACATTGTACAGTTTTACTTGCATTGTTCAGACTTTTTAAAGTCTATTTTTACATTGTATAGCATGTAGTAAATCCTCCTGCACATTTTGTTGTTGGAAGGAAAAGTAAACTTTGAACAGTGTAAATAAAATAAGCCACATTTTAAGGAATCCATGTTTAAAAGCATCCTTAGTTTCTGTAGCAGAGGTGAAAAAAGGATTGTAGTCAGACTTGGAATTAAGGATTCAAGTGAGTTCTCCCAGACACACTCCAGAATGGTATTGGTGAAAGTCAGCAATCTACATGTCTTTGAAAACAATGACGTTGAACTATACAACAGTATTGTTCATAGATTAACAAATCCAGATGCTTTGGTTTGGCATAAATAATTGTGTGTTACCTATTCTTTAACACAAACATCTGAGTAATGTAATATTTCATATATGGTTTTATTTTAACTATTAATGTTCACGTGGCTTAGATATGCTCCCATGTTGCTGCTATAAGTTTACAGGTTTTAATAGGTGTTTGATCTTAATGAAATTGCTTAAATATATAAACATTTTAAAAGGCAGTATCTTTTTAAAAATACATGTACAGTTTGAATAACTTGCACCTGGCTTCCAAGTTAGTATTATATTGAGACGTTTGTTGCTGTGTATCTAAATTTTACTACAAACCTCTCTTGTAAATTGTATTCATTGTCTTCTCTGTGCTGGTGTATCTGCATTCAAACAGATGAGAATGTATTTTACAAATCCTGTAAAAGAAATGTACCCCATAATCTGAATTATAAATACTTGTCACGAGTAATGTTGCCAATCTTAAAGATTAGATTGAAATGTAAGAAGTACTAATTTACCAAAAAAAAAAAAAAAGGGACTATTTTTTAGGTTGAATTCCTATTGATTCTACACCCAGATTTATATACTGAATATCTAAAAGCACTGGAACATAAGGTTCTAAAGAGATAAACATGCGTTCTCTTTAAATGGTTTTTTCCATTTAAAGTCTTCAGGTTTTTTGGTTAAAGAGAAATTTGCTTCTGAGTACCTTGAATCACTTTAATGCTTGATTTTATCATCATGGCCAAGTACTGTTTTGATCAGTGAAACATACTCAGTTTAAAAATAGTTTTCATAATGCTTTTTTCTTTTTTTTTTTCTGAAGGCCACAGAATTTTTGTCTTTTGTGCCTTTTTCAGACCATTAATTTTTCAGTTTAAAATTCTTTTTTTCCCTCTCCCCCACTTGACCACTAATGCATACTTACCAGCCTGCTCAGGAATAAATGGATCCTCTGCATAAGTGTGTCATATGTGAAGAAGTTTTTTTGTTGGATAATTTTAATTCATTTGTAGTTTCTCTTAAAGATATCATTTATTTCTGCAGCTGATGTGAACTCATTATGCCATGCTTTTTGTATAGAAATTCTTGATCTTGATCTTGACTGTTGATGCCTAGAAATTGGCAAAGGGGATGACCCTGCTTTATTTTTAAAAAGGGGCACATGTGAAACCCACCATGTCTCCACATGTGATCTATTCAGAGCTGCTTCAATCTCCTGTTGAGACTTGAAGTGACAAGATGGAACAAAAAACCCAAAAACGAACAAGTCCAAACAAAACCAACCAACCAAAGAAAAAAACCCACCACAACAATTAAGGGAAGAATTAAAAAAAACAAAAGCTTTTGACAAAGTTTCTGTTACTTGTAGCAAATATTCTATGACTTAAAGTAATGAAATAATGAAAATAAAGAAACTGGAAAGAAAACTTGATCCTAAAGACCAGAAACAGCTTTCATGAGCTAAGCATCAGCTTGGGTATTTCACGCCCCTCATCAAACTGAACAAGATTTCATTATGAAAAGGACCTGTTTACCTTGTACTCATTAAACAACAGCTGCCAAAGGTGGCAAGTATTATATGTATACCTATATATGTACATAAAAAAACTAGATCTCAAAACATTTGAATAAAAAGAACCATGCAAATCTGCTTTTCGGCTGAGTTCTTTGTACTTTGTATTCTCTATTACGCATCTTTTTTCCAGATCCGTTACTGAATCTTGCATTCCTTCAGGGAGATGGATTTCATTGTTCTTCTTAGTTTTAGCATGTGACAGCTGTAAATGGCCACCCAAAACTAGTAGCTGACAGATACTTTATCAGAAATTTGATAAAAATACATTTTTTACCAAAATCCATTCCATGTTTGATATGAAGAATCCTGGAAGCAAAGTCCCCCTAAAGTCATTGAATTTTAAGGTACTTAAGTTATTTTTATCACTTGCTTTGATAGCCTTTTTTTTCTTTTTTCTTTTTTTTTTTCTTTTTTCTGTTTTGTTTTGGTTTTTAACCTGGCCCTTTTTCCATGTTTCAGCTATTTCATTTGAAGTTTATTCATTTGCTGGACAGAGTTAAATTTTGAGTCAGGGACTGTGGACAGTATGTCAGAGGTAAAGAGTTCTAGAATTATATTTTCTTGGTTAAGGAAAGAAGCTGCAAAACAATGTTATTTCCCTTCTGGTGAAAGATAATGATTTAGCTGGACTCTCAGCTGGTATAGGAAATTGGTGATAACATCTGCTGCTGACTGTGCCAGGTAATTGTAGCCTTTAACTTGGAGTGGTTATTTACTGTAGCTGTTCACATCATTTTTGCTTCCAGAGTTGTTACCTGGGGATTCTTTCTGTGTGCTTGTCACTTGGAAGCTGTAGCTAGACCAGAAACGGTATTCTGTGTGCTTGACAACAGTGTTGATAATCAAGCATGTCTGCACAGCGTCTTTCACAGCAGCTGCCTCCTCGTTTCCAAGGGGACAATTTAAGATGCAGTTTTGAACTCCTGAAGCTATAGATGGTGCAGATCCTGTGCAGCAGGAAGCCTGCTTCTCCAGCTCTGTCAGCCAGAGGCAGTGGAGTGCAGCAGCTTCACTTGAAACAGCATCTCCCCCATTAAGTTGGGAAGGGCCTACTGGCAAAGCTTTCTAGTGGAGCAACTCCTGGCTCTGACTCACCCAAGCCAGAACCTGCTGACTCCTCTTGTCATTCTGCAGTGTTTCTTTTGGCCAATGGTGGAACTATTTTTTGATTCAGATATCAATCCTCATTTTTAAAACTTGACTTGAACCTCCAAGTTATCCCTGGTTATAAAGACACTTCAAAAAATTCTAAAACTGTCATCCAGTAAAATGAAATAGAACAGAATGGATCTTGGGTTAATAATAATAATTCTCAAAGAAACTATATGAACTGGGAGATCTAGTTACTGAATTTTGTTGCTGCGGGGTTTTTTTTTCCTTCTTTATAATTCGCAAAAGTTGAATAGAAGCCTCTCTTTGCACTTAATGCTAGTTTAAACAGAACATACAATTTTCTTGTTCATTTTCCAACCCATCTTTGGGTTTTATGTTAGCTTTGTGTAATAAATATTCATTTTAATTTTCTGCAGCTTTGCATGCAAATTTATGAATTCAGGTTCATATTTCTAGGAAACAACGTGTTGTAACTTAGGCTGAATACAATGGGGATGAAAAATTCAGCAAAGAAGGCAAAAAGTTTGGATTTTCTTGATCAGGAAAATGTTTGGCAAGAGCCCTAATTTCTTCAAAACTATGGAAAGCAAATTCAGATCCTGCATCTGTTTCTGTCGATATGCAATTCTGCACAGTTCTGTGGTCCCCTGACAATAGTCAGTTGTCTTAGTTCAAAGGGAGAACTAAGATATTTATATTGGCCAAGAAATAATCCCTCTCCTTAAATTTAGAGAAC
>JAWWTY010000106.1:34615743-34674607 GCA_035222235.1 Margarornis squamiger | reverse complement strand
TGTTAGAACCTCTTTTCAATACCAAGGCGTTGGCTCCAAAAGTGTTGGAAGGAATTCTGAGTTTTAAAACTATAACATCAGTGGACTGATCAATTCAAATAAAACAACCCAGATTTTCCCACTGACTGCATTTTTGGCCTTCAGAAATATTTCATTCCCCAGCTCAGGCAGGCTGGTGTACTGGAAGTCTTTGGAGTGCAATGGCAGTATTGCTGCTAAAATGTCAATTCATTTTTATCTGCAGACAAATCTTTGACTGCTCCCAGGAATATTTCTTCTGCTTGTATTGCCTTCACAAGAAAACTAGTCATGCAAAGTAAGTCCCATATAGATCTTGCTGCTTAGCTTTGTATTTTGAAATTTGGGTTTGGAAGATTCCTAAATTAGCATGAAATTCCCCCAAAACACCTTACAGTTGCTTATTTCGTCCTGAATAAACATGACAGTATTACATGCATTGACCTCTTTCCAACCTGAGAGATAGAAATTGTCCTTGAGATAAATTTGAAAAATGCAGGACGTCTGTCACTTTCATTCCCAGAAACACTGAGCTTTTGCCTAAAATTAAACAATTGCTCCTTTTAAATGCATATCTGAGATAATAAAATACTGAGTGAACTCTGCTGCATAAGCACTTGGTATTGAAGGATGGTCTCACAGAACTGCTCCACTGTCCAGGATCTCTATAGGGCATTTCAGCCATGAAGGGTGGACAGAGAGGACTGTTTTTCTGATTCTATTGCCTTTCCAATGTCCCTTTGCATTTTATACTGCTCTGAACTGACTTGAGAAGTTGTAGTGAAGTATTAGAAGAATAATGATTTGAAAATTAGGGTAAAAATCAAGTAAAATCCTGTAGTCTTCAGGGTCATTTTAAGAGCCCTGCATATAACCATGCATGCTTGGGTTAGCAAACTATTAATGATCATTCCTTGTCATATACCCTTTGACACAGACTCTTAGTGACATTTTCTTTTTAAAAGTTGATCAACAGCTCTGCTGGCTGTCTACAGACAATTTTGCACTCCTAAAAATAGCTCCCAAAACAAAGTTGGCCAACAAGCAGATTTATTTTTAAAAAAAAGCTCAGAGTTTTGAAGAAAATATGAACACAGAATAGATTTCAATAGACTTTCTATTAGTATTATCCCTAAACAATTCACAAGCATGTTTCAGTAGCTAGAGCAGTACAGGGAACGTGAGATGAGAATATACCGTGCAGACCATACCATTAGCAATTTTTTGTAGAAACTTTGTTTCCTGGAACTGAGAAACAGTCCTCACAGCTGAAAGCAATAATAGAGTTATCACAAGGTGTTAGAAGCCCAGGAGACAGCTGTGTTCTTTGCCACTGTGGAGGAACTCAGGAGCAAGTGGAGATCTGTGGGTGGATCAACTGGAGAAGGTAAGACTGGATACTCAATGTTGCCAACAGCAGTGACATACTGATTCAGGAGACGAAACAGCAGTACCAACTTGAAGGTTCCTTCTGGCCTGTGGCTCCTGAGCAGGACTGGGTCCCACAGTGACCAACTTTCCCCGCCTGTGCCCGTGTTCCTCTCCAGGTGGACCTTTTTTCCCCTTCTTTTGTTTTTAGTCCTTCACATGCCTGCTGCTGCTTCTCCCCATTTGCCTGAGACTACTTTTGTTGTAACCCTTGCTCCATGCCTCAGCAATGGGAACATGACAGGCCCATCATCTTCCCGCTGCTAATCCAGTGTTTTTTCTTTCCCCCCCTCCCCAGAATGGAGGCTCTTCATTTGTGTTACCATTTGTGGAAGCCTCTTCTCCTTTTTAAATATCTCTTGTAACATATGTAGTTGAGACTCTCATCTTTGAAGAGGGGAAGTTGTGTCTGAGTAAGCAGAGAAGCATCTCAGAAACCTACCAAGTGTATCTTTGGCGGTGCTGGCAAAACTGGCAGCAAACAAGGAGTTGCAGGGCTGTCTGTACTGGGCACTGTCAGAGGCAGAAGCAGCAGTGGGGGTGAGGCTGATGGGCAGAAACTCTGCCTGGCTGCTGCGAGCTGTTGTATCCCATTTGGTCTTAGCTGGTCTAGGTTGGCTTGTTTGTGGAGACTGTCCCAGTCTAGTTCCCAGTTAGCAGGGTGTTAAAGGGACTCTGTGGTTTTTCTGCCTGCTCTGTCATCATGTGCTAAGGGGAAAACAAGGCTGGGCTGCACATGCATCTGTGGGGCACAGTCCTACTGTGCTCTGTAAATGGCTTCTCATCACCTTTGCATAGACCTCAGCTCAGAAATGATGCAAATCATACCAACCTTCCTGGTGCCTACCTGTCCTGTAGGTTTAACAATCCAGCTGAATGGCCTTTCTCCTGAGGTCTTATGTAGCACAGGTGAAGTGAACAGGAGAGAGGTGATATTCACTCTGCTGTGAATTGAACTTGGATTCCCACAGGAACCTGGTATCTGCAGGGTGAAAGAGTATCTAATTGCCCTCACTCCTGGAAATTGGAGCATTCACAATCTGGCATCAAAAGGCAGGACTCATGCTGGTACTATTAGTGCTTGTGAATTGTTTCTGGTGGTGTCTCAAGGCTTGTGTTATGAAATAGTGGGAGTCTATCTAGTTGCAGAGTGTATAGGAGTCCTGCAAAGGTTGCTAAATAGTGTTGTGAATCCTTCAGTCTGTTGCTTTATGGCTTCTTAAAAAGGTGAATAGGATTTTGGCTGCGAGGGACATGAATGTGGAGAGTGCCTTGCTAGAGGAGACTGGGGGTGCCTAGGTGCCAAGTCTCTGGGGTTCCACTCTATCTCAGGGCCCATTCCAAGAATGCACCACAGCCTGATGTAGGACATGGCACCCTTGCATAGGATGCCAGTAGTTTTCAGTCCCTGTGAAGTCTTTGGTTCTCTAACAAGAATAGAGTTCTAGAAATCTTGGTCTCAGTTATGGCCATGTTTGTCAGGGCCTGCAGATTCTCAGGCCTGTTAAAGACTCTGTGCTTCATTCTGTTTCAGTCAGCTTTGGTGCCTCAGTCCCAGATCATGTTCATTCTTGACTAAGGGTGATGTTTAAGTGCCACACCTCAACCACAATGCCACAGCTGGTCTTTTCTGCAAAGTGTAGCTTCTCCAGGATTGCGTGATCATCATACTGTTTCACAGAGTTCAGGTTTTCATAGAACCACAGAATATGCTGAGCTGGAAGGGACCCACAAAGGTCATCGAACTCCAACTCTTGGCGCTGCACAGGACAGCCCCAAGAATCACACCATGTGCCTGAAAGCATTGTCCAAACACTTCTTGAATTCTGGTAGGCTTGGTACTATGGCTGTTTCCCTGAGGGGTCTGTTCCAGAGCCCAACCACACTCCGGGTGAAGAACCTTTTCCTAATATCCAGCCTAAACCTCCCCAAAACAGCTTCATGCCATTTCTTCAGGTCCTGTTACTGGTCACCAGAGAAGAGATCAGTGCCTATCCCTCCTCGTCTGCTCACAAGGAAATTGTAGCCTGTGATGAGGTTTCCCTGAATCTCCTCTTCTCCAGGCTGAACAGACTGAGTGATGTCATCCGCTTCTTTAGGCTTTAAGGCTTCTTCTT
Organism: Margarornis squamiger; assembly: GCA_035222235.1. Taxonomy (NCBI): domain Eukaryota; kingdom Metazoa; phylum Chordata; class Aves; order Passeriformes; family Furnariidae; genus Margarornis; species Margarornis squamiger. Next base: position 34,671,044 of record JAWWTY010000106.1, on the reverse strand, counting down.
TAGGCCCTTTGTCATCTTTGCGGCCCCTCTCTGAATGCTCTCTAATAGCTTTATATTTTTCTTATATCGTGACACCCAAAACTGCACACAATTCAAGATGAGGCCACACCAGCACAGAGTAGAGTGGAAGTCATCTGCCTTGACTGGCCAACAATGATTTTCCTGATGCCCCCCAAAACATGGTTGGCCCTCCTGGCTGCCAGGGCACTGCTGACTCATATTCAACTTGCCATCGACCAAGACCCTTTCTGTGGGGCTGCTCTTCAACCACTTGTTCTCCAGTGCGTATGTACATCCAGGGCTGCCCTGTCCCATGTGCAGAATCTGGCACTTGTCTTTGTTAAACTTCATATGGTTGATTATTGCCAAGCCCTCTGATTTGTCTAGGATTCCCTGTAGGACCTCTCTGCCTTTGGAGAACTCAACAGCTCTTCCCAATAGTGACAAACTTACTTTTGTTCAGGCTGAGATCTCTTATGTCTTCAGTTTGTTTTTGAAGATTCCAGCTTATCTAGAGCTGAAAAGCATGTTGCTGTGACACAGTCAGAGTCCCAGAATGGGTTGGAAGGGACCACAATGGGTAATCTGACCCAACCTGCCTGCTCAAGCAGGCTCGTCCCAGAGCACGTGGCCCAGGATTGCATCCAGATGGTTCTTGAACAGCTCCAGTGAGGGAGACTCCACAGCCTCTCGGGGCAATCTGTTTCAGTGCTTGGTCACCTGCACAGTAAAGAAGTCCCTCCTCAAAGTCAGGTGGAACTTCCTGTGCATCAGTTTTGGCCCATTGCTTCTTGTCCTATTGCTCGGCACTACTGAGAAGAGTCTGGATCCATCCTATGGGCATCCTCCCCTCAGATACTTACAGGTATTGATGTGATCCCCTTAGAGTTGTCTCTTCTGGAGGCTGAACAGGCCCAGATCTCTCAGCCTTTCCTCATAAGAGAGATGCTCCAGTCCCTTAATCATATCTGTTGCCCTCCACTGGACCCACTCCAGGAGCTCCATGTCTTTCTTGTACTGAGGAGCCCAGAACTGGACACAGCACTCCAGATGTGCCTCAAGAGTGCTGAGCAGAGGGGCAGGATCACCTCCCCTGACTTGCTGGCGATGCTCTTCCCAATGCAGCCCAGAATACCATTGGCCTTCTTGCCCACCAGGGCACACTGCTGGCTCATGGACAGCTTGTCCACCAGGACCCCCACGTCCTTCTCTGCAGAGCTGCTTTCCAGCAGGTCAGCCCCCAGCCTGTACTGGTGCAGGGGATTGTTCCTCCCCAGCTGCAGGACTCTGCATTTCTCTTTGTGGAATTTCAGAAGGTTCCTCTCTGCCCATCTCTCCTACCTGTTGAAGTTCTTCTGAAGGGCTGCACAGCACTCTGGGGTATCAGCCACTCCTCCCATCCTCCCAGCTTTGTGTTATCAATGAACTTGCTGAGGAAGCATCTGCCCCTTCGTCCCAGTCATTGATGAACAAGTTAAACAATATTGGATCCAGTATTGTCAACCTGCAAGTTCTCACATATGTTCCTAGGTGCCTGGGTCTCACAGCTATGTTGTAGAAAACTGTATGTCACCCACCAGTGACTAGAACTTGGGACAAGATATGAAAAATAGAATCTCAGAAAGTGACAGCCCATTGGTCATTCACTGATCGACTTATATCACAAACACCCAGAAGCACACATCATTAGATTCAATTTTAGGAATGGTGCTATTTTGTTGAGTTTGGATAGAGTCTTAGCAGAGGGCTCACCTTATCTGAGCCACCTGATGGCTTTTCCAGTTGAGGACACCAGCACAGTTACCATCAGAGAGATATCCTTTTATTTATGTGCATTCTGGAACTGACAGTCTGATATGGTTAGGGTTAGAACTGGGTTAAGGTTGCCATCCTTTCTGCAGTTGGACTATTCAATACTGCAATACATCTCCAAGTAAAAAAGGTGACACAAGTCCATTCTCACCTGGTCCTTATTTTCTGCTTGGGACAGTCATTTCGAGTAGAATCGCTGTAATGGCCCATGGCTCTCTAAGATGTGAAGATTGTCATTTACGGATGACCACCTTTCCTTCTGTGGCATTTAAGAATAATAAGAGTTAGGAGGAATTCTTCCTAAAACGACACCTCCAAAGGAATGTTTTCTCTCAGGCAAGTGTGGGTCTGAACTACATGTGCCTGCCACAGGATGGCAGCAATCCGTCACCGCTGACGCATCCGCTTTCCCTTCGAGTGTTGCATTTCAAGATGAAGTCCAAAGATAAACCAATCACCGGAGATCGCTATGTGAAGGTGATATCACAAGCACAGGAAAGCCTTTATGTATACTTACTCGTTATTGATTAAAACCATGTTTTACAACGTTTATTACAAAATGATAATTTACTTAGCTACCAAAGCTGGTCCCTGGAGTGAGCTCTGAATACCTTATTATATAGTGGTTGTATGGGAGTTCATTCTGTGGAAGGTTAAATATTGAAGGTAAGGTATGGAATTTCTTTTTAATGTTCCCCAGTGAGTACATATTTCTTACCAAAATCTGAAGGGTACCCACCATTAGGCCTACATTTTCACTGCCTACAGTCATCTGAACAACCCATCCCTGCAGTGTGATACTCATCTGCAATATACCTTCTGTTTCCCTGGAATTCAGTGCCTGTTTGAAGACATTCAGTGCCCGGAGCCAGTCATTACTGTATTCATTTTTATGTACATTTACTTACAACCAGTTTGCTCTCATCTCATCTGAAACAATAATTTTTACATCCAGGTTTCTTCAAGTCATTTGTAGTGATCCCTGATTGGTTCTGTGGTCAGTGGCCTTACCCAGCACTGACTGGTAAAAGCTCTGCATTCAGCAAGACTCTATGTGAAAGCTGGAGGGGATTTATAGCCTTTACCTTGTAAAGGATTTTGTGAAATTAAATTATTACTTGAAGGTCTTAATTTGTGAAAGGTGAGCCTTTTTGTTAGAGAATACAGTTTTAAAAACCAAAATTTGCAGAAATAATGCTGGATTTGTAGCAAATGAGTTTTCTGGCAGACAATAAGTCACACTGCCTCCAGGAATCTGCATCTCCCTCTCCAGTACTGCAGGTACACACCACAGTGCTGAAGTGCAGAGCCAGTATCTCTCACCCCCAAGACTAATAATGTCTACAAACATGAGTCATGCTAATCATAATGGTGCTTCCCCAGAGGTGTGTTGGCTGCTCACAAAACCAGAGGGGAAAAGAGCCAGAACTTCAATCTCTCACCATCCTGGGTATCTGTGCTGCAAGTTATCTCCATCTCCTCTGTCTTTTGGTTGGGTTGTGTGTTCATAAGTGTCCCTCTTCCACTTTTTTTTTTTTTCTCTTTGTCTTGGAGGATTTGACAGGTGCCTCAGGAGCAGTCCCTCAGCCTGGGCTCAGAAAGGCAGGGTGTATTTCAATGTGGCAGCATGGCTGGTGGGAACCACAGAACAGTGGGAAGGAGGCTGCCTAGGGAGCACTAGAGACTAGAAACTCCTCCAAGAGGGCATACAGATTGGGAGAAGGCAGTCAGCATATGGTGGCTGATGTGAAAGGGTGTGTGAGGAAGGCAAGTGACAAAGAGAAAGCCCTGGACTTCAGGGAAACAGACTTGTGTTCCTTCAGATGGCTTGTAGATGGGATGTTCAGCTTCACAATGACAGAGGTAGCAATGTAGAAGAGTAAGATGAAGGAAAATCTCAGCCTCACAATTGCAACAGGAGATTGCTATAAATTTTTACTCTCTTGCTAAAATAATCTCATATGACTCAGTATGGAGAGCCCAGTATCAGGTAAGACATAAGACTCTCTCAAAGCTATTAAGCACTCTGACAGGGAGACTTTCCTGGCTGCTTTTGCTAGCCCCATAGCAGTGTATTAATTGCTGTTTTGAAGCAGTCCAACAAAAATTTGCTTGGTTTTGTCCATTATTTTCCCTGCACATGTGATGGAAAGTCTCCTGAGTGTCTTTGCCCAGCTGTTTGACATGTTCCTTTCGAGTCTGAGAAGTCATATTCAGTAATTTGAATGAAAATATCCTGAAACACTATAATACTAGGATAAGATATTTTTATATCACCAAAATGGATAATGTGAGGCTGTGCCAGGAATAGTACTGAGAGAAGAAGGTCTTCTGCTTCTCTTAACTGCAGAACCCTTTTTCCCGTGGTGTGGGAGACATACTCCTTCCAGTGCTGGGCGTAGGTTGAGGAACATCCACATCTAAAGTGAGAGAAATCATGCTCTCTGGTGATGGATGTGAAGGTGATTGGCATCAGAAAACAAAAACACATGTGGAAAGTTCTGAGGGAGGTCGGAAGCGCAAAGCTCAGATTTACCATCATTGAAGGTATCAGACCAGAGGTGGGATCAAGAACATATTTAACAAAAATATCTCCTCCTTTTCCCTGACATTCTAGCAAATATACAAAAGGAGAGGCAACAGGTGAGCTACTGGCAAGATCTGTATGATTTCATATGGCACACAGACTGATTTTATAGATTTAAAGATTTAGGGTGATAATTCTTAAATAGATGTGTTCAGCCAGAGCTCTCCACTTGCCATTCCTGCAGTGCTCCTGAGCTCTATTGTCTGCCACAAGGACAGCATCAAGAAAGCATCTGAAAGATGAGATTTCTTTGTGGTTCCCTTTGCTGTTCATGCAAGTCAGAAGGTTTTCCTTCTAGACTAACAGCTGGTTGCATCTTTGTATTCATACATCCTCAGTCCCCTGCTGCCAAAAATCTTCTTCCCAGAAGTCCCAAACAGGGTGAAAAATCTAGCCATTTCCGCAGAGAACCGACCTGGTTGCCAAGTTGTGAATGACTTGCCTGTCTGTTTTGCTGTGGGGAGATAAGGAGCCTCATAGAGAATGAAGGCACAGCCTTCTGTCTGTGACTGATTGCTTAACATTTTTATGAGTTTGTCTCTGTCACTTGGAATTACCCAGATATCTTTCAGTCTGACTTTATCTTGCTCCAAGTGGAAGTGAATGCTCAGTAGTAGTACTGTCACAATATGGATAACGTTACTGGCTCCCTTTTTCAGCCAGGATGCTAAAGAATCATTTCTTGTAGCGTTTTAAAGAAAACTCTCAATAGCCTTGAGCTTTACATTCTTCCTTCTCAATAGACACAATGTAATTGTAAGCGTTATGAGAAAGCAAATACATTTTATCTCTGACCTAGTATTAGAAAAGAACCCTAAAACTCACCACAGGTGCAAACAAAGTTCAGATCACTCAGCTGGTATGTGGCCAAGCCCTCAGGGATTTCACAGGGATTTGTTGGGTTTGCCTGGGCAAATGAAATGTCCTTTGTGAAAAGCCTTGGCACCCTAATGGTGAAAAATGCTGTTCAAATTTTAGGCTTTATTTTTCCAGTTTGCATTGGTGGAGTGACCTGAGGACTGTCTGACAGCATTTTGAAGGCTTACTTCTTGTGCGTCTGTGAACAGTGATGGTCTCTGTTTTCTTCTCAGCAGATGCAGCCTTGGCTGACTTGCTTGAAGGATTATGAGAGAAAGTGGGCAATGTGGTTGCAGTGCCCAGCTCCTTGGCCATGTTGTCAAGCTGCACAGTTTTGATGTAACTCCTCACCTCCTTTGACCTTGCTTGGTAACATGTGCTCTTGCCCAAGTAAGCATCCCACTTATTTATAAACCAAGCATACAGCCCAGAAAAGCTGATAGTTTTCCTTTTGAAGTGCTGAAGAACTTTGCCATTCATTTACAAGATCAGAGAGACTGTAATTCTCAGGCAAGCCACTCATAAATCCCTACTGGAGTTTTTTATTCCTGTTTCTTCTCTGAGAATTCATCTGCTTCCATCCTTTCCCTAAACTTGTGTCAGAGCAGAGTCCCTGCAAAAAGCACTGATGTTTTAAAACTTTCCAGAGAAAGAAGAGAAGATATTTTCTCTTCTTTAGGTTTTATGTTGTGCTGAGTCTTTTCCTCTTGTAGAAATGCTGCATTCATTCACAGGGAAAAGCTGCTTGCAGCCCTGTATGGTTCCTCAGTGGAAGCTACTGATACTTATCCGTTGTTGTCAGCCCTTTGATTTGAAGTTGCAGTGTCAATACCATTTTGGTAAGGAGATCAACTTGGAAATGTGAAATCCTTGAAAGTCTAACAAAAGAAAAAAAACCAGTCTGTAGATACATCTTGATATGTCTTATGTCAATGTTTATCATGAAGAAGGCTTGCATCTCTAGCCTTTCTGTGTGCCACCATGGCATCTTGAAGACTGCTGAGGTGGTGATCTCTTTGTCTTCTGTAAAACTGTTGATCTCAACCTTGTGGTGAAGACACAGACAACCACTATTGCCCTTTCTTAACATCCTTTTAAGAGGAGAGGTTAGGAAAGTATGTTAGTAGTTCTCACTTGGCACCATTATAGTCTGAGAAAGCTTTACCTGAGTTTTACCTGATCTTTAACTCTTTGTAATCCTTACATCTGAAACTACTTCTCACTTGCACGTGGCTGGGACTGGCACAGAGCTCCAAGTTTGCAAGGAGCAGCAGGCTGATAGAGTGATGGCACACTTGCTTTTTCTTCAGGAAATGCTGCTGGAAAGCAGTCAACTTCAAAAAACAACAAGAAAACAGTGAAGTGAGACAATCTACCTTCTGATTTTGTACAAGTCCTGGGTTTTGAATGGTATAGAAAATAAATGAGCACTTCCATGCCATGGAATCCTTATAGAAGAGACTAAAGAGAATCAGCCTTTCCCAACACATAAAAAGCTCAGGAAGAGAGAGTGAGGGAGACAGTGGTGATGAGGGGAGAGACAGCCTGAAGTGCTGCAACAGACACAGGCATCTGCCTCTGTGCCCTCGTCATCCCAACATTACCCCATTCTTTAGCAAATGTGTATGACTGCATGCATGCTTTATCCATCTCTAAGGTTAAATCTGGACCTCTCGTACTGTAACTTCAAGAGGCACGAGCTGCTCATCAGAGGTGCTGGGGGTGAAGCATGGCTGGTGGTGGTGATGGGGCTCAGGTGTTAGGAAGTCAGTGGAGCAGCAGTGCAGCCTCTCGTCCTCTGCCCCTGAGGTGCACCATTTTGAAATCATCAGCTGGTTGTGGTTTACCTACAGGGTAACCTATAATGTATTTATAGTGTTTCCAGAATATTCATAGGCAGTGTTAGAGAAAGCTAAGCCCTAACATTTGACAGAGGTCTCTGGCACTACAAAATATACAGAGATTGTGACATTTTTCACTTTCTTTCACCTGTTTTGTTGCAAGTGAACACAAATCTTGCCTTTATTAAGTAAAAGCTTAATGGAGTTAAGTTTCAAAGTTTCTTATGTAAAATCACACTGCTTGCATGCATCTGCAGTTCTTTCATCCCTAATAGAGTGAGTATGCTTTAATTTGGTTATAAAATGTTGTCTGTACACATTATATTGGCAGAAACCTGTCTGCTATAAAATTCCAAATTAAATTCTGAGTCGGAATGGAGTCCCTACACACAACACTTGTATTCTGTGGCATAATGATGGTTCTGTTAAAAGTTTTCATCTGAGGAAATAATGTCTGTGATAAAACTTGAGAGTTTTACTACATGGCCCAGATACCTGGGATTTATACAGACTTCCTTTGGCAGTCACACAGAAGAGTCAGTAGGGATCCAGTGATAATCGAAACTCAGTTTGCTTTTCCAGAAATTGCACTCCTGACTTCTTCCCCAAGTTTGAAGGACAAACTTGTGGCTTGTCAAAAAATGGTGGTCCCACTGACTTTCCAGAATGTGGATATTAATCTTAGAATTTTATCTCCTGTTCCACAATGGAACAAAGGATGTGCAGGGGCATGAACTAGGTATCAGAGCAAAAAACATTTTTCCTTTTCATCATTCTTTTTGATTTTTAACAGAAAAAAAAAACACAAAACAGTAAGTAAAAACAGTGGACTTATATGAAGTCCATAAAGGGTAAGAGCAGAAGAAACTAGTATGTCTATGACTCCTCTGCTACAGCAGTTTCCTAGACTGGACATTGTTATGAGACATTACCTGCTCCCACAGCTGCTGGAATGCTAGTATTAAAGTCTTCACAGGAGTCTACAGCATATAGTTTATAATAGCAACTTGCACCAGGAAACATTTAAGTGGATTCAGCAGACAGAAGCATAACACCAGGTTAAGATTATTTATATTTTCAGTTATTTCCTCCTTATGTGGTGTGTTCTTTTAATCCAGGATTAAATTCTAATTGTGGTTAAGTCCTGGGAAAGCTCATCACTTTGAATGGAAGTTGTAGGAAGTCAACATATCTGAGGTTTGAATGAGAAGTTGCAGGGTGTGAATCTTAACCACCCTGTAATTTCTGGATGTTTTGTGCAAGGCAAACACAAATTAAATAAAAGGAATGAAGAGAGAATACTCACAGGCTCTGTTCTCAGATGTGAATGGGAAAGGCAATGGAATGAAGGCACAGTGCCTTAGGTTTTGCTCTATTTTGTGCTACCTGCACACGATCTTATATGAATACATTAAGATAAAAATCTGTATTGTTTTGCTAGTCTGGATGTTGGAGCTGAGCACATAAAGCAAAAACATTGTCAAAAAGGAAATTCATACTTTTTTCAAAGTGGTCAGAATCAATCTGTGCATAATTTGACACAGGACAAGAACAGATAGAGTTAAGCAGATGACTTGATTTGTTCTATAATTTTTTTTATATGAATGAACAAAACTTTTCTGAAGCCAATGCAGCTCTGTCCAGCTACTGCCTGATCTGTGTAACCTGTAGCCTCAGAAATAAAGTTATTACTATTTCTAGTTATATGCCACAGGCTATTTACTGAAATTGCAGTATTAAGGCATGTCAGGCATGCTTTGCCTCAAATTGCCTTGGCCTGCCATGAACTTCTTTTTAACTGTCTCAGCTGTGACAGCAATTTATTTTAATTATCAGGTGATTATATCCTGGTTTGTTTTACTTGGTATTTTAATAATCTTGGAATATAATACAAATTTTGTACAGACAAGAGTAGTGAGTAGTTATTCTGTGTAGAATGAAATATTTGTTACACCATCTAAATGTTGCAGTGTAAAAGAATATAGACCTGACCTAGCAGTCAAGGTCTTGCTTGTGGCAACCCAGGATGCAGGGGAGAGGAGTGCAGACATGGAGGGGATAAAAACAGAGGGCATGGGAATGTCAGTTTAGGTCTATGAACAGCCCAGCAGCAAGCAGTTAAATGTAAACCTTGGAAGCGAGCAAAACTTGTTTGTAGGTAGCAGAGAAAACAGAAGTATGCAATGTATGTAAAATACTTTTATACAGGTCATTCAGACCGAAAAAAAAGCATGAAAGAAAATGTACCAAAAGAAGTCCCGAGTGGAATTTAGAAAGAGAAGGAAGAAGTCAACAGCTTCAACACCTTGCTTCTTGGGCACCACCATTGTATTCCCCCCCAGAAAAGAAAATAGGAAAAAAGATGACTCCCTGGAAGTCTTCCTCCCCACTTTACTGCAGCCAACAGCCTGAAGACTTTCAAGAGAAAGAATGGAAGGGTAAGTTTAATGCCAGGGAGAAGGGTACATGCTAGGAAGAATGCGTTTTATTGAATAGTTATTAGGACTTTTTCCCATGTTAGTGTTCTTTATTTATTTTCTGTTGTCATAAGGCATTTCAAAAAGTATTTCATGTATGTTTCCCTTTTTTTATCCCTAATTCCAAATTTGCTGAATTTGCAATGGCTTGCTTAGTCCCTAGGATGCAACTTTAAGTTTCTCCTGACATTAAAGTCCTGCTGATACATGAAATGCTGGGGTTTTTTTTCTTCTTTTTTCTGCAAGGAGTGATTTCTTCACATGAGTCAAAGTGACAGGTCATTCAGTCCACCTGCCTCTGTTAGTGTACTTCAAAGTCTGGTAAGCAGAAAAAAACCCCAGTACATTCTGCCTTTTTGAACTAACACCTAAGCAATTAAGGATTGGTTTTCATGGTTCAAAACATGTATGATATCCAAAAATTCTGCATGAGATTGCAGGCATATGATATGAAGCAATCCCATATTTGGGGAAAATTGATGCTTTAGCTGGGGTCCCCTCTAAACTGAAGCACAGAAGTGCTGCAGCAACACAAACAGTAAAAGCTCTGGAGCATCAGAACACCCAGTCAGACACTCTTTTGATGTGGGTTTGTCTAAACCTGCTGCTGCAATGAGCTCACCAAGGATGACTGAAAGGCTTTTAAAGCCAAAAAGCCAAGTTTTGCTAGAGCAGGAACTACAGTAACAGTCCTTTAATACAAAAAATAAGTCAATGCAACTCATGAGGACAGGTTGTAAATAAGAGTTCAAATCTTGTACTCCCCTGTGCCACAGAGAGGCTCCTGCCTTTCAGCCTCATTTTATCACTGGTTGCCAAGAGTGGTCCCCCTCTTCCTTATGAAAATCTCTGTCTCAGAAGCAGGACTTCCCACACTTCATTGAGATGTCTCAACAACTGATTCAGCTGCTTAGAAGGTTTTAGTTCCTTTATCATCACCTAACCCACTCAGTGAAAGTTCATCTCAGAGCAGGGACTGGCAGTCTCAGTCACCCAATCTACACAAAGTAGTTTCCATTTAAAGTAGCACATATTTGAAGCTGCAATGCAGCCTGTCTTCATATTACCATCAATCTAAACAGTGTTCCTTGAGAAATTGTGAGTTGCAACCTGTGTGTTGCAGTAATAAGTGCTGACCAAGCTTTTTTTTTTGCCTGACAGGTAGTTTTCTAGATCTGTCACAAGCTACAAAACACAACTCCTCAGAGAAACGTTAGCTCTCAGGATTGATGAGAATAAGAATAAAGTATGAAGCAGAGTAGGCTAAGGTCCATTGAAATCATGGCAGAAGTATGGCTTTTACCATATATTCATTATATGATGCAACCATTTTCTTAACTGAATTTGTCAAGTAACCCAACACAGGAGACGAAACGTGGTTTGGACATTTGACTAGGAAATGCATTCCCGTGCTGTTGTTTTCATGCTAAAATGTCATAGCAAGGGAATTGTCTAGGGTTAAACAGGCATGTTTTGAAATATAAATGGTCAAGCATGGTTCATATTATGATCACTATTCCGTTTAAATATTTCACATGTGGGTTTCTGCTGTAAAATGTAACATCAGCAACAAAAGAGCATAGTTAGGTCTGCTTTCTTGCAGGTAAACTATTCCAAGTGGCATGCAGCTAGCAGTCATTCCCATTCATCCATCAACTTGTTTTAAGCATTACTGACCTGATCTGTTTATAAGATTTTATTTTTTTTTTCATTCAGTAGGTGTTAGAAAAGGCTCTGCAAATCATTTTAAGAATTGTGTTTTACTGGAAACAAGGAACAGATACCTGATCTGATTTTGGAAAAATCATCTGCTACTGATATGAAATACATTTTCTGGCTACCTCAATGAAACCTACAGTCGTGACTATCATTACATGATTATTCATTGCAAGACTAAGTGATGTCTTGTTGGATATTGACAGGTTGGTCTTTTATTATTTTATTTTATAGTATTTAATATTCTATGAAAAAATATGAAGTAAAAATGAAAATAATTTATTAAAAAGAATCTATGTAGAGATGTTCCTGCTAATATACCATTGGATTTGCCTTTTAATCACCAAATTATATTTCTGTAAAATTTCAGAAAAAAAATTATGCCTTAGAGAAGAAAATTTTTATTCCATACAGCCACTTCCTATCTGCTTATGGTTTATTTTAACCCATCCCTTCTGCATATTTTTCCTTTTGCCTCCTCCATCTAACATATTGTTCTTTCATCCATGTGTAACAGATATTGTGCAAAAATAATGCTGTGAGAACTTACATTAGCTTTCTGACAAAATCATTCCCTTGGCAACTCCCCAATTCTTGGTGCTTCTCAGGGAAAACAGGTGCTTGTTAGAAACATTCATCATATGTTTTCTGTCATACCCAATTTTAATTTTTAGAATTTTTCTATTACTATGTATTGTAAACAGTACACTAATTCTAACGTAGCTAGCCTGAGTATCTCACAACAGTTAATGCTGTTTGATACTTGCCTTTTTGTGCTGGTGTTTATGTCATTTTGAAAGGGTTTAGAGAGGCGAATAGAGATTAAAAGGCTGTTGCACATTTTTAGCAGCCCAAATAGGACGTACCTGCTGGTTTACATCCACTCTTAATTGGCTTTGTCACCTCAGAGACCACTGGTTGGTTTGGGGTATTTATAAAATGGGCTTTATTGAACTGTTGTGTCATAACCCGGTCATTTCATCACTTGGTTTAGTCAGGTGTCCTGAGGTATCAGTGGTTTCAGAGGGTTTCTTCATTCACTAACATTCCAGTAGCAGCTGCCCTAAACTCTCAGGTGCAGCTACCTGATAAATCCTGAGCCAGCAGTAATTTTAGTAAGGTCATTAGATGTCAGCTGGCAGGGGGGTGTGCAGGGTTGACCCCAGTCTGACTGTGCCGGTTGTGCAGTCCCTTCCAGAAGGTCTGTGGAGAACACTTTGCAGGAAGACTGAAATGTCCATCTCATACAGGTGTTGCTGTGCACGGACAGGGCTCACTGCTCTGCTCCCAGACCTGCACCTCAGCCAGGCGGCAGGTGTGTGCTGCCTCTCACCTTGGCAGGGCTTGGGTAAGGTCACCTGTCACCTGCTGAGAGATCGCCTTTGCAGCCAGCTCTCTGGCACTGCCACAGCTTCTCTTCCTGCAGGAGGGGGGTGGTGTGGCCTTGCTATATCTGGCAAGCAGGTCACAGTGGGGGAAAATGGAGGCATGAGGTTTGGGCAAGCAGAGGGAGTGTATAGGAGTAGCCATGGCACCAGTCTCCCAAGGCACATTTGCACTGCTTGTGTCCTCTCTGCGGACCCAGCCTGTAGTTCCTATATATACAGGACAGGGGTGCTTTAAGGTCCTTTCATGTCCAAATCAGCTTTTTCACATGCCTTCCCACAGTCATAGCTATGTCATACACCATAATTTCTCTGTACCACCACAGCATTTTAGTTTTCTTCTCCTTTTATAGAACTGCCCACAGCATATGCTGCTCTAATCCTTTCAAAGCACTTCGTGAAGATAGTGAAGGCACTTGGGGATAATCTCTGTGAGGCCAGTAAATTGATCACCACCAAAGCACTGAGAGACATGAAACTAGGTGCCTGTAATTTGCAGAGGGAGCCGTTCTCTCATTTGTAAGCACAGTGGCCTGCAGAAACATGAAACAAACCACAGGTGTTTGCAAAGCCTCTGTCCTTCATTGGAGTATGCCACTGAAGGGAGGAAGGAGGAAACTGCAAGCAGACCAAGGTATTAATCAGTGTAGTGTGTGAAGACCAAGGGGAAAAACAATCATCAAAAAGGATGCTTGACCTTGGAAAACAGTTTACCCAGATTTATTTTTTTTCCCCTTAAATACCAAATTTTTTTTTCTTTTTTTTTTCCCTTTCTCAATATTATTGCAAGGGACAAGGCTTGGCAGAAGGCTTTCTCACTGAAATGGAAAGTTGAAGTGTCCACAGAGTTGTGGTACTTCTATGAAGCCAAAAGAAACTCGCAACTGGGAAAAACCAAAATTCAAACTCAGGATATCAAGGCAAATAAAATCATTTGCCTTTTATTATAGCAAAAGGGAAATAAATATCATCGTGACTTATTACTATTTAAAGTGTTTATGCCTAAAGAGGTCACGTTTATGTAAATCCTGCAGTTTTCTTGACAGCTTGCATGAAAAATACTCTCTGCTGGTTGTCCCTCTTCCTGTTTAATCGAAGTAACAGGCACTGGCACTAGTGTGACAACAGATGCCAAACTCAGACTTGGAAGTCCAGGCCCCTGACAAATGCCATGGAAAAACTGCTTGTGCGTAAAGGGAAGTGGTTAGCAAGCACACTGTGCCACCTCAGCACTCTCTGTGCTCAACTCACCCTGTGCTTGCTATGAGTATGAATCCCTGCGAGGTGGGAAACAACATCCAATTCCAGGATACGAGGTCCTGGCTGCACAGCAGGAGTGATCTGCATGGGGTGAGATGTGACTCATGGCAGAAGGAAACTCCTTGAAGAGATGTTATGTTTCTTCTCACAAAGCTGAGGAATCTTTCCCAGAGGCATCAAGTGGGCTGTTTCATTCAATGAGACGCAGCATGGCCCAGGTATATAGTTTTTGCCCAGCGTAAAATGTCATCGTTCTGCACATCTTTCTCTTGCTAGGTGATAAAATACACTCCATTGAAGACATGAGCATCCATGGATTGAGGCTTTGTGATGGGTTGTTTGCTGAGGATCCCTTCTTTGACCCAAGCTCCTTGTCCCAAAGAGTAAGATTGTCCTCCCCTTTTATTCCCGTCATGTTGCCATTATTCCCCTCTTGTGGGGTGATGCTTCAATAACATGGGGAAAGCTTGACAGAAACAATCAGTCCACCTCAGGAGGGACAAAACCAGCCTGTGGACAGTGGGTGTTCACAGTGAAGTGCTTTGCTTCCCTCAGCTGGGTGCCACCACTGAGGCAAATTTTCTGCCCCAGGTGAGAAGGGACAAGTTGGTCCAAGACAAGCACAAGGATTTCGGTGCAGTAGTAGTGTTGTTCACTAAGAACACTTTGCTGCTCCAGATGAATTAATTCAGACCCAAAGCTTTTAGTTATGAGTGCAACCTGATTGGTAAGAGTGGCCATATCTGAAATACAATCACTGATACCCCAGAAAAGACTGAAAATACTCCAAACTTACTCAAATCGCATATAACATATAACCTCAACAACACAAGATCTCATTTTTCAACAGTGTAGGAAAATCCCACACTGTACTTGGAGCTTACTCCAACATTGGAAGCTGCTTAGCAGTCTAAAAGTATGATTCAAAGTACTTAAATTTTTTTCAACCTGTACTGGAAATTATCTTCCCTTCTTTTTAAATTAACAACTATCTTGCTGGTAAAGTAACTTCATACCTGACTTCTCCTGCTATGTTAAAGCCACATTCTCAGGTGGTGAAACCTCCCCAAGATTTTTTACTGTGCCTTTTATTTCTTTTAAAATTTGTGAGAGAGTTTTCCTGAATTTCATTTGAACTAAAACTCCACTCATCTTCAATGAAGAAAAAAAAAGAAAAAAGTACAGCTATTTTTGCAACAAATCAGTATGATGTGGGTGTGCCTGTGAGCTTGCAGGTTATGTGGTATCACCTTATTTTAAAACCTTTTTGTCAGATAAATGCTCTTCATTAAAGCATTTAATGAATGAAGTCTTCATTAAAGACTTCTGCACATAGCAGTAATAAGGATAGAAGAAAATCTGCTGTCTTGTGCTGGCCACAGGTTCACAGGCTGTATTAATAGATAGGATTAGTGAAGAAGGCTGCAAAGCTCCTGTCGCTTGAGATTTCCTTCTTTAGATCATTAGTCTTACTGGAGAGCTCCCTTGAATATAGGGAGCAGAAACTAAGGAAAAAGCTGGACCCATTTTATTCGCTAGGAAATACTGAGGAAGGGGTAATTTCTGGGTCATAAGCTCCACTGAAAATGTCTGTCCAGTTTTCTGCACAGGCACCCTGGAGGAACAACAACATCAGTTTTCTGACCAGAGAGACAGCTGTAACAGAGCAAGGAGAGACTATCATAGGTTTCTACCTGTTGGCTTTGGGTATGTATTTGTCTTGGATGTGAAAGGAAGCTCTTAAGAAGAGATTTTTATCAAGTTCAAAGTGGTTCGTTTGGATTACATCCCTAATGGAACAGGATGTTAGAAAATGCAACTTTTTTTCTTCATCTATTTCAAGATTAGAGTGGTACAGCTTGTTTTTGTTAAAAAAAGATTCATAATCAATGCAGAAATCTTGAGGAAAAATAAATAGTCAAGCCTGTAAAATTTCAACTAATGTTCACTGAACTTAATATGTGGGAAGATAAAGTACCTTACCAGAAGTACATGATAATTCTGTGTTTTCTTTTGTCTCAGTAGCACTGAATGTTCTCTGATTTTCAGAGTTGTGGCTGTTGATGGTCAGGTGGCATCCTACAATTACCTGCTGCAGAGACAAAATATGGTTCTGTAGTTTTTAACTTTTTTAAACTGTACTGTTCTTACTTTAAATGTTTGATGCACGTAGAAATTGACTTCTTCAAACAGGATCTATGAAAGGTCTAAGTATTAGAATGTTACCCTGTGCTAGCAGTCACAATACTGAGTCTTCATTTTAATTCTGCTGAAAGACAGCACTAAAATTGTATAATAAGGATTTGAAAATGGCACTCAGTATGAACTCTCTCTGATCCCAGTGCAATTTTGTTTTGTTTGTTTAAATATTATCTATTTCAGGCAGATTTATTGCCAAATACTAGGAAACTATATGATATTTCAGAGTGCAGGCTTGCTAGGTAATAAAAAAATTCAACTATAAAACCTCAGAGAAAAATAAAATAAAACCTAGCTTTTATTAAATGAGTTCTTCTAAACAGCATATACAAAAATGTTTGTGTTTTTAAATGATTGGTCTAAACAGATTTTTTTCTTATTCTAAGCTTATTACATATTTCAGTAAGCTTATTAGCCCTCAGCGTATGCTTCACAAGGGTCTATGGTAGTTAGAATGCAAAATGCCAAATATTTTAATATGTTTGCATGAGTCTTTCTTTTTTTATCTATAGGAAAAAGTTGTGCTTAGAACAAAAACAGAGATTCTAGTAGAAATATGTATGGTTTCTACTTTAGGAGACTTAATTTGAAGAGTGGTCGTAAGGTATATCAGATGTATTCCAATTTATCCCCAATCTGTTCACATCTGTGTATTCCTTCATGAATGGCTGGGAAATGTCTGCACCATCAGCTAATGAATTAATCAGTTGCACTTAAGACTAGAAAGAACATCTTAGGTCAGCAAGGCCAGTCCCCTGCTGTGACAATATATAATCTAATTTACAAAGCTTTCATGCTCCCTCACTGGCTAGAGGTTTTTTTATGTTGTTACTCTTCCAATTGAAAACCTGTTCTCTAGATTTGATTTTGTTTCTCTGTTGGATAGGAGCCTTTCCCTGAATTCTTAGCTAAAGTGATCACACCAACTTCATATCCTCTTTTGTCACTCCTTTTAACTGAAATAATTTTTTTGCCTGCAACTAATGTCCTATGTCCAGTCTGTGTTCCTGAAGGAAAAATCATAGCTTGAGGTCAACCTTTGTGTTCTTATTTTAAGCAATTGGCTGAGTTTTTGGGGGGCTTTCAGATTTTTTTTTTTGTTGTTTTTTTGGTTGGTTGATTGATTTTAAGGACAGGGGTGGGAGGTTTAACTATAATTCATTTTTCTCCTGTGGTTGTTTAGTTTTCTTGGTTTTGGTTTGGGCCTTCCCTGGTAACAGGGTTATAACTGAGGAAGTATTCCACACCATTCCTTTGCATAATGAGGTGTATATAAGATGAGGACGAAGTTTTCCTCCCTCTCTCTTCTTTTTGGGTGCTTAGAAGACAGCAGGTCTCAGTGTGTTGACCTCTCTTACCTGTGTGAGCTGAGGCCTATCTGAGAAACTGTTGTCTGAAGGCACATGGAGGTGAAGGAACTGATTTATTGAGGGGGGTTTGGTGAGGATTTATTGTGTCAGTTGCTTTATTGAGCTTTTCCCTGAGTTTATGAGTGTGTGTATCTGTTTTGGGGGGTTTTTTACCCATTTTTGTCCCTCTTCCTTTTCCTTTTCCCTTCTTTTCCCTTTTGGGGTTGTTTGGAGTTCTCCTTCTGTATATTCATAGTGTTTAATTGTATATAACTGCAATATATGTGACTATATATATACTTTTACTACAGTTTCCTTTTGGTACTTTTTTTTCTCTTTTGGGAGGGGGTGGAAATCTATGTGGCCAACAGCTGGGTTTGGCAGAGAGTTAATCCAAACCTCCACATCTCCTGTCATTATATCCTTTCTTCCTATCATCCCAGCAGCCTTATAGCCACGACTGAGTGTGGCATCCAGGCAAGGTCTTTCTGTCACTATTCACATTAATGTTTACGCTTTCCCAGCTCTACTGATCCCTCCTAGTGTTGCCTCTGCATCACGCTGGTAGTTCAAACTTCTTCAATCCATTAACCAACAGAGATGTTTTCCTCTGCTGCTTTATAATGGTGATCTTACATGTGCCTGAGCCTTTGGGTTGTAAGTCTATTGGGGTTTGATTGCTCCAGATTCTTTTTGCACTTTGCTAAGCTTAGAAGTGCTTGGGACATCATAGCTGCTGTTCTTGAAACTTACCTCCAGATTCAAGTCACTTTTCTAGCAGAGTATATACAAGCAGCAGAAGCACTGCTCCACGTTAATTGTAGTATGGATCTGATTAAACTGATGGATGTAGGTATACCTTTTTGTAATGAGAACTTTTGGAAAAAAATCTGTTAGTAATACATAAATCAGAAAAGTCCACATGTCTTTTGTCGTCAAAGATTTATGCAACACCATCCACAGCAATTTACAGCCATTATTTTTATGTACACCAACAACTCAGTCTATCCAGGGAGTGGTGAATAAACTATTCTGTCATGCAGACACCCTCTTGCCCTTCTGGCAGCGGGGTAAAAAGGCCAGTCCATGCATTACCTTCCTGTACCTTCCTTTAGGGATCTGGCAAGACAATCTGTATTTGCAGGAGTCTATGGGGACTTCCTTACATAAAGCCCCAAAGACAGTCATATTTGATACTCCTGTTTTTTTCATGCCTTGGAAAACAGCTTAGTAGTATCACATGCTAACACCATAAGCAAACCATCCTCAAAGTGCATGAGGTAATTTTGAAAATGCTGATGGATTTTGAGATCACTGCACTGCTTCATGGCATCCAAGTCACTCTCCTTGCTAATGCTTTGGCCAGGGGGAGAGCAAAGTGGAGGGAAAATGCAATGCCAATTGGATATCAGTGATCCATTCTTAGAAGGACTATCTGCAAGTGATAGCAGCCACTGAGTTACCCTTCGTTAGGTCATCTGCGTCAGCATCCTCTTTCTTAGGGCAGCACTCTCTTTCCCTCCTTCCCTTCAAGGAACTCAGAATTGTCTTTGACAGCCAGGTGAAAGCTTGTCTTCCTGCTAGGATTATATCTGACCCCTTTTTGCCTATGCTGTAAGTGGTGTAGTACTGTGGAAAATCCTTGTATAGTTAAAATTATGAGGTGCAATTTAAAAGTGCTCTCCACTGCTGCTAGATCTGGGGGAAAATATAAAGAATATTTTTCTTCATAATTGTTAGTTGGAATTCTCACACTGGTTTTTTTCCCCCTACATTTATACACAATTTGTTCTGTGTGTGTTTTCCCTAGTTTCACAGTTAACTGGGACTGTTAGAAGGAATACTTGGCATGAAAGGAAATTTGAAGTCAGTAGGAGAGTATTTCTTCGAAAACAAATTCTGACTTCTTTGTGAGTGCTTATTTCAGAAAGGCATGCTGAGAGCATTACCAATCCCATCAGAACAGACCGCAAGACCTAAACATGCCTTTAAAAGGCACACATTTTTGAATGAAATAGTAAACTGTTACTTGACAAGTGACAGAATGAGTGTTATTTTGGGACTTTGTTTGACAGATAAATCTAAGAAGGTGAGAAAGGAAACAAACTATTCGCAGAACATTCATCCACAAAATTATTGCATTTATTGAACAAATAATCTCTCCACGCTTTGTCAAGTCTAAAACATGATGACTCTTCTCCTTCCTGTCAGAATTGGCAATATGCCCTGGACAGGATACTGTGTGTGTATAATTGGCAGAGAAGACTGAAAACAGAACAGGGTCACTTCACAGTTGCAATACTTAGTGACAGCTTTGCAAATTCTCTGGATTTTATCACTGTTTTAAATACTGTTTTCTGGGCTGAAAATCTTTTACAGCAAACCTCTTCAGATAGGCATGTATGCTTGTGTATTGGTAGTTGAATCAGTAACTGACTTCATTCATGCCTGCTCTGTATTGAAATGCTCAATCCTATTTCTTCCTAAAGAAAGATTATTTGCTGAGGGAAGAGCCTAGTTTGTCTTGTGACACTGAGCCTCACCTTTTGCTCTCATTTATTGAACTCTTCCACTTAAGGCTCTATGTATATTTTAAACTGCATATGGGTGAGTTATAACACCCATTTTTCTATTCCATTCTTGTCGGGTTTTACAAGTAAATGCCATGCAATACTGTCTAATAAGAGCAAGTCTAAGTGCAATGCATAATAACCTGTCTTGGCTGGCCACAGGTGAAGTCGTCTGTTGGAAATGTAAATGACCAGCCCAGAGCTGTCAATTCACTTGTACCACGTTTAGCTCTGCAAAAACAATGTTAACAATGAAATTGCATGCAGCCTCAGGTGCCTATTGCATGTTCAAAGGCCATCTCAGGTACATAAGAGAAAAATAGAGTATATCTGGATGCTCAGGCTGGAGTGATTTGGCAGAATTTGCAAAATTATAGTGTTCCTCTTCAGCATTCCCAGAGTTAAACAATCTCAGTGTACTCAGTCGTTTTCAGCAGACAGATTTTCAATGTCCTTAGTCACTCTTGCTTGCTACTCTTTTTGGTGCTTTCTTTCTATGGGCTGGCAGCCATCATGCTGATACAAGACTTTGTCGACAGGGTTTC
Organism: Margarornis squamiger; assembly: GCA_035222235.1. NCBI lineage: Eukaryota > Metazoa > Chordata > Aves > Passeriformes > Furnariidae > Margarornis > Margarornis squamiger. The sequence continues at coordinate 34,650,445 of JAWWTY010000106.1, read as the reverse complement.
AATTCCTGACTACCACCAGCTTGCTTGGCAGCCTTCCTGTGCCTCCCCCAGAAGTCATGTATAAGAGCACCAGCCTCCTTTGTGGAGCACTTTTGACATATGTGAACTTAAATGCTCTATTAGGGGGTGTTTTTCCAGGAGAAGGATTACTACTGTATCATTATAGGGGAAATGCAACATTTTTAATGTTGTTGTCCAACCTATTCCTCCTACCTCCCAATGTTTTCAGATGTTTGCAAAACTACTTCAGTAGTCAGGTATTATCTGTGTATTTTGCCACTTCAGAAGATCCAACATCTCTAATTGATGAGCAGCTCATATCAGACTGTGCTTATGGGAGAAATGTGGTGATTCCTCTCTGAACCTTATGGTGCGTGGAAGTGCCCAGTTTCTTCCTATCTTTTATTTTTTATTCTCTCAGCTACATTTTGACCTCAGTTGGAACCTGTCATTTCTCACTAGGATTACTTTAATATGCTGGCTTTGGATTTTGGGTTTGACTGTGGTTTTTTTCCACATAGTCTTGTGAGTGAATATTAGTGGCAGGTTGCAGAAGATGAAACTAGTTCCATCAGCTGTTGCTTTCCTATCCTCTGTTTCACTGAGATGTCATCTGTTCATACCAAGGCACTTCAAAGTTTGGAGGTTTCTTTCTGGACTCTTGATGTACCTCTGATGTACCCCGAGGCACATACCACCTGCAATGCAGTTGAGGAGATCTCTGCCCTGCCTGAGAGTGCCAGAGCTACTGCTGTGCTTTCTCCCCATTACATTTTCAACCTTCTTCTCTGTTATGCTGTCAGGGTTTGGGGAATGGAGGGAGGTTATTTGGTTTGAAGTGTTCTTTCATTTGGAGATGGTTGTTTTTCTGTTTTGCGGTGGTTTGTTTGGAGTTTTTTTAAATCTAGTCAATCAATATAGGTAGCAACCACAGACCAGCACATCTGTCTGATAGCACAGAAACCTAGCGTCCCACAGTCACTGCTCTAGTTGATAGCACTTCTATGTGGCCACTGGTTTTGTTACTCCATGGTTTACTGGAATTGAGCTCTTTCAGTGTATTATTTTTTTAATCCCAGTATTAAAATGGTCTACTACCCAGAGGGATAATTTTAAGGACTGGATATGCTGGTGCAGGTTCTCCACCTGCTTTGCTTAAAAGGACTGTGCCTACCTGCAGAAGTCACACTCACTCTGTAACCTTATGACCCTCAATGCTTCCCTCATCTCCACCCTCAGTTTGTGAATGTAGTTCCAAAAAATCATCACAAATACCGTGTTTCTGTTGTCTCCATTTAAAATGTGTAATGCTGGTTTATGCGACATTGTGCTCAATTTCTTCCCTAAAATACTTTAACCAAAAACTCCCTTACCCTCCACACTAAGGGGAATTTGCTCTTTATATTCCCAGGAAGGGCAGGTGTCTGACACTTTAAGGGTAGCCCTCCTATACATTATGTTGCATTGACAAAATTTTGCTATTTACAAAAGAGGTGCCATTTTATTTTTTTCTGCCATCTTAGCACTATGTTTTCATTGTCAGGAAAAAATCTTTCATGCCTACTGCCTTGAAAACTATCTTACCTTTCAGAATGTAGAAGTGACATACACAAACAACACAACTCTCATGTTTGCATTGCAGACTGTTCTGATGTGCTCCCAAAACCGTCCTCCCCCAGCGACCTGCTCTGCCTATTTATGATACTCAGACAAAAGTTAGAAAATCTCTGACTTAAAGTGCATGCAGTTGTTCAAAACAAGACTTAAGAAATCTTGGCATCTAGTGGCCAGAATAAGATGTATTTATTAATGTTGATCTTATAATAAGATATATATATAAATATATGCATGTATCTCAGTGTATCATTGCACTAGTGACTATTTCTGGTTAACACCATATGCTGGCATTTCAGCTCTTCCCAGTTCAAAAGCTCTTAAGTAAACCATGTGCATTTGCTAAGCAAGACTGAGCAGCACCATTTTGGCAGTGCTGCAAGGAGAAGCTATTAAAAGGAAATTGCTCCACAGAAAAGGCAGTCCATAGTGCCATACAGAGACTGTCCCATCAACCACTTCCCCTCCCACTCCAACGTACCCAGAGCACCTCACCAGGTGGTATACACCCAGCCTCCCTGCAGAACAAGTGCTTTGCTCTTCAGCATTTCAGCTCCTGACTCTCCCACATAGCCTGGAGATTCAGAGGCAATTTCCACCCTTCCCTTCCCAGCCAAGGCAGCCTGGCACAGAAGTGCTGGGTTCTTGACATATGAGGTGATGCTTCCTGGAGGAAGGCAGCTGCCGTCTTGCTACAACATTAAACCTATCAGCCATCTTTCCTCTCGCGAACTCCTTTGAATATCTAGATGCTGTGCCATGTCATCATGTCACATCCCTCTTTATTGTTTATATTCATCTCCCACTGTGTTAATATACAACAGCCTTACTCTAGGCTATCTACTGCTTGTGCCTGGATGGAGGGCTGTGGATCAGCTCTTTTCTCCCTGACCTGGTAGTGTCATACCCTGACATAAACCACCAGGTGTTGCACGCCTAATCCCGTCCTAGTCTGCAGACACTCAAAAGAGGTCATGTTTTGCTCCACCTCGCCAAGGTGAAGTGAGGCCACCAGTGGTTTGTAGGATAGAAAGAGGAACCATCAGGGAACCAGGTGCTGCCCAACCTGCCATTCAACTCAATTCCATCAGCCACCCTGGAGCCATCCCTGAAGCCGCATTTTCAACACTGAACCTCACAAATGAACATTTTGTTAAAAGTCATTCACTTCCACGTGTCTGCATCATTTCAAAAAGTGGGGTGCAAACTACCAGAGTCTTGCACTGAATGGCCGGAGAAATAGCCATGGACATTTGGAAACTCTTAGGTCTCTCTGACTGAATAAGTGTCTGATTTTACCAGCTTTACAGTCTTTTCTCTTGTTCTTTCATCAAAAACTTAGGCACGTACAAGTCAGGCATCTCTGTTCCTGGAGAGTAAGAGAGCATGCAACTTTCTTTAAAGTCTCTTTTTATTTATTTTAGAGGTCTGTTCCAAATGTTCTCTTCATATGGATTATCAGGTGCATTATTGAAAAATATTCCCATCTAGTAGAGACTTTGCTGCAAGGAGATCCTAGACTGTTCTAAGAGAAGAAACTTAATCGTATTAGCTGCACTTCTTGAGAGAAGACTAGTAAAACAGCTCTCTGGCTACGTGCATGAACCTTCTCTATCCATTATTCTATACAAGGTACCTAAATAGCTGCAGATTTTGGCAGATTGCTTGTAGTCTCTGCTCCACTCTACCAATCTTTCCTCCTTCTTATTTTTTGTAGGTGTTACACTTCATGAGTTTCACTTAGGGGAAAAAAATTCTCTAGGCCCTTAAACGGAGAATCTTCAATAGGTGCAGCAGCAGCTTTTTGTGTGTGTTCTGTTTTAGTGCTGAAGTTATTCACTTGCTCCTGCTTCTGAAATGTACCCACCTACTCAAAAAGGGTGCATGCATAGGTTTTCAAGTGGATAATCTCATTTATTATGTTTCTAATGGTGCAAAAGGGTAATTTTAGAAGAGATGTCATACACTGAGACACTCAGTTGCTTCTTGCTTTATTTGCTTTTTGATTTCATAGAATCATTGCATGGCCTCAGTTGGAAGGGACCTTAAAGATCATCTGGTTTCATGGATTTATTTTTTTTTCCCCAGGTTGGCTGTCTTGGTTTGGAAACAGCATTGTGATTTTTGTCTTGTACAAACAAAGACATCTTCTGCAGCCTACTGACTACCTCACATTTAACTTGGCAGTATCAGACGCCAGTATCTCCGTGTTTGGTTATTCACGGGGGATCATTGAAATCTTCAATGTCTTCAGAGACGACGGATTTATTATCACATCGATATGGACTTGCCAGGTAAGACTGGAATACATTTAATTAGGCAAAACAGGTGCTTCTACTTCTGTGAGTATGCTGTATATAAATAACCAGACAGGCCCCCCAAAAAAATGAAGATAGTGACTGACCTTTAAAAAGAGCTGTGTTGTCTTATGTTACACCTGTAAATCTATGCATTTGATCAGTGTTTGAACAATTATCAGTGGTTTTGTCCTATGCATTCACAGTAGTTCTTACTAGTTTGGATTGTTTACTTCAGGTCAGAGCTCCCATTCATGTTGCAAAGCTAAGGCTTAGGCTATGCTTGTCTTCAGCTCACCTGAAGTCAACCTGGTTGTTGGCACTTTAACATTTGGCTTAAAGCAATATAGACTCCTACTTGACAAGGCCTGTAGAGCAAAGTCTCCGTTTGGGCATATCCACATATTTTAGCGCACAACTTTTTGCACTAAATCAGTCATAACTCTTCAATCACATTTCTAAATTCTTGTTTGCTTCATTGTCTGTGGTAGAATGAGTGTTTTAACTTAATGGCACAATCTCCCCCAAACTTGGAGGCGGTTTTTTGTTGGAGAACGCAGAAAAAGTTATTGTTGTTAATTCTGAAACATACATGCATAGACAGAGCACAAATGCACCCCATGGACAGATAGTCGCAAGCTTGGTTCCCTGGTGCTTTCAGTAACATCTGTGAGAAAGATTATACTCTGTTTCATGAGGGAATCAAAAATATGAAAATGATAGGATAGCCTACAGCAAGGTGTAAGAAAGCTCATGATAAAGGAAAAGGGAGAGAGAAATAATCCTCTTTTCTTGGAGTTTTATTTATTTACTTTTTTTGAAGAGGAAGTTGAGCTATTGTGCAACATAGATGAGAGAACATTTACAGTTCATGTCCCCTCCTTTTCAATAAATAGATTCAGTTTGTACAGAGAGAAAGGCTTCCCCTTGAAGACTCTGATTAACATAGGAGCCATAGCTTGATCTAAAAATTTATTATTTTATTGTTTAAAATGTATGTCTATAGTCATTTGGCAGAAAAGCATCTATCAAAATGAAGTCAATTATTTCCTCTGCAAAATCCCACTTTTTCACTAATGACAACATCTACAATTGCAATCCAAGGTCTGTTGAGCAGAAACTTTTAATATTTTTTTTTTAATTGAAAACTTTGAAGTCATCAGATAAATAATCACATGCCTGGAAACTATAACATTCATGCCCACACTCAGAACTAAACAGATGCACATTTTTCCCCTATTTCATGGAAAATTAAAGCTAATGACTAAGAAAAGAAAGGTGGAATCTCCATCTCCCAGTTCAGTTCTAGCTTTGTTGCAGATTTCTTATGCAAGACATGTTAAGCCACTCAGTGTGAAATCCTGAACCAAGGTGTGTGGTGTAACTTAACACTTACAATCCAAACAGGTTGAAAGAGGTAACATTAAATGACCATTCTGCATCCCTACTCCAAGCTCTTTCAGAGACTTGTCTATACTGTGACTCCTCTAATTTGGGCTGTAAAACCCAGCACACACAGGCACTGACAAAGCATGGCACACTGCATCTGTACATCTTGATTTGCATGGGAATCTCTGTCAGCAGCCTTACAGATTTCATTCATGATGCCTCTTCCTGGGAATCCCTTTTTGGCTGACTTGGAGCTATTTATTATGATGATCTGACTTCTTTTTTAGATGCAAAAATGCCAGGATGGAGGTATGCTTGAACTTCATGTGATGGAGGTGGGCTTAATCTTGCTGTGCTTGAACTCCCTTTACCAGGAGAAAAGAGAACCATAACATTTTTAGGGTACCCAGATAGTATGGTGAGGGTGTGTTAAATAATCTTTTGTGTTTTCTGGTTTTAAACAGCATTCATTTGTAATATTTATGAATATCAAGCAAAGTTTTAAGGTATTGGGATTCAGAGATTTTGTGCAGGACACTAACAATGCATTGGCTTTTATTAACACTATGACTTGCAAAACATTAAGGTTTTTGCTTTGATAACCCTCTGTAGGCTCCAAGACTTAACATTTATCATTTCAAATTAGAGTTTATACTGTATAATTCTAGTTAAAAAATAGTGGTAATCTGGAAAAGTCAATTTGTACTCTGAATTAATAGTCTGAATTCGTTGTGACTTGTTGACTGGTTATGGTTTGTTGAGAGAAAATCACGTAGGATTCCTGTTTCCATCAAGATTTTTTGCTGTCGTGGGAGGGGAGGGTCCCTCAAAAACATGTTTAAAACCTGACATTCATCCTCTTAATTATTAAGCTTGACAAAAAAGAAGCCAGTGATGAAAAAGTAAACTATGGAAATAGAGTGACTATTTTTCAGGAAGAATATTGTTCAGAAAGAGCAGGAAGATTCTCTGCAAAAAAAAAGCTGTGAAAGTTCCCATGCATGCACGGACAGCTAGGACAAAGGTCATTCTAAAAGTGTTCAGTGTTGAACAGTGGTGATTGCTTGGCTTTTGGTGTTTATAAAATATGATACATTTGTAGTCTGACCAGAACAGATCTCACGAGGAGTCGTGGTGCCAAAAAGGTGACATCCATGCTTTCTGTCATGACCCTCCTGAGTCAGCGTCTCTTGCTTCCCTCACTGCACTCAGGCTACAATGCAAGTATCTGGGATGGCAATTTGGGCTGCTGTGCACATGCACGTGGCTCTTTCCTTAGTATTACCCATATGTTTTCCCTTACTTGGTTTGTTTTGCTGAGTCCAGAGGACAACATTAATTGGTTTTCTGTCATTGTCTGGTTCACTACACATTTGCTCCTATTGATCCGTCAGCTTCTGCTGTCAGGTGTGCTTAGGGAAATTTTATTTTTCCAAGCCAGCCTGTCATTTCTGTTTATAAAGAAATTTCATGAGCTCACCTTACTTAATCCACCTAACTATTTTGTTTTCCTCTGACTCGGGTCTCTTTCTGTGCCCTCAGGTAACATTCTTCAACATTAAGGTTCACCATTCTTGACTGCCCCAGTTAGAGGGAGTGGGGAAAAGACAGACCAACAGTACATCTTTCAAATCAGTCTAGTCTATGAAAACTCTCTGTAAAAAAAAAAAAAGATGTCTCCAGCTACAAGGACCATTTTGTTACATACCTGCTGAATGAGACACATGGGTGCACTCCTGTTTCCCTCTCTATGGAAGGAACAACACTTTTCTTCCCCATGCGAAACAATGGAGAAAATGTTTTCTTTCAAAAAAGAAAACCATAGACATCTCAGGAATGAGGTTGCATGGTAGGTCTGTATCCAAATGCTGCCCCTGTTGAATGCTCTGTACAAATACTGTTTTCCCAGAGTGCCTTTTGGAATTTGTTTTCACTTCTTGTTTATGCCTTCCCTGCTCTACCACTGTCTCTGACAGCCTAGCACATTCATTTTTCAGACTCTGGAAATATTATCAGTAAGTAAACTAGTTAGTAGGGTAAATTTCAGGTCAGGAAATGTAAGCCAGTGAGAAATAGCCATCTTTTCCCCACTGACCATATTTCTACTGAAAAGCTACCTTAAGGTATATTTTTGTCCTTCCTATATATTTTCTATTCATATGTTCTGCTGAATTAGAATTTGCACTGAAACCTGTAACATTCTGTGTGCAAATGTTTTTATATGTAGGAAGTAGAAAAATATTTATTCTCTCCAGGTAAACACCACAGTTTCTTCTAAACCTTATTAATGAACTGATGGAGAGTTTTTCTTGTACCTGTTAATCATGTGGTGCATACAACAAAAGCTGCAAGCTTCAGGAAGCCTCTAAATATAGGGGAAGGATTATAACCTATCTGATCCCCATATGTCTGTTGCAGTCATGTCTGAAACCACGCAGTTATGTCTGAATGGGCTCTGCAGTGCATTAAAATTTGAAATCCTTCATAATCCTGGTACTTCAGTTTAAACTTTTAAAGCAGTTTCCGCTAGCTGGCTCTTCTAAATTTTTTATTTTCTTGTATTTTTTGATAATACAATTAGGTTATTTTAACATTCATTTTATAAATACTTCAGAATTTTACTACAAGGACCAAGAAAATTGACAGTTCTTATCATGTACTCACTCTGTTCGTATAGGTTTCTTTAAAAAGCATTATTTATTTCTGACTGTTTTTCACATGTGAGATGTGTCTCAGCTGAGCACAACGTAGTTATCTCCAGGTCATGGTACCATCACAGACATGGCCACTGTCACTGACGTGCTGACTGACGCTATCACGGCAGATGCACTCACCTCACTATCAGCCTAGGTATTCCCAGTCCATCTGGTCAGCCAGATGGTGCCAGAGCATCCCCAGCAGATCTGAAAATGAATCTGCACAGAAACAGCCTCAGGAGGAACAAAACAAACAAAAAAAGAGTTCTGCTTTGAGGTATTAGTGAGCTCCACAGTAGCCTGTCTGAACAGGATCCCCCCCCATTGTCTCTGTCCCTGCAGCCTGCCCTCAACATCCCATGGGCCAGCCTGGAAGGACCTGTCTTCACTCTCCTGCTGAAGCTGCTCTGTGTGGTGCAGAATAATAAAGGCCCTGAGGAGAGCAGAAGAGAGAAATGATGGTCTCACCCGGTGGTTGGGTTTACTACAAAGCTGTGAGGAAACACAGAGTTTCTGTATTCCTGTCTGGCATGCCCTGAACAGAAACAAGTGGCAATGTGGTGAGCAGCATCTCATAATCTCCATGCTGCTGTAGGTATTGCCCTACTCCATTAGCTGTAATACACTTGTGCCCAGTGTGCCTGACAGCACCAGATCTGTGGCATGTGTGTGTATCCTGAAAGGGCGTGGTGTGTCCAGGAAGTCAAAAATATTCTGGCTCCAGTACTTCTTTGCTGTAGAGCTAGTAGGGCATTCCCTTACGATGAATATTCTTGGGCCTATGGGACTATAGGTTTGAGCACCTTTGGATGGAGAAAAGTAAATCCAGCTCTCCAACACACTCCATGGGGTAAAGGAAGAATCAGTCAGCAATCCCTCTGCTCTTTGCAGTGACACTGCTTAATTTTTCCAAGGTCTTGCACAGTTAAGGGAAGGATATGGCTGTGAACACCAAGAAATCCCAACCTTTGCATTGAGAAGAAATTAAAAATCCAAAGGGAGGTGAGATATGCCCCTCACCCTGTTCTGTTGGCTATTTTAGGAGCCTTGTTTGCTCATCAGCTTTTGCCACCTCCAATCTAGGAGCCAAGATTGGAGCCACAAGCCTTCTGTCACCAGACAAGTGACCAAAGCCTGCAAAGCTGAGCACAGCAGCCCTTACCCCTTTTGTAGGTGCAGCTTCCAGTCACTGCCTCCCTCTAGCACCTAAAACATTCAGAATTTTTGGTGTTATTAAATGCTTGGAGGTCTAGCATGACATTTCTGAGATGATGTTCATCTTTTGTAAAAATTAGCGCAGAGGATCTGAAACACCAAAATGAAAGTTCTAAAAGTAGGAAACTGAGAGAACAGTATGATGAAAATATATGGGCTCTCTTCAGAAGTTTTGGGGGAAGAATTTGTAGTCTTGAATAAATTCTTTTATAATTTACTGATGGCATTTGCTTTCTCAGAACATGCCTTTATCTCTTTTCCTATACACAGATTGTAAAATATTGCTAGATCTGGTCTGAGGAAGAAACAGAGAATTAATACTTTCTTTGTTGAATAAAATCTTCTGTAAATTACCTGATAAATCAAAAACCCTAGAGATATTTATGTTCTTTTGTAAATAGAGTAGATATGGAGAACATTGATTTCTGTCCATTTAATATAACTCATAAAACCAACCAATTGTTTATTTAGCTAGACTATCGATTCTCTTGACTTATTTAGTGATTTTATGCATTTTATAAATACCAAGAGAGAGTTTATATATTCCCATATGCGATGTGGTTCTGGGGGAGACAAGCAACCAGAGATAGCTCAGCAGTCAGTGTGACCAAGTAATAAAAACAATGTCAGATAGAAAGGACCAAAATGAAATCTCACAAATTTTCTTTCTCCTGCCTTCCCAATACAGGGGAGATTACTGAGGAAAATGACAGACAGTGTCACTACTGCCCAGTGTCTCTATCAAACTTCTTCCATCTTAACCACCCATTCTCATTGCTCCATCATTCATTCATTTTTTGTCTTCATCAAATCATCCAGCTTTCAACCAACTCCATATGTAACAAGCACCCTTTGAATGTATGTCTCAGCCCACCTCTGCCTCTCATTCTCCCCACTGACAAACCCCATGAGCACCCTGCTCACCACAAAGCTCTCGTCCATAAACCCCAGATATATCCACAAGCTGTTCATCTGTACCCCTAGCAAAAATCCACTGAGGTGAATAAAGGTCTGCTCCTGCTCGCCCTCTCTCCCAGCTCACTACTGGGAGATGTAGTGATGGTTGCTGTGACTGTCCTTGCCCACACCAAAGAGTATTTGAATGTTCTTCCATGTTTTCCCTCCTGCCTCTTCCTGTGGGGAGCAGTCTGTGCAGACACACTTTGAGTTCACCAGCACTTTGGTATGTGTTCTGGCTCCACTGCGCTGCAGGAGCACCTTCCTCCTCAGCAGTTTTCTGCAGCAGGCTAGCTTTGGCAGAGATTTTCCACCCAAAGACTGAGCTAATTCAGTCTTGCTTGGTGTAAAAAAATCTTTCAATATCACTGTATATCCCAGTGTCCAAGCAGGTATCTCTAAGGTTGAGAGTGGGCCTGAACAAAACAGGGTTTTTTTCTCCAATCATAATGAGGCAGGAATGTCTGTACAGTTGAAAAATGTTCAGCTATCTACCTATAAGATATTAAATTAAACCAAGCCAACTGGAAGAAGGGAGTGAAAATAGTTATATACTATCCTAGTATAGCACTGGGGTGTACAGTACTGCTGGGATTTTACTTATATATAGTTTATCATTCCTGACATTTCAGTAAGATGAGAATAACCCAAAGACAAATCATGGAACTGGCACTAAGAGCATTAACAGATAAAACAGGTGTTAAAAGTGCTGGAGAAAAGCTGTGTAATATTATCTCTGTATTTAGCTCACCTTAGCATGCTGATTCACTGTGAAAGGTAGGATGAGGACACCGATCTATAAAGCAAATTCAAAAAAAAGAGTACCCTTTACTTTCCCTGAGCTGTGCTACAAAAATCTTCTTCTCCCAGATATGTTTTTTTGAAACAAATTTATACCTCAGTTATGAACAGTAGAATGTATCCTCATTCTTGTTTCCTTGCATAACTAAGATTTGGACACTGAAAAGAAAAAGTTGCAGATATTAGTCTTCCCTGTTTCATTATTTCTGGTCTGCCTTGATATAATCTGACGAGTGTGCATATTGCAGTCAAAGATGTAAAAGCAACTCATGTAGACATCTGTGAGCTAAATTTTAATGAGAAAAATACTTCATCTGCAGGGAAGGGAGGGGGGGAAATTGCCTTTGCACAAACAGAATCATTAGCAACAAAGAAGATCATTTCAGTGTAACTAATGTGACTGCAGGGAAGTTCCGCCAGTTTTCATTAGCCATGATTTCTCTTTCATTTTCCTCTAAATTATTATTTCTGCAGTCAATTGTGACAAATTAGGGAAGTTATACATTCGGTACTTGAAAAATTACGAATGCCCAAACTATCTGTTTCCTTATTTAACAAGTCTGAGGTAGCCCCTCCCGTGACACCCAAGCACTGTGTCAAACCACACATTGCTGCCTGAAAAGGGCTTTGGTTGCCTGATAGTGCTCCTACAGAACCAGGAATTTACAAAGCCTAAGCTTCGATTCCTGCACTTTCTTTTCTCTCAGAGGGCTTTGAAACAGCCTTTCCTTGTTTCCTTATGTGGGAAACAGTAGCCTTCCTCATTCTTCTGTGCTGATGTGTGTTTCTAAGAGATTAAAGGTCTTCTCTCCAAAAATGCTGTTCATCCCTTCTTCATCATTCAAGATCTTCTCACCATGGGGCTGAACAATTTGTGTTCTTGTGGCTCCTGCCTGTGTGCCACATCCTCTCACTGACTTTTAAGAAAAATTTAATTTGAAACTTAAATATCGCTCTGATAACATCTGTAAATATCTTAAATAGTCCTACCTCACATTTACTCATCTTCTACTTCACAAGTACATGTTCCATTAAGTCAGTACACTGCTAGTGTGTAGGAAGCAATTCAGATCCTGTGCTGGCTGAATCAATGACAAGATGACTGTTGCTTGCTATGAGCTGTAAATGGCATAGCATTCAGAATTTCCACACCACTGTCCTTGCAGAAGAGATGATGTTGCACCTGTTGGGTTTCCAGAGAGCCCTTTAGGGCCAAGAACAACCCATATCTTTTACAGTTTCTTCCATGCTCTCCCTGGGCTACTGTGACTCCTTGGCAATGCTTGTGACTCTCCTGTTAGGAGATGTCTGTTTCTCTGGTTATTTTGGTACAGCATCCAGAGGAGACAAAAGCACTAACCTAAGAGGATATCTGCTAGTATCCATGCAGCATTTTCAGGCTTTCCATAACAGCACGTTCCTGTCTTGGCCACTCATGGCTGAGCTTATACTATCACTAACCTGCCCTGCTTTTTGCCTATGAACTTTATGAGCAGAAGGACAAGTTCACTGGTAGGCATTCAGCCAGCAATCACAGATGACTCTTGTGTTAACCTAAGGGTGGCTATGTAAGCAGATTTCTTCTTGCTGGGAAACAGCACAGACAATTGTACTTTGGAGGATGTGGAGGGTCACTTGCGATCTCTGGGCTGTCCTGGTGAAGTCCATGAACAATGGAACCTCTGATTCCCTTGAGATCTGTAAGCCTCCATAAACATATAACATGATATTCTTAAAAAGCAAAGATCGTACTTTGAAAATAAAAGCATTGCTTTAATCTGATGTTCATGGAACTCATTTATTAGGGGTAGGATCACCACAGGCCACAAAGACATGTCTTGACTTCTGTGGAAATGTAAAGATGAGAGGTGACTATTCTCTTCTTTTATCTGTATTTTTTTGTTTATATTGATGATGATACTAACAATAAACAAGTAGGCTCTGAACTAACATCACTGAAGCAGAGACAAGTTTTGGCTCAGGCCCACTGAAATGAGTTTTACACAGTATAGCACAGACGTTCCCAAAGGGCAGTGCTGGAGTTTCCTATATAGTGCCACTTAATTTTCCTCTACAGTAATTCACAGAAAGGCAATGACAATTCAGCATATAACCTGAAGATGGGAATCTTTCCATTGTATTTGCATCACCTGGTGGTGTGAGCTGCATGATCCCCATTTATTCTTCATGGGGGGACCAGTGAGATATACAACCTGCCATGGTCCCATGGCCTCCATCCAGAGCTAGAAAGCAGGTGTTCCCAAGCATTTGGAGATGGGGTACTTGAAATAAGGTTATAATCTGATGAGTCTGTGTAAAGAAATTCTGAAAGCAATTTCTATCTGTTTGTTAAATGATGTGTCCTTCATGGGGTTGTTGCATTCATAACCAAGCTCATTGATAGGGGCATCTACTACTATGAGTATAAATTGTGGCCTGAGAGGCTACAACTCTTATAGCTAAAAGTCAGCCCAAAGTAAGTATATACACTGAACCTCATTTTATTAACCTGGTACATAAAACTACAATAACTACAAGAAAAAAAAAAGAGATTTTTGCTGGATTCCTGAGTATTACTAAAGTAAACCCCTGACCTGCATATTTTAATAGTGGCACTAATTGTGCATTAACTATATAGTATAGTTAATATGATTACATATCTGTGTACATAATCTAAATACTGCACTCATATTTTTCTTATCTTTAGAATATATGCCATCACAGAAAGATTTAATCACTTGGTGAGTTACTGCAAAATGCTGAGTGTCTGATGCTCTCACTTAATGTTTTAAATTATCTAATTCCATAGCATATTAGGTCTCATTGTTTATTCATAAATGAAGTGCCATTTGTGTCAGAGACCTATAATGGCTTTGGTTGGTTGCCATCACCTTTAAGAAGAGCCACCTTTCAAGCCCACTGAGACATTTTAAAAGGCAGAATGCAACCATAGCAGAGCAAAGCGTAATGAGCAAAAGACGTGGAATCTGTAGTAAATGGTAAGTCTCTTTCACTTCCTGTATCATAGGAAATCTTAAAAAAACTATTTGAGTGCTTTAGAAGGACTATGCATTGCAAGTTTTAAGTAGTCTTCAGGGAAGACTAATTTTGATAATGAACCTCGGTAGGTCTTCCACGTGACAAGAGAGCCACTGTAGCCTAGTCAACACATTATTGTATTTTGGAGGGATGGGAGAAATATGTTGTCATCAGACTCACAAAGAATATTTTTGAATTAACTGCAAACTGTAAGAAATTGTTAAATTTTGAAACATCTATTCAAAGGTATCTACAATTGCTTTGACAAACGTATTTCTTGAAGATTGATTTAGGTGTTTTTTTGTCTCGACATTAAAGGAAATTTATTGCCATTACCTCTTTACATTATGATCTCTGAATAATCTGATCTGTATTCAAAAAGAAATATTTTGAGACAGCTTATTGTGGGAACTTTAAATATATGCTGTGGACAAATAACCCCTGTTAAAAGTTTACCTTTTTCTTTACATATTCGTTATCTCATTTTGAATAGAAGAGAAAGACAGGACGGTGTGATTCTGGAGGGAAACACACAGGTGGGGAAATTGCAACAGATTCACCAGTTGGCCAGAGGAGGGGGCGATGCAGCCTTTCTGGCTGGTGAGATCGATCTTTCAGCCTAAATTGAAACGCAATAGCTGGTTTGGGAATCTGCTTTTGTGCCATTAAAGCTTGATTAATTCAATAATAAGAACAATAAATCATATTTTACTCTGTCTGCTTTAAATGAAGACAGCCCTTATGAATCAGAAGGGATTAGTAAGTATTAAAGCTAGTATAAATGGGGCACACTTAAGCTCACAGCCAAAAAATTTGATAGTGCACCGAGGATTCCTGACTCCCTCTGTGTTGAAGCAAATGAATTTGCATGCAGTATATATATTGTGCATTGTAAACAGTGCACCAAGAGCATTAGTGAGATTTAAAGTCAAGCACAAGTACAAAGCAGAAAGAACTACTTTTTTTTCTTCAGTTGTGTCTTAGCTTCCAGGCAGCATAAATATAATGAGCAAGTCCCATGAGTATCTGTATAGCCAAGGGAGTAATATTGGTATAGAACTGAGAGAAAAGCTTTTAAAACTGCTAATCTAATCCTGTTTTTAATGGGTAAAAAGGAAAGCTGGTGGACCAAAATTACCATTCAATTAACTTTGTGTTTATGTCAGAATTCATTATCGCCTATTAACACAGCTGCTATTTGATCATAATTAATAACAGAAAGGCAAAAAATACCTTACACAAAAATGGAGGAAATACCTTGACTATGGAATGAAGGAGCTGGCTGTGGATAAAAGGAAAACCAGAACTGTGTAAGGGGAAGAGCATCAATCTTCCAAAGTAATTAAATGTATTTCCTTGGCTGTCACTCCATATATCTTTAAAGATGCAGAAAACTGAAATTATCACATATTTTTGTAACCTATGGATATAAATCTCTCTCTATCAATATTGGTAATATATTAAAGCAGTCTTTCTGTTGGTAACTGCTTTAGGTTCCAAGCAGCTGCCTTGCTACCTATAGTCAGTGTTCAGGAGCAGAAAAAGTAGCAAAGATTTTTCTTCCACGTCTAATAAGTGTATGTTTTAAGTAAGTTCGCTGCAGCTAGAGGAAGTTCCCTTGTTTTCTTCTGAAGACATAAGTCTAAGTGATACCAATATAAAAGTATTGCAGAATCAATAGACTTTCTGGGAAATGATGTACGGATAGCTGTGCTCAAGAGCTAACTCGTCGCCAATAGAAGTCTGGCATGGGCAAGAGAGGTTTAAGGATCCTGCTCCAAAGCAGCCTGTTGGATGCTCTCTCATGTTTTAGTGTTACAGATGCTGTTACCTCTGTGCGGGCTGTTCTGCAGCTTGAGAGCTGCAATTTACCTCCTTTATTCATTTCATGTGAGCTCTTGTCACTCCCAGAGCTCTCTCTCCTCCGTGACATATCACCCTGTCACCTGTTCCTAAACCACTGAGCCTGTGGCCAGCATAGGGGCAGTGAGCACAGCTGCCCTATGAGACTGCTGCCACTTACCAACCATATGGCCCTGGTAGCATCTCTGGTGGTAGCCCCACAGTGGCAGAAACAATAGATCTGATGAAATGCTGTTATGAAATAGTATGGAAATGAAACACGGCACTGACAATGGCGTAGTCCTGTGAACTAAGTTATTTTAGGTAAAACTGCATATTTTAGCAAAACACCACTCCAAAGAAAACACTTAAGCTTGTTCTTTCTTGTGGTGACAGCTTTGTCTTAAATGGTAAAGGGCAACAGTGTATTTTAGACCCACCTTCCTCCCTTGTAAGTGTGCTCAAGGGCTGTTTGAACTGAACACTTAATATAATTGCCTCTCTTTGGTCTGTCATCAGGGAAGGAGGGTGGAAGAAAAATGGCCACATTTGCTAGTGATAAAACATACACAGATGTATTTCAAAAAAACTCCACCAGTTGCACACAGGGCTATGATATACAGTGAGAAGACTGTCTTGCTGTTTTAGTATTCAATCTCATAGTTCTTTAGACTTAATTTCAAAGTGTTTATTTGCGTCATTGTTGAAATGTTTCTAATCTAATCACTAATACAATTGCTTAAGTTCATGCAGTCCTTGGCCATGCATCTATGAAACATTGCTAGAGCAAATGGAGAAGTGACAGTTCTTCTCATCAATAAGATTAATGAAATGCAGAGCACATTTACATATCCGGGTATTTCACCAACCTCTACAGCACACAGCAGGCCAAATTCAGGCAAGTGTAGTTACTAGCACGTAGCTGAGATATCCAAGGAAGTGTATTTTCTGGTTTAAACACAGTTGCATTTATACACCAAGCATGAGCTGATTGTAATCAGAGAACAGGTGGATGGAGATTGTTGTAGGAGCAAGACTAGCATGTGTTTAAAATGTGGTGGGTCTATTACAGTTGGCATTAAGAAGTGTATAGTACCCATAGAAGGTAGTAAGAAAAAACATCAGTGAAAGAAATGATGAAGCAGTCCTCTCCTACCCCTTCACCCAATTTAATTTATACAATCCTTCATGCTCTTAGCTTTAATCCTGGATTAAAGCTCTAGATTCAAAGCTGGGATAAACTGAATTCCATGGAAGTTGTGCCCAATCGCACAGAGTTTGTTCCTGTAAAATAATGATGTGCCTTTCCGCCGATAACTTCACCACTCGAATGCCAAGTCACAGTCCAGAGACATTTGCTTTATGTTCTTGCTTCACTTGATGTAAAACTGGCACCTCCAAGAGCAACTCTGCTCTGAACAGTTTAGTATGTCATTGCAAGCTTTCCAAAAAGGACTTGCCTTCAGCATTTGACCTGGATTATTTCCCAGTCATATAGTGCTCTCTAGCAGATGGCGACATCCAGCTCTACTATAGCTGAAAGCAACTTCCTTCCTATATCCATAGGTGAAGCTTGCAGAGTTGTAACCATTCTGTGGAATCGCTGAGACACTGACGTCAGCAGGAGCCTACAGAGCTGTGTGGCTCTGCCTGCATTGGTCAGGGGTGATGAGGATCAGGGATTAATAAATAGCTGGCATCCATGAGCACCAAACATTGAGACTCGATACATTGCATTGATTTAGGATTTACTTTATTTTTTCAAAAGAACTTTTCCCACTCAGCCAAGCCCAATACCTCCTACATTCTTCCTTCTTTGGCCTAAATTTCATAGGATCAGTTTGCATGTTTGTTCTGCCTAAACGGGGCAGCTGCATCCAGTGAATTTTTGCCTATTCAGTGCTTTTCTTCCTTTCAGTTCAAAGTTTTTCTCCTTCATTTGGCAAGTCATTTAGGGGAAGCATAGATGTAAGGGTGTGTTTGCTTGTTTATTGTATGTACACGACAGAGCACTTATATAATTTTTGAACATTTACTTGCTAACTAATCCTATAGAAGATAACTGCACCTGGCATTTTGTACTTCCCTGTTAGTTGGGTTTCTGGAAAAACTTTCAAGATCATTAACATGAAAATGACAGGACAAATTCCCATGGCTATTTTCCCCTTCAGCTCTCTGCAGTAGAAGAACACCCTGTACTGCTTTGTTTTTCAGATTGATGGTTTCCTGACACTTCTCTTTGGCCTGGCTAGCATTAATACCCTTACAGTGATCAGTGTGACTCGCTATATCAAGGGCTGCCATCCTGAGAGAGGTAAGGAATAAAGGCAAGTCCAGTTCTGCCTTCATTGAACCTGGCACAAATCTGTATTTCTCTCAGTCACAGACTATAATAAATATAAACTAAAGTAATTGAAAACCAGGACATAGTGCAGTCATATACATTGCAAACATGCTTGCATAGAATGTTTCAGGGTTAACTCCAGTAAGAGTCAAATTATTACTATACTTGTGTTACCACGGGTTAAGTTGATCCTTGTGCCAATGATACCACAGGTCCTGCTGAGCCTCTGTATTCTTCAAAACATAAATTGCTCCTAAGTGATACATCATTGTCTGGATCTGAAACAATGAATTTAGTCTTCTATTAGATGATGTTTGGGAAGTTTCCAGACAGATCCTTCATTCAGAAGGCTGCCCTACCTACAAATACTTTCACTCTTCAGTGGTTTGCCAGGGTTTGTGGACAGCAGGCGTCATGTACTGCTTTAGATGGCACTGGGAACATTCATCCTGCATGTCTTTCCCCCAGCAGTTGCAGTGCTGCACAGCCCGTCAGCCCATGTGCCTCACCAGCCCTCCCCTTGGTGGACATTTTCACAACAAGAGAGATGAAAATTACTCCTACTATCCCCTGAGCCAACTATGACCCAACTCTGCCCAGACAGTCCCTGTCTCCTGCCTGTCTGGAAGGAGCAAAGCATCGTCACCATAACCTTGCACCCAAACTTCTTCCTTGAACTTTGTTTTTAATTAATTTTTGGTATAAATGCCTCTGTGAGGGCATATGAGTGTCCCACTGTACAAATCTGGGATGAAATCCTTTACACATTTTCTGCCCTGTGAAGCCCTCACCAGCAAGCCTATATAAACATGCCATCGTCTCCTCATTCTCCTGTTTATATCACCATGCTCACCGCAGGGACTCCCTTTCAAAGAATCAGTAGAAACTTTTCCTCAACCTTTGCTCCAGGTCTCCCACCTGCTGAAAACTTTGACTCCAGTGGGAGTCTTATGTAATCTCTCTTCTTTATACCTACACCTACTTTCCCTACTCTTCCTCTCACCAATCTTTAGACAATGTATGATCAATTTTTGTGCCTCTGTTACAATTGGCTTGCTCCATCTTTCAGGCAGGAACCTATTAAAATCTGCAGGTAAAGCACATACAAAGTACAATGGATGCAACATATAAGTTTTTCTAATAGCATGAGTAGATCCACGTTTCTCTTTTGTGAAGCTTTACTGTCTGAGGGTGTGCATAATGTTTGACTCTTGAGGAAATCTCAGCAAATACCCAGTATAACATTAAAGAAATGCTGAAGAATGGAGATTAGTGAATGCATAAGTATTTCTCACATAAATGAAAAAAATAACCACAGCATATGGCAACAGCAGGACAGATTGAATCATTTGTATCAAATGGCTAATGTAGCTCGAGTGATTTTCTCTTTTTTAGCAGGGAAAACCTTAAAGAGAGTAAGAAAATCCTCTGAATTTAGACTTACCTTGTTTATTTCTATGTAAAACAGTACACATCTGTTTCCTGTGTTTTACAAAATTGCAAAATATAAGCTTAACATAGAATTTGCTAATTCTGCAGTGCTCAACAAATTCATTATCTCCTGCTTAAAAGCAATTCAATTCCACTGTTCAATGGACTTGAACACAAGCCTGACAGATGCTTTCAAAATCAAGTTTTTCTTATGAATATGCATTTTTTCTCTTAATATTTTTGTAATAGCCATATTTTACTTCTTAGCTGATGGTATGGATGTGCATTTACATTTCAGAGATATGTTTGCCTTTCTAAGTACTGTTTCTGACAAAAGCATGCCATTGCAGGTCACTGCATCAGCAACAGCAGTATGTCGGTGGCTCTGGTTCTCATTTGGGTAGCAGCTTTCTTCTGGTCAGCAGCTCCATTGCTTGGCTGGGGCAGTTATACAGGTAACAGGTATCTTTCAGTCGTACTTATTTGGCACCTCTCCACTTAACTGAACAAAGATACTTCCCTTTCTTTCTTGCTGTTTGTGATAAACCAGACCGATTATCAGTGGAACTGAGAAAATCATTCATCATGCATGAAGTACTCGCAGAGTGTTGCCGGCTTTGTTATCAGCTATAATGAGAATTTTTTGGAAGATATCATAGGAAAGACTTGGGCCAAGTGCATATTACCTATGAAAAAAAGAGAGGCCAGAAATATTTTGAATGGTTAAGCAATGAGATAAAATAAGCTATCAAAATACATCCCTCAAACACTGTCCAGATTAAGAGGTTAGAAAACAACACAAATTCCACTAAGTTAAAGCTTAAACTATAATAAGACAAGCCAGAAAGATCTGGAGAAACAGTTTGTTGAGAATATGAAAACCAACATAGCAAAGGAAGAAAAAGATTTTGGAAAGTCTGTCAGTCCAAGAAAGGATTAGGATGTAAGATAAGGCCACATCAAAAATGAAGAAGGAGGGGGGAAAAAATGAAAAATTTGTATAGTGAACACTGCAGTAATTGGATAGCTAAGGGATATTCCCAGGCCAGAAAATTTCTTCATGGCAAAAAGTTGGAGAAAATGTCTCAAATTAAGTCTCTAAAAATTCAACAAAACAAATATCTAGGAAAAAATGGTGATGATACCAGAGTTCCAACAACGGCAATCATGTGACTGAATTTGTCCAGCAGTTACATGTCTGAATCCTGTAGGCCTCCATATTCTTTGGGAAGTCACAAAATCTATGGAGAATTATTAAAGCAGCTATATCCATGTATCCTCTTGCTTATTAAATATGTAAGTGTTGAGGTATCTCTGGACCCTTGAAGTATGAGTGGGTGTGAGAAAAGCATCCATTTCTACAGTTGGTTAAATTTTGTGTCCTTCACAGACCATAGTATTCTCAGGATATTAGGCTCAATGGACCTTTGGTTTGAAACAAATTCAAACTGTTATTAGACCGTTCCAATTTTACCTCGTGTTTGTTGCACTCTGGACATGCCACAGATTTGGGAGGTTTGGAGGGATAATTTTCTGGTTGGTGATCTGTGTACTTTGTGCATTAATTTTACTAGCTCTTCATTTGTAGAAGGATTTCTGATGTCTGTTTTTAGCCTTAAGCTGGAGCCATGGACTTCTTGGGCATCACTGCCTTGTCAGGGTATTCAAGTGCCCCCATGGATTCTGTCTGTACTTTGAATTCAATTACTTGACAGTGGTTTTCAAGACCACTTCTAGGAGACCACTTCTCCCTGCTGAGACTCACAGCAGTTTTATGCTCTTGGGTTATCTGTCTGTAAACAGATTTTCCATTGAGGGCATCCATGGAGATATGGGAGCCCAGCAATGGCAAGTCCAGCAGCAGATACCAGCAGACCAGAGCACATTACATCTGGCTGCCTCAGACCTCTCACTGCTACACAGCAGCTGCAGTGGTCCCCAGGACCCGACTGATTTTTGGGAGTGCTACTTTTCCATGTCCATATGGAGGGAGAAAACACAGCCCCAAATTCCAGCTTGCAGAAAATTGTCAGGATTTTCTTTCCATGTCATCTGGAGGCTGCTTTCATTTTTCAGTCAAAAGTTTTCACAAAGCAGAAACCTGGAATTAAGTCAGATTTTATGGTTATACTTTTGAATCTTGTGGTCTACTGATGAAAAAGCAAAGGAGAAAAAAATCTGTTTCTATTACTGAATGTGATAAAAATACCAAGCTCTTTTTGATGAGAATCATGAAAGAGATTTTAATCTCTTGCTCCTTTAATTCATCCTGTCTAAACCTCCTATCACCTGTGAGGAATTAAGGGATTTTTTTTTCTCTTTAGAATTACTACTGGATGCTAGGGAGAGATCTGCTGCTAAATCATGCAGTCTTCACCTGTATTGTATCTCCAGGACCTGTTAATACTTGACTTACATAACTTTGGTTCATGCTTCATTTATTTGTAATTCAATTTACTGCCATAGCTGTCTGAAAAAAACACCAGCTTTTTCCACTTAAAAAGAAAATTAAAAACCTCTGATGTTATTGAACTCATGTTTTCTATCAGGACACCTTTACAAACACATTAGAGGACATAAAGAAGTCAACTGTTATTCATAAAAGTGTTCGGGCCAGGGACTGCACATTATTCCCACTGCCTTTTCCTAAAGTACCTGATCAGTTAGTGTCCCACTAATTGTGGGTCCTGCAATCTGTCTAACTTCGTTTTTAAAAGTGTGCACCTCTGTGTTGCAGGACTGTGTGTTTCCCATTTAGCTAAAGCTCTCTATGTTTTATCTTCCCATAATCTCTATCATTAGCTGTATTAATTTGTTTCCATGGCTCTCACTGCAGTGAAAATTTAATTGCCTCAAGAGCCTTAATACTTTTATTTCCTATTTTGCTAAGTAGTGACTTTTTACATTTGGCATATTGTGTCTGGAATTCCTTGTTATGCTGTTGCAGTGCTCATCTTAGGAAATTACTATGTAGAGTACTATGACAAGACTAGGTACCATACAAGAATGTGAAACCTACTGAACGATCACCTCTTTTTTTCTCTCACAAATAAAGTATCACAGTTTCCTATCCTGAAATAACAGTTTGTGTATTATGGATTTACACTGGAAATACAAATCAGACTGAATATAATACACATTAAAACTTATTAAAGTCTAGCTGGTCTCGAAAAATTGTTTGTGTAGGAAATAGAGTCACGTCTCATTAAATCAGAAAGACCAATCTATTATCTAGTGCTTAACAGAAAAAAACCCAAACAAACAGCATTTTAATGGATAAATTATTTGCTCAAATGCAGATAAATGTTCTAAAAATGCTAACCAACATATTCTTGCTTTCCAGATCGTATGTATGGCACTTGTGAAATAGACTGGGCAAAGGCCAACTTCTCTACAATCTACAAGTCCTACATCATCTCCATTTTTATCTGCTGTTTTTTCCTCCCTGTCACAGTCATGGTCTTCTCATATGTGTCAATTATCAATACTGTCAAGCTAAGTCATGCATTAACAGGACTGGGTGATCCCACAGACAGACAGAGGAGGATAGAGAGGGACGTCACCAGGGTAAGTTTGGCTTTCATGTTGGTTGGGATTTACCTTAATGAAATCTGTCTTTCCAACTAGAACAGAAGAGAACAAAACCAATCAATTGAATTTCATATCATTATAAACCCTAGTGAGAGAGTTTGAACTCAGTGAAGAATATGAGGTTTGTTTTAAACTTCTGCTGTATCAGTTGGTTAATACATGAAAAATAATCTAAATATAATTGGAGTAGGTCATATATCACAAACTCCAAAAATTTGGTTTGGCATGTGCTCTTTTCTTTCAGACGTTACATTACTTCTGAGCCTACTCAGAAGTTAGAGTGAAGCTTTCAATTTACTTCCTGTTATTTGTCTACCTGAAGCCTTCTGGATTCATATAAAAATACAGGGGAGTGCATTGCTAAAACACATCATCATGCCAAAATTCAGTATACAGCTTCTAGGTCTGCCTGGCTTCATCAAAGCCAACCATTTGCTTGCCTGTATTCTCCTGTAAGCCATACCCTCAGGGCCACCTGAATGTTTCTCTTCCAGCCTAGTGTTCAAGCTATTATTACCAGTGTATTGCTTCCCTGATGTAGACTTCCAGAAGAGGTTTAAGACTACTCTTCTTCTGTCTTCTAGGTTTCTATTGTCATTTGCACAGCCTTCATTATTGCGTGGTCACCGTATGCTGTCATCTCTATATGGTCTGCCTATGGTCACCCTGTGCCCAATCTAACCAGCATCCTTGCCAGTTTGTTTGCTAAGTCTGCTAGCTTTTATAATCCCATTATCTACTTTGGAATGAGCTCCAAATTTCGGAGGGACATTTTCATCTTGTTCCATTGTGCCAAGGAAGTCAAGGACCCTGTGAAGCTCAAGCGTTTCAAAAACCTCAAGCAAAAACAGCCTCAGCCTTCTCAGAAAGAAGAGAAGTATGCAGCAGAAATGCACCCTGCACCAAGTCCTGATTCCGGGATGGGAAGTGCAACCAACTCCCCACCTCCAGCAAACAGGGAAGCATATTTTGGTATTTTTGATACACCGTCTAATAACCCTGATATTGAATGTGATAGATTGTAAGTTTTGTGGCTGCTTAATACACACACATTCTGTGTTCAGGAAGACCCTCTTCAGATCAGCGCTTGAGTGATTTCCTAATTCCCACCATCTGTTTCTTGCTGTAGCACTGATGACTATACAACTCAAGCAAATAAGATGGTAAAGTGATAATTTCGTTCTATGTAGGTACAAAATGTTACAATGTGGGCAACACACCCAGTGCTAGAAACACTCAATTTTCACATGCATGCAGGAAAAGAAAGACTGGCTTAAGGTGAAGCAGACATTAGCTAGCAAAAATAACTAATATGTTCCTATCCAAATTTTTTCAATTCCAGATTGAATTTTCAAATATGGCTTTTTGCTCTTTAACAGTCGCAGCCATAGATCATTTTAACTCTGTGGTACTGCCTGTAGCAGATGATGGGCCCTGCTGAGATTGCTGTGGAGCTGCTTCAGCTCTGATGGCTGCAAGGTGGTGGCCAAGGCCATGTGCTCCCTGCAGGGCACCCAGACATGGACTCCATGGGGCTCCCAGGCCTCTCAGAGACCTCACAGGAGTGTGTCTGATCATAGGATCATAGAAGTGTTCATGTTGAAACGGACCTTACAGATCATCCTTTTCCATACCCCCTGCCATGGACAAGGACACCTTCCACTACACCAGGTTGCTCAAACCCCCATCCAGCCAGCTCACTGAGCAACCCGTTGCAGTGTTCCACCACCTTCACAGTAAAGAATTTCTTCCTAATATCTAATCTAAATATACTGTCCTTCAGTTTAAAGTCTTTCCTCCATGTTCTATCACTTGTAAAAAGTCCCTCTCCACCTTTCTTGTAGGCTCCCTTTAGGTACTGGAAGGCTGCTGTAAGGTGTCCCCAAAGCCTTTTCCAGGCTAAACAGCCCGAACTCCCAGCCTGTCTTTATAGGTCGCCTTCATAGTTCATTGCTTGTGCCTGACTCTGAGTGTATCTATGCAAGGACTAGGAGTTGTAGATCTTTCTAGTCACTCTAGTTTGAGCAGTGGCTTCATACTGCTCGTCATTAGTTTGCAGAATTATTTTCACCTCCCCTGACCTTCCTGGTGAGCAGGGCCTGGCTGTAGAACTCTGATTCAGGAAAACTGGCCTTTAATTTTACTTGTCTGTCTCCAAACAGATTATTTTTCTGCCTGACTATGAAGTGGGGCAAGGGATGTTGTACAGCCAATGAAACCAAAACTGACGTTTAAGAGTACTGATGAGGTGTGGCATCAGAGCTATTTACAAAATATAATCCAACACTTCACTGTTGCTTCTAAAGAAAGTTTTTGTACCTGCCTTTTGGGCAAAAAGTAACTTTTAGGTAAACCAAACTAAGTAGTGATTAAGGACAGTGATTTAAATAGTGACACCGTATACCTCAATCAGCAGCCAGACTACCAGATGTTACTATATCCAAGTATTTCACCAAGCTTATTTTACAGAATCAAAGTGAGAAGGTATGTCTTCATAATTCCCCATCTTGTAAATTAACTGTATACTGAAAGACTTTTCTGAAAATATCTCAGTGTTAGCTGTGGAAATTGTGGGTTCTTTTAGTGCTATTTGCAAGTTAAACAAAGTGGGGGGAAAGGGAAAAAAAAAAAAGAAAATAAAAAAAAAGGAGAAGAAGGAAAACCACCAATAACACTGTATGATAACATCTTTACTATTTATGAATTTTTGGAATCTTGCTGTCTGGGTGTGTCTGCTGAAATGTAGCTGTTTTGTTAAAGTATGCTTTTCCAGATGTGTTTCTTGGGAAAGTTACAAAGAGTCCACCTTCATTTCCCCCATTACTCTATTCGTTTTGAGAAAATCACCTGTGTTTTGAAGCTAAAAACAAATAAACATTATAAGCAGCAGTGGGGAACTGTGTTTCTTTCATGGCCTCAGATCTGAACTACAAGAGTATTCATTTTTGTGGAAAGTTTTGAGATATGTGTGCTATATCATTACCATAAATAATTAAAAGCAAATAAGTAAACAGTTTGCTTCCAGATAAATGTGCTGCTGTAGCTGCAGAAATAGATGAAATCATTTAGGACAAAATTCTGTAACAGCTGGATGAAGCCAGGCTGGGCTAGCCAAAGCCAGCACACAGTTTTGAAAGACTCTAGGTGTAGCAAAAAATCGACCTTAGTAACTGTGCTGGACTGAGACTTCTCACTGCTGAAAGCGTTTGGGTTTTCCTCTGAAGAAAGAGAGCTCCATGCATTCCCATTGCATGTGGTTCTCAGAGATATCCATAGCCACAGGTGTGCCAGGCACCCAAGTACTCTGTGTCTATAGGTACCAGGCTGGGTTTTAGTTTGCATTTTTGCTAATTTATAGATATCTAAAGAAAATTCCTGCCCTGCTGCATTGTAGCAACACTGTTGATCTGCTGCATTCAGACTCTGACACAGAAAGGTTTGAAAGGGGCAAGGAGGAAGGCAGAGCACAAGGCCATGTCCAAGAGCACTCCCAAACTACAGATGAAATTTCTGCTAGTGTGTACACCACTGAACATGTACAATAAGGTTAGACTGGGGGAAGAGCAGGAAAAAAGCCAAAATATGAGGAAAGCAGAGGGAAAATATGAGAGAGGGTAAACCAGATAAGCAGGGGAGCAAGGGGCCAGGAGCCAGAGGATGCATACCTGCTGATAGACAGGTAGAAAGACTCAACACATAAAAAGCCTTTAACTATACCATGAAAGACCTCTCTCCTTTGAGGCTGACAGCTACAGTCCTTTGTGGCTATGTGGTAATACCACAGGACTGCATAGCTATGGACCAGAGTATCTGGTTTCACAGGTTTCACAAGGATGAAGACACAACCTATGCTCCAGGTTCAGTAACAGCAGGAGCAAATTTGTCACTAAAGTTACTCAGGTTAAAAACTTCCAGCCCTAAAGCATCAGTGCCTTGTAGCTGCACCCACAACACAGCAAGTGACTGAAGACACAAAAAAGATCCAGAATCCATTACTGGAGTGCAGGTAAAGGAATGTCCATCAGCATTTTAAGTGTGGGAATCAACACAAATCCATCTGTAAAATACATTGCCTGTGTCCTATATTTCCTCCCCTTGTCTCTGGTTCCACATGTGCCCAGACAAGGCTGACCCCTGCTGCTGCCTTCACAGATGGGATCTTCAGCCTGCTGAGCCAGTGCAGCAACTCAGGACCAGAGTTGATAACTTGAGACAGTCTAAGACTAAGGATTCAGAATGGGGATGATGGGATTTTATGCTCTTTACTTCAGAAGAATGAGGTACAGTGAATACACAGAGAGTCCTAGAGTCAAATTAGGCCTACCCATATCCTTGCTGCTTTCTTTTACAGCGAGTTATTTTTAGCAGCAGAGGTGCAAGAAGGCTGTTGTCCTGATACTCTGATGGCAAGGATGCCTCTCTGGAAAACTGCAGCTTTGAACACTCTCCATCTGAGATGGTCTTACAAGGGAGGATCCACTCACCTTGAGGAAGCAAAGAACTACCTGCTCCCAAGGCTTTCTCTTTAGAAACACTATATTTTTATATTTTTCTAATGCAAAAAGCTTATGGATATGCCAAAGGCAGGTCTAGATGCCATATCCCATTTTATGAAGGCACACAGCAGGCAGGCAGTGTGGGCTTCCTAATCGGATCTAGTTCTTCTATTGCCTCAACTGTGGGCCTATTTCAATGTGTTCTGTGTTGAATGGCTTGGTGCCAGCCTGCACAAATGAGGTCTCATATCTCTTACTAGTATCCAAATGGTCTCTTGTCATGAGGTAGGCAAAAAATATTTAGATTTTTCTCCCTTTGGCATAGAAATTGTGACATGTAGGCTACTTCCATCTCTCTTGCTCAGCCCTGGATATTGCTGTGAGTTTTGTAATTGTTGGGGTTGGTCTGATGTGTGACACCCAAAAACAGTAGCATCATCTGACAGAAGGCAGAAGGCCGAGCAATTCTATAATTTTCAAAGGGTGCTGTCAGCATTTGCTGTCTTTTTCCAGCAGGGTCTGAGACAGAGGTTAGCCCTCTCTTACCCTAGATGCAAGGAACCCACCAAAAAACCCCTTGCTAACTGTTCATTATCCATTTCTGTACTCACAACGCCTCTGACATTGCTAAAGCACCCTGGCAAAAATTATGTGCTTGAGCAAAGTCAAGTCACCCTGCAAAACATTTGAAGTCCCTATTCCACCCCTTAAAATATGCCTTCAGCTACTCTATATGATCCTTTCCAACCATTTCTCAACTGTTTTGATTAGCTCTTGATTAGTACTCTCAGCAGGTAAGTTCTTAATGGCCACACAATTAACATGTATCAAAATCTCATAATATCTTACTTTATTATTTCTTATTATCAATATTATTCATAATTATCAATGTATTAGTATTATACCATAACAGGTAACTGCAGTTATTAATCATGACATGCAGTTGTTAATACTCACATGTACAACTTGGCCTTTCAAGTGGATTACCAAGCTCCCCTTCAGTGACACAACCCTTTCAGCTGGGCAAGAGAGTTCAAACAATTAAGTTAATGCAGGATTACTTCTGTTCAATTTCCACATTTAAAAATAGCCTTATAATAATCCTTTGTTTATTTATGCCAAGAAAACCTTTAGGGCCCACATTTGCCCTGCTAGTATTTTTGCCAAGCTGAAAATCCTTAAGGGTGTTGGCACACTGAAATACATAGCAACATTTCTTAATAGCTTTGACATTTCTAATGGTAATGTGAATAACTTGAGTGTGTAGTTGGAGGAGTGGGATAGCCTACTGCAGTCCAGTCCCTGTTCTCAGTGTTATTATGCGTTTTTATCTAATGACTCATGTAAAAGCATTTCTTGTAGCAGAGACCAGAAAACAAGAAACCCTCCACCCCTGCTTATGATAGTGACTTTATTACAGTGTGAACTACTCAGACTTGCACCCCCTTGCAGACTCTGTCTCCACTCTATAAATTCTTCATTCTTTGCTGCACAGACTAACAGGATAAGAGAGATCCAGAGTGTACCCATACAAGCATGGCCTATGGTTTAGCACTTTCCTTGGAAGAGACAGATGGAGACAAAACCCCTCCCCAAGGATAGGACTCAACGAGAACATTGTTCTGCTACCCTGGCGAATGGTCTCATCTCAGACAATAATGAAAACTGTGGGTAATGCTACCACTTCTGATTTTTCAATGATTCTGAAGATAAGACAGCCTGGAAAATCAGGTTGTCTTGCAATGTTGTGTGTCCCTCTGCCTGCCTCTCAAATTGCTGTAATCTTGGAGTCTGAGCCTTCTCAGTACATCAACAAATGCAAAGGATTTTTGCAAGCACTTCAGGAGCTCTGCAGACCGAGGTGAAGGTGGCTGCAGGGTCAAATGGGTCTGTGTCTAGTTTTGGTATGGAGCATTTAATTCCTGTCTTCAGCAAAGACTTTCCACTACCTGGACCCAATCCCTTCTTGAAATGATGGCGTAGGAACATGATAAGTTAAATCTTGTGTAATTGGGGAAAATAACCTGATGATCAGCATATATTCCCACTTTCTGGGAGACGACAATTAGGTGATTGCAGATGAAAACCAGGAGCCTGTTGTCTGGATCTATGTTTTTTGTCTGTAGCTTTGAGTACCCAAATGTTTATTTAATACATACTTCTTAAAGTACTTTCTTTTCTGGGTTGGATTATTTTTGTGTCATTGTAAAAGGGAAGCAAGACTGTGTCCTTCTTGATGTGTAGAAGCACAAGATTAAATTTAAGATTCAAAGGATGTCCAAATAGTACTACAACAGGAACATGAAACCATAAGAGTCTGGAATGTAAATGTAGTGTAATAAGCCCACTGCTAACAGAGAAAAAAACAGGGCGACACTGAATGATAAAAATTAAAAAAGAACTACTAGCTGTCTGTGCCAATAATCATCATCTTTGATGTTCACTGAATGAGACAAAAGCCCTTTGGGGATAACAAACACACAGCATTTAATTATGTAATAGGATGTAACCTAGTAAAAGGGGAGTAGAAGGACTTACAAAAATCACTGTAATAAAAGCCCTCCCTTGCTGATGTTTGACAGCCTTCAGTACCCTTTGACACTGCACACCAGCCATTAAGGCTGCTGGAAAGAACCACTGCTGGAACAAAGCTGGGATGGTCCTGGAGGACACACCTGCTGGGTCCAGCACAAGGTCAGTGAAAGCTGCCCAAGCAGGAGGCACCTCTATGTGTCACATCTGCCACAGTATTTGCAAAATGAAGTGTGAAGTCAAGAATAATGTTTGGCAGCACAAATGAGAGGATCAGCATGTCTTGGTGATGTGACCTGGCCAAGGCTTATCACACGCCAAAGACACTTTTCAAATGGATTCATATCGTATAACATTCAAACAGAGAATTGGGAGAAACTTAGTTATCTTAGGGCATTCTACACACCACTGATAAGGTGCTGTATGAAGTGAACAAAACTAAGTTCTCTGACAACAAGCCAGACAGTTCCTGGGAAAGCATGTAGTCTATACCTAAAGGGAACAGAAAAGAGGCTTTAGTTCATCCTTGCTTGATACCATGTTACCTGGCAATCCAGCCCTCAGCTTCCTTTCCTAAAAGGCAATCAAGTACAGCAGGACTATTGTGTGTCCTATAAGAAAAAATAATTCCAGCCAAATGACTAGTTCAAGAATTTGAAATTTTAAGTCTTAGCTCCACCAGTTTACTTTTAAACCAGCACAGGTTGGCAGACTGGGAGTGCAGGTTAGACCCACTGCTGGGAAGCTGTTGCCTCTTTGGTGAGCTACAGTATTGCTTGAAAATGCTACCTTTTCTTTGGGAGACAAATGTCACTGCTAGAATTTGCCTACATTCACAAGAAAGTTTTAAGCATTTAGTCTTCCTAAAGAAGTCAGAACTTTTACAAGAGGTGAAGGACATGGGATCAGAAAGTGTGGGAAAAGGTGACTCTTAGAGACCTGTGAATAAAGACCTGCCTAGCACTAGGATAACTAGACAGGTAGGCCTGCCGATAAAGGATTCAGAAACCCTGACATCAACTACTTAGAACTGGTAAGAGGAAGGCTCTATCAACTTCTGGGCTGCTGCATTTAGCACACTTGAGTCTTCCTTAAATCAATTTAGGCCTCCTGTTTGCTTACACCCCCTTCACTGGCTACCGTAATGGTTGGTGGTGCCCACTCACATCTCTGTTGATTCACTGTGACCCTGAGGAGAAACAGCATCCCAGTTTCCCATTTTCAGTCTAGCAGAAATCCTGTGTTTCAAGGTTCACATTTTCAGCTTGTTTTTTTGCCACATCCCATATTAAACAAGAGCACAGACAACAGTCAGAAAGTTAGCCCAGGTGAATACATCACCAAAACACTTTCTAATAAGAATTTCTGCTGTGAAGGGGCAGTTTTTCCCAAATGCTTTTCCTCATCCAACCTACTATGAAAATGAAACATCACCATGGAATAACAAAATGTGGAGTTCCCACAAGGTTAATTCTTATCTGTTCTTTCTATAAAGAGCCCTTTAAACATTTACCAGGCTAGCAGAAAAGAATAGGTCTAGCATATGCATCAAAAAACCCACTACTGAGAGTAATATCCCTGAAGTTCTCCTGCAAAGACAACATGGATTTGGGGGCCTTCTCTCCTTTACAAGTATATGCAACAGAAATTAAGCTAACGCCATTAGTTATATTGACACAATCTATACCTGGGATGATATTTCTGGCCTTACAAAATTATATTCTCCAAATAAAACCCAATCAGTGAACCTGCTCAATAACCTAAATACTTTTCCCTAATGTCTCCATCTGCAAAATCTGGAATGGTACTTCACCCAGCAAGTTCAGTTGCAGTTCAGTGGGCACAGTCATGTCTAAGGATGCTAAACATATGGTCTCTCAGCTGTAGATCCCAAAGGTTTTTAATGAAGATGACATGCCTCAGTAGTCCCTAATCCTGAAGAATTTGATGGCTTTCTGAATAGCAGACTGTGCCCAAAGCACTCCTGCCATAAAAAAATTAGGTTTCTCTTTTTCTTTTTTTTTTTTTTTTTTTTAATATAGGATCTTACACAATATGCAAAGTGAAAACTAGTTATTGTCTGGGAAGTTGCCGTCATTAAAAGTGTTGAAATTATTTTCTCTACTGAATCACAACAGTTTTACCTCATCTGTTAGTCTTGCAGACTTACAGCATCTCACTGACCTGCCTAACCTTCAAAGAGCAGAGATGTCCTGCCATCCTAACCTACAAATGACTACAGGAAGCCCTCATTTTGAACTGACCATTTTAATTATTTAGATTAAGGGCAACACAGGAAAGAAAGCTTTTCCAGACTCCCCACAAGAAGACCAGCTCATCCCCTGTAAATCCCTGTATTAGCCCAGGTTACAAACAGAGATGAAAGACCAGACAAGGCAGCAAGGGGACACACTTCCAGTCTCTGGCTGCTATCCAAGTTCCCTTCCCTGACACCTGGATAAACCCAGCAAGGATTAAGTATGCTCAGCAGGGCCAGGAAACTAGCCTGGTCTGTGTTGCTGGTCTCCCCCTTCAGCACTATTTTGACTTAGTCACAATTATTTCAGGCTTTGTTAACCAGGCGTGGGTCAATTTTACTTGCTCAGCAACAAGCTTAAAAAACAAATAATCCAATTAATGAAAGAAGCAGAGTGTAAAAGTGTTTGGAAAGGGTTGGAAAAGCCAAGAGGAGCAGCTGACACAACTGTAATGGGACATCTCCCTCCAAACAAGGGTGCACAGAGACCCCTTGTTAGCTCAGGGGGGACAGCAGCGTGGTTATTCTTTGAACCCTGCAGGCCACAGGACTGTGACACATCACTGGAGCTCAGAAAGCCAATACCACAAAGCCCCGTATGCCATGCAGACATGCAGGGTTGCAGTTAAATAAAATCCGGGACAAATACTAACATTTCCAACTGCTGCCCACTTCTGATCTTGCAACAATGTCTCAGCAAGTGCTTACACAAAACTTCCCTCTAGCTCATTAACCCAGCCTTCATTAGGCAGCAAAAAAGAAATGTCAGAAGTTATTTAAGAGTATATCTTTAGCCCTGAAATGAGTGTTTGTGCTTTGGCTGAGGTGGGAAAGGGGAGTGGGAAGAGGCGAGGAGGATTGAGAAGCCGTTCAGAGCTATTCACATTGCAGCTGTGGAATATATGTGTAGGGCTATTCATTCAAAATGTTGTCGTTGATAATGGCATTCAGCTGCAGAAACCCCTAAATGTCATTTAGAGAGAGAGACAACAACTCTGCCTGACTGGAGTGATAAAAATTCAGGTCTTTGGTTCAAATTCCTTGTACCATTGCTCCAGTCCTGACCCTTGCTGTGTAAAAACTTGTCATTAAGAAGTTGTGCAACTGCAACAACCCCCACCATGGATACTTTCTTCCAGAAAGCACCATCACAAACATTATCCCTTCCAAATCCAGAATGAAATTACCCCCAGCCCCAGGTAATGGCTCAACATTGGTGTTTATGGCCACAGCAGTTTCAAGAAATGACCAGTTCTGTGAGATTGGCTGTTGAGGCACTGAGAAAAATGCAAGGTGTTCTCCAGCAGCTACATTTGCTCCTGCCAGACCCAAGCAGCCAGGACCATGCCTGCAGCCCCACTACAGCTTCTCCATGCAGTGCGGAGGGAAGAAGAAACAGAGGGCATCAGAGAGAAAACATCCCCTCTCCCTTCATCATGCCCTTGCTTATGTGTTTGTGCCTCTCCCTTGGAACAGGGGCAGAAAAGGTCATCCCTTTTAATTTATGGGACAGAAATCCTACTCCCTCCCAAACAACAGTGAAATGATTAATTACAACTCACAAAGACTTCATCTACAGCATCTTAAGGTGAGACCAAGTCACAGAACATGTGAAATGATGAGAAAGGAGAACACCAAGGCTAAGTGCTTGGCCACTGTAGGATAAGGTTAGTCCCTCATAAAACTGCTCTCAAATTTTTTGAAGTTTTGTTGGTTAGAAACAATAGTCACACTGACAGCAGTAAGCTACATACTATCCAGCAACAGTTTCTGGCATAGAACCTCATAAAACATTCACACACCGCTTCCACCCTCCCACTGATGGTGTGCCTGGGACAGCTCTTGGTCCAACCAGTTGATTTTCACTCTTTACAATAGTTAATGGCAGGCAGAAGTCATGATGGCACGAATCTCCTCTGAAATACCAGCCCAAGTAATAAGACCTACTTCCTAGGACCCATCTAGCAACTGACTTCATGAAGGTTCACTTGCACTGTCACAGTTTCCTACACATGAAACACTAAAGACATCACTGTTTTCAAAAACTCTTAAAACATATGTGTGTGTGTGTGTGTGTGTATACATATATATATAGAGAGATTAACGAAATCTTAAATGAAATCTTCAGTTAGAGGAAGCTCTTGATCCCTCACTTTCTGAACACTATTTGTTATATCATCATTTGCATGATCCACTTCTGT